>OZ010661.1:10245438-11445438 GCA_963932335.1 Andrena marginata
TGATGCTTCTCAAAATTTGTCGCCCCTCAAAATCTGTCTCCCCTCCTCTCTCCTAAAATTCGCCGCTCCCCAAAATTCGCGGCATCCCAAAATGTGTCACGCCCAAAAAATTTTCCACTTCCCAAAATTTGCGGCCCCCCAAATTTGTCGCTCTCCAGAATTGACCAACCCTAAAAATTTGTCGCTCCCCGAAATTTGCTGCCCCGCAAATTTACCGTCCTAAGTAGGCTGCAATCTACTTAAGCTATACACCAATCCAACCCTGGAAAGCAATTTTGTTGACGAGAATCAAAACCCCGCGAGTGATCAACGCCACCGCGTGCAATCGTTTTTTGGTCAAATTGCAGTCGCGTTTCATCGGTGGCCGAACGGCCTAAACCGGCCGCGACTAAGTTTCTCCAGCCACTCGATCTACGCTCGGAACGCGGCGCGGTCGAAAAGTTTGTACGGAAGATTCGTCACGTTCATTAACCGCGCGATGCAGCGTCGCGCAAGATGGATGATTTTGGCGCGACCCAGGCTCACCCGAGGACCATTCATCCTCCGCTGTTTCCGCGGGTCGAGTCGACGAGAGACAAGAGTCGCGAACGAAGGGGGCGTCGCAACACCGTAGGGATAATGGCTGGGGTTCGTTTCAACAAAGCAAACATCGCGATCGTCAGAGCGGGGAGAGCTGCTGGCTGCTTGCTCGCAAATTAACTCGAGCCGGAAGATCGGTTGTTAGTCGACATTATGGCGGCAATTCGTACGGTCGGATGGATTCGCGACAGAATGCGCGATACGGGGGAGGCCGGGCGGGGGATGGGGCGAGGATGAGCCGAAGAGGACAGGGTTGAATCCTTTATTTACGAGGAGTCAAGTGTACTCGAGCGCCCCCTCGCCGCGTCGCCCCACGTTTCGCTGCGCTTCCGCGGATAGGTCTCTACAAGTTGGCCGACCGTTTTGCTCGCGCTAAGCGTATCAGTGCTGCCATTGTCTGCGCCCATTGTCGCCCTCGGTCCCTTCCACGCGTCTACAATACTTGGCGTAGCGTTAACTCGAAGGGCCTCGCCAGCGGACGTGACAAATTAGAAGTCGCGTTAGTCGGTTCCTTAGTTTCTTGCAGGTGTTCCTCTGTAGCACGGGACGCGGGAGCATCGGATATACTGCGTGGTATTGTCGCCCAACTTATACAACAGCGTATCTCTCTACACCATGCTAACGACATATACAGCCCAGCTTTTCTAAGACAGTCAAATGCTGGCAGAAACTCGAGATGGTGCGATATCGGTTTGCGCAGTGGGGTCCCATGTAGCGTGGATAAGGGAGACGGGGCTGGTTGTCCCAAGGGGTAGATTGACCATTTGTTAATAATATTGCACTGACATATGCTCTACTGCGGAAAGATTCACTGTAGAAAGAAGTCGCTTCTACTATGCCGCGATCGCACGTTTTTTAAGAGTTATCAGCGTTTGTCGAAATATTGACTACGTAAGTAAATATTTTTTCTGAAAGATTTTATTTTTGTCACGCTCTATATAGTTAGAATAGAATAAATGTTAAGGGACTATTTTAAAGTTTGTTTATTAGACGATCTATTGACATAGTATTTTTGTTTATACATAAATTATTAAAGGTTACATAGATTATTGAAGTCAAAATGATCGGTCAGGGCTGGTTGACTAATAAGGTTTAAATTGCTATTTTGTTATTCATAAAGTTATTTTTATTTTTTGTTTAAAGGGTCTAGCCGGGTAAGCATAGGGAAAACCGCCCTAGCATCCATTTTCGTATTTATGTGTATCAAATAATACTCTGCGTAAAAATCCACTGAGAAATTTCATATCTCTACCCCATTTCGTTAGTGTGACATGGGGATAAGAACCCTAAATTTTACACTATGTTATAAATACATTATAATTAATGTTTAAGTTGCAAAAATTTCAGCTTATTATTAAGATATGAAAGAAAAAAATTAATATTTTACATAATGAAACAACTCTTGCGACATTGTGTTATTTTATTACCACTGAGATAAGTTACTAATAACATTTTCTTAACTGATTGTACCGACATGTAGTCAACCTACTCCATACTGTACCTAAGTTAACCAACCCCGATCATGGAACATTGAGTCAACATTAATAATTTAATCAGTTAGCCAAATGTATGCCCTATGAAATATACTAGCCGGTTTAATGATTTTTCGCCCATATAATTGATTTAAAATCAAAAACTGAGAAACTGGCCTACCAGCCCCGGTCACGTTACCGATGTTCGCGCTGGGCGACAAAACGATGGGAACGAAGGAACGAAGCGCACACCGTTCAATTAAGCCGTTTAATCTCGCCGTGGCCGAAGGTTAGCGGGCTCCCGTTTGGTTTTCAGCGACGCGGCGCGGAGTGCCCTCGAAAATTCCATGGACGGAAATCGGAGGTTCGCCGCGACGCGTCTTGGACCGGGCATTGTTCGTGACGCCGTGGCGAACGTTGATTCTGGTCGATAACGAATTCATTAAATTGCGCTTCGAATGCGAGGCGGGCCCTCGGCCCCAGCCCGCCATTAGCACGCCGACGGACCGTTCGACCAGCGCCTCGGGTCTTTGAGGGTTAATTGCGGACGTGTTGCGGAATTCCATTAATCGAAACGGCTTTCAAGGCTTCCCTGGTATTTAAACTACACGCGGACACGCGCGCGCCTGCTGTTCGCGGCTGATCGATGGTCTCGCCGCGGTCGCTTTCGTGTCCAGCGACGTAGAAACGCCCGTGTAAATATGTAAGTAGAATCGGCACGGTGGGCTGGAAAATCGGTGACGGGAGCGGATTGTTCGCCGCCGTAGATCCCCAGGCCGCGGGCTGTCATTAATTTCGCGGCGGCGCGCTTAAGCCGCGCGGGTTTTTGGTTAATTTGCGCGGCCGCCGGTGGCAGCGGCCCGGGAGTAATCTGATTAGCCGAGCCGCGAGGGAAGACGCGGCCGAGGGCTATGAAAAATTCCAGAGCAATTGGCCGCCAGAAGTAAACGTTAAATTACGACGGATCTAGGAAGGATGTTGCCGAGGCTTCTTGCTCCCCTAGGGGACGGTAAGAACCGTTGCTCGTACAAGCTCGCGACGCCGGCGATATCAACAGAGGGGAAGTAACTGCTTGTTGCGCGTCGCTCGAGCCCATTACGACATGGAAAAAGCACGAATTCAAATGAGCCCCGCTACGCCGCGCCGGGCGTTTATATGATAAACAGCCGTTCTTAAGCGATATTTATATCCGACGCGGCCGGCTACAGCCGCGAAATAAATTCGCCCGAAGCGTATGCTAATCCCCCACCCCGCTTTCTCTTGGTCGCTGCTCCACTGCCCGAACCCCCATCCGCCCTCGGTCAGGATTTCCTCGTAGAATCTTCAGAATCTCGGCCGATCGTTTCCCGCGCGGAATTTATTGCCCGCGAAACAGAAATTTTGCGCGTATCTCCGGCGTCGCGGCACGGGTCGATAAAGGACGTGCCGGGGAAGATTACACGGCCGCGACAAATCAGATCCGGCGAAGCGGCACGGGGCGGGGGAGTCTGTTTCGTTGGTTCGGATAGGTCTGGGACAAAAAAGAGCGCGCGGAAGGCGGGGGAGGTTGGTGCTTGCAGCTTCGATTCTTGTTTCGGTCGTCCAGCGCCGGCGGAGAAAACGAAAGCGGCAGACCGAATCGAATGGAAACTCGTTTCTTCGAAATAGCCTACCGGAAATTCCCGGAGGAATTGCCCTTTCCGCGCGATATCGGACCCTCTTGAGCTTTCCACTTACCTGCTCCGCCACGGGATCGTCTTCCGCAAGCACGGCGCTGCGGCTGCTTTACGCCGACTCCCGTCCGGAGCCGAATTTCATAAGCGGATCTCTTAATCCGGGAGCGACTGCGCTTTACATATCGCTACCCGGGATCATCCCCGTTCGATTGTGTCCGCATCGGAATATCTGGATTCCCGGTATCGAGGTACGCCGCCCGGTTATTCCTCCCCTGTCCTCCTTCGAATCCCTTCAGATTGGACCTCGCTGTAATAAAATACTTGCTCGTATACTGTCCCCGTAATATTGCTGCGAGCGGGAAGTAAAGCTGGTGTTTAACGGTGGTAACGATTCCGTTTGCTTGCAGTGCCATTAGTGAATATCAGCGTCGTGGAAGGAAAGCCAGCGGAATTGCCATGCGACATCACTCCACCTGGAGAGGACACCCTGCATATGGTTTTCTGGTTCAAGGACGAGGCCGGCGTACCCCTGTACACGTGAGTGATACGATCTCTCTTTCTTATTTAGTAGCGAGATCTTTCGTAATTCGATGATTTACACGTCCGCCAGTGCTTCGGCCACGAGCGGATAATTTATGCAATGAATTCAAG
The DNA here is from genome assembly GCA_963932335.1 of Andrena marginata. NCBI lineage: Eukaryota > Metazoa > Arthropoda > Insecta > Hymenoptera > Andrenidae > Andrena > Andrena marginata. The sequence continues at coordinate 10,249,796 of OZ010661.1, forward strand.
GAACGCGATCGCGTTCGGATTTACCAAGGATGCGCCGTGGAAGACCGTGGCTGCGCCTCGCCGATACGCCTCCGTTCGGCACGGTTCGCCGCGACGCTGAAAAATCCACGGCGCCCGAGGAATCCCTGGCGAGGAATCTGCTTGGCTAATATGCAGTAAACCGGGGCCGTAGCATCGCGTTCTCTTTCCCATTACATCGGCCAGTGGCGCACCATGACGTGGGCTACAGGGTCTGTTCGCGTTATTAAACGCACGTCACTGTTCGTTGCCCGTTCTCTTGCCACTCGAACTCGAAATTCCTTTCTGCATTCCGTTTCGCGGACGTGCACGAGAACGCGAGCTCGTACCGCGAGATGTTCCCCCGTTTCCCAGTCGGCTGCAATAACACCTCCGGGAGGCCCTCATAAAGGGTTGCCCTTTCTTTCCAGAGGTTCGGCCCCGTTTCTCCCTTCCAGCCTCCAATGAGATCTCGCCGCGAACGTTCGCGACGCGGACCGTCGACGCTGCTTAATTGAAACGGCTATTAATTGAAAGCTCGCCGCTGCGACTGCCTCGAACGCGATGCTCGAGTGTCGATAAGACACGAAACCTTTTAACTCACAATTATTTCGCCCGGACGCGCCCTTGTAACTTCCCTTAATGAGCCTGCAAATCGACCGTCTGAATTTAAGTACCGCCCCGCCGTTCGGAATAATTTTTCGCCCCGCGGAGTATAAAAACAAAGAGCAAGCGCCGAACTGCAAGACTGTGCCAGCGTTTCGAAGGTATTCCTTTCGAAACGTAATCCGAGGATAGACGAAGACATTCCCCTTAATTGACAATTATCTCGATCGGTTACTCGTTACGATTTCTCTTAACGAGCCACGCGACCGATTTTAAAGCGGACGTTGGCGAGCATCCGGGCGCGTCGGTGACGTGGAGGGATCGCGACGAAATTTCGAGGAGGCCGAAGCTCCGGCGGAACAATTCCAGCGATGGTTTCGCGGGAATGAAACGCGGATTAACTTGAACGACCCCGCGACTGAAACGTCTCGCATCTCCATTCCCGTCACAGACAGCGTATCGGTAAATAAGCCTGCCACGTAGCCGTCGATTAATCCGTATTTCGAAGCCCTTCGATACTTTCAACGAGACTCGTGCACGGAAGACAAACATTGCGCTCGCCGACGGAGCGCAAATAAAAGTCGAAAACGCTTATCCCTGCTGGCTGACCCCAACACACAGCTATATCATACGCTTGCCTATGTACGCGGCATATGGGCGCACTTTTCCCTCCCGCACCCTTCGCCGTTCCCTGCCCGGACTCTTCGACGGTTCCGGCGCGTACACGAGTTTCGTTGCTGTCCGCGCGGGATAGTTGGGCGAACAAACCCGCGGATAAAAATAGAGCAGCCACAATGCGGGCGGATAGGCACGATATTACCGGCGTTTTTCGATATTTCCCGTAATTTGCGATAGTTGGGTGAAGTTTCGCAATTAAACTTGCACGGCGGGGCGCTCGCTCTCTCCTTCCCTCCGCCCCTCGCCAGAGGATTCGCCGCCACCGGCCCGAAGCTGGATCATTTTTCAAGCAGCCAGCTGCCGGAACTACGTACACACGATGCTCGATGCCCGGGGAAATAAGCGTTACCCGGCGATTAATACGTCGCCGAGCACCTTCTTTCCCCTCCCGCTCCCCGGCACCCTATCCGCTTTTGCCAGTTGCCTCGAAGTCCGCGGACGTTTCAAAGGGACACCGATAATCGACGCGGTCGGACGTTCTCCGTTTCCCGGCTTGACTTTTCAATCAGTCTTTACGATTCTTCGATGGCTCGCTCGACGAAGGTCGACGGTGGGTTTCCGAGCGGCCGAGCGTGATTAACGCGGTCCGGAAAGATGGCCTGGTTACCGTTTAGCGATCACGCGTATCGCTCGGCCTCTCGCCGCGGGCCTTTGTCCCATCCTGGTTCGACGTTCCGTCAAGTTCGGCGAGTGGACAGCTTTGAATGTTATCTGCAACGGTTCAGTGTCGAATTCAGTGACCGCGGTGGAACTGTAGGCGCAACGCGTGCCAGGATCTCCAATAACGGTTAATCTTACACGCCTAATGAGGATCGCAGCTAAGCGCGATCAACTTCCCGGCACGTAATTATAACGTGTCAATAAATTTCAATCGGCGGTTGAAGGGATGACGGGAGGGAGGGGCCGCAGCCGCTTCCTAGATCCTGGATGGCAGGTTTATCGGCGAATAATTGATAACCCTCGCGACGCCTCTTCGTTGTTCTGGGATCGTGGTAACTGCACCGTCAGAAGATCCGAGCGGACCGGATCGTCGTACACTTGTGCCGGCTCGCGTGATTAATCGACACATTCAGCGGCCGCGTTATTAGCCCCGGCAGAAAAACTAAGGGGTATCGATTCGCCTCGATCTGTCGCGTGCACGGTGAAAGGGCTGGCGGGCTTCATAAATCAGGGGGGGGGGGGTGGATATCGCGGTATCGGCGAAAACGTCTTCTTGACTAGACGCGACGTTGGCAACGTTGCTTCGCGAAACTTCGACAGGGGAGGGGGTTAAGCGTGACTGGAACTCCCGAGGTGGGTATGCGCGACGACATCGAACGGCACTTTTCCACGCGTTACCAGTTCGCAGGCCATCGAAAGTAACGATTACTGCGGCGGGAGCTGGCCCGTAAGAGACCCCGCGACTTCTCCTCCACTCGCTCCAACCCGCTCCTTTATTCATCCCTCGACGCTTCCTCCGAGATGATCGTCGTTCGCGCTGCTGTTCTGACTCGTATCGAGGCCATCGACGAGGTCCCAGCTGGCGGGCTAGAGGAAACGGTGCCAGCGCGAGACACGAAGGCGAAAAAGAGAGAACGGACGCGAGAGAGAGAGAGAGAGAGGGGGAGAGAGAGTACGCGGTTTGACGTTTTGATCCGCAGGGGGTGGAGCTTGCGGGCCACGTTTGTCGGACGGTCTGTAATTAATAGTCCTCGAGCAGGATTTGAGTTCAAAAACCAGACAGACCGATTATACTCGCAGAATGCCACGCCCCGAGCTCCCCGCGTTAATTGGTCGCTTATGAAAATTTGAATTGCCTCGCGATAATCGTATCTCGGGATGGAAAGCACGATGTCACTCGTTTCTTACGGCGACCCCCGCGGATCAAAGGGCCAGGAGCGGACGGACAAGCAATTTCCGTTGGAATATTAACGGTTCGGTTTCGAACAGGACGATTTACCCGGCGCGATCTCCCGTCTCGTTTCTCCACCCTCGCGCCGGACGTGTTGCGCGCGCGCGTGCGAGAACGCTTTGATGCAATTTTAGGGGCAACGATCGAGGGCTCGCCGGCTGGGCATTTTCGTCGAACCGTGGAGGCTCGAAAATCGGCAGGGACGGTGGGAGCCGGATTAAAGAGGCACGCGAACACTTAACCCGTTGTTTACGAAGCCATCTCATTAGGGAAGTATTCGGAAGCTCGTGAACATATCAATGTTGCGTGCGCTCGCTCGAGCACTAATTATAACATACCATGCGAGGAAGGGTTGGTATGCGAACTATGCGCGGAGCCGAGCACACGCCCTTCACCCTCGGCAACCCCTGTCCCATTAAACGACACACGCACCGATCCTCTCCCACCCGCCGTCGCTTTCTATCGCGTCCTGTTATCAAACATTTATGCGCGTCCTCTTATTGTTAGCGAACCCGGCCCGAACCTTTGTCCGAATAAATCTGACGGGTCTCTCGAAATAGCTGCGCGATTGCCCAGCACTCCGGGCCTCGGTTTATGTACCGGTGGCAGACGCGCGCGATGCAATAAAGCGCTGACGCTAATAGCCACGTCGACGGCCACGTCGCGCTGCCGTTAGCCGAAATTATTCCGTAACCGGCGAGCACGCTCTCGGACGAAACGATTGAATATTATTCGACTTGCGGGTGGGTGGGAAGAAACTGGCGTTGGAGCGAGTGGGTCGGTTCGACGGAGGAGAATACAGCGGCTAGAATCGACGGCGCATCTCATAAACGCGCTGCAGGTTATTACCCGGGTCGAATGGCGCCCACGCAACGCCGCGTAATCGAACGATACCATAAACATCGACGGATAGCCCGCCGCTATACTTTCTCACGGCGACATTCATGCTACCAGCAGCGCCGACCCACAGTTCCCGGAACAATGAAATTACTTCCACGGGATTATATCGCTTTTCGTTCCACCCTGTAGATCATCTTTAACGCAGCAGAACCGTGGAAATTCCTAGATAACTGGTCGGTCTGTAAAATGCGCACACGTTGAATCGAAGTACGCGCTTACGAGGAGGCTAATCGAGCACCGTTTGCATTCGCTCGCGCAATCTGAGAGACAGGAAGCTCTAGAGTAGCCGTAATCCACTTTAGGGAAGAGTGCTCGGCTGCTTCGAATAAGATTTATCAAGTGATATACAAGATGCACGCTAATTAGCCTGTTCGGCAATCGGTGTCTGATGTAATTAGCGTTTCGTAGGGGAGACCGGGGCTGGTAGGCCGGTTTTTCAGTATTTGATTTTTAATGAATTATGTGGGCGAAATATCATTAAACCGGATAGTATATTTGGTAGGGTATACATTTGGCTGTCTGATTAAATTATTAATGTTGACGCAATCTGAAAACAATTAGGGTATTTTAATGTTTTTCTAACACCTTCCATGCTGGTCAACCAGCTCCATGATCGGGGTTGGTTGTCTTATAGTATGGGGTAGGTTGACTATATGTAGGTACAATCAGTTAAGAAAATGTTATTAGTAAATTATCTCAGTGATAATAAAATAACACAATGTCACAAGAGTTGTTTCATTATAAAATATTAATTTCATTCTTTCATATATTTAATAATAAGCTGAAACTTTTTTTTAACTTAAACATTAATTATCATGTATTTATAACATAGTGTAAAATTTAGAGTTGTTATCCCCATATCACCCTAACGAAAGTGGGTAGAAATCTGAAATTTCTGTCAGTGGTTTTTTAGGCAAAGAGGATTATTTGGTACAAATAAATACGAAAATTGGTGCTGGGGCCGTTTTCCCTATACTTACCCGGCTAGACTCTTTAAACAAAAAATAAAAATCAGTTTATGGATAACAAAATAACAATTCAAACCTTATTAGTCAACCAGCCCCGACCGATCATTTTGACTTCAATAATCTATATAACCTTCAATAATTTATGTATAAACAAAAAATCTATGTCAATAGATCGTCTAATAAACAAACTTTAATATAGTCCCTTAACATTTATTCTATTCTAACTATATAGAGCGCGAAAAAATAAAATCTTTCAGAAAAAATATTTACTTACGTAGTCAATATTTCGACAAACGCTGATAACTCTTAAAAAACGTGCGATCGCGGGGTCGGACATAAATGCATGGCATAGTAGAAGCGACTTCTTTGTACAGTGAATCTTTCCGCAGTAGAGCATGTCTCGGTGCAAAGTTATTAACAATTAGTCAACCTACCCCTTGGGACAACCAGCCCCGATCTCCCCTACTCTATGCTCCTCGTTTCTTCTTTGTCGTTTGATCGTGGTGCGCGCATCGAGCCATGCATGTTCCCTCGCGAGCGTCCGCCGGTTGTTTCTGCCACGTATTTTCGTGGCTTTAATCGATCTCGGAACGGCCACTTCATAGGGGAGCTATGTATTTAGACGGACGTAATTTATGGCGTAGATATATAGACCTAGGTCGGGCTCCGCAAGGTGACCCCTCTAGATCCTAATCCGCATCTTGACCCGGGAGCACCTTCCTGACCCCGTTCGCCACCTAACCCCCGGGCTGCTGGCCGCGCTCTCGATCCCGCTCAAGTATAGGCTCCATCGAAACCACTGATCTCTCGACGGGGTTAATCCGTACGGCCGCCATTTCCGCACTCGTGCCTCGGCTGTAACGCTGACAACGATTCCGCCCGATAAACTTTCACCCCAGTTGCGTTGACCTCTTGGAGGAGGCACCGTCGATGAGGCCCATATCGATCCTCCGCGAACAAACGAGAACAACAACATTTGCGGCACGCCGATAAGCCCGATGGCCTGATAGCCCGACAGCTCGCCCTCCGTCTAAGGAGGATCCGGAAAAACAAGAAAGTTGCGGGAGGAAAAGTTTCGGCGAGGGCGGGAACAGGGTGCTAGCGGGGAAAGCGCGAAAAGTTGCCGGCACGCGATCCCTGTAACGCGATCGTTAAACGGCCGAGATAGAGCGGTAGGCAAACAGAGTGGAATTACTAGAAGCGCCGCGGGGCCCGCTAGTCCACCTACAACCTATGAATCGGTTAGGAAAGGTCGAACGGTCGACGGAGGGTTTCCAGTTCCCAGCGAAACCGGACCGTTGATCTTGGGGATTCGTCCCTGGATTACGCGCCGGGTCGAAACTGGCCGGGGATCTCCTGGCCTCGGACTTGGCCCCGGATTCGTAGGTCGGAACCTATTGCTTCGCCCGAGAACTCCATTCGAAAATCTCGATCGTGGGGCGGCGGGATCCGACCCGGCGCGAAACCGCCACGAAAACGGACATAAATTTCATTCGTTCGGTTATCCCTTTTCATTTTCGCCGGATCCCCGGCGCTACGGCCCTCCGCCGCTCCCCCCTCCCCCCCCCTGACCTTGTCGGCCACAATTATCGTATCTCTTGGACTTGTTCCCCGCGATCCGTTTTAATTGAGAGACCCGGAGCGCGAGCGGAGCCCGGCGAAGACCAGTACTCGAATACCTACGAGGGAAAATCTTGAGGGATTCTCTTTGAAAATTTTATAACGAGCCAGCGGGGTCGCCGGCTGCTACGAGGTCGCGCCCTCTATGTCGGTCGTGGGTCGAAAATTTTATTCAAGCATGCCCGGTGTCCGGTCGCAGCTGTCAAAACGAATGGATGGTGCCGTTTTGCCTGGCTGGAGGAAAAGGGCAGAAGAATGGGAATGGACCGCTTTGTAACGGGGTATCGAGGCTCCTCGCGATTGTCGCCGCTGAGATTTCAATGCCTCCCCCCCCTGTGACAAATATTATTCGCGTTCGGCTCGATCAACAATGGGGGCCGAAGGTTTGCGCTGCGTTCGCACGATAATTTGTACTTGACCAGGATCGGGGTCGCCGCGTTTGCAGAGATTTAACCGCTATTATACCTGCGCAACCAGATCTAATCAGATTTATAGTTAACGCGCATAAATCTGATTAATTGTAATTACTGTAATTATCGCTGTTGCGCAGTTAATACACATATAAATCAGTCGACGGGGTTCTATCGTGCGAATAGAGGTTCCTGAAGCGCGGCACGATAGAAAAATTAACATCGCCACGCAGGCAGCACACCGAGCTCTCGCTCCATCGAGGTTTCGTCGGTCCGCGATACTCGCGAAGATCGTCCAGCCCGGAAGGCTCTCTCCATGTCCCCACCGATGCAAGTCAATTTCATTATTTTCTTCTATCTGACTCGCAACAGCATCGACTGATAGAAGTTCGCCCATTCGAAACGAAAGTTGATTTTTACGGTTGATACGGTCGCCCGCAAAAGCGGCAGTTCGCCTGCACTAACATCCCGATTTCTGTGCGATTTATCGACGAACAGGGCCGCGAAAGATTTCTCCGTATCAGCGGGCACAATGGAAATTAGATTGCCAACATTATCTTACCACGGTAGCGAAATAATTTCGGTCCCGAGGCAGCTCTAACACCCGGTTTTCGGTATGGTAAAAGCAACGGAAGACGTTCAGCCACGAATCGAGGAGATGGCATCGCATGGCGCCGCGGATATCCAGCCTTCCCATCTCCATTACGAGCCCCATAAATCAGGTGTGCGGTGTCGTCGTTCATCCCCTCGCTGTATTCCTCTTCTCTTTGCTCTCTTACCCGCTTATCCTCTGCTGATGCCCCGGGGCCGCGCCGGTATCTTCTTTCCTCCTGTTCGAGACAGTCTCCGGATCGGCGGGCAAATAAGGGGCAACGAGCAGGCTTCTCCCACCCTCCCTCTCCCTCTCTCTCTCTCTCTCTCTCTCTTCCTCCCCCTCTTTCTCTCTCTTCTTTTCTCTTTGTTAGTATCACCGGCAGCGTGTGCAGCCATAATCAAGGACGTTAGAAGCCGCGAATATCGGTATACATGGCCGGTGTCTGCTCGAAGAAGGGGGATTGCGTGTGAGGGTGCAGAGGGTTGCGCGAACCCGATACGGGAGGGTGCTTATTGGTGGGTGGTGGCGTGCAAGTGGAACGAGGCTACGGGTCGGCATGCAACCGACCCTAACCGCCATTGCCGACACTATCATCCCGCGGAATAGATTATAGAATAATACCGAGATCCGAATCACATAATGCCCGCGAAAGCTCTCTCGAAATCGATCCCCCCCCCCCCGCATCCCTCGGGCGTGTTCACGCGTGTCTCGTTTCGCCGCGATAGAGAGAGGGCCCGAGGGCTCCAAAGGCTGCCCCCGGGGGCCCTTCCCCTATCTTTCGACGCGATCGGACCTGGCCACCCGATTTCCCTGCACGTTCCTCAGATCCTCCCCGAGATTGCAGAGTTTTCGCGCTACGTCCCACGTAGCTGTGGGCCTACATGCTACAACGTGGATCGACTAGCGCGCTTTGTAACACCAGCTTGTAAATCAACTGCTTTATATTCCCTTTCGACGATTCATTTGCACTCGCGCAATTATATAGTATCCGTTCCAGCGGCGCCAGAGACGCGCGTTCGATTGGCGAGCGAAACGGAAACGCGGCGTCAGCCCCGGATTCGCCAGGATCACGCAAATCGACGATTTCCGCGGCGACGCGAGCCAGCCGTGCAACAATAGTCGTATCCGTGGCTACCGCGGAGCACCGATATTCCGTTCCGCCTGTAATTGTAACGCGGCCGGATTGTTTTAACGCGGTCGCTGTTTGTATGGGCCGCTCGTAAAACGTTTTACCGCGCTCCTTGTTGGCCGCGGATCGGCAAACAACGCGAAACAACGCGAAAGATCGTTGACACTGCGTAAACCGGCTGTCCCCGAATGTCCCCGCGGCAATGCGTGGAAAGCGCGACTCCTCTTTACTGCTCGTTTACACATCTCTCGTCGTTTTGTCGACGGACCGAGCCTACGCGCCCCGTGTCCCCGTTTGCTGTTTTAACTAGCCGCGCGTTTGTTCCGCCTAATCGACGGAGGAACTCGAGGGACTCCGTTTGTATCGAACGGCGCTCGAAGCTAGCGGTGCCGATAAATTCGTCGGTGGTTTTTCAAGGTTTACGCGACGTTACGCGATCACGTTTCCCTCGAAATTTCTGTAAGACGATAGCTGCAGGAGCGCCGCTGCCGGCGAACTACCAGGAAACCCCATTATTCCGTCGCAATATTCATAAATTTTAACAAGTCTGCGGCGTGCATCGACGTGGCGTCTCGCTACTTTCACGGGGACGACCGGCATCCCCCGAGTGTCGTGCTACCCTTCGGCACACGCACGTGTACTACGTGGCTCGTCGCGTCGCTTCGAGATGGACGTTGCGGAGCTCCGAGTCTCCGGCAACTCTGTAAATAATTACGACGGTAGCAGTGCCCGGGATCCAGCGAGATCGTCAAACGAACTCTCCCGTATTATCACGTCCGCTGGCACCACGGCCCTTTCTGCAGAAATGTTCCGCGGCGGCGGCTAAAAGCCCCGCGACGTCGTTATCGTTACAAGTTCGCGGCTGTTATATAGCGGTCGCGTTTGTAATGATAGCCGCGATAACAGCGCGCCCCGGGGTGACGTTTATTGCCGTTACAAAGAGGCCGTTAAAGTTTTACTCCGCGCTGGTTGTATTCGACGAGATTTTCAATCGCGCCCTTTCCCGATCTCTGCTTTATTCCTCGCCCGCGGTGGGTGACGAAGAATGACGCGTAATGGCCCGTCGAATAGGATCGTTGGTCAGGCGGTAAAAATATCCGCGCGCCGGGGGGGGGGGGGGCTGCAACACGCACGGTGTCGTATCTTGGGCGTTATTTCTCAGCGATTTCATTGCGCCCGTTTTTCGCCGCGTCAATCACGCCCGGGTTGACTGCAATAACATCGAGTTCGATGCAGCTGCAGCAACAATAACAAGTGCGTAACGTCGAATCGGATATCGAAGCCCCGTCTCTGCAGCCAGACGGAATCGATAACTCCCGGGCGGAAAATATTGGCGGGATATCGAAATTAATGTTTACGCGAGCGAGTCGCGTTTATTCCGCGTGGATCGCTAAATAATGCGGCTCTAAACTCGATCCTTCTCCCCGCTGTTCGGCCGAAATTAAAGCCGCGACAAGTCGACCGTCGAGCGTTCTCGAGATTGCCGCTTATCGACTCCCAGCGACGCGCAAGTAGAATCGGAACGTTAGTCGTCAGCCCTCGCGGCTCTTCGCGCTGTCAGCCGCAGTCACTTCAAACGCGCAAAGCGCAAGGGAGCCGCCGATTCTGCGGACGCAAGTTGTTTCAAAGCGTTCCGGCGGAATAGTAAAACCGTATTCCAATCAAAAGTTATATCACGCCGGTACGAACGGCCCTAAAGACAGCCATGAATCCGGTAATACTTGGCTCGGTCCACGTTGCAATAACCTTCGAAACTGCCGACTGGAAATATTGGCTCGACGAAATAAAGCGCGCGGATCGCTTCGCGTTACGCTCGCCTGGAATCAAGCGCGTTTCGCTCGACCAACGTGCGCTACAAAGGGACGCCGGGAATCCTTCGTCCCACTTCATTGAAAATGTATCGCAACGCATCGAATCCGCCGCACAAAGTAGCCGTGCATTATGTTTTCCGCCGTGTCGCGCCGGATCGAGATTGATGTTTAATATGCGCTCAGAACGAAGCACGAGCGACGAGGATTGGTGGGGGGCGGAGGGCGGGGAGAAAAAAAGGGGGAGAGGATATCGCGTGGCTATCGCAGCGGACCGAATTTATGCTGATTTTTAAAATTCTGATGGCGCGGCCTGGAACGACGTGACCGGCTGAAATCGCAACGAATTTTCAGCAGCGGGGAAAATCGATGCGCGAAAATTGCGATCGCGTACGTACTCCCGTGGTCTAAATTCGCGAGGTTAATACGCGATCGATCTCGGCCACCGCGCTGCAGCGTTCCCGATTAATCGTCCCGCTGCGGCCGGACGAGAGGCGTCTTGGTCGGGCCGGAACGGACGCGCGAGTTCCGGGTACTGAAACGCTGACGATTACCCGAACGACCGGGTTATATCGGGCGAAAGGTGAGTGGTCGCGGGACCCGTATGACGGACAGGTGTAAAATTGGACTGCGGTAAATCTTAGGCTGCTGTCGGGCGTAGCTGGCTCGCTGAAACGTGGATTAATTACGCAGGTTGACAGTGCTGCGGTCGGCGACGATCGCCGGTCGCCGAGCCGCGCGGCCGCTTCACGACCGGGACAATCGGAGATACTCCTGATTGCGAATCTCTTACCCGCCCTTTCCCGTCTGCGATCGCACGGAAACGGCGCCGTCAACGTCCACGACAATTCCACTGGCTCCAGCGAGATAGAATTTCGGATGAGCTCGTAGCTAGCGGGCTCGTTAACGCAGCGAATGCGTTTCCTTTACGGACGGAAGCTTGCCGGTTGCCGTACACAGATACACGAGTATTGGCCTTTTCGCGAATCGCGTGGAAACCGCGGCGGCGGTGGTTCGAGATTTGAAGGTTGAGCGACGGTAGATTCGCTCGCGACTCGTTTGCCAAATTTTCGACGGTTCTCCGTCCCCTGTGAATGCTTGAAGAGGTGCCAAAACTCTTCCCGCTTCCCGGTGATCGTCGAAACTGTTGAAATGGCTTGTTTACGTTATGCCGCCTTGGAGGCGCTTAATCGGGGGATGATGGCTCACCGATTGTTGTCGTAACGCGGGTGGCTGGTCAACCCCTTAGCGAGTTTCTGCTCTTTTGTTATTGTTATTGATCGCGCGGTTATTAATTGGCGATTCATTATCCGGCGAAGGATAATAGACGTTTATAAACGTAGATACGCGGAAAGTGTTTGATTTGAATACCAAAGGCGGGCCTCTATCGATTGCACTATTTGTTGCTCGTTCACGCGTGCTGCCTCGCCCCTCCGCGCCGCCGGCCTATATACACGCCGTACACACGTATAATGCAAACATCGTTAACAGTGCAAACCGCCGGGACGAATTGTAATAATTTGCCGACTGAAATTACGTAATAAAGCGGATATATAGGCGCATCCACTCGTACAATGAAGTGCGCTCGGCCCGGCGCATTGTAATTTACCAGCCAGGTGACGAATATTCCGCGTACGCTCTTCCGCCGCGCTCAGCGTAATACTTTCTCGTTCGATCAGGCGAAATTCCATTTGACGAGCGCTGCGCGGCCGGCCGGAAGGAAAAGGCTAACGAGGGGACACCGTCATTAATTCGTTATCGCGCGCGGATCGTCGATTGTCCGTGCACCGAGACGCGCGCGACAAAAGAGGAAATATAGAAACGATAGGAGCGATAATGACAGGCGAGGGTGGGAATAATAGGGCGAGGTAGAGAAAGAACAAAGTGGTCGTGGTTGCGCAAGCGTTTCCTCCATTCACCGTGAAACCTGCCACCCGTCCCCCCTGGTCTGTAAATACCCCGTAGGGTGGTAGGGGCTTTTATTCGCGGGAGTAAACGCCGCATCGCGGTGCCGCAGCGACTGACAAAAGTTACAAATTAATGACAATATAGCTTTCTTCAACATTAATTGCAAATGAAACTTTCGTGTTGGGCAAATGAAATTTCTGTTTGCCTCTTCGCTGCAAGGGACAGAGAAATTTAGGGGAGAACGGGGTAGGTTGTAACACGGGGTAAATTGTAACATAAGTAATATCTTTTGAGCGACAAATCTGGTAACCCACAGCACGCGAGAGCTGCTTCGCGATATTAGCTCCGTCGGTTTTAGTGACACGAACGAGCGTTATGTTTTCATTTTGCGATAATAGCCCAGAATTTTAGTATTTAGAGCACGTAAGTACATTTTGTCTTGGCACTTTTATTTCAATTAACTGTCGTTAGAAACCGTTTGTACAAATTGCTTTATTATAATGTATACGCGTTTTAGTGATTTGATGTTTAGTCTCTCGTTTGCTTAGATAAAACGCAAGAATTCAAGCTCGGGGTAAGTGGTAACATGCTACTAATTACTCCGCTCTAAATGGTGATAAAGCAAACATGCTATTTGCTGACACACCGGAGAACAATTCTCTACGAACAGAACAATCGAGTATCCAAAAAGTAGGAAAAAGGTATGAAGGCAAAAGTAAAGAAAGTGAAGAAGAAGACTTTGTTAGAATCGGATGAATAAGCAATGATTGTTTAACTCATGTATATAAAATGTTTAATAATCATCTATGTTTTCATTTATATTTTTTAGAAATGTTTATTTGTGTTCATATTTCTATTTAAATAAGTAAAACAGATGTGTTACAATTTACATAGGCCTGGGGCACATTGTAACAAAGGTTCACATTTGTTTAAGATCAAGCTAGATGTCTAAGTGTCCAAGATTTTGTCACGTAGGAACAAAGGGTAAGTCCGGGAGAGTTCGACCACCGGGAGAGTCCGGCCAGTGTTGATATTTTAAGAGTGACGTAAGTTAGGGCACTGTGTGTCATTCACACAAAAGAAATGAAGGCGCTTGTTGTTTATCTCGCATGGAAAATGAAAATAAATATTTTAAAATTATCGCACACTATAATTTATATATACCCTAAATTGCTTGGGCTTTGCTTTAATGCGAATAAAACGACAAAACTATGAACAACAACGATGCTACAATTTCTTTTCCAAAAAGTGGTCGGACTCTCCCGGACTACCAATAGTAAGTCACGCAAATTATTTCCTGATTGAGGAAAACACCTTCAAGAAAAAGCAGTGAAAACTTTTTTGTTACAATCTGCCCCGGTCTCCCATATCTAATATACGTGCCCGTGAAACGAGGCGTGCAACTTGAAGTGTGATATATAAACCGCGAATGGCGAAGTTTAAACTGTTCGATGTAAAGTCGCGAGAGGTTGTTACGTTGAACCGCGAGGCGGGAGAGTCGCAGGCTGCCAGGGGAGTGTAAAGAAAGTGGAGTCGCGGGCTGGAGAGAAATTGAGAGATCAGGGGGTAGAAAGAGACTCTAACGAAGAGGAAAAAGGTGTCGGGGGAGAAGGGAAACCGAGCGGAATGCAAGGAGGGACAAAGAAACGAGGGGTGTCACCCGGGGGGTGCGGCGAGGCTGGGCTACCACCGGCAATGGTCTCTCGTCCATCTCCATTTAAATCGCGTTGCTTGGCGATACTTAACTTTAAAAATGGTGCCTGTATATTACCCGCTCGAAACACACCCTCGCCGATCCCCCCTCCTCCCCGACTCTGTCCACGTCTGGCCGTGGAGCAGCCCTTAAACTCTCCCTCTGCGGCGGCAGCGCGCCGCGCAGCCAGCGAGTGCATCGTTTACGCGGCAATAAGGGAAACTTATTGCCGGCCGGCTAATAACGAACGATTCCCACGCGGGATATCCGTGGTCTTTATTTTCCAGCAGCCGGCAACTTTACGGCGCCCAGGCTGCCTCCGCGAGGCAACCGGCTATCCCACACCCCGATCCGCGATTCGCCGAACGCCAGCTGCCCGTGACTCGTTGTTTCGTCGATATTCCTGGCGATTCAGCCATCGCGGGAACCCTCGATCGAATAGCCTCGGTCCCGAACCGTCGGGGGTGCAATGAAATTTCGATAAAGACCCGGGGGAACGGCCAAGACTGCCTTGACAGAACTGTACGCAAGACGAATACGATATCGTTGCATTCAAACGCAATCGTACCCGATCCACGAGATCTTTGTAAGCGAGTAGCGAGCAGACGATAGCGCCGAATTTCCTGGTTCGCTCGCTCGCGAACTTTATCCTCCGCGAGCGGTTACAGGCCGCAACCGCGCGGTAACGGCAAGACAATTTACAGTTCATACGCGATCCGGTATCGCGAATCACCGTAAAATACGATGCGGTTTATACGGGAATTATAATTGCGAAAGTTGGGCCCATAAACTATCAGCTGGAATCCGCGGATACGCGCGAGCGCAGTCGAATAACTAGCGAGTAGGTAGGTACGTAACCCCGGGAGCGCCGCGGCGAGACGTGCCCGGCGTCGGGGCAACGAAGCTTGCGCGCGGCCGGTAGCTAATAACGAACAATTCCCCGATCAAATCACGGATCTTTGCGCGGCCGTAACGCGATATTTACGAAGCGTCGCGTCGCCTGGAGAGGCCGCTCGAATTCATTGTTGCGCGCGGCGAACTCGCGCCAGCCCCGACGTACATAATATGTTTGAGCGAAAATATTTGCACGGCCAACAGGTTGCTCCGCCGATCGATCGATACGCAACAAGAATAAAAGGCGGCGTGGGAAGAACAGCGCAAGCGGCGCGCCACCTCGCCGGCCAGCTCGTCGATACGATTGCCCGATTTTTCGCCAAGGGATCGCATCGACCGGGCCGCTAATAACGAACGGTTCCCCCGTGGAATCCCGATCTTTACGCCCCCGTAACTCGATATTTACGAAGCTCCGGGGGCTCGCACCCACCCGCTTGGGAACGCGAGGCTTCTAATGCCGCGACACGCGTTGCCCTTTGTCAAAGAGCACTCGACACCTGGTCCCGAGCCTTGACGCGCCCTTCGATCTTCTCAGCCCCTATCGCGAGAAGGGCTCGCGTTTCGAGCGTGCTCGCAATAAACAGTGGGTCATCCGGTAAGCCTCGGTCACTCATTTACACCTGTGCAGCCGTGCGCTCGGTTGCTCGCTTCATTGAAAGCCAATTACTTGGATCGCGTACAGGGAAAGACTCCCGGAGCCTCGGATCGAAGTCTCGCACGAGCAGAGTTCGATTTGGACGGCCGAATAGCTGGGGAAGATGGGAAAGTATACGGGCGACGGGATGCGTAGCTCAGCGTTACCCCCGCGATTCCTCTGAGGATAAAAGTCTGAATGTCGAGTTACGTCTGCGGAACGGTGGATCTTTGCTCCCGTTCCCGAGGAAGACCGGTGATAACCTTTCCACGGTAGGCATTACCGGCCGCGACTTTGTCGCGTTCTCCCAACGAAAGCGCAAGGAAAGATTAATCCTTCGATTTATTCGCGAGCGAACTGGCGGCGACGGTTTCCGGCCAGTTTGAACGTCGGTGGGGTGTCTTTCTTTTTTGGCCTGTAGCTATCGGGGACGCGCACGGTGTCTGCGCGATGCAATATCGACGATACATCGGGGGACGAAGCGAAGCGGAAAGGGGGACAGGGTTGGTAGGGGGGTTCGGAGGCTGGTGGATGGAAGATGAGAAAGGCAGAGGAACGTGCGACGAAGGCAGAAGAGGAAGAGGCAATTACGTATTCAGGGAATCGACCGAATTGCCCTCGACCGAGGAGTTATGGATCTCCGCATTGCCGAGATGCAGGTGCGAAGAGGGCCATTCCGCTCTCGGTTACATTTTCCATTGGCGCGGACGACGGGTCGAGGGAGGGGGGTGGAGGGGGGGGGGAGAAAAAAGAGGAAGAGGCTGAAGCTGAGTCGGGACAAAGGCGGAAGCACGGCCGGCGGAATAAACGGCGCTATGCGAACGAAATTAAATGAGTCCGAGGAATGTATCTGCAGCGGAGGACAACGATTCGAGTGCGTCAGAAAGATATACGGCGCCGGCGTGCCGGCGATAAACGCCATCGGCATAAATGTGGACGGAGGAGCCGGCCCGTTTAACCCTGGCACGATGTTCCTGTAAAGAATGATTAAAACTGTCGGTCTGGCAGCAGCCGGGCTCCCTGCAAGCAGACGCATGAATCAGAATAACTGCGACGATGCCTACGATGCTTTTCTTTACGAGCGCTTTAACGCGATATACGCGTGCCCGGCGATAAATTCGGACTTGCGTAATTAACGTGCTCTGTGATCGGGCCGCGAGATCCGCCCTCGCCTCGGCATTTTTGCGGAGAACTCGCCGCTCCATCTCTGAATAATTTATTACTTACGACACCGGGCTACGTACGCCCGCGAGAAAGCTTTATCCTCCGCCATTCGTTTACCCAAGCAGATCGCTTTCTCCGCAAGGCGTCGGTGCCTTTCTCGGGAACAGTCGCCGTCTAGGATTGAAAAACCACTGATCCCCGGACGAGAGAGAAATGCGAATAAAAACGCGTGTTTGCCGAAGGTAATCAAGTGGCGGGACGCGGCGCCTCGCGTCGGGGAAGTTGGAAATACTGTCGGCCATTATGGTCGATAGAGAGCTGCGCGTTTAAGTACATTTACCCTTATCGGGAGCTTCCTTCCCTTCCTCTCCTTCCTGTCAGGCATGGCCGACATAAGCTACAGGATAACCAAGAGATAGTACGGAGGAGCGAGAGAGACTCGCCGTCAGACGTCGATTATCGCACGGTAGATCGGTTTTTCTTGATAGACAGCTTCTAGCCGGCAGCGGAAAAAGTTTCTCTCGCGGTCGATGTATCCGATGGCCGGGGAGGGGAGGGGGGTTTGTATCCGATCGCTGGTAATTATTTCCAACGGTATCGTCCATTTTTATCGCGGAGAAGGTGATCGGTGCTACGCGAACCGGCAGAATTTCTGGAGAATCTTGATACTCGGAGACGTCTGTTACATCGGCTGCCCCGGTCTTTTTCCGAAGTTTCGATGGTCTTCGGGGCGAGCGCCCCGAGTCGTAGGCAGTTATTCGATCGAATTTATTGAGTAAACGCGGGGGTAACCTTTCCCCCGTCTCGTCGGAGCTTCACGCAGCGCGGGGGGAGAAATCGCTGCGGGCCCTTCCGGGCCGCGCGTATAAACTTTTTTGTTGGCCGAACTAGCGGGATTACTTCTTTTTATTCTCGGCACGATAACGCCGGCGCTCTTGGCAAACAATACCCGACGTAGACGACGACATTTCTTTACTTACCGGGAAGGAGATCGATGAAACGAGCCCGTAGCAGTTCTCCGGCTACCGATAAGGGTCGATCTCGGGGCAAAAGCAAACGTAACCTTTCCAGTTTTCCAGGGGAGCGTATTTTAAGGACCGCCCCCTCCTCTCCCCGGGAAAGACGCTGCCCACCCCCGCGGACGCTCTACCACCCACCGGCGCTTTCGATTCCCCGCGTTCGCGTGGTAACCGGAAACGAGGGAACCTGTAAAGGGTCTTCGATCCAGTTTCCATTCGCTCGCTCCGCCGTTCCCGGTACACTCGACTCTTTCCAATGTCCAAGGGTTAAAGGACGGGCCGGGTGGCTTGCCTTTCAAGCCTTCTTCCACGTCAAAGGACTTTTTCCCGGCCGCTCCAATCTGCGAGACGTTTCTCCTGCCTATTGATATGTTTCTTTTAAATATGTAGCAGCCTGTGCCCCTCGTACGAGGTCACTTTGTGTACAGAGTTTCTCCGCTGAATGCAGTAAGCCTTCTCGCTTCCCTTTAACGACCGTTCAGACGAATTCAATGAGCGTTGGGAAAATATCATTTCTCCCGTTTCGAGTAAGATCACCGCGGGGGGGGGGAGGGGGAAGTATTGAAAAGGGCTGAAAGATGAGAAGAAGCAAGTACACAGGGATGTAAGTTAAGGTGGAAAGCCACTGTGACGGTCGAAAGTAAAGGCTATTTTCAAGACATTCTTTTATATGAAATGTAACTTTCCACGAAAAATTTTTATTACCAACTGAAAATACATATATTTAACTAATGTTTTGTGCTCTCAGATTGAAAAAAATTTCGGTAGTATGGCCGCAGCATACGATAACGTCAGACTCTGCAAAAAAGAATTACAAAACGGGCGCTCGTGTAACTTTCCCACATTTGCTCCGAATTGAAAAATTCGAACGGTTTCTTAAAGTATATTACAATAGCCTCAGTTAAGCTTGAAGATTTAAAAAAATATTAATTTTTGAAGAAATGGCGGATTTAAGAAGAAATCTGGAACAAAAATTATAAAAAGTCAACATGTTTTTTCAATGTTACGATTAAATGAATTATTCGATCAAAAAAATGGTACGCTTAACTGAAGATAATTGTATTACGAATATCCCCTGAAAATTTCAAGTGAATCCAATAAAAATTGACTGAGTTATTAATTCGCCTGTTGGAAAAATGCCGTTTCGAGATACTCGCGTTTAAAGTTTCGACAGAAATTATTTTCTGCTTCTCAAAGATCGCAGCTCTTCTGATTCTTTACCTAATTCTAAACAATATATCATCTCTCTTATTAGATACATTTGGATTTTTGGACATAAACTTTTTCGGGCGATTGATATAAAACCTTCCGTAGCTCCGAGAAATTTTCGAAATCCACTTTGAAACTGTGCAGGTATAATCTTGAGACCCCGAGCATTAAGAAAATGCCCCCAAAGAATTGGAAAAAAAATTTTTCACAGTGGCTTCTCCCCTTAAGCTGCGCCGAAATATTCAGGCGAAGTGTTTTAGAGGACAATGGCTATTGAGTTGGTGGTCGCCCAAAATGTATTTAGAGGAAAACAAGTTACGCGGCTCGGCTTGTGCATAAATGTGGCCGCCCTCCAAAGTGAAATCACGTGCTCACCACCCCTGTCTCATGACGAGCGCGAAGGCGTGACAAGGACGAGGACTGGGGGGAGGCTGGTCCTCGGAGACATCCTGAGCCGTCCGAGTTGTCACTTGGTTAGGTCGAATCACTGGGCAGAATCTAATCGGATTCGCTGGCCCTTCGCGGCTTGTTTAGGCAACCGTTGCGTGCAGAATACGTGGCGGTGCCCTTTTTCACGGTGGCCCTGCTCGCCGCTGAAACTACCCCCTTATTCAGCGGCGAACGGGTCTCTCCCGGTCGTTTCTCCTACGGCCAGTAGCAGTCGCCGACCCTTCAGTGCCGCTTCGAGCCACTTCCTTTGATCTTAACCCCGTCGAGGCAGGCCTCTTTTCAACCGTTTCTCACAGCCGCTTGGTAATAGGTACCCTTCGCGAAAAACCGAGCCACGAAGAGAATAATCATCCGGAAATCGTCGCCGTCGCCCTGCAACGGCCAACCTCGAGACCGTCTCCCGATCTCTCTTTCCCTCCGTTTCCTTTCCCTTCGTTTCCACCTTCGCCGTTCTCGCGCCTCCTGATTTCCTTTTTTCTCGTCCCACTTTGACCCGGCCCGACATCGCCGTCCTCGACTCGCCGAAGTACCAAGATTACCCGCTGCACTTGCTTTCTTCCCTTCTCTTCGTGGCTTCTCTTCTCCATTCCTCTTCTCCTTTTCGGTTACCACGCAACATCTAGAACCTTCCAAGTGTCCATTACACGAGTGCGTGTAATCACCGAAAGGACTGAAATCCCCCCCCCCCCGCGAGCTTCCCTTCGCCCCCATCTCCCTTGCCCCCGCAAATTAATCGCATCCGTCTCCGTGGCGAAATTATCGCCCGCTCCTTCGATAACGCGGCCTCCAATCCTCGCGCGCTAAATTCGATCTCGCGAAAATTACACGATCCCCGGGTCGCCCCGGATATCCCTTCGAGACATCGAACAGCCGGCGCTCGAGACCTCTGATTAGGGCTTGCCAGCTCTGGCGAGATTCCCGGGGCTCGACGATTGACAAACTGAAATATATAAAAGTTAAGATACACGCTCGAGTGTCCACGGCCTTATCTACTCAGCTATCGACCGATCAACGACGCTTCCACGGGTAATGATCTACGAAGCAGCTAACGAGGAAATTAAGATTCATCCTGCTAGCAGACGAGGGCTCGCTTAATCGAGGACTGCTCTTGTTGCCCGGCGAAAGTGTCTAACGTGCGATATAAATTACGCCTGCCAGGCGGAGTCTCTCGCGACGGGTGGTTGCACCGAGAGCGTGTTTCACGACTCGCCGGCTCCTGGAGGGCGCAGCCTCGCGCCGCTGATATTTGGAACAATATCCGATTGTGCCAGGCGAGATCTGCGAGTGGCTGGTCCGAGGCGACGGGCAGGCCGGCATTGTAAAACGGAAGGAGAAAGAGAAACGGAACGCCGGGGGATGAAGGAAGGCGAACGGAGAAAAAAAGGGGGGGGGGGGGACAGCGGTGATTTCTCGAGGATTTTCACGCAACACCGATCGCCGGCTCGAAACTCCCTCACGACGGCAGATTTACCTCTATTCGCTCGTACGTCCGACCGTTGAAACGCGACTCGCTCGATAGATTTATGAGGCTCGTATGGATTCCAATATAAAAGTGTTATATAGACGGTATTCCCGTCAGACTTGTCGCTCGCTGCTCTCCCTCTGCCTCGGAGAGGTTTCGGGCCCGACGGGAAAAAAAAGGGGGAAACGTTGCCCCGGAGCCAGTGAAAAAGCGGACAGCATGACGGACGAGCCTGTCGGTGGATCGTGATCGGATCGCCAGCGATTCTCCGCCGAGATTTCACAGCGAAGCGCCGGGGAGCATCGCGGAAGGCTCGAGAGGCCTCGCTTTTTTTCCAAATCGTCCCAACACCGCGGCGATACGTCTCTGTTCTTCAACGGTGTCTCGCGTATTATCGTAGCTCGGTTATTCGGGAATTTAAACGACGGTAGCCCGCTGCGCGACACTTATTTCCAGCAACAACCAGGAGGCTCGCCTCTCCAGTATCCAGCTGGTCGAGTTACCCTTTCGTTGACTCGAGTGTCTGCTGGAAATCATTGCGAAGGGGGAGCGCGACGATGCGAGCCGTCTGCGCCTGGCAGGCTGCAACGTGCCTCGACGAGGCTGATTCGCGAAAGACGCGGAATATTTCTTAATTTCGTGACAGACGAAACGCGGGGAAAGACGATGGAGAGCTCGGTCTTGCAACCTGCGCTCCCCGAAGTTGTCGGTGGGAAGATCAAAGGGCGACTCGCAACATGGGAAGCTTGGACGGTGGGGCGGAAAAGTTTGAGATTGCAGGGTGCCCTTGTCGCGGGCGCCTGCGAGAGGAGGCGACAGCGAGGGTGTTTCTTTTGGGGGGGGGGGGGGGGGGTGACGAAACGCGATTCGTTTGTAGTTGATAATAGTCTACGAGCTGGGAGGCGATGGCGAGTAATCGCGATTCGTGACTGCGTTCCGTTGAGCCGCGGTACACGCCACTGAATCACAGCGGCGACATTACCATTCGCCCGCGTTTTCGGCAGAAACTATCGCCGCAAATCCCTGAACGAATGCTAATCGCATAACGGGATACACCGGAGACGAAGCCGCCTAATTTCCATCGTTTTCGTGTAATTCGCGCTGCTCGCCGGGGCCTCTAATTTCCGCGCGGTGTACGCAAAAAGCAACTAATTAATTTTGCATTCGCCGCGGAGGGCGGGGATCGGGTTGCTGTCCGCTGCCGCGGGGCTATTTCGGTGGATTTAACATTTAACATTTCACCGGCACGTATACTGGCGCGCGTGACAATACCTGTATGTGCCTGGGAAGGCGAAGGGGCGGCCGCGTGTTCGAGCTTGTAACCAAGGCGAGCTCGCAGCGTTTATGCAAATTCGAGCATGTGCTCGCGGAAAGTTCCTAATTCAATTCGGTTTCCGCGTACACGCTGGTTACTTAACCGTCTTCCACCCTCTCCCGCCCCGCTGTGTAGCTCCTTCGCGGGGATTCGTCCCCCTCCTCGCGGTTGTCTTCCCGGCAACTTTCCCTTTCGTTCCACGTATTCCTCTCTTCGCGCGATCGCCCCTCTAACACCTCTCCGCTCCGGTTCGACGCGACGCGACGCGACCGCTCTAAATTGAAAATTAAAAAACGCTTGCGCGAAACACGCTCACCTTCGCTTTACCTCCCGAGCACGGAAGTAAACGCGACAATGGACGATAATTGCGAAACGCGGTTAACGCACGCCACCCGTAGCCGGCAAGAAAAAACTCCGCCCACCCCCTCTTTACCCTTCCTTCCTGTCTTTTTTGTAAAAGCTGCGCGTTGCCAGCAGCCAGATTTACGCGAGGGCAATAACGAGATTTCTCGAAAAAGTTGACTCTCGTTTGCCCGTCTAATTGCGTTTCGCGGATCCGCCGGCGCGGGGGAAGACGTGGCGGCTCGATCTTTGCGAGCTAAACATCGCCCTGGGAAAATCGAAGGTCGACCGTACGATGGAAATGAATGTTTTCTTGAGGAGGTGTGGGGTGGGTTGCTTTGAATCTGGCTATATCGAACGACGTTTAATCGATGCTGCCGTCTGGCGAGAAGTCGGCTTTTTCGTCGGGACGACGCGACGTCGGCGACGACGACGATTCATAAATATGCATCGTGGGTGTAGGAGAAGCCCCGTGCTAAGTAAAGTCGGCTTTCACACCGAGTTCTGACACGCGCGCCTTCGCCAGCTTCGGCTTCGACGCGTCTGCGAGAGTTCCCCGTCGATTCGCCGCACAATTGGCCTGCGCGTTCCCGGAATTCTCCAAAGGCGTCGACTTCGAAGCCTCCGTACCGCCGCTTTGACCTCGAGCGTTGGAACGCTCCAAGGGACCTGCCCTCGAATCGTCTGCCTGGCTGGAGAGCTGCATCGCGCGCGGGGAGCCCGGCCCGCGCTCTTTCCTTTCAACTCATTTAACGCGTCACACCCCCTCGGAAGCCTCGACAAACAATAGCTGAGAGAGCCGGAGCGTTTGTACAGAGCGGCGTCGCGCCCGGATTCCGCTGCGAAGAAAAGTCACGGCGGGAAGCCTCGGCACATAAGAATCCCGATGTGGAACGAGACGCGACAGCGGCTATGTGTACATACGCGTCGAAGTAGATGGGATTCAACCCTTGGCTGGAGGGTGGGCGAACGCGGCCGTCGGATCGCCCCGATGGAAAGCGATAATAGTAGTCCGACCTACTTACCTTTCGACAAAGAAACTGGAATGATGTATTTTCGTTCTGTATGCGGGGCAGGGGCGAGGAAGGAGGCGTGGGCGTAGGTCAGGCGGGGTGAATTAAAGCGATAAAAGCAGAGCGGGGGCGAGAGCGGCGCTAAAAGGATAAACGATTCGGTTTCTTGAAAAAAAAATCACCACCTCTCTCTGCTCCCATCGTCCTCTTGTCGATGCTTCCCTCTCCTTTCCGCGGCTTGCGCGAAATACTTCTCCCCTCCGGGGGCTCGTTCCCGCGCGTGTTTCGCGCGTAAAGCCATCCAGCTTCCGCGGAACGAGCATTTTCCGTTCGCCCGAGCTACAAATTTAGCCCCGGAACGAACTTTTTTTTTTCCAAAGGGGTAAATCAATCCCGGGGCGAATCGACGGAACGTTTCAGTTTTTCCGGCCGCGCGGAAGTCCGAGCGTTTCGCGTAATCGCGTGTATACCGGGCGATATTCAATCTGCAAGGGGGTCCAGAGACCGTGGAGCATCCTTTTTTTCGGCTGGATGGACGAGCCGACGAGCGATCGAAACGCTGGTAGCGCGGCGAGCGACGCCCGGATTGTTGCGGCTCGGTGACGCGACTCGGTTGTTGGCAAGAGTTGTCCGTGGGATTGGTCACGCATTAGTAATTGCCAATTTCCAGCCTCGACCAAACCGGCGTAAACTGCCGCTCTGTTGTTGTCGCAAGGGAATAGGCTGCGTCGGACACCGTCCACCGCCCGGGCAAACACCCGGCATTCCGAACCTGATAACGCCGATCAATTCAATTTCTCCGTCATTATTCGGCCCAGCCAAGAATCACCGTCGAACTATCAATTTTACCCGACGAGTCGCCCGACAGCATTCGCGGCTCCGCGAGGAAACGACGCTGCTCCGCGCCTTCTCTTTCAGCGGCGAGAGCAAAGGGGACGCGAGCAAATGCTCGAGCTCTCTTAATTCGCGTAGTTTCGTAACAGGATCCTCGGTTATTATACATATAGTAAGTTCGTAATCGTTGTTGCCGCGCGGTTCGCTGGCAAGGACGACAGTTTAATCGACGTCGGGCCGCCGTGAAATATTTGCCGCGCAAATGACGCCCGTCGCGTCCGTTTAATAACGAGCAATCTCGTATTGTTACGCGCAGATTAGAGCGTCGTTTACACGATTTTGCCTCTGTTTGCACAACGCCGGCTCTAATCTCGTCCCAGCATCGACAAATGGATTCTCGTAATTCTCCGGCCGATTTACGGAATTCCGATTAACTCGACCCGAACGACTCGTGGACCAGAAAGCGGTGTACATTTCGGGGCGGAACGACGCGGGACACACACCAATCGCGTTATTCCTTTGTCCCGCGTTCCCCGATACGCTTTTCCCCGACATTTGTATCATGTTCTAACCACCATTCGGGCCCTGTCTTTCCCGTCGCAAGCGGATAGAGACGTTCCTCTTCAAACTCATGCACCGCGTTTCCAAGCTGCTATTTCGGGCTGACTAATTTCGTTCGTACTACTTGATTGGCTGAATCGAGGCATTGAGGGCAAAATCGGATTAACCCGCGTTGAAAAAAAAATTAATTTCTCTATTTTATATGATTATTAGGTACAGCCTATTGGAATACATTAGGGGAGACCGGGTTAAAGTGAACCTCGGGGTAAAATGAGCTTTCTTAATTTTTTCTTTAATAACAGAATATATTTACAAATTTTGGAGACGTAATAAATGTGTGTAATATCACACTGATAATTATACACATTTATTACGTCCCCAAAATTTGTAAATATATTAATAATAACAATAATTCGATTTTATTCACCGCAAATTACATAAATTATGTGACAAATGGGCGAGGTTCAGCATATCTGCTGTTTTGCAACCTAACCCCAAAACATTATAAATCAGAAATAAAACTAGCGAAGCAACAGAAGAGAGAGAGAGAGAGAGAGAGAGAGAGAGAGAGAGAGAGAACCACAAGACAAGGGGTGTTACGGATAGTGAACGAGAATAAAAGATCGGACAGCACACTTAAAAGCGGGGATGGAGGACAGAGAACGAATTTCCAAAGGAAGAGAATTGTAGTAAAAACAGGATAAATAGGAGAAAGATCCCGTAAATTTGACCGTGCGATGAGCAGGCACAGACAGGTCAGCACCACGCCTCGTAGATGGTGCATAAACAGAGTGCCGAGAAGAGATATTCTATTATTAAAGAATAAATTAAGAAAGCTCATTTTACCCCGAGGTTCACTTTACCCCGGTCTCCCCTAGTTCAGTTTATAGTACACGGTTAGGCTTCTCAACAGTGTTACCACTGCAGTCTAGCCTTCACTCTTGTTGTCTATGCCATCTGTAAATATTCAGGTTTCTTGTTTTTCTTTGAGTAATAAAGACGATTAGTAATAAAAAATAATAATAGTTATCGCTACGAACTCAGTTGCGCAAAGAAATATGGGTTAGTCCGTTTCTTGCACCGAATGCCTCAATTACAGTTACATAATCTGTCGTTTGGATTTTTCTCCATTGAATAATGCAGATGACGATGGAGCGGCATTTATTCGCATCGTTTCTTCCGCGTGTCTTTGATTTCATGAAGCGAATCGGTGCACTCGGCGGTGCATAGTCGTTGCTCGGAGGCGGATTTTTATTAAAAATGAACTGGCCCGGCCGCGGCCGCAAATCCTGGATCAACGTCGGCCGGCTCTCGCCGCTTTTTCGCCGGGCAAATTTTATTTCGCGTTTGATCGCGACCAGCCCGCCCCTGGCTGACCCGCGACACAGCGCGCGCCCGTGAATATTTATCGCCGACGCGGCACTAAATGGTTTTTCGGCCGCTGATAATGACGGCATTTTTTCTCTCTCTCTCTCCACTCTTTTTTTCCCCGCGCTCAAAAGTCCGGCATCGCCGGTGGCTTTCTCATTTACGATTTTCCTCGTGCATCTCGCACGCTTTCACGCTGGGCTCGTTATTCTGGAAATTTCGAGGCGCGCCACTTTCTGGACCGGATAACGCTTCCGTTGTGCCCGATACGCGTTCACGTGCACGCAGTGTTTTCAGGAGGAGCGGATAGAAAAGCCAGTGGGGGGAGGGGGGAGCGAGAGAGCCGACGGTGCTCGTTCGAGAAATTATCACGGATAGTAATGCGGCGTGAGGCGTGCTGCTACGCTTCGCTACAATGCATCCACGCGTTGCATTCATCCTGTAGGCCTCCATCGTTCCCTTGCCATTTTGCTGATTGCAAAAAACCGGCTCCTACCGACGGCCGATATTCTCGAACTCGGACTCGTCCCGAATCCCGATCCGGGCGAACTGAGAACGCGCAGGGACCGTCCATTTGCATCCCCCTCGCGCGTCTACGAGCCCCGTCTTCCCCAGACTCCCTTCATATCCGTAGCAGAGCTGTTTCTACGACCTCTAATAATTCGATAACGATAGGAACGATCTGGCTTTCTTGCGGAGGGGAACGCGGGAATTCGGGCAAATGTTCGGCAACGTGGCGCGAGGGCGATCGATCGGCGGGCATTCCTCCGGTTTCGCCGAACCGCTGGGGGTTGTGTCGGCGGGACATCCGGCTGGCCGCGTTATCATCGAAATCTCGCGAACGTCTGACAAAGTAGTCGCTTCGAATAACCGGCTAATGGTCGCGAAGGCTGAGTAGACGGCGATATAGAATCGCACCGGGAGCATTTTGCAATGGTATCGCGGCCAACAAAGGGGGAAACCCTTTTTCACTAATGAACCACGAAACGCGGCAACGTCATAGAAATACTTTGAAAGGGGAGCCGCGCAGCTCGCTCTTTTGTTGCCCCTGTCCCTCTCCTCGGCCGATCCTCCCCCCGTCCCTGTCCTTGTCCGTTCCACCCACGCCCACCATCTTCATCTTGTGCTCCTTTTTTCCGCCACCCTCCGCGCGGCCGCCCTTTCCTCCGAGCCGCCACGACTCCATCCACGAGGTTCGATCAGCCGATAGACCCATTCACTATCTCGGATCGCTCCACGAATCCGCTCGATTGCTCGGCGCCCTTTGAATTCGCTCGTTACTCCGGCCTGAGCGCACTTACGCGGATGGATGTACCAAGATTCTCGACTCCTTGTTGCGACGTCCGCGCCGCTACGCTCGACACAGCTTAAGAAAGCGGAATTCCATCTATCCCCGTCGCTGTAATCGAGCGCTGATCGAGTTAACTTACCACGGAGCCAGTCCCATTCAAGCGGTAACATTCGCTGAAAGGATGCCAGGATTTCGACGGCGCGGGGGTGGGTGGAGGGCTTTAAGGATGACAGTCTGCGGTACAGCGATGAGAGTAACGAAAAAGGTCGGACGGAATCGCCTATTAATAAATATGCCGGCTAGGATGCGCCTTTGGAACGTCTATTAGCCGGAAACGAAATTGGTGCTCGGCTAAGTACAAGAGCGACTCTAGCGGTCGGAGGGGCGAGCACGGTATAAGGGGGTCGACGGAACGATTGACCCGGTGCTCGGTGAAATTTATCGTAAAAAAGAGCCCCCAGAGTCCTCTCCGGGCTTTCAGGCCCTTCTCCCGAGTTCCTTGCTCGGAAAGGATTCGTCGACCCTAATTCCCGAGTGTCGAACGGAAAAGGATGAAAGTCGACGACCCGTTTTACGCTTTAAGAGAACCGAATCGATATCTCGGCGGCTGGGATCCTGGGATCCAGACGGTCGCCTCGATCGCTTGCACGTAGTTCTCGTTCCCGTGCTCTCCGCGACACCAGCCACCCCCCCCCCCCCCAGTGCTTCTCGTCTTTTCAGCTGCTCGCCGAATTACCGTGTCGAGCGTTCGATACCCTCGTCGACGGCCCGTCCCTCTGGCTCGTTAAAACCGTATTAATACGGCCGGATTAATCAGCGTGAAAGGGAAAGAACGGGGACGATCTTACACGGTAACACCCGTCTTCCTGCTCCCGCCCTCTCAATTTACTTAAGGAAATATTCAAAGAGATTGCGATACCTTGCGTAGCGGGAGGTGGCGCGACGGGGCGTCCTCTCGCCGCGGATAAATCGCAGCGAATCGGGGCTAATTATTGGTCGATCGGCGCCCCGAAGCCGGTGGATCCACTCGCGACTAACGATTCCGATGGATTTATCCAAGAGGACGGGGCGAAAAATAATCCCACGACACGTATAGGCTCTGGACGATTGCGGAACGATCCCGAATGGACGGTGAGTTGGGCCAATTCTATGATTTCGCGGTGCACGTCCACGAAGCTACATCATGAATATGTAAAGCGATTGCGGTCCGTCACGTCACTGCGCCACCTACCCCCGTCTCGCTCCCGCCCTCCCTCGCCACGCTACCCCGAAGTGTACCGGATTATCCGATCCCGCAGAACGCTCTAAATTATATCGTCCCGAGTAAACAAATTACTCGTTAGCGACGATAGTAACAATCGGCCCTGTCGAGTGACGTTCGACTGCCGCTTCCGAGTTCTGCTTAATTAAAGTGGAGGAGAGCGTCTTGCGAGGCTGCTTGCAAATAATAGCCTCTGGCACGGCATTGGCAGGCGGATACACAATGTAAATTCGACAGTGGCCACCGCGTTTCGACCAGCTCTTCGTTGTCGCAGCCGTCGTCGATAATTTTGCATCTCAGATAACAGCCACGTTGCTCATGCTCGCAATTAAGAACAGCGTTTGCGGTTCGCAGGTTTTCCTTGGAGTATTTTAAAATGTCGATACGGAATGGTCAGTACAGGCTGGTATTTTTAAAGGTGGAAATCCACGATGAGACAAAACTATCGTGTCTCACATGAGATTTTAATCTTAGAAGACAATTATTTCATTGTTTTCTTACTTTTTAATTATTTTGTCATTGGTGAAATTAGGTTCTCGTGGGACAAGTTTTGCGATATACTTTCAAAAATCTCATCTCTCGCGACTACTTCCGTTATTTTCATTTATATCTGTCGCTGAGATTTTTGTCTCGCGACAGAAAAGTCTGATGCGATATCTGATCGTGGATTCGCACCCTAACAGCACATTGTAGCAAAGGGCCAAGCGCTACTTGACTCGCCGAAGTTATTCGTAAAATCGATGGAGCCAGTCGCGGATCGTCCTTGCCTCGGTCATTTAACCCCTGAATCACGCGTTCCGTTCCCCTCGGCTTGCTCCTCGCCCAAAGAGCTTCCGATTCGATCGCTCGTAAATAATTTTACGCGGACCGACAGGGAGGATTTCAGGTTGCACCGAGTCGATTCTCGAAAGGACGAGCGCGGTACATTCTAGGGGCCATAATGTCTAGGCGATGTCTAGCAAAGGATAAACTACCCCCTCACTGACTTCCCCGAGCTATATATAATATCCGGATCTGTGCGCATTTGGTTACTGGCGAAAGTTGCCACATAAATTTATACCACCGACTGGCGTTATGCGAGGCGAGCTAGGCCGCGGAAAAATCGTAACTTTCAGCTCGCGCATGCAATTTTTTTTCTCCCACCCCTGCGTGCTCTATGGCCGCAGCGACTTCTCTTTCCCCCGTCCCTCTCTATCTCTCATCCCTTTCGTTCTTGCCAGTTTGGAAAATCCGTTCATGATATATCCGCCGCGTAGGACGACGCATCCGTGGAAGAGGATCCAGCGCGGCTGGAGTGAAACGTCGGCTGGTTAAATTCGACGCTGAACCGCGCGCTTCGATCGTTACTACTTAGGCACCGTCGCTGCGTTCTGTTCCGTACTAATCCGCGCGCAGTAGGTCGGCCTCCGGGCGATTTATTACATTTTTTTGTTTGGGGAAATTCGGCGGAACAATTAAGGAGGGGCGAATTGCCTTTAAGGATCTGTGGCGCCGAGGCGTGCTCCGCATGATTGAAGCGCGTCCCAGAGTTCGATAACTACAGCCGCAAGCTCGAAACTCGGAACAATGCTCCGTCGCGCGAATTCGCAAGCGTCGTCGGTTAATTCATGGCCGAGGGGTGCTCCGAAGCGTCGTGACGCGGCAGAGTTCATCGGGATCTGACAAATGGCAAGCTTGGAGGCGAACCCGGCCCTTCGGCCTTGAATAAACTATTTTCTCATAGTTCCAGCCACGGTTCCCCATCTGTTTCATCTT
Organism: Andrena marginata; assembly: GCA_963932335.1. NCBI lineage: Eukaryota > Metazoa > Arthropoda > Insecta > Hymenoptera > Andrenidae > Andrena > Andrena marginata. Next base: position 10,280,571 of record OZ010661.1, read on the forward strand.
TCAATTAGGACCGACGGTCAAAGCGGCCATCCAGTCTGTCGCTACGGCTGCACAGAGACGAACGACGAGATTAATATCGGCGGGTACAATCGATTTCCGGCCTCGCGTAACCTCCGCCCTTCAAATTCCGCCGGTTGGCGCCGCGCCGCTTTCGATCTCTAAAGGTCTCTATCGACCTTTGACCGGCGCATTACGGTAATGAGAGGGCGGCACGATTTCGAATCGCTTTGCCCGTCGAATCGCAGACACTCTTTTCCCCGCTGCCGCTGCCAGGGACTCTGCTGCGAACTTTCCCCTTTCAAGCGCGTTAATCGTCGGGTACGCATTTGAAAAACGGATGCCCCGCTCGGAGGAGACCTCGCTCGGGGAGAAGGCGGAAACTGGAGTTGTTTCCTCCGTCTCTCTTTTTCCATGCTGCGAGCGGAACTCGTTACACGACAATATCTGTTAATATCTGTTGCGCAAGTCCTTGGGCGTTGTTCGCCGAAGTACGAGCTCCGTTGCCTCGTTTCGTCTCGTCTCTTTCCATTTCCTCCGAGTGGCTGGCTCCTAGCCGGGCGGGGGATCGTAGTTCCAATAGCGCCGAGCATACTTCGAGACGACAAATTACAAGGAAACAGGAACGAGTACACCGAGATCGGCGAGCGTCCTAGGACGCTCGTGCGCGACGAGTATGTACGTATTTTCGTAGCTCCATCCCCTCTATCCTTCTCGCTTGCCCCCATCTCGTACTCCTCGGGAAGCGTGGCCGTCGAGACTCGTTTCGTTTTTCATTTCTTGGTAACACATAATATCGGTCTCGAGAGGGGCCCCGATAGGTCGATAGTTCGCAAGGTACCGGGTATTATTGCCATTTCCTATTTACCCCGTTTAAACAGCAGGAACGATACACGGCGCGCGCTTGTTCTGGCCCTGTATGTACAGGGTACACGGTACATGGGTACACGGCGCACGGGGCAAAGTACACCCGGAGACAGAAACTTCTTCAAAAGCTAAATGTCCCGGTAATTTCGACGCTCGGCACGACAGACCGTGTACACGGTAGTCGGAAGCGATCACTGCCGGGGAATTTCCTCCGGCTGAAATTAAATTTCGATGCTCGAGATTCCGTTCGGGCACGCTCGTCTTACCTTTCCGCGAACGATAAACAGGTCGCCCGGTGCTATTATTTTCCAGGCAAACAGCGAGCGTTTGCAAAGCCACCCCCGGACGTACGGCGCCGATCTGGACCGCATCCGATTTCACGCAACTTCAGCTGTATTTCGCGAAGCGAGGGGAGCTGTCATTAGTAGGGCTGGGACTATTTGTCGAATTTTTCGGTATTCGAATACTTCAGTTGCTCAATTATTTGGCGAATATAATTCGAATATCCAAGTATTCGAATACTATTCGAATATTTAAGTATTCGAATACTACTGTATTCGAATAGTATGGTGTGAATTATGAATCAAGTTCTTTAGGTTCATTTGGCAGGGTGAAATCTTGTAAGCTAATTTTGACCCACTTCATACCATACTATTCGAATAATAACATTCGAATACTCAGCTATTCGAATAGTATTCGAATAATAACATACGAATACTCAAATATTCGAAGTTTATTCGTAGCATTCGAATACTTGTAAAATATTCGAATATTAAATTATTCGAACAGTCCCAGCCCTAGTCATTAGTCGGTTGGACCGGTCGGACGAGCGGCAAAAAGAATCGGCGATGCGAAAGGGGGCAAGGGTCGGGAGGATTCGACGTTACGGGTGGCGTTGCTCCCCGCGACGGATGTAAACGCGGCCCCGAGCAGTCATACGCTGCCGCAGCAAATCATGAAATAAAATAAAACCGCGACGGGGGAAACGCATTACCCATAAAATAAGCGGTGGCTGGCTCTGAGCTATTGCTCGTTTTGAATATGGCGACCTCGACCACGTCGAGCCCCCGCAAGACTCCGAGTATACTCCGCGCGACCACTCGCTGCGCTGGCAACCGTATTTCTGAAACATTCGGAGGAAAAAAATACGCACTCGTAAACCCGTCCATTTGCCACCGCCCCTCCTCGCCTCTCTCGCCCGCGCACTCTTTCGCAAGGTGGAAGCGCGCGAGGAGCGTAAAAGGGGGCGCGCGTATCCGCGAGGATCGAGAAGCTTCGAGGGGGGAAAGCATGCGTTGCATTGTAATTCGGTTTATAGAGGAATTGGTTGGATCGACCGGCTGATTAATTGATCGCGACCAATGCCGAAGTGGGCGCTTATAGCGCGTTGGGTCGGGCTCTGTAAATTAATTTGTCGAGAGGTCGGAGCTGTTTGCGGCGAACGACGCAACAAAGGCAATCCGAACGAGCGGTACGCGAGCTAAGCTGTAATTATTTAGATATTCGTGTATGAGACGATTACGAGGGCATAATTTCAGTGCTGGCCCGCTCGCGTTCCCTGCTGCTGCAATGAAATTAGATTTTTAATTATGTCCCGCCGCGCGGCGCCGAGGACTGACTGGATTTAATAACGCGCGCTTTCGCGCCCAGCCTGCGCTGGCCCTTCAATTATTCTTCGCCTTCCCCTTCCCCCGGCCTTTATTATATTTCAACTCGACGTTCCTCGTTACATCGCTCGGTTATCCTTTTTATTTCGCTTTAGCACACGTTATGAAACGCCTTCTCGCGGGCAAACATCGCCGTCGTCTCGTTGCCGAGCGGCATTATTCCCCGGGACCGGGCTTGCAACCTCCACTTCGCCCCGACTTCCTCGTCGACCGTGGGAACTTGAAAACTTCGATGGCCGTCGTTACGCGAGCCGGTAAAGCACAGTTTTCCGGGGCGTCTAGTCGCGTCGCTGGGGAGAAAAAAAAATAAATAAAACACTTTCGAGCAGTCGGGGCGAAATTAAATCCGCGGCTCTTCCAGGCTGCCGCGCTATCGCTGAAAAGTTTCGGCACGCCTAACACGTACAGCGGGACGCTTCACTACGCCTTAATCCCATTTGTTGACGCGTGTAGCGAAAGTTTCAAGGCGGAATTAAAGCTGCATTGTCCCTTGCCGAGCGTTTGAAAACCATGGTTCGTGGATATATCCGCGGTGACCGACGCAGCGGCTTAGACACGGCTTCCGGCGGCGTCGAACAAGCTTCTCGCGGGCAGTAGCGAGGCTCGGCGAAGGGGCAGCCAGCCGGTTGGGGCGCGAGCAGCGATTTCGCCGCTTACGGCTGACCCGTTTCGCGCCCGTACCACTTGCCGCACACCGGCCAGCCATGGTGGCAGTCTGCGTTGCTACAACGGCCACCGATGCTCCGCTGGCTTGGTCCATTCTGCCGGAAGGGCCGGAGAAACGGAAGGTGCGGGGAGGACGGCCGGCCTGGTGGCAGCTTCGAGAAGAGCTGCAGGGCCACCGCCGGATTATATCCGGGCCAATTCTGCCGAAACGTATCTGGGCTCGTGCAAGCAACGGTACGCTCATGCGCGACACACAGTGCGTTTCTACTCGCTTGTACACTGCGACAATAATATACGGGAATGGAAAAACAGTCCAGGCAACGCAGGCTAGCTTTCCAGCGAGCGAACAAGAACTTTTATTTCCATTTCGTAGCACCGTTAACAATCGAAGTTGATGGCGCTCCGCTAACGTACGTTCGACGGTTTTTCATCGTGGATGGTTGTAATTTTGGTTTTAATGCGAAAGGCGACTAATCGCAGAGGAAGCGTGACACGCGGAGCCCAGCTGGTCGACCGGTCGATCCTCCAATTTGGTTAACGAGCACCCATTCACGAAGAGAAAAACGGCCGGCGACGCGCACGTTGATTGCCGAGATTAATCGTCGGACGCGGCAAAAATTAGCTTGCCTATGGGGAAAAAAAACTTCGGATTACGATACCGAAGGGCGTGAGAATAGTAGAAGAGTCGCGGATCGGAGACAATCGCCAGCAGGATTTCGGTGTTTCGAAGCGGCGATGAACAAACGGCTAAACAACGGGGCTGTACGTATGAAATTTCACAGTACGATTACGCGTGAACGGGGGCAAGTTTCGCGAGCATTACAAAGCGTTTGAATAGAGGAGGGCAGAAATGGCTGCCGGGAAGTTTGCCTCCGCGATGGGATCAAAGGACACCTCCGGGGTCAACAAAGCGGCCGCTGTCGCGACTGAGTGCCCAACATTTCTGCAACGACTCTTTCCAGGGAACTGGCAACTATTTCCGAGCCTCTGAGTGGGAACATCGATCACATACATACCGTATGCATTATCTATCGGGGCAAGGAATAATTTGTCAATCAAGCATCGGGGCATCGGCGGGGTTCGCGTGTAAACCGTATATCCGTTGCGGCGTTTGGAGCCGACGCAAACTCGCGCAGTCAATCCCAGTGTCCAGGGGAGCTGAAATATTCATCGGCTTGTCCTCTTGTCCACTTTGTCTTCCCTTTCTCGTCATTTATCGATCCCGAGCTAGGTTGCAGATGCGTCATTCCGTTCGGTAATTGTCGTTTCGTCGCGCCCCGAGCACCATTACTCGTGCGCCGGGTAGACGGTCCCTGGATCGGAAAGTCCAGGGAATTACCCGAAATGTCGGCGAAGAAAATTGATAATACCATCGAAACGGAGGGAATCCCGCGGGCGGCAGGGCGGGGAGGTGAGCGAGACGTCGCGGCGCACCTGATTCCACGACGAGCTCGTCCCCGTTGAATAATTGAACGGTGGTTGCCGTTATTCGGTGCATTAAATACAAGCCGAAGTCGTGGCATGCATGCTGTCCGGCGACTTCCGTCTCGAAACGACCGAGCACAGAGGGAGACGTTTGCCCGTGTCCGAAGGCGCCTCGATACGAAATCGGCCACGATCGGCGTCGAGGCCCGTTCGTTGCGTCGGCTCGTCGGTTCGTGCCCGTACGAATCGAGGGAGCGACGTCCGCGGATACATAATGCATACGCGGCCGATATTATTTTTCCGCTAGTAGTATATCACGGGAGGAAATTACAAGACCGCTTCAATAAGTAATAAATAACCTTCCGAACAAAGTGGTTGGCGCGGGAGGGGGGCCAAACCGTAACCCGTAACACGGCCGCCTCCACCCCTTGCCGGTTTCCCATCCCTCGACCCCTCGCCCCTCTTCGCCCGCTCCGCCCTCTCCCCGTTTCAAGCCTGCTCTTCGATTCTTCCCCTCTGTTTCTCTCCCGCCTCACCCCCGTCCCCGGTCTCTCTTTCTCTTTCCCACGGTATTGTTAGCGCGATGATACATTGGATTCCCCAACGTTTTCAAGTAGTCCCTTCGGATATACAAGCCCGCTCACCGACACAACTCCCGGAGAACTTGGTCTCACGGATAGTAGGTGGCAGGAAACGCCGCCGAGCAACGCTCGACACGCTCTTTCGCGTTCTCGAATTTTACCCCGGAGGAAGGAAGACGATTTTTCTTTTCTTTACTCCCGCCCCTCCGTTGTCTTTTTCCGCCGCCATCTCCCCGCCGCCGCCCGTCCACCTTTGTCCTCCGATTGTACCGTCGTTTTCCCGCTCCTCGCCGGGAATTTCGTGCCGCTTCGACACGGGAAGCGCCTCGAAGAAGCTTCGCTCGCAGCCTCGATAGCTCCCGATTAATTATTAAACGCGAGGCCGACGCTCGAGTTGCGAGGCGCGTAACGAGAGAACAAGGGGATGGAATAGGGCGGCGGACGTTCCCGGTCCGCGATTTAAATCTCGCGAGCGTGATTTATCGTAAAAACTCGCCCCGTCGGCTGGAAACTTTCCTTTTCCCCGGCTATTGTTTTCCGGGGTAAGCAGCCTGGTACCGCACTGCCTGTCGAAATCATTCGGCTCTCGGTGAATTTCTTCGAGTCCTCCTGCTAATTAACTTTCGGGCACTCGGCTTCTATTTCGGCTGGATCGACTTTCGATGACGAAGTGGAGACAAATCGGTGGTGTTGCCGATAACGAGTTCGGTATCGTCATGGTCTCGCCTACGCCTACACCTCGCTGCTCCCTCCCGTGCCCCCCCTCTCTCTTCGTGGCTTCCTTTTTCCATCGCCTCTCCCCGTCCGAAACTTTCCTACTCACCGTCCCCGAAACTTTCGAATCACTCCCTCGTTTCCCCGGGAGCTTTTTAAAAATTCATCCCCTCGCCGCTGCTCCCGCTGGGAAGAAAGGGATCGCGGGATGGATAGGGGCCTAGCGCCACCTCCGGCAAAGCCCCGCCGGAACGAGCCGAACGCTTAATTTCTAATTGAAATGCCAAGGAATCGGTCGAGCCGGGATCTCCTCGATGGGACGAAATGGACGGGCTGGACGGACCGAAAGGCGGCGGATCGCCTTCGTCCAAAGGAATTAATATTTCAGGGGTGGAAAAAAGCGAGGAAGAGGCAGATATAATGAATTCCATCGGGCCGCGGGAGTTTGGGGGTAGGTGAAGGGTTCGGGGCAGAGACCAGCTTCCGAACGGTCGGCCTCTCCTATTCTCGCGATGGCTCAGTTCGAGTGTTATTGATTCGATTCATTATCAAGCTTTAATTGCGCTATAAGGGGGAGAAGTGCGAGAATTATAACCGCTGTTATTAACCTCTCTTAGTAGCCGTTTATAATTTCAATTGGACCGCCGCGCCGATATTAACACCTCGCTGATATTCCTCTTTACGGCCCCTCGTAGAAACTCATCGATACCGCGATACTTGAAGCGGGCACGGCACGCTCGTCCCACCCCGATTTTACCCGGCTGCTTCTCGTTTTCACCAGCTCGGAGCGCGCACGGGCCGGCGATATTATTCAAACGAGAGTGGCGATTAATTATCGGTAATCGTTACGGGAATCACGAAGCTGCCAGTTTCTTCCCTTCGCGATCATTACAATCACACGTCTAGGCCCGCGGTTCACAATAGCCAGCAGCTTCGATCGCTGCGATAATATTGGACGCGGAACAACGCGTGGCTCGTGCGAACGTCGGGAAGAGTAAAGCAGCCCGATAATTGTTTGAAAAAATACGATGAAAATCCCGCTCGTTTATGTATACAGTCTGTGTACATTGTGAAACGGAAAATTCCGTTCTACCGGCAGGGTAGCACGCGCGGAGAGCACTGCTACAACGCCGTTACTGTATTATCATAGATCGCGTTGCACTGGCTGTGTACAGCTTCCGTTCGACCTCGATACAGAAAGCAAAGAACGAAACGACGGGGCAAGCAGAAAATTCCGCTTCGCCAAAGTTTGTTCCAGCTCGCCGACGTGGATGGTAGGGATCCGTTGCGAGTCACGCCTAATCAAGGGAAAGCCGGTAATTCGTCTTAGGCACTAGTGCTCGTCACGAATCGCCCGGGAACCGTCGACGGAACGAATTAATGCGGGCCCCTAGGCTCGTAAACCAGCTGGAAACGGGCGACTGGCTGGCCGACCCAGTCGAATATGAAGCTCCGCTCGTGTTTCACACGAGAATTTCATCGCGGCGATGCCGTTCACAGCTGCGAATTGACGGCGCTCCGCGAAACCGTCTATGAATGCCTTTCATCCAGCTACATCCTGTAGCAATCTTGTCCCGGCCGCGCGAACCGCCTTCGTTCGGCGGTCCCCGACTGGCGGAGGTGCTCGTAAAAGTCGCGATTTTTCGCCGTCCCCGCGACGACGCTGCTCCGCCGAATTAAAGTCGAAGAACGTCCTCCGGCGACACCTCTCGCGGACGATTTTTCATTCGAATCACGCCTGCGATGACACCGACCTCGCCGAATGGTGAAATCTGCCGAGCGTTGTACGCGCGCCTCGCTTTTCCGTGGAAAACTGCGCGATCGAATTAACGAGTTTACCCTTCCCGTCGATGGCGCTCGATGCCGCGAGTATGATCGGTTATTGAAAGTACTGGGGCCGTTTTAATTTCGCAGGACTGGGATTGTCGCAGTTTCGCGCGGTGAAACTGGAAAGCTCGACAAGTGGCTGGATCCGGGGAGCTCCGCTCCACGCACGTAATGTTACAGTCGCGGGATTGCGGAGGGAATCGATGGATAATTACGCGGTACGTGGAAACGGAAGAACTGGAGGTGAAAGATATTCAGGGAATTTCCTCGCGGCGTATCTCTGTCCTAAATAACAAATTGTTCCGCGCGCCAGCGACGGGCGTCGATCAGTTTTCATCTAATCCGGGATCTGTTCCGGTGCGCCGATCAGATATCCCGTGTATCGCGGGATCCGTGGAATCTGGGATACGTTAGGTTACAACCAGCGGCCAGAGAGGAACGTGCGACGGGCTGACAGTGGTAAAGCCCGCGTTTAGTCGGGCACCGAGAGCTCTCGCGCCGGGGACGACCGGTGAACGGCCGAAGAGTCAAGGCCTGGCTTAAACGGGGAATCGATCGCGCGTCTATCTCGCCGATATCCCAATGCTGGATTCCGGTGTCCTTTGGTCCCGGCTTAATGGCGCCTGAAACGGAGTTTAATCGCGGATTAAGCGCGATCGAGCGGCGTTCCGATGCGATTAGAAAAAGCCAGGGAACCGTCAGCCGTCTTGCCGCCAGTGTGCTTCGAAACGCCCCGATTCTCCTTTACCCTCAACACCCTTCGACAGATTGGGAGTAGCAACTCTGCCCTTGTGTCCGTGATGCATGGGTGTCCCGCAAAAGTTGACACCGTGGGATGCGCAGCGATCTGAACTCTGACGGAGCTTTATCTGGAACTAAACTAGGGAACTAGTTGAAATCGAATCGAGACCAAAGTGGCACAGAGCTAGCCGAGGAAGTGCACCGAGTTTTAAGAGTATTCCTAGGGTAGAACTGAGGGTGGCAGGTTCGGAGAATAGCTTTTCCCCGGATGAATCAGGTACAGCGACGCAGGGATTAGGATAATGTAGTATTCGGACGACGCTGGATAAATAATTTCTGCGCTAGTTAACGAGATCGAGGCATTGCACTTGGTTCGGCGAAATTCCGGCCTCTTTCACTTTTGTCTGCAGCGGTGAATGGTGTTTTCTGGGCGGGTGGAAAACATTCGCCCGGTTTCGGGAAGCGGACCGCCGTCGTCGGAGGTAAGGATAAAAATTGCGAGTCGCCCGATGAAAGAGCGACGAGAGGGAGGATTCCTTTCTTTCGCGGAATAATAATCCCGGCCGAGATCCCGTGATCTCGTTCCCTTTTCTCGAACTGCGACACTCTGTTCGCGGCTCCAAGACCAGCGACAGAATTAATACGCTTCGTTCGTGAAAAGCATCCAGCGCGCGGCTTCTTTGAGCCAGCTTCAAAAGGACACGAATTCCGCTAAGACGTTGCCCACAATGGCTGAAGAATCTGGCCGCCACTGTTCCAGCTTTATTACGAAAATGCCCGTCTATCGAGAGAGCAGAACCTCCGCCAGGAGAAATATTTATCTTTACTTCGGCTCCGACGGGGCGCTGTACTCTCTTAAATTATCATGCGTCTGTGAAGACCTCAAGGTCGACTCGCGGTTTGAATAATTCGATGGAATTACCCGCAGCCCCTCCGAGGAGCGACGGAATAATCGTTAAATATAGTGTATCGCGGGTGGGCCGAAAGTTTGGCCGCTTGTAGCGCGAGAGGAGATCGAGTAACTCGTTAGAAAAGCGGGCTAAAGATAAATCACCTATTTTATATGCGAGTCTAGTCTCGGCGAGCGCCGTGAATGTGCAGACGAAGTTTCAGTAATCGATAAACGCACCCGTAACTCTTCGCCCCCCCCCCCCCCCCCTAACGTAATGCCGGGAATTTATTAAAACGTTGGCGGATTTTACGAGCGTGTAGAACACACCCAACTCTTCTCGCGATGCGTCCATCATAATTTCACGGGGATACAATTCCAATTTATTGAATGTGTACCGAATGGCTAAATCTTTTGCAGATTCCGTTCGACGATTCTGCACCCTTTCATCCCTCCGTTCCCTCTGCCGGCGCCCCTCGCGTGGGAAATTTTCCGCGTTGCGGTGGAAGCTGGCGGAAACCCGGAAATTCCGTCTAGAGCGTCGATTAAATTTCCCGTAGAAGTTAATGGGAGCATTTCCCGGGAGGAAGTTGCAGGAATTGAGAGGTAAAAAGCGTAGTCGTTTGAGCGTTACACGGGCGGGGATGTGGATGGTTGCGAGCGACAGTAGTCGGTGCCGCGAAATAGTCAGACATCGCGGCCGACTGGGGCACACAAGACTCGTCGATTGAATATTGAATTAATACGAGCCGCGAAGCGTCGCGGGACTGTTTAGACACGGTCGACCCAGTTCCGCGCTAAACTCCTCGCGAAATCCGATTATCGATTTCGCACGTTCGCGGGAAAATTCGATTTTCTCGAAACCGAAGCGAACCGAACGAAACTGGTTGGCTAGGCGCCGCTCTCCCCACTTATCTTATTTCTTCGCCCCGGCGGCTGAGAGCTTTCTGCTTTGAGTCACCAGTCGCCGTGAAATCATTCCCCGTCCAACTCTCAAATATAAACGTATCTACTTGCCTTTGACCGGGGACGGAAGCCTCGGGAGAATCCGAGAGCGTAAGCTCGATGCAAACGCAAACAATGCCTACCCTTTGAAATTGCTCGCTCCCCCGTGGCGAGGCTCCTTGGCCATCTCTTTGCCGTACGAATCAAAATTGCTTTTGTTTCCCGTGATTGAGCAGCTACGGTTAGCCCGGCCGTTGGTCCGCGACCGATCCCGCGAGCCCCGCGCGGCAACGAGATGCGATCATGGCGGGAATACTCGCCGAGGACAATTAAGCATTCACGATCCTCTGTTATTCGAAATATCTCGGTGGCGAGGCGAAAAAACCGATCCGGCTCGGCTGTGATTCGTCGTATAAGCCAGTCGCACGCAGCCAGCCCGCGGAAAGGGGGAAGGCAGATAGTTACTCGGATACTCCGGCGCCATTAGGCATTCAGGCTCGTTCGTGCAGACGGCTCCCGAGCTCTCTTTATCTAAGAATATTTGTTCAGGCGAACTCGTTGAAATTGAAACGGCCAGATTCCCGTTGCTCTCGATTCCCTCTGGGGATCTTTCCTCTCCCTTCCCCAAGTAACCGGCTCACGGTCGACCTTCTTATTTATTTCCCGCGTCCAATTAAAGGTTTCTCGCTGGAAAGATACCCGGCCGGAGCCGAGGCCGCAAATTAACATGGATCGTGTTAATTGTCTTTGCGCACGCTCCGTCGAACAACGGGCTTCCATCGCTCTTCCCCGAGTAATTACGATGAAATCGTCTCGCGACGAATCTCTTTTCACGCGCGCCCGCCTCGCCCCGCGCCCACCGCCTCTGCCTCCGCCTGCATCGTCGCCGCAGAGAGAGAGAGAGAGAAAGAGAGAGAGAGAGAGAGACCTCGCGAAGAGACACCGAGCTGGCTGGCCTAGATTCGGTTTCGTTCGTTTATTCGTCGCTTCCCACTTCTGTTTAACTTCATCGTCCCCCGGGGTCACGGGGAGTCAGGCCACGAAACCTTATTACGAATTTCACGCATCTCGGGTAAAGGGCCCCCTTTCTCCGACGGCGCAGCTCGTTTCCGCTGGGGAAGAGTTGTTTTTCGTGGCATCCCGCTTTTCCTATTTCTCCACGCGCCGGCTTATTTACGGAGGGCCGCGATGGCACGGGAAACAACGGCTCCGCTTTTGCTCGTGGAATAATATCACGGCTTCCGTTGTAACTGGAATTAAGTGACTCCCGGCTTTTTAATTGCGAAACAAAACCTATCCGGAAGAGTTACGTGGACGTGTACAGCAATCAATTCGCCCTAGTTCTCAGCAACGACGGATAGAATCGCGCGGCCTGGTGGAAAATTTTGCAGCTGAAAATCCTGCTGGATCCCCATGGCTTATCCTTGCCCCGCCTGCCTTTCGGCGTTCCCTCGGCAGAGTCGTAAAAACGTCCGCGAAGTTGCGTAACCAGACCCGTTCCACGAGAGCGAGGGTATCGATGGGGCCTGCAACCGAACACGCGTACCCGGGCTCCCTCGAAAATTGCAGGCGGGATTGGTTCGGAGCCACCGCTACCGATCGGCCACGTTCCGGGACGCCCACGTACCACCGAAATCCCTGATTTACCGCTCGAGGACCGCGCTCGCTATTCTCGGCAGGCGAAACGTGGCCGCCGCGCGCTCCCAACAATCCGCCCTTAATGTGTGCTCCATCGAATGCGTACGTATAGGCGGCTGTCTGCTTATGCACGCGTGCACCATTCGTCGTCGCGCGCGCGGCCACGCCACTTCACGCTTACGTCGGCGTCGGTATACGCGGCGGGCTTTAAGGGGGCCGCTTCCCTCCTCTACGTAGGTATCTCCCATGCGAGCACCGTCTCTGCGTAAAAGCCTGCTATCTATTTACCGGGCGACTCTCGCATTCAGACCGATGTTTACACGTATTCCCCTGCACCCCTCTCCGTGCCCCGTGTACAGGACAATTCTAAAACGGCCCACTGAATTTTCAACGTTATGCTTGGCCCACTTCTCTGGGACACTGATTCGTTCGGTGCTGGGAGCGGTTTGAAGAAGAGCAGGGGTAGTATCGGGTGTCGAATACGGATCGTTTAACGTCCAGTGCAGGCTGAGATTGATGTCGAGGGCGTGGACAAGGAAAGGGGAGGCCACGGACAAAGCGAGCTACTCCGTTCCGTTTCCTTCGTTGAGCCCTCGTACAGCAATCTCAGCGTGGGCCAAAAGCGCAAGGACCAAGTAGAATGGCGGTAATTTCGTGGCAGTCCCAATGGGATTTTTTTTTCATCCCCCCTCGCGAGTGGAATACGCTCTCTCGGAGCTGGCCACCTATTTTAGAAGCCCGTGTAGACGCGTTCGCTCGCAGGAACGAGGGTACGCGATAGGTGGTGCGCGCAGTGGCGCAGAAACTGGGGGCGCGAGCACGTAACATCATTTACACTTCCCGAAACACACGAGCGACTACGAATCGAGGCTTATCCAGGCGAAGCCCTGAAACGCGCGGCCGTTACGCGTCCAAGCATTCGATCGCCGTGCTGTTGGACAGCCGATTCTGGCCGACGGTTCGCCCTGCTCTGCTTCTCTCTCCGTTTCGATTGTTACGCGCGACGGTGCAGCAGATGCGGGGAATGAAGAACTGCGGAGTTTTCACGGAGACAGAGGGGCGGGGAAGAGAGGGGGGGCCGGTGTCCGCGTAATTAACGTTGAATTTAAAGAGACACTTGAGCGCAAAGATTTCTTCTACGCCAGTGCACACACGACCGGGCCGGCCAGAGAATCTCTGTCCTCACTTTTCATTTCCCATTCTCCGCGCCACGACGCCCCTTCGCGAAGAACTCCTTAAATTTTACAAAACACCGACGGTCGTGGCAAACGAACAGACAGGCGGACAGACGGATCTACGGCGGCCAAGCTCTTTCTCTTCTCTTCATTTCTTCTCGCTGATCTTATCCTCTTCTGGCGCGCGCGCGCGCGAGCGAGCGATCCTTCCTCCTCGTTCGCTAGTTCCCTCTACGGCCGCCTCTCCCCGTCTAGATTTAAAGTCGAGGCATTGTCACCACTTCTCCGCAGCGTAACGACCTTTCTGTCCTCCTCCGTCCCGTACTCCACCCTCCCTCGCCCCTTCTAGCCTCTCTCTCTCTCTCTCTGTCTGTCCTTCAGCCCCCAGTGTCTCCGCCTCGTTCACCCCTCTTGACTCTCGCCTTCTTTCACCCTGCCTCCTTTCTTCCTCCTTCCACATTCTGAAGATCGGCTCGAGTGGCACGGCGTTTTGCGTGTCCCGGCAATTATCCCTTGCACTCGTTAATCTCTCCCACCCGCTGTTTCTCTCCTTTCTCTCTTTCTGGCCGCGCGCCCCCGTGCTCGCTCGAGCTACAACGGACGTAAATGCACGCGCGTTCCGTCAACCTCGTTGTCTCACGTGAGAGCACTCCGAGTACTTTCGCCTCCTAGCCTGCTCCCCCCCCCCCCCCCTCCCCTTTTGTCCCGTCGGTGTGTCGAGCGTACCCGGGGACTCGAATATTTTAGATCCTCCTCGGCTCCACCGTACGCGCCTCCACCTTCCACCCCCTCGCGCTTCCTCCACCCTCGCCTTCCGGGCCAATCAAATTTTCCCAACTTCTCAGCGTTCGCGCGATTCCCAACGAACAGATTAACGAATTCACCCGATACCCGCTCTCGAGTCGGGGTACTTTTCGCTCCAGTGGAAATTCTGTTGGACTTCAGAGGCGCGTAACTTTCGCGGCCTTTGAGAAATATTCGACGACGTAACTCGTTCCTCCACGCTGGACAATTACGATCCGGAAAGTGGCTGGGGACGTAAAATTTAACCGAGTTCCATGGGGTCCGAGACGTAAGACCGTAATGCCGCGTTCGTATAATTTGAGGTCTCGCGCCACCATTTAAGTCGCGCGCGCCCTTAGTCCACCTCTGAACGCGAACGTTATTGCCGAGCTTAAAGCTCGCGTGCCCTGTAATCTTGAACAGCAGAAACTATATAGGTAATGGGGCAATTGCCAGCTCGTTCCAACGGGCCACCACCGCGCCCCGCTCGCCGCTGTTTTTCCGCTTTGATCGCCGGCCGCCACGGTGCTGGCAGATTGGATCGCGAGCTTCCTTACGGTTGCGAAACTTTCGGGACGCTTGACCGGCGCAAGGGCTCGGGAATTCAGAGACGGCAGGAAGCAAAGGGGCAGCGTTCCGCGATCGAATTAATCGGATAAAGTATAAAACATTCCTTTCGAGGCACGGGATACCACGCTCGAACGAATCATCCTCTTTGCCTTCTCGAATTTCTGTACTCGCATCTACCGTAACGACGTCGTGACGCGGGACATGTATCGAACGATTATTCACCATCTCCGTGGCTGAAGTGATCAATCTTAGCGGGTTTTCGCGGAAGCGTGCCCCCGTTCGATACCCTATCCCCTTCTCTTTTGAGGAATCGTCTCCTCTGTTCCCAGAGATCCACCGCGGTGGAACGCGAGCGATCCTGTTTTGTCGTGACGGCAGTCGTTTTCGGGGCCTGCCCCTTCGGGATCCTACTTTGCACACGTAGCACGTTTCTTGGCCCGAGCCTGCTATCCTTACCCCCTCCGGCCCCCCCCCCCCACCCCTTCGCCTGCCACTTTATACATTTTTCCTATCGCATTCGCGTTTCACGTGTCCCCGTGCCAGCGACCGAATCTCGCGTCCCGTTTTAAATCTGGCTCGGTGATGTATTGTCCGGCCGCGCCGCTTGTTTGCCAGCTTTCTCCGACGGGGAGGAAACAAGTCCAAGGAAGGGGAGGATATTCGAGAGAAATCGGGTTCGTGATTGTAGCGAAGCGTCCGAAGGCGTTGCGAAGAGGAGCGAAATGTTCGCTACGGCGAATATCTAGTGGTTTATTTAGCCTAGCTGCGAGCGATTCCCACCCAGTCTTTTACTTTTAAATTGTCCAATCGCGAGACGATGCCCCCGAGGAGCACTGTGACGCATCTGAAGCTGCTTTCACAGGCTACGAGTAGCCCTCCACGGTACATACGTACGTATGTACATACAAGCGCGAGTTTTTCCTTTTAAGCAGCTTCGCGAACGCCTCGAACGCGGCAGCCTCGCATCGATAATTCAGAGTCGAATGGAGGTTGCCCCGGGGCACGGTCGTCTCTCAAGAATCTCTCGGCGCGTCGCTTTTCAATCTCGAATCCGAAATTCCAATGCGCGCCGGACTGCCGTGAACGTCCCTCCCGTTTACAGCTGGCGCAAACACGAGCGTTCGGAAGCGTTTTCTGATTGCGCCGCGGCGGACGTTTTCTTGTTACGCCCGCTGACAGTTTCTCATTATAGATTACGTTCATAGAGCGCGGCGTCGCGCCGGCGTTCCCGCGAAAAACATCTCGCCCCCTTTCTCCCTTTCTTTCCTCCGTCTGCGAGCGACTCGCTATTCAAACGGCGGCGCGAGCCTGTCCGCTCGGACGCATTCAAAGGAGCCAGCTTTCCCGACTGACGCGTGTCCTTAAAAGGAAAACAGTCGGCCAAGTCCGCCTGTCAGCGGAAAAATAACTCTGCTCGCGCAAACGACCCTGCTTGCCGCGGATATTCGCGACGCGGCGGGTAGAAAAAATATTATAGCCCCGCGATCTTCGCAATGAACTGGGCCTGTTGACTTTCGTCGCGTTGGGGAGGAACGCGGGAACGAAGCGGCTATCGACGGGGAGAAGCGACTACGAGTGCCTCGGCTGCTGTTTCGCGGGAACTCGATACGTTTGGGCGATCGGATATGCTCCCCGGAAAGAACTCGACAGGGTGGGATCACGGGAACATGGCCGCTGATATTGTGCTCGTTCAAAGTTGGCGAACGCGTCGCGTGTCGTCCATTATGCGATTCCAAGGGTAACCCCGACGGCA
Organism: Andrena marginata; assembly: GCA_963932335.1. Taxonomy (NCBI): domain Eukaryota; kingdom Metazoa; phylum Arthropoda; class Insecta; order Hymenoptera; family Andrenidae; genus Andrena; species Andrena marginata. Next base: position 10,296,809 of record OZ010661.1, read on the forward strand.
CCGGGCTCCCTGTTTAATTACAAATTAACAGGTTTAATCAGGAAACTTGCCAGGTCGAGTAGCCCCCGTATTTTCGCGTCAGCCAACGGCAGCCTCCCATTCCGGCAATATTATCACTATCGGCGCGGCGCAAACACGACCTATAGGGAACCGCATCGTTCATCGCCACCTTATTGGCTGAACTTGCTAACTAATTTTATTAAAACGCCACCCCGCTACCGAATTTCATCCAGGGGCTTCGGTTCCCCCTCGCGACAATTCCCCGAGAGAACGGCGGGTGGAAAGGGGCGGGGTGCGGAGGGGGGAGAAGCTCCGTTCCCCACTGAGACCCGGTATCGTTGGCTTCTTTAACCCTCGCCTGAGTCTTCTTCGACCGAGTGTTGATTTTAACTGTTGACTCAGTTGAAACACTCGAGACGACGGATACTTTAGTGTACCGAGGCGACGCGTTTCCTAGCGGCGCGAGCCAGAAGTGATCTCGGCAAACAAACGAACGATACTAACCCCCTCGTTATACCGTGTACAAAAGTAGATAGCACGCGTGAAAGAATCTTGTAGACTAAACAACGGAGTGGCGGGATACATAATCCCAAGCCGCCACTGCATTCGAAGAACGAACGGATCTCCTTGAAATTAGTGGCGTCCGTGGCAAATAGTTTGAACCGCGTTTCTCTAATGCTTACAGATTGCCGCGACGTTCCGGCGCTGTGTAGTTCCCAGCCAGACGAAAGAGAAATGCACGCGAGGGCTTTTTGCCCGGCATAAAGGCGACAAAAGTAGAGAAAGCCGCGGAAGGAAAAAGTTGGCGACGAAACAAAAAGGGAGCGTCGGGTGGGCTGAAAAGTTCCCTTAGCGAAATACTGGCTCGATGTTTATTTACTTTCGCGCTTTGCCGCGGAGTTCCCGGTGTTCTTGGCTAGCGCGTAGGGCTACGCGCAACACGGAATATCGTGGTAAATTACGGTATTTGGGACGTTTATTGCTTCGTTGTTTCGCCGATAACGACCCGTTTCCCCCTGAAATATTTCGCCCCGTATCGTTTCCCGGTTGCGTGGAACCTCCGCCCCGCGAATCGCTCGCCGAGGCCGGCCGTAGATCCGAACGCGGGAGCATCGCCTAGCGATCGTTTGCCAGGGATCTCCTCGGGCCGGGTGGAATCGTTGAAAGCGATAACGATGGTCGACCTGGAGGCGACACTTGCCCGCGACTATTTCGCCACGCTCTGCTCAACACACCCTCCTGAACGCAATAATAATCCGGGGCAACAGCAGAAACAGCCATTAGCGTCGGTGCACTCGATTCGACACTGCCGCGCCACTTTTATTGAAATCGTAATTTATGGAGAAAACACATCTGCGTAATAAAGAGCGGGTCATTAATTTTTCTGCCGCGCGAGCTCGCCAGCCGCCCGGTGGAACGGGGGTAATATTTTCGCGCGCGTTTTACCTCCGGCCACGTCTACCACGGGCCCCAGCGTTCACCGCTCACCACCACTTAATGTTCCGTTGCTCCGGCAGAAACATTTAAATCGCGGCTGACTTGGCCGTTCTTTTAACGTCGTACCCCTTATTTTCCTCTGTCGCGCCGCAGCTTTCTTCCACGCGCGAAGAGGCGTACCTTTTACCTGGAGACTGCGGCCAGCAAACGTTTCAGTGTTTAGGAAAAGTTCCGCTTCCGTTCGATCACTGAGCGTGTCACAAGTTTGCCCGCAGCTGCTTTGCACGCGTCGGAGTGTCAGTGGTACAGGAGCCCCGAGTCTGACTTGCACGGGCGCGTTCTACTTGCTCCGCGAGACCGTGGGCTGTCGACGAGTCGAGCGTACCACTCTCTCAGTGTTATTTTAGAAGAGACAGAGGTTGGGGACTCATGCCCGAGGTATGTTCAATGGGTGGTTTAAAAAATTCATTTTTTCTTATGCAGTAGTTTAGCAAGTTCCGCGAGGAACAGAAAATGTGATATTTTCATCGACGATCCCTCGTCTATTATTTCACTGACAGATCGACTTGTCCTTGGTTATTTTTACGCCATCAACGCGTGGTTTAAAAAAATACATTTTTTCTTATGCAGCAGTTTAGCAAGTTCCGCGAGGAACAGATGTGATATTATTATCGACGATCTCTCGTCTATTATTTCACAGACAGATCGACTTGTCCCTGATTATTTTTACGCCATCAACGCGTGATTAGATTTCTGGCATTAAGCCATCCAGCCACCCGATGAATCGATACGCAAAGCCTGGTCGCGATACAAATTACCGCAAGCGATAGATTGTAACTGTTCTACGCGAGCTTACGCCAGGAAGCTTTGAGAATCATTGCGAAGCTGCGCTCATAGTATCGTGCGATTGTTCCCGTAACGAAACGAATAATTAACGCCGAAAGTAGGAGCGAGCGACGCCATGGGATCGATTCGGTTACCCTCTTGTTAATTCTTCGATCCGCGGCCGCGTAATCGCGATTTCGCTGGACAGCTCGTTTTCGGAGATCCGCGTTTTAATTCAGCGCTCGCGTTGATGCGCTTTTTTCGGCAAACAAGATGGGCGGTGGAGAGTTGACACGAACTGTCCAGTATCGTAAAATCAGACGCGGCCAGATATTGACCCAGGGTTAATAAAATGAGCAATATTAAATTATCGGGAACACAATATTACGGGGATATCGGATAAATGTTCAATATGCAAATATCGGCGGCTAATCTATACAGGGTAAATATAAAAAAAAAACTAATTTTGCCCAGTTATGCTTTATGTACTTGGACGGCGGGCTGCGGCGTATATCGGCGTATGCGCGTCCCCGTTAAATCAGTGCGTTCCAGTTATTCCTGATTTATTGTAATTTATGAGAACGCCGCGGTCGCGCTGGACATGAGCAGCCTTACTACCTTTCTTCCAAACCCATCCAACGGAGCGAAGCTGTCGCGCTGGTACTAGTGGTGCTCGTGTGGTCGAGGGTTCCATGGAGATTCTCGGTCGCACGAGGGGCTGCGAGACACGCGACCACGTACTTCTATTAAATGTACGAGCTTATCGTGCCAACAGGGGGATAAAAATGACGGAGGATCAATGCTAGAAGACGAATTTCATCAAAGTCCTCGACCAACAGGGGGCTATCTAGATGTTGTGTTTCTCGGTCGGCAATTGTCTCCACTGTTGCTTCGTTTCGGTGAGAAATCTCTTGGAGCAGGTGAAAGGGTAAAAGTATTTAAACGTTTCGCGTGGGGAATATCTGTTGCGTAGGGGAGACCGGGGCTAGTTGATACGTTTTTCAGTTTTCAATTTTTTTCATTTTTGTTTGAATTAATTACTTAATAACAAATACACTAAAACATACTTTGGTGCTTCCTCTTTAATATATTATAAATGAAAAGTTGAGAAAATACATACAAAATAAATGAAAAAATGTTATTTGGACGAAGGTAAAATATATAAATTTAACCAACTGCTTATTTAACCAATATGCAATTTAACCAATTACTTAATAACAAATATGACAAAATATACTTTGATCCTACCTCTTTGATATATAGTAAACGAAAACTTGAGAAAATACATGCAAAATGAATGAAAAAATGTTATTTAAACAATCAATTTGGATGTATCAGAACTATTTACTTTTTCTCTATTTATATAGGTAAACAAAAACAGTTTAAAAAACCATTGTTAATGTCAAGGTACTCACATGTACGCTGGATCGTAGGAAAGAATAGAACAACAATCTTCACATATCTCGTTCAAATAGAGCTACATATATACCGTGTCGAGATAATTCGTCTGTATTAACCTGTCCCAGTATCAACTAGCCCCGGTCTCCCCTACGCGTATCGACTCGATTACCGAACCGTGAGCGTACCTCACACGCCAACTTGACTTGGTGTGAGATAAATAAAAAAGGACAGGAATAATTATCGTGGGGAAACTATACAATAACTACCTACATATTTAATAAAAAGAATCAACTGAGGTTACAAAAGCTTCGATCTTATCTGACCCACTACATATATCCACTAAAGAAAACTCTAAGCCAACTTGATTGATTGTTTCCAAAAAACGTGCAGAGAAAATTAGCGATCCTATTGATTATACACAAATTAGGCGCGGGAAAATGACTTTATCTGAGAGAAAGCTGTTCTCACTCTCGAGCCTCAGGTCTGGTAAACTTCAGCCTCGCGACACCACTCGACAAACCCAAAGATTTTGAGACTAAGCTCGGCTTATATCAGCCTAGCGCCGTTACAAATTGCCCGCAATAAACCACCTCGAAATTACAGCGGTGCCTAAACAGTCTCGAGAAAAAAATACTAGATTTGGCGTCTCGACAATATCCAATAGCCGAGCTTCAAACACCTCCAGAACTAGGTATCTCGCGCGCTACGTAGAGAAGCCAGCCATCTGAGAATCGGCGAGTTCATTTAAAATGGAAAAAATCGTTTCGTCTCTGTCGTTACCGCGGCTGGGAAAGGCTCTGTCCTCGGTTGCACCGCGCAAAAGTCCGGCTGCGCAATTTTCACGCAAACATCCAGGGCGAAATTGCCAGCGGACGAGTCGCGTTGTCTCCGCCGTTTCCTTTTTGCGGGTTTTCCCCTTTTCTCCGTGGCGTCCGACCGCGACTGGACATCAGCTTTCCACTGCTAATGAACTCCATTGAAATGAATCGTCGAACCGATAATAATTACCATTCTACCGACTTTCTCCTCCCACCTCCTCTCTCCTCCCTCGCCGCCCCGTTCCATCTACGTCCGTCTTTCTGTCCCCCGTCTGTGAGGCGAACATGGCGGATCGTAATTACAAAGCGGCTGGTCCCCGATGAGAAACATAGGTGGTGCGGTCGGTTTTCGGAAAAGGGTAGCGGAGGCCGCGGCCCGGCTTTGCCAGTGACAGGTAGATGAAAAGCCTCGTTAAAATGTCTGCGATTCTAAGCGAGCGTGGGACGGCCGAGGGCTCCGCCGTAGCCTAGGCTACACGCTGGAAGTTATGTCGAGGGGGTGGGGGGAAGTTGAAGCGTCGGTCTAAGCATCAGGACTAAGTTACTGTCTCCGCAGACGGGCCTGATGCACGAACTAATTAAACAGAAATTTAATACGCCGGATTAATCTGTCCGATATTCCGTCTTCCCCCCTCAAATGATATCTCGCGAGTAGACGGTTGTCTTCGAGCTGCCTCGGCCTACCCCATTAATCACACTTACGCCTGTCCGGGGGCTTTTCGACGTTTTTCTTTTTCCCTACGTCGAGTCCGCCGAGCGTGCGAGGGATTAGCGGGCGGCAGCTCATGAAATCTGATTAAAATCGGTCAAAACGCAGGCGTGATGAATTTCCGCGATTAAATGCAGCCAACGGCCGTCGGAATATTGATACATTTTAAAAGCGATATCATGCCGGCCTGCATAACGCATCGGGACGATCCATTATTTATGTATGTTCGAGAACTGCTAATTAGAGATCGGAATGAAATTCAGCGCATTAACGTAGCCGTGAATACTCTGGCAGAAGGGAAGCCAGTGTATTTAACACCGGGCTCCATTATGCGAATTACACGCGAGTCCTGACGATCCGGCCGACGACGGAAAAACCGTGTCGACGGAGAGCGCGGTGTCGTCGCGCGCCAGGAGCCGCGGGGAAAGCTTTACGGTTTAATTACGAGCCCGTCACGAGACTCGTTATACCAATTACGAATATCGCCGATATTTAAATAAACTCCGTCCCCCGGCTCGGTAAATGCCCGATCGCGGATTTGTCGGCCGCCTCGTTTATACGCGCCAGCATTAACGAACTTTATTCGCCGGCACATGTCGAATGATCTTCGACGAGCGACGCTCGAAATCACCGCTTCGCCAGAGACCCGCTAAAATCGATTCGCGTACGAAAACCGCCCCTGCAGTCGGCTACTTCTACCAGCGAGACTCCGAGGCAAATTCCCGCGCATCGCCGGCGATCGAGTGCTTCTTGGCTCGTGGAACAAGTCCGGACTGCCGATGCTGTCCGTAGTCGTTCTAACTTCCAAATTCGCCGAGACACTCGACAGCCAGAGAGGAGGAACGAACGATGACGCGCGAGGAACTTGGAAAAACTTTGCCCTCCCGTTTTGCGTCAGCTTTCCCCGGGGGATGGAGTACGTAACGGTCGCCGCTGCGAGGTTGGCTGTCGCTGGCAGGGAAAGTAGAAATGGATCCGAATTGATTCTTTGGGAAGGGACGATCTCCTTAAGAGCCGGAGATGAAAATTACCGCGGCCCGGTGGAAATTCGGTGTTCACCGGCGGGGAAAGTCCGGGCGGCGTGGCAAGGGGTGCGGCGGGGGAGAGAGAGGAGCGCGAAAGGGTTTCGACGAGCACGAACGGTTCATTACAGCTGGGGCTCTCGTGTTTCGCCTGGTGGTCGAAAGCGTTGCTTTGCAGAGAGGTCACTCGCAAACCTGTCGCGCATACAAAGACAGAGAGAGAGAGAGAGAGAGAGAGAGAGCGCGCGCGCGGTGCTGCGCCGCGGCTAGCCGCGCCATGGGGTACACACGCGCCCGGCTAGAAACGGCTGTATAAACGATGACGGAGCGCAGACGACAGCCAAAACCCGCGAGCGTTTTAATCTACCGTCCCGGCAAAGCTATTACTCGCTACCGGTTGGAAGTCATTTCGAGATGGTACACGCTCGTCCGACTTCCTGTCCGCGCGCGCTTCCGTCGCGAGAAACAATGGAAATTAGGACTTTACCCGTGCCCAAGCGAAATCCATATGTTATCGCTTTATGCGAGGTAATCGCGCAGCCAGCTCATCCTTTGAATCGCGTCCGCAGGTTCAACCGGATAAACGGGACACACGTTTTACGGCAGATATACCATAGACGGCGACGCCAACTCTCCTCAAATTTACATATCGTGCTCATTGTTGCGATATGCAGTTGCCCTTTGACGCTGCTAATGCTGTTTCACGGCACAGCTGTTCTTATTCTTCTTTTTAATGAGTCCATGAGAAACTCTGTCGATGTTTCGGCGCGGGCAAAGGGAGCCTTTCAAAAGACCCGTAACTTGGGGCCATTTGTCGCGAATGAATGACGGTTAACGGACCCATTCACGTTGAGATATGTATCGATATAGTTCGCGATACGTGCATCTGAGATTTGTATCAAGTATCAAACAGCGCATGCACGTTGAAACAGAATCACGAGGCATCAGTTCAGCTCGAAACGCGGCACTGAAATGTTGCATCCATCACCTGTGTGTAGAGCAATTGCTGTAGCATTATCAGAATCATTAAAGAGCGTCAAAAAAGAATTTAGTAGACGAATAAATAGTTATGTGAGAGAAACACGTAGGTACATATACTTATTTCAATTTAATTTAACAAGTAACAACGAATGACCCAAACTATTTGCTTCAGAAACTATTTGCGAATGAATGACAGATTTTTTAATAATCTATGGGAAATAATAAAATATAGAATTGAAAAACATAACATGTACTGTCAGGAGAGAGGCAGTAAGTGCCAAAGAAAGACAGAGATTTTAACATTACGAAGACTTGAAAGTCTCTACAGCCATTTCTCCGCAATTACTTGGAAAGATTATTCCTGAAATATGCTAGGCAATTTATGAAGGGCTTGCTTCATTCATGTTCTTAATCATATAATCTCGCGCGTGTGCACGCATGCAGAGTTCTTTGGTTACTGGATGCTTTCGCATCTCCAATTTCCTGGTAATGCATATTTTTAATGAACTGCTGAACTCCCAAAACTGTCTGTCTATGGATGAAAAGTAAACTTTGGTACCGCGATACAAAAGACAACAACGTACACGCTGAAACATGTAGATATTCGTTTCAGTTGCACGCTCAAGGTATCGACGTTTCAGTACATTGATACAGACGACGACACCAGCTAATACTGATACATCGATACTGAGACAGTCAAATACACGTTGAGATTTGTATCGCGACACTGACACTTGCAACATGTATCGATACAGATCTCCACGACTTTGGTTAGTGGAACCTATACTGCCTTGCTTAGTTAGAATTTCCTAAGCTAGCATTTTGAAACAACCAAGAAAACTGAAGTTTTACCATTTCCTTCTGCCGTTCTTCATTCCAATTAAAACATGTCGTCATTATTTCGTAACAGCCTGATACAAGTTTTTGTAATAGATGTACCAGTAGGTAATGTATCATTAACGTACCAATTAATTAATTGTTTTATGTAGGAAATTTTAACCATGTGGAAAGCAGTTAGGTTAAATACATTAGACTGTTTCTGGATCTCTACGGAGCACGTAGGGTTTTCTCACATTACTTAAAAGGTAAAACCCGTATGGAACTTCAAATATTTCAACATTTTATTATTATTTTTGTTATTTAGTTTATTTATTCACTTTTGCATTCATTTGCTCTGCTACTGCCAATAGGTAGTTCACTCTTTCTTTGATGTGTTCTTTACTTGTTTAGCGTAAACAAATTAAATATCAATGAATCTGTACTTGTATTCAATCATAAATAATTTTGCTTTGTCCTTTGTTAATTTTCCACGAATAATTATGTGAGTGGTCTCTTCCAACGACGAAAACTATTTCTCCCGGCACCTTGGGAGAGGTAGGTAGTCAGATGTCATAATAATAATAATAATAATTCGACTTTATTCACCACAAATTACATAAATTATGTGCTGTTTTGCAACCTAACCCCAAAACATTATAAATCAGAAATAAAGCTAGCGAAACAACAGAAGAGAGAGAGAGAGAGAGAACCACAAGACAAGAGGTGTTACGGATAGTGAACGAGAATAAAAGATCAGACAGCACACTTAAAAGCTTCAGTTTTCATGACTTCAGTTCTCAACCCGATTTACAGTAAATATTGTTTTCAAGCAAATATGGAACAGTTTTTCTGAATCAGCATAAAATTCTGAACATATAGGTTTGTTCTGATAAAATAAGTAAATTCTATATTAGTTTTGAAAGCCATTTTATATTAGGTCGACCGCGTCTCCCGGAATTACCTTATCTTGAAAAATGAAAAAATGCTAGATAGGACATTTTAACTAAGGAAGGCAGTATAGTCTATCATTTATCCGCGATATAATGCGCGCACCAGTTGGCAGCTGTTTCTTCGACCCCGCCTCGACTTCGGATAATAAAAGGTTTCCCAGCACGGCCGCCGTAAGTTCTCCTGCCCGTTACTCCGCGTCGTCGATCCACCAACGCGTTAATCTCCATCTTCGACGTTCCAGCGTAGCCGAGATCATATCCTTGATAGGATCCCGCGCTGCCGCCCATTTCCTTAATCGCGGGCCCCGGGAACTTTTAACGCTCTCGCCTCGATGAACGCTACATATTGATTTCTCTTGTACCGCCGCGGGCGAACACGGTGTACCGCGGCACCGTGACACTGGAGTACATTGAAAAGCTGAGCACGCGACGCGAAAGTCTCGGGAGCAATAACGATTGCTTCGAGTAACAGGAGCGGGATCAGTCGCCAGTGACGGAGACGAAACTCGGTAGAAATAAGAACCGTGGCTGATGTATCGATCCGAGGATCTTCTAAAAAGTAAGTGAGAGACCACTGAAGCATACGAAAGTGTAATTCATGGCGGAGGCTCGGATCCACCGAATGTTGTTGCGGTGGCGCGAAGGAGGGAGAAAGGCAGAGAGGAGAAGAGGATCGTTTGATTTAGCGGTTTATTTAAAGGCCACTAGGCGGTTAACGAGAAGGTTGACATGTCCACTTTTCCACCGCGAGAACAATTTAGTGGCAGCTCGCACGCCAGCTCCGCCTTCGCTCGCTCGCTTTCCCCTCCTCTATGAGTTATCATCCTTTGAAAACGGCTGCACATCTCCCGAAACATTAATCTTACAGGAATCCGTGCAGGTTTGGCGCCCGTGCACGGTACATGACAGCGCGAAATAAAGCCCTTCGTATTTGTAAACGACGACGCGGGAACGGCTTTCTCGTTAAAGCTTAACACCGGCCACTTTCGAGCCTGCTCGAACTTTCGGTTGGCCTAATTTCCCGGCGCAAGACAGCGGCGCGCGTGCGAGAATTTGAAGCGCGATACTCGGGGGTGCCGGTGGCTTCGTCTGTTTTGTTGGTATGTAGGTAATTGGAAATATTCGCGATTTCAACGAGAGACGACCCGTCGACGAGCCGTAAATCATCGCGGTCCCGTCGCTTTTCAGCGCCGCTGACCGAACCGAGGACGGCGCCGGGGAGGGAGGATTCTCTAACGAGCGGGACGATTTTCGCGATGCGTCGAGCGGAGGCTGGGTCCTCCGCTCCACTCCACCGCGAAGAAACAGCCGCTCCCACGGGCGGAAAACGGATTACTACCCACTGGCGAAACTATTTACCGATTTAAACGCCCAATAAATCTCCTCTTCTAGTTTAACGGAGGTTTTACTTAAGGGGGTGGGGGTGGAGAGGATGGGGCCGCGCCCACCCTCCAGCCAACGAAATTTATCGCTTTATTTAAAGGGCCGCGGGACGTAACGAGCCAGGACGCGCACTCCGCTCTGCGCTTCGCCATGTATTTACTGTCTTCGCGCACGCCAGCCGGCCGTCTATGCTGCCGTCAGGCCTTATCGTCTTCCCCAATAGGCGTGGGCTCTTCGCGGAACCCTTTCGCTGATCAAATATTTACGAGACTGATAGCAAGCTGGCCCGAGAACCGAGTAATAATTGCCTACAAGACGGGAGAGTTCGGCAAATGTACGAGCGAACTTGCGCGAACGTGAAACTCGTAATCGTCTATTTTTGCCGGTCGCGGGGAAACTTTTCGCTGCTGAAATCCCGCGATAAATAAAGAGAAAGGGAACGACGGGGCTGGGAGTGCAGTGGTTAAGCGACGAAGGGCATAATTTTGTTCAGAATCACGCGCCAATTCCGTGGGTATAGTTGCGATTAAATGCGGCGACGACGATCCGTCGGGAGGAATCGAGGGTGCGTTCGGTTACCGAAAGTAGCCCTTTCAGAAAATTGGCACGATAAGGGCTCGGGTAAAGCCGGCAGGCTATAATCGCGGGTCACGTGGGACGTGTCATCCCTTAACGGTGGGCTTTGCCGACGCAGCAGTGGATCGTCGAACTTTGTAAGAAGCCTTTACGAGCTCGTACGAAGGGATAGTAAAAAATGTTGACGCCACGGCGAAGCCGCGCACGAATAAAAGGAGCCCCGACTATAAAATCCCCTTTAACGTCCCGGCTCGTGATGCCGCGAAAATCTCCGCACTGTTATCAACAAACCGCCGACCAGAAATAACCCGGGCAGCATTTCCCAGGCCGGGGGTGCAGCTGGCCGCGGGAATCAGCCCGCGCCTCCCCTCTTTCGATCTTCGTATCGGAAAGAGCGAACGTGCTCGCCGCGCCACGCGGTCCTTCCTCGACCAATCAATTCCTATTTTTCGAAGCGGAATTAAGATAAAGCTGAAACGTCGGGAAGGTTCGGTGGGACGTTTAAATTTCCAGCGAGCGAGCGCAATTCTCTAATGTATCCGATTCCACTCGGTCGATGCGCTTGGACGAGCACGTCCCCGGTAGCGAGCGCAGAAAACGAGGGGCCGTTCGAGAAACGAGGTTTTATTCCCGCGTTGTCGATCGGAATCGGGCTCGCGGAAACGCGCGCAGTCGTCGTCGAAGGGGCCAGGATTTTAAAGCAACTGATCGCGAGCTCGCGTGCCGCCGGGCCAATTTCGATCGGGCATAATCCGAGCGCATAAACGTCCACGGCGAGAAGACAGCTGCCAGCGAATCGCCGACCGGCCAACCTAGTACTCTCCGCACGCATCCGGCCCGCTTCGAGCGGATACCAATAAATAACGGGCTTTAGAGTTCCTTCCTTCCGATTGTCCGACTTGCTTTTACTTTTACTACTGCCGTTAACGATTCCACTCGAACGCGCCAACCCCGCCCCCGCCCCTCTTGTTTCTTTCCACCGTTGCGCCAACCCAGGCGAGCACTCTCTCGTGAAATTTTATTGAAACGCGCGGCGTCGGTTTTACGAACGAACGCCGCAACCACATTGTTCGCCGCGTAACCAAAGCCTCTCGTGTATTTAAGGGTGCTTGTTCCACCGGCATAAACGGCCACGGCGTAATCCTTTATGAGATCTACAGAGTAATTGTACAGATTTCCGCGGAAACTGCGGTTAACGTAGCCCAGTAAAGTTTGCCTCGCCGTGGCCCGCCAAGCCCCGCTACCTATGGACGAATATCAGTCCCATCGAGAACGTTCGTATTAACGTTCGACGCAACGAGGATGCCGGGGATTTTTCTATCCAGAGGCCTCGGTCCATCCTCGTCGGCGTTTACCGAGTCCGCAGAGCGAACCACTTGTCCTCGAAACTACGGGAAAGACGGGCGACCGCCGTTAGCGCATGATCAATCAAAGGAAGGGATATCCGACGACAGTCGCGAGGGACGGTTGACCGACTTTCCGTCGGCCCACAATGTTTCCCTTCCTATTTCGACTCGTCGCTTTTCCCTCCGCTTTTTCCGCCCTTTTCGCCCGGACGTCCAGAGTCATGGGAAAACCGTTTGAGTGACCGCGTGCAACCGCATTTTTGTCCGAGGAGAGCCGTTTTATGCCGGGAATCCATTGGCGGAGAGGGAACCGCGGCGCTCGGCGAATGTCACGCGAACGTAATTTATTTATGAATCGAAGAAGCAACGGAAACCCGGCTGTGGAAGTACGACGCGAGAAACGTATGAAATTGATCGATCTTATCGGCGGCGGTGTCGTACGAGCGAATCGATCTTCGGACAGTCGATTCTGCTCCCAGCGGATCTAATCGAACGAAAGGGGGAGGGCTCGGGTAAAAATCGAGGGCTACGTTGGCCTGCTCTTCCGTTCCCATATCCGAAACAACGACTGTCAAACGATAAACGTAGCGCGTGGTTTTATTCCCGCTCTTAGTCACCTCTCGCCGAGTCGTCATAGTAAAACCTTTTACACGGTTCCCCGTTACCACCCTCATTTCCCCGCGAAACGGGCCAGAGCGCGACCACCTACCCCCCCCCTCCCCCCGCGGCCGTTTTTGCCGATGCTTCGCGGTGTATATCTCTCTTACGTGCCACTCGCGTGACTCGCTCGCAGACATAATAAAACCCCTTTATCCATCCCTGATCCCCGTTTCCCTGTATTCCCTCCATTACGCCTCGCTACCACCCCAGCTGGACACGTTTCTTTAAGGCTCTCGCTCTACCCGCCCGGCTCGTTTCCCCCCCGATCGCGGCAAGGTCCGCGCTGTCCCAGGAGCCTCGAGTGCATCGCGTCACGTGACCGGCCGCGTAACGAGTTGCACCACTGCACCGGATGCACCGACAGGGGCTAATGGAGCCGCGTCACCGAGGGAATGCGATCCAAGTTCCGCGCACGGATCGCCCCCCCCCCCCTCTCCCCGCCCCGAGATTAAGACCACCGTTTCCGCGAGTAATTTGTTTCGCTAATTGAAACCCCCCGGCCCCGGCGCTCGCCGAGGATTCGCCTAGGATTCGCCGGCAACGGAGGAACTTTGATCTTCGGGGCCATTTCGTGGATCGCGGATTCCCCCGATTCTTGGGGCGCTCCGCGGCGAGAGCATGGGGGGGGGGGCGGCCAGACGGAAGAACGAGAACGAAAGCGACGTCTAAATTGGAGAAAGCGGTAGTGAAACATGGAGCGGAATTTCGCGTCCTCTAACGATCTCGCATTATGCGCCGTGGAAAACTCCTCTTAATTAAAGATTATAACGCGTAAAATGAATTCGAGGGGAGGACGAGGGGGGAGGCTTGGTTATCCCGGTTCCCTCGAAACGGATGAACCGAGCCGTGGAGCCCGGCGCATTGGAATAATGAAGCGAACTCAGAAAGCAGTGCCCCTCCTTTCGCGACACATTCTTTCTGGATAATTCAACGGACAACGAGGCCCCACCTTCCGCGAGAAGCTCGACCTCTCGACTCGTGACGTCGCCGGTGTAACATAAGGGCGCGTAGGGCCTAACTCTCGTGAACCACGGCGGAATCACCGGACCCTCTCGAAGCGCGCGGGAGTGGTTGAAATTACAGAGCGGGGGAGAGCGCGTCCCTGGGAGGGGAATAAATTCGCCGTTACCGTTACTTCTGATGAGGCAGCGGCAACTTTTTCCCCAGCAACTTCCCCAACGAAATCCCCGCAACACGTGTGTCGTTTATTCTCCGCGGGGGCATCCGGCTGTCCCGCTGCCGCGGTCGCGAACCAGACCTTTATAATAACGTTACACTCGTCCGACAAGCGAGAGCAGATCCGGCTCGTTCCCGTTACGATCACTGCCGTCGCTACGATTATTGGCTGCGACTACGCGACCTTCCGCCCCCTCTATTCCATCCCCCACCCCCCCGCGAGACACCCCAAGAATTCACCGAGTCGTCGTCTCAGCTATTATTCGGATTCAGTTGCGCGCAGTTACCGGGACGCGATCTCTAGATGCTCCGAGAGAATCTCCGCAACGCCAGCCCCCTTTTACGTCCCGGCTGCCGTCGCGTTCTTTAGAGGCGGCTACACCCCCTCCCCCACTTCCCCCCTCCACCGTTACACTCGCCTCGAATAACAACCAACGAAACGAGATTTACGTTTCAACGAGTCACTCTAGGCAATCTTCAAAGGGACGGTTTCATTCTGCCCCGCGTCTCCAGGTATCCTTTTACCTCGTAAACCGTTTCGTCGAGCCGGCGGGTCCGAGACCCTCGATCGAAGAACGGAAACGAGTTAAGTGTCGTCGACGCAACGTTTCCCGCGGACCGGAAACGAGAGCTTCTTACTCCGCGGAGCTTTGATCCGCGGGCGTACGGAGGACGGGGTAATTGTTGCGACTAGAGCGGAGATTTTCACCGGGAGAGATCCTCGACGTCAGCCACGGCCTTCGGCCCCGTCTGCAGCGACGGTATTACCAGTGTCGCGCGGCTGTACAGGAGGTCGGGGTTTAGTTGCCTGAGCCAATCGAACGGGGGCCGGCTGGTTCGACAGAGGAGAGCTTGTTGTCGCTAGCGAACACGGCGCACAATGCCTTGGGAGACAAAGAAAAGCCGAGGAGGCGGTGGCAGAGAGGCGCCCGTTGACCCAACCGATCATTAGACGTTGAAAATCCTGCGACACCCTTTGTCACCGTGTTGTGAAAAAGAAAAATACGCATACACGGGAGCGCAGATTAAAAGCCTCCGGTCGATCGTGGCAGCAGGTGTCTCATTAAATGTGCACGAGTCGAGCTAGGGAACGTTGTGCCTCGAGCTGCGCTGTCAACGGTGACGGAGCTCGTGCCGGGGGACCGTCGGAGGGGTTCTGTTCTTCGATAATACGTCCGCTCTCGAGATCCACAGAGTACCACAGGCCAATCGAATAATAGATACGATGACGGCCGCACTAAATCCATTTGCGGAAACGAACGTCAGCCGAGCGGTACTGCGAGGGACTCGGAACTGCACTAATCCCTCAGTCGTTATTACGCCCGGGCGGTCGCGCGCGGTTTGAGGATCGGTAAATCTCAATAGCGCCGGTAAATATCGGCATTATTTGCTAAATACACGATTCCGCGAACTCCGCGAGAGCCTTAACAACGATTAAACCAAGATGGATGGCGGTCCAAGCGGAGAGTAGATAGGGATCGGCGGCTCCGGCCGTCAATTCGAAAGCCATCGATCCACCGAGGCAACCGGCTTCCGCCGCGGAGAGGATGGAGAGGAGAACGTGCGAAGATTCGGGAAAGAACGCGGGCAAAGGGAGCAGATTCACCGGGCGTCCAGAAGGACTCTCCAATTTCCCCCGCATTCACGGCCGGACAATTCCGCCGCGCGGTTCCGCCGTGGCCTCGCAGCTTGCAATTTTCAATTCGTCGTTCGTCCGCGCCGCTACCTGTCTCGCAACTTTGCACCAGAAATATTTAACGCCGCAGCTGGCGCTCCCGCGACGCGCTGCGTCTGACAGGAAAGTTGCCAAATCCCCTTCGCGAATTCATCGCGCGTAAATGATCCTCTCGCTGTTCCCTCGTTCCAGTCTCTCCGCGACAATATCACCGGCGGGATCGCCGCTCCGAGTGGCTCTCATACGTCGCGCCAGCGCCGGGCGTAATAAAGCGAAATAAAGCGAAATCCCTGACAAATATTCGCGATACGCTCGGTCGCCTCGACGGTAGATAGGTGGCTACGTACACAAGCGCGCTCGTGCTAACGTTGGATCATCCTTCACGCGTCTTCCACCCGCGTACTTCTTCATTGACCGTTCACCCCCGGAACAGCAGCCTCTCCTGTCCTTTCCCACTCCAGCCACCAGTTTTCTTTCTTTTCGCTGCTCCGCCGCTCGCTGGCTCGGACGTCGAGTGATACTACTGAAAATATTGGCGCACCGTTTCCTGCCACTTCAGGCATCTGTAAACGTCTCTATCGAGAATGGGAGTAGAATGCTAGATTGCACGAGCACGAGCTAAGGAGCGGGTCCGGCAGTATTTCAGACTCGCCGAGGGGGCGAGGTACCGGAAGTGTGACCCAAGAAAGAGGTCTGTTTCAGCTTCTCTTTGGTCCCACGATTTTGGAACTGAATTTTGCGACAAATCATACCTTATGATGAGACATCATTGGCAACAATTTTTCAAGTCGAGGTGATAATTAGTTTCTGATACATGGGAGGTCAAAGAAATGAAAATTTATTAAGTGGGAGATCACTGTGAAAAATCGATTTTTTTCATATTTTCTTAAAACGAAGATAAATTCGCAAAATTGACGGAGATATAATATTTCCTGCGAAGCGGTGTTAAGCGTGCGACTGAACCGAGCGGAATTTCGAACGCGTTTTTCTCAGGATTACATTTTTCAACGGCGTTCACAGTGTACAGAGAAAACTATACATCCAATTGACACGATCAAGGGCTTTTATTGTTCGGAAAGCCCGTCTCTATTACGCGACGTTAATTTTTTTTTTAAGTAACGGCCTCCTATTGTTTTTATCAACATTTCCCCAACTTTTTACTCCCTTTTTTTCCAATGGTCCACCATTTTGTTATTTTTTGCGCTATTCACTTTTTTATCGTCACGTAATAGATGTAGG
Source organism: Andrena marginata (assembly GCA_963932335.1). Taxonomy (NCBI): domain Eukaryota; kingdom Metazoa; phylum Arthropoda; class Insecta; order Hymenoptera; family Andrenidae; genus Andrena; species Andrena marginata. Next base: position 10,313,826 of record OZ010661.1, read on the forward strand.
CTTCTAGTTTCTAAATATTTTTGTCTTTTTAAATTCAGATTAACCATATGGCTGGGGCACTGTCAACACCGCAGGCACGATTTTTCCGCAACGCACAATTTAACGAAGTGTATACGGATACAGATTTATGAATTTGCTTGGAAATTTTGATTTACTTGCGTTGTTTGTTTGAAAACAAATCCCGAAAGCACCCTTACTTTTCAGACCAGTATAGAGGTCTCCTCCCTTAATGCACCAGTCCCATGCGCTTCGATGTACGAATTTTTATGGTAGTCCGATAATTAAAAAATTATTCCCAGGGATTTTGCTGACTGCTAGCAACGAATTTGAAGTTAGATTTTCAAAATTCACAACTTCTATTATTATTATTATTATTATTATTATAATTATTATTATTATTACTATTATTATTATAATTATTACTATTATTATTATTATTATTATTATTATTATTATTATTATTATTATTATTATTATTATTATTATTATTATTATTATAATTATTATTATTATTATTATTATTATTATTATTATTCCGAGAATGTCGCTAATACAGAGTCACTCAGCGGCCACGGGCGTAAGTAAACACATATATTGACATTCTAACAATCAGAATACACGACTTCCACAAAATTGAAACTAATTAGTTATTGTTGAAACCATAAATATTACTTGAATTTCGAAAATTCAGTTTATAAATTTCACGTATATTAGACCAAAGTTTTATAAAAATTAGAATATTTTTTGGCATACGATTCGCTATATTGAATCGGTCATCGTGAATTTTGAAAATCTATGTTCAAATTCGTTGTTAGCAGTCAGCAAACCCCCTGTGAACAAATCTTTAAATGATTGGACTGAGATAAAAGTCCGTACATCGAAACGTATCGGCTGCTGTCACCGAATTTTCACTTCTTTGACCTGCCACTTCTCAGAAACTAATTGTCACCTTAACTTGAAAATTTGTTGTGATTGAAAATACAGTTGCAAATCGCGGGATTAAGAAGAGGCTACTTCTTGGGTCACTCGTTCATAGCCACTGGGGTGTGGAATGTTGAGCAATCTGCGACGCTTCGGCGAAACCGCCCTTTCACAGAAATTATCCCGGGCGCCCCGCGATCGAGGTGTTCGCTGTATCATTATTTCTTGTTGCATCTATCCGGAGCTAATCTTCCGGAACGGAGCTTCTGATCACGAGGGAAAGCGCTGGAAACAGCGGAATCGTGTTGTGCATCCCCCGAGGGAGGCGCAAATAACGCGCGGCCCGTGAAATTTTCGATGCCGCGCGGAGAAATAGAAGGTTGAAATAGCGGATACGTGCTCGAAAATTCAGGAATGATCAACGCTCCGGCCGGTTATCGGTATTCCATCTGGAAACGGGGAAACAATCCGGACAGAGATACAGCCGTCGAAATGGCCGGTGCTTATCGCCGATACGATGCCGAGCGGCGGGCATCGATTAAAAGTAACTGCGTCCCGCCTATTCACCGTGAATTATCAACGCGAGTTAATTGATTCCTAATCACTGGGACCGCGGCGGCCGGGGGCCATTTATTGAATCGCGCGACCCGGCATCCCCTTCGCCACGCTTCGCGAGCCTTCGAAGCGAGCGAGGATAAATTATTCCTAATCCTACGCGTAGCGAGACGGTTGCGGTTCACTTTGCTCAGCCGTGCCGAATTTTTTGCACGGCGCCGAATTTCCGGACACAGCGCTCTGGCCCCGTTTCGTTCAGACTTTGGCCCGGATGCAGTCAACTGCAAGCCCGTTGAAACGTCAAGCGAACGTTTCAGGCGCACACGGTCGCTCGTTAATATTCCACGTACATTTAATTCAACGGCATAATTAATTTCGTTGAACGGGACAGCTCGGAAAGTAACACCGGTTTTTCTTTGTGTCCGGCCGCCGCGGCGCGCCGGGGGGAAAGTTTCGTCGAACGAAAGGCCCGGGTCCGACACACATTGAACCCCACGCTCGCTCAGAGAGGTTGAGACGTGTAAAACCAGCCAGCCCGAGCGGAGCCGGCTAGAGGGGCGCGGAGGGCGAGTAACAGCTCGTCGACGGGCATTCAGGAACTCGTGTTCGCGTGGAAAACGCTTTCCGATTGAATCGAATTATGTAAAGGGCGGCGTGAAATTTTACGCGGCGGTTTTAGGCGTGTCGGAGCCGAGAATACGCCGGAATCAGCGTAGCCACCCTTCGACGGCCTTCTCCTGAATAACTTTCTAACGATTCCGTGGGTCCTCGCGACCGCGCGCCCTCGCCCCGTCGCTTGGCGAGTCCTCCTCGCGCGGCCTGATTAAATATCATCGCGGCGCCCGCGACCGCTCAAAGGAAAACACCGCGAGCCGAGCTTTCCTTTCTGCCGCGCGGAATCGTAACGACCGAGGGCCGTTTTAATCACTGGCGCGCGTCTCTTTGCGGCAGCGTCGGAATTAATTAACGGAAATGAAAAATTCTCGTCTCGAAGCCAACGTTCGCCCCGTAGCCGGGCGCGGCGTTGCTTTCCCCGGCACCCAATTACTTTTGTATCCTCCGCCCTCCTCCGCCCGCGACATTAATCGTCCGTTTTTCCGCGGCCCGTCCTCGCTCGTCGTTGAAATTTCTGGCCGAGCGTCGCGGTCGCCGGCCAAACTCGCAATTAGATCGACGATCCCGCGACCGAGCGCCGTCGCCGCGGCGTACTTTCCGTCCGCCCTTCGCTAGCTTTCAGGAACAAAGACAACGGGGGTAGAATACGCTCGGCGCCGCTTTCACCGGCCTGTCGCCGGTTTGCCATCATTGTGGTCCCCGCACTCATCATCACCGCAACGCGAACGAGCCGAGCTTCCGACCCACCCCGCCAAGATAAAAACTTTCTCGGGATTGGACGACGTTGTTTTCGCCGAGATATATTCCGGCCGCCGATCGATACTACACCGAGCACACGTGCCGTCTCTCGCGGCCCGGTTAGATTCCGCCGCGATCCAGATAAAGCCTGTACGGAATGAAGCTTGCGGAGCAAACGAAAAGTTAGCGGCTAATGTCGTTTCTTAAAACGAGGCCACGCGGGACACGTGGCAATAACGAGGCAACTGCGCAGGCATTTCTTCGTTCCACTGTCACGCGTACAGGGCACGGACAATTACCCTTAGCCAACGGTCAATCGGTCGCTGAGGAAATGAATAACAAGAATGGGTAATGAAATTTCTAGCCAGAAATCAATCGCACAGGCGACGTCGCCAAAGTAAACGTACCCGACGCGATCATCGATATTATTCGTGCTTGCGGTTCGTAAGAACGTACGATCGTCGGAAATTCAGCCACCTTCCCCCCAACCCGAGCACGGGAAGCGAGCCGAGGAACGATTTACGCGACTCGACGACGCGGAATATCGTCGATTCCCGTTCGGATTACCGCGCACGTCGAGCACGTGGCGAACGCCCGTCGAAGACTAATGAAATTCTACGGAAACGGTTATTGGCCGAGTCGTCTGACCAGAATCGGGAATACGGGGCCCGAAATTAAGCCACGGAAAGCGTGGACGAGGTTCGACGAGCTAATTCTACGGAAGGGCTTGCTCGGATTTGTCCTCGCTGGAAAATAATTGTTCCCCTGTACTCCGAGCTCCGGCTCGTACACACTCGGGCGAAGTGTCCGCGAGTTTCCGCGTAATCACCGAGCATCCGATCCTGGATGGCTTCCGCGCCTCGTGATTATCGAAAGAAACAGTCGACGTCGCTCGGATTTCGTTTCGTGATTCGATCTCCCCCGTCGCGGATTAGAACTGCATCCTCGTCGTTGCCACGATCCCCGGGTCTTCTCCGTGTTTTTATGGTTAATTAACGTTAATTTCGCCGCTGCCCGCCTCGCGGGTCCGTTTTTGCGCCATCAGGAATTCATTAGGTGACTTTTCCATAGGGGAGTTCCGACTGCTAGGCGTATCGGCGGCTCGATGGACCGGCCAGCCGTGGAATATAGGTGCATTAAGAAATTTCGCTCGGCAGATGGCGGACGTCGTAAGAAAAAGAGACGGAGCCGACGAGTCAAACGATCGCTTTTCACGGTAGAGTACGAACGGTATGCGCTTAAACAACGGAAACGTTCCACCCACGAGCGTTTAACGAAATTACTTTGAAACGCGAAGGAGTACGCTCGCCTGATGTTCCAGGCACTTCCATAGATGTGGTCCATCCTCTTTCTCCCGCGTACCACGCTCCCCGTCCTTCTCGAGCCCCGGCCTCTTTCGCTTTAGCCGTCTCGCTCCGGCCCTCTTTTCTTTTCAGCCGTCCCCGTTTCCTTCTCTTTTTCTTCCGCTCCCCTATTTTTTGTCCCTGTTCTGCCTTTCTCTACATCCGCCGATTCTCTCGGTCGACGAGCTTTAAAAACGACTCTCTTAAACCCGTTAGAATTACACTGGTCCTCTCCCCCCGTCTCTCTCTCTCTCTCTCTCTCTTTCCTTCTCTGTCTCTCACTCCATCCAGGACCATCCCTTTCCTTTTTTCGCCCGGCCCCATCGTCGACCCTACTTTCCCCGAGCTTTCCTCGGAGTAAACAGAGCCCGAATAGCTCGCTGATGCTACGTAATTATCGCTACGTGGGCGGAGAGAACTTATCAGGTTAGTCGGGGCTCGCCTGGCCGAGGGGAAGGTGGAAGTCCACCGGGGAGATTTCTCCCGACGAGCAACACCCGTCGTCGACGTCGCCTTGAAGAATGTCGACCGAGACTAGCCGAGGGATCGGGTATTCCAGGCGTGTCCGCTCCGTGAAACAACGGCTGTTAGGAAATTCGAGGGGACGCTTTACGACGAGCCGGAAATTCGTCTGCCTCGCCCCGTAATTGCCGAAAGAAACGTCTGCTCGACGAACGAATAAACGCTTCCCTCGGTTACGTTCCCGCGGAGGCGAAGGCCGCGCCTGTTGCCCCGCACGCGTCGCCACCCTTTCACGAATCCCCGCGCGGCTTAAGGGAAACAGTAGCGTGTCTCGACGATTTCTCCGAGCCGCGGGCGTTCCGAGTGGCTCGGGCCGCGGCATAAATATTAATTTGCATCTGCCCGATGCATCGAGCCCCATTCCTTTCTTTCCGTGGCCGTTGCCTCGAGCACAACTGGCAGCTAGGTCTCCGAAAAGCCCGAGGGCGATCGTTCGTTCACGCGAACTTGTTGCGTGTCGCGTGCGATTAGAATTCCGTCTCGGCCGGGTAACGCACGGGGCCAGTAACGAACGTAGAAAAAGGGAAGAACTCTGACGCGGTTATCGCGAGATGGATCGCGATAGCCGGCGAGGAAAGGATCGGGAAACGATACCGTGACGCTGGAAGCGCGTCGGGGTTATTTCGAATTAAATAAAAGCTGTAATGGTGGTCGGGACTTATGAATAATTCAGTTATCGAGCTGTAAGCAGGCTCGCGCGACCTCTCCCTTCCCTCTGGCAAAAAGCGCCGCCGGAAATACGCTTCCAGGACGGAAAAGAAGGGGCGGCGGTCCGGGGAGGAATCGGTTACCTAACCGAGTGTCGCGAGTGACGCGCGGTGGCAGGAACAGTTAGGGAGGAAGCTTTCGACGGAATGATCCCTCTGGTAGGCGGCACGGCCAGCCAGGATAGTTTGCGAGGTCGGAAACGATAAATTCGAGGCTGCCCGCACGAAAGGACCGTCCTGCGGCGCCGATATTATTAGTTTACGGGAACAGTGACTAAACTATAGAGGGCCGCTAAAATGGACGGGGATAGTTGGTTAGGTGAAACGTTACGTGGGATGGGTGTTTTCGGCTGGTGGTTAGAGGATGGGGTCGAGCAGCTAGCACCCTGGTTGTTTATGCCTCATTAGCTGCAGTAGTTACGTCAGTGCCCTTAACTACCCTACGAATTGAACGGCGCACCCTGCGCCCCCTTCGCCCTCGGACAGCCCGCAATAACCTCTCGGCGATCTATAACGTATCCGGCTACGAATATCCACCGCGTGCTTCCCGGTTCGTTCGATATTCCAATTCAGCATTTTGCGGACTCGTTCGCGGTCGAGAGATACTTATTTACTCGCCCGCGGCTGCGAACCCTTTGGTCACTTGCAACGGATACACGAACACCGAAAAGCGAAAGTGTGCGACGAATAGGGAAGGGAAACAATCTCGTTTTTCAAGGGCTAGAGTGTAGAGGACGAAACACCGAACTTGGCGAGCTGTTTCTTTTTTCCTCGTTTCCCGTCTGCGTCGAGACACAAAGGCGTACGTTCTCTCTGGGATTTAAAAGGGCGCCTACTAAATGGCGAATAAGAGAGTTCCTAGTTGAAAAGTAAATCGAGAATGTGGAATACGTTCAGCTCGGGCTAAACGGATCTCAGGAAGGAAGCTATCTGCCATCTGGAAAGTTCGTCATCTCGCTCGCGTCTTAACGGGAGAAATGCCAGGGCGGAATGTTCCACGTGCAGAGCGTCTCGAATTTCGAGCGGAAGAGGACGGCTCGCTTAACGAGCGACGAAGCCGCTTATCGGCCGCGACTTCGTTCTCAATAATTCAATTACAACGCTCGTTGAACGGAGCCGGATACGGATCTGGTGGCTCGCGTTCGCAAGAATCACGAGGGCGGCAGGATAACGTGAAATCTGCTTTCCTCGGGGATGGCGAGCGGGCCCTTATCCGAATTTCAGTATCTAATAACAATAAACGAGGCGAGCCACCGACGAGAGTAATAAAGGAGGAGCTGCATCGCGGAGAAACGACGTCGGTGTACGTGTAACGAACGCGTAATGGCTGGTGCGGCGGCCGAGCTACCGTATAGAAACGTTGTCGCGCTTCCGGTAAGACCGCACCGCCGCAAGCCGAGTACCTGTTAACGGAACACCGCAGTTATCTGTTCCTCCGCAGTGTCCGGGCGTCGAGGACTTTTCGAAAACGTCGACCAGAAACTTGCTTGTCATCGCCGGGCCGTGTCGCGTCGCGACGGCGACGTGGGTCGTTATTGCGACGATAGCGGCGGAGGAGCGCGATGCGTGTCCGCGGACGTTTCCTGTTTCCGCGTAATCGTCCGCCCTCATCAAGTCCGGACAATGCTTCGCAGCGAAATAAGAGCACCCTGGTGGCCTTTCCAGTTCGATCGTCCAAACGTCTCGCGGAAATAAACGAATTGTTAAAGCACCTATTAGGGAGATACGTTTTTATATTGCAGATTAAAGATTTTATTGTTAATGGCTCATAGAATAAAAGAAGTGAACGCCCCCTTTATTACGCACGACACGTTGGCCCATTTCCCGCAAATCTTGCATTGGGACTAGTTTTCTTTACTGGCAGCAAAGTTTCTTTACAAACGCAGCACTCATTATTTTTGGAATTATTTGTTAATAGTCTCGCTGGTTTTTGTCAGTCCATGCTCGAGTCAGGACAGTCATTCTAAGTAAGTATGGAAGGGACAGTCGTGAAACGCACGTCCCATTCAAGACCTGTTAAGTTGTCCCGCTTAAGGGGGTATTCTCGTCTAGAAGGCCCAATTTTTGCCTTTCTTTAATGGCGAGGCACAAAGAATTACACAGTTTTCACCGATCAGCATTATCCACGCGTATTTATTAACACTGCACTAAGTTGTAAAAAAAATTTCAGCCATATATAATAATAATTCAGGGAGATATGGGTCATCTCGTAAAGCGTGTGAGAAAAAAGTTGCCACATGGTACACACGATTCCGGCTGTTCCGGTGTTCCAAAAAGGAAAAACCAAAAGGATTCTTAATTAGTAAGAGTGTGGCTATAGCTCGGTAGCAGATTTATAAAAAAAAATAAAAATTCACAAAACACCGGGACTTTGAATTTAAACTCATCTTTTTCGTGTTTTTCTTTTCGTCTTTAAGCGGCTTTAAACTTGTGAAAAAATACTATTTCGGCTTGATTCTGCTACCGGCTAGAATTATATGTTTTCTGAAGGTGTACGAGAAAGATGGACCAGATTGGCCCACTAGAAGTTAAAATATCGCGTGTACCGTCATGAAAAACACCGTTTTCAGAAAAACCCATATCTCCATTAATTATTATATCTGATTGAATTTTTTTTTACAAGTTACTGAAATGTTAGTAAATAGACGTGGATAATGCTTATCGGTGAAAATTGAGAAATTTTTTTGTATATCGTCCCTAAAGAGAATAGAGGATCTCATCCCTCTAGACGAGAATACCTTTTTAAGATTATACATGAGCATATTATAAAATATGCCACAAAACAAAGAAAGTAATTAGTCAAGCTTACTTGTCATATATTTTCGTTTCAGTTGATTATAGGCAATTTTAATAATATAACACTTTAAAACTCTGTACGTACCTTGATCTCGAAAAACCACACAGAAAACCAAGGAATAGTTTACTTTTACAGTCGAAAAACATAAACCGCGGATTACTATTCTGTTGCTAGTAGGACAGCGGTGAAGTTTACGTTAAATAACTAGGCATTAGTGCTGCCATAAACAGGAAAATAACTTGCACGTGTAATGCGTTTAGAATTTTGGCAAAAACGATTTGTCCCATTTAAAACCAGTCCCTTTTATACCTCTCCCCTACTATGGAGGACACTTTCTCCCGATTTCAGACCGAAAACAATTTTCAGAGTTGAAACTGGGAAAGTTTGCCGTTGCGCAAAAATTTTTAAGTAGAACGACTCGGGGATGCGGCGCACGGGGGCATTAAGCGAGTATCTATGGCTGATTCGAGAATTAGTTGGCTGAATAAATGGCGAGCGGGAACACTGAACAGTCGAGTAAATTTGCGACTCGGTCTGGAAAGGCAATTGATTAGTGATTTACGAGAGGCGCGGGATCTTTTGAAAGCAGTTCCGTAAACTCTGATCCCCCGCTAACAGCTCCGCGGCATCGCGCTCCTCCCTTTTTTTTCTCGCTTCTTCTCCTCGCTTTTTCCCCATTCCTCGTCCCTCCTTTCGAGCGTTGTTTACCGGCAACTCGAGCGAGACGCGAAACCCGCGGCAAAGCTTTTCGCGGCGGGCAAAGCGAAGCGCCGCGCCGCGCCGGCCGCGTTTTACGGCCGTTTCGTACTAATGGAGTTTCAGCTTAACGCTCGACGAAGCTCGTTGAAAAGCACGCGCGGATATTTTAAACGATGACGGGAGCATCCGATCGAAGTTCACCGTGCCGACGCGCTCCCGCCGCTTCCTTTTTCACAGAGAGATCCGCCGGATTCACGCCGAACGCGTAAACGGTTCCGAGGGGCCCTTGAACCACCGCGCGAACGAGCCGCTAACGAAGTAATTTAACCCACGAAACGGCCGTTCGTTATCGGCCGCTCGTAAATCGAGCGTCGCGAATAAAGCCGCGTCGGCGTCGCCTGCCCCGGTTAATCGAGACGTTCACGCGAGACGCGTCAAGGCGACGAGGAACGCGCGATTATCGACGCCTCACGCTCGTGGCCTTAGCCTTATTGCACCGCGTACGTGGGAGGTGAGTTTAATGGAGGATTCTCGTGTATCGACCGCCGAAATTTATGAATTTCTTTTTAAAAAACTATCGTTAATATTGCATTAATCTCTTGGGATACCTATAAGGAAAAGCATCTTTAAATTTGTAGAATTTTTCTTTATGTGGATCCTTCTTATTATTTATTAATTATTGTGCAATCGTGTTAACCACTTCGACGAGGTTGGCGTCAGGTTCAGCACCTATCACAGTCATCCGATGGCAAAAAGAAGAAAATTTTCTTAAAGTTAATTAATTCACGCTGGGACTGGACCTAAAATTTTAATTTTAGTTTTTATATGTGATATTTTCGTTCGCCGATATAAAGAATAATATGAAAAATTTGTCGAAGAAAAAACTTACTTTTTCTTTCAAACGCTATAGATGAAAGTGGGGCAAAACCGGATGCCTAATGTATTTTTCCTGCTAGCAAAAAGTCAGAGGGCAAAATAAACTTTGGACACCGCTAGAAATCTTAATTGGACCATACAGAATCAGAAAATGAGAGTCCTATTTTGAAAAAATTATTCGTCTCACAGGAAAACAAAATTTCTCGGAAGAATGTAAGCACCATTATGCATAATTATGAAACCTTTATTACTATTACTTTAGAAACGATAAAGAGAGATATTTGAACAAATATTAATTTGTACATAAATTTATTTAACTTTATCCAGTGCACAAAAATCACAAATACAGGTCTCCTCGCCCTCGTCTGACCCGCGTTCCCGGGTTTGCCCCACTTTCCCCTAACTCTTTCAATTTTTAATTTTTTTTTCTTTCAAGTGGAGCAATCCCAGATTAAACTATCTAACTTTAAGAACCTCCTATTTTTTTGCAATCAGATGACTGTGATAGGTGCTACGCATCCGGCCAACAGGAGTTACACGATCAAAGAGGTGGACAAGATTCCCCAATGATTAATAAATAATAAGAAGGATCGACATTAAAAAAGATAAACATTCTCTGCAAGTTTAAACATACCTCCTTAAATCCCAAAAGAGTATAATCCATTACGACCAACATTTTTCAAAAAAGAAATTCTAAAATATCAGTTACTCTTTGGGCTGTTAGACGAGAATCCCCCTTAAGCGCGTATCGCGTGGCTGGCGGCTGTATTCCGTGCATCCAAAGCTACGGAGAACGTGCCAACAAACGCGGGCCCGCCGGGCGGCTCCGCGTCCATTTCCAATTCAGGTCGGCGCGCTGCCGTGATCGATCGCTCGAAATTAAACAAAATTCGAGAAGCCCCGAAAGACACGTACTCGTATCTAGACCGCGGGACATCGAACCGCGACAGAGAATCGGATGTACAGCCGCGTATTTTCTTCCGTTGCTCGGCCGCTAATGATATCGACGTTGTTACGAGTAATGCCACGGGGGATAACGATGTCGACGTCCACCTTCGTTTGTTCCGCCGTCCCGGCGGATCCTCGGATCGGGGATCGATGGAGCGAGTCGCAGGGCGAATAGGGAACCCTATACAAGGCAGCCGCCTCTGATAAATTCGCTTCGCAGGAGACAGCGGAAGAAGCATGGTTTCGCGGCTCCGCGGACAAGGGAAATAATGAATTCGCGTGATTACGAGAGCGTCGAAGGGCGAGGCGGGGGAGGAGGCGCGTAGCGGGGTTAAGCCGAGGTGGGTGGGGGGGGAGGGCCGCGAATATTTTGTAATTAAACAGGAATAGAGTCCGCGGGCCGTTGATTCATCGCCTCGTATTGTGCCGGAAATGTTTCGCAATTAAACGAGGTTGCATCACCGCGACAACGAGACGTCAGGGAGCGGGGGTGGGAAGGCGGCGGCCAGGGGGACTGCGGAGGGTGAAATAAAAAAAAAGAGAGAGAGAGAGAGAGAACGCGGAGAGCGGGGCTCGCGAGCGTTGCGCTGCGAATCCGAGTCCCGCGAGACGTTGTTACGAGACTCGTGATTATTAATGGTAACGGCCGATAATGATTTCAGGCGAACAAAAAAGTATTCTCGCGATCCCGGGCTGACGGTCTCGTCAAATATCCGTGACGGGGTGGCGCGGAACGGCGCGCGGGGCCTCCAGGGAGGCAACTACGATTCCAAGTGGCTCCCGATTCCCCCCCAAAAAAAACTTGCTGAAATATCGCCCGGCGACGACAAATCTATCCATCAGCGGGTGGCCGTAATTTTTTTCAAATGCAGCCAGTAATTACTTGGAATGTATGCAAATACTTTGCCGCCCGACGAGCCTGATAAATCTGCCCCCGTTCAACCTGCATCCATCCCCGACGGGGCTATATCTCGCGCTCCCCCTTTCTCTACCCCGTGCACGCGTACAGCGACAGGCTCCCTCCTTTGAAAAGAACTATATCGCGATCTGTCGGCTGAATGGAAGCAGCCGCGTCGGATTATCATCTTTTGAATTAGTGTAGCACGAGTTCGCGGACGTATTCTCGGGCGGCGCGATGTTTAAGTTAAATACGGCCGCTGGGACAAGTGTAGCTGCCGATGTGAAAGGTATTTTGCCGAGCACGAGGCCGGCAGCTTCGCTCTACTCGTGCCTGAAAGCCACGTACACACGTATATATTTAAAAAGGTATTATGGGCCACGTTTGCGCGGCACGAGCGCGCGCGCGCGCGCGCGCCCTGCATAAGTATGCATTCGCTTCGCCCGGGTATCCAAGAAAATGCAACGGTAAAAGGAACGAAAGATGTAACCTGGGGGGAAGGATATAGGAATGCGCGACGAGAGGCGAACGACTGCGAAGAAACGGAGAACGCGGAAGGAGGAGGATCGTGGAAACAATCATACGTGTACGTGTTGCGCGTAAATTCGATCGAACGGCTGGCTGTGCGTGCGGGAATAAATTGAAAAAAAAGTATGTTGAGGAGGAAACGAGAACAGTCTCGGGAGCGGCGGGGGAGATAGAGCTAGAGCCCGGCGAGAACGCGAATCGAGACAAGTGCCACGGGGAAATGAGAGGGGAACAGAAGTGAGGATTGCTCGTGCTGGAAGGCGTAAGGGCCCCGAGGAAATAAAGGGTCGCGGGAACTCGCGAAACGCCGCTTTCTTAGAAACTTCTTTCCCAGGGAACCGCGTGCTCGCTGGAAAGCGGGAGCACAATGGTTCGCGAGAGCGCAACGCGGAAACGAATTAGGCGCCTGTTAAAAGGACGCTCGACGAAACCTCGTAAAACAGCCGAGGGAATTGCGTGGAAGGAATCTCAGATTATTCCAACGGTTTATCGCGCAAGTTCGAGGGATCGTCGCTCGTCATTGCAAGAAACTCGCGACGATTTTCTCGCTCGAGCTTGCCTCGTCGAGACGAAATTCTTTTCCCGCTGTCGCGACCCACATTCGTAACGATCAACTTAGCGCCGAGTCTCGCGGAGAGCATTTTCGATCTCCCACGGAAAACTCATTCTTTCGATTGCGGCCCCAATAAATATACGCCTCTCTCTCTCTCTCTCTCTCTCTTTCTCTCTCTCTCTCTGACCAAGTATTTCAATGAACTTCTCTTCCCGTTTCGATGCAACGGAACTCACGGCCGGAGTTCCGATCAACTTTTTCGGAAACAGTCTGTATAATTTTGCCCGCGGTAAGTAACTTTTCATTCCGGGCGATGATTGTTCGAAAGTCGGCGGAGGCCTGTTTGACTAAACTCGAGGCTCGGTCGTAATGAGATTTCGAGGCGAGACCGGCAGCGATATTAGTAGCACTCTCCTTAACATAAGAAAGTTTCCTAATCAATCAATTTCTCGTTTACGCTGCGTACGTCAACGTCAGGAACCCCGGTGCCTCCAAGTTTCGCCGTTGTTCGAGCTCCCCCGGCGCCGGGGGTGTCGCGGCTGTGAAATCGTATTAACGAGCGACGACGAGAGGTTTCTACGTTTCCGGCGTTCGCCGTGCGCCGCGCCGGCACCGACGCGAAATATCAGTAACGAGTCCGGTGATCCTGTGATTAAGGTAAGCGGTATTTGACAAGACGGAAAGAGCCGGTATCAGTCGGTAGCTTCTCAACTTTAACCTCTTAATACCTTAATCCTCTTACGTCATGACCAGATTTCACGTGCCCAGCGGGATTACTTCGTATACGTCGCTTTAATCGTATCATTTTGTTCCGCGCTCCTCCTTTAATTTCGCCTTTCAATTATCTTTACGGTATCTCCGCCTCTCGTGCCGCGTGGCCGAGATTTAGTCGGACTGCTTCCTAACCCTCCCTTCGTTACACGGGAAACCATCGAGTCCTCGGTGGATCCGCGGGAAGAGATTCGTTCCCCTGACATCCATCACGGTAAGCCGAAATACGGCCGCGCACCATCTAGCTTAAAATTCAATTCCTCGAAATCACGAAGGTGTCGGTGGAATATGCAGAACTTATCGCCGCCAGTGGCCGCCACTTCGGGGATGCACTCAAGGCACAAGGACTATTTTTGCCGCGCATGAATTATTCCCCGGGTCTCCGAGAAGGTGCTCTAGTAGGCCAACCTTGCAGTCGAACACCATCGTCAAAATGATGCTCGCAGAATACTCGGGTCAGATGCGACATAGCGGACGTGGTATTGGAAAAATATTTAGGGTAATTATATTTGGAATATTCCTCCTTCTGGAATTTGTTTTAGTTAAGGTACTCCTTCTTATTGCGATCGGTACCAGTCGTAGCTTGATTGAACACGATACCGTAAACTGAGGGAATATTGGCACGTTCTTGTGACATTTTTCTATATAAGAATTAACATTTTTACATTTGTTTTAAGTATCCTATCATAAGATTGCATCTTTTGTGAATGTACTACAAGTGTCAAAATGTCAAAATTTTGTATACTTTATCTTCTTTAATACATTATATATATAAATAGCACTAAAGAGCTAAAGTTTTACCACATCTGAACTTACATTAACACTTAAATTTGTTTCTTTATCTGTTCAATGCACTCTCTTTATTTTTTTAACCCTCGGTTGTCACACTGGGTCAAATTGACCCTGCGTTCGACTTTGCGATCAAATATCTTTAAGGCAGCATTCAGAATTATACTAATGGCGACATGTAGTAGTATTTTCATGTATCCTCTACAAGTAGAAATACTTCCCGACTGTGTGGAAGCGTCAGTGCGTGTTTCAAAGCCGTCGAAATTTGCGGTAGGATCTAATTTACCCATGTGTGACAACGGCGTCGTCTTTACTCCAAATCGGATATATTCATTTTTGTGTCTGAAAGCGACCAGAAAAGTAAGAATAGAAGTAATTTCATACGAATTGTTTTTTTCTTTTCTGAAGCGACAATCAGAACACATTTGTTATTGTATTTAGGGACACAAATGCAGTGTCCCACATGCTTGTGCCCGATGTGCGACCGGCACCGTACTTATTTATGTAATAACTCTGGCGGTCTGTAATAGGCTTACTTTTAATTTAACATAATTTGTTATTGCTGAAATTAAATTTGACATTCTTGGAATAATAATAAAAAAAAAATTCCTATACAGATGTAAGAGTTTTTCAACCCAAATGATGCCACCATTCAGTTTGCAAAATACATACCTTTTTTGAATGCTCCGATATAGAACTATTTTTTTATCAAAGCAGCATATCTCAGAAGTATAACTGTAAATTGTCTGCTAAAAATGTTAAAAATTAAAGAAGTTATGATTTTTTAGGCAAAAACCTTTTTGTCGGAACTCTTATTGTTTCAATTTTTTTTAAACATGATGACACTTTAAGTGTCAACTTTCAACAATGGGCATATATTCTACAATGTTCAAACTTTATCTCAGAATTTTTGAGACTTAATTTAACAAATAGTTTTTAAATAGCAACTAATTAAAAATTGGCAGGGTCAAATTGATCCAGTGTGACAACGGCGTTTGAAAACGTAGGCGTGACAACCGAGGGTTAAATAACATTTTTAAATACGGTTTAGGTATCTTATTAAAGCATTACATCGTTTGTGATTGTACTACAAGTGTGAGAATGCACAAAATTACTTCCTCTTCCTTTTTAATAGATTAAATGCCAATCTTACCCCGTACTGGTAAATGTTCCCCCAATTTACGGTATATAACCGTCGCAATATTTCTAACCACTCTTTTACATTTCATATTATTACATTAAATACCAGTTCAGTTCAATTCAAAGAAGGGTAGGTAATTCATTCAAACGGGCGAAACGGTGATTGATTGAACAAAAGATTTCCAGCACGTGCTTGCATGAGAAGTTGTTCAACGACCGCGGAAACACTAGCCCAGTCTGGAAAGCGAATTACTGGGAGAGAAACGTAAAACGCATTCCGGGCGCGAGATCAAAAGGGACACGTAGGTACGTTTACGCGACCCTTTTATCGTTTTTATATCCCGTGTCCACATATTACTATACGCACGGTACATCGCCCCGTGACCAACAATTCTTCCGCAGCCGCCGACCGTAATAAGCCACCCCTTAAAGCTCGCGCAACGGGGCACAAACGAGGAGCACTCACAATCACAGAGAGAAAGAGAGAGAGAGAGAGAGGGAGAGAGCAAAGGAGAGGAATGGACGCAGTGTCGCGCGTTTTGCCAGTCTCCGGGCAGAAACCAGCCATAATGCCTGGTTAGCGCGAACAAAGTGCGGAGGTTGCGTCAAAAGACCGGCCGGTCGCGTATCGCGCCGCTTTTAAACGAGCGTGCACTTTGCCTTATCTATTTTTTTCCCCCCCGCCGCTGGCCTCCGTGGGAACGCACGCCTCCGCCACGGAACTCGAATCGAAATATCCGCGGGCGCGAGGCAGCTTTCGCGGGCTGTCGCCTGCTGGAAATTACGAGGGGCACGAACGCGCGCCGCCCGTTAAATTAATAGTAATTAGTTAACCGGACGTTTCGGGGCGAGCGAGCGGCCCGGTGAAAAATTGTAACTGCCGGTGATAATAACCGGCGGCAGTTCGGGACGATTTATAAATAACGCGACACCGTCGAAGAGAATTACGCTCGCGTTCCGAGTGTATCAGATATCCGCGGCCGCACGCGACACCGGACGCGTGTTTCCTCTAAATCGACCGTTCCACCTTTCTACCCCTTTCACTCTTTCACCCATTCTCCCTCTCTCTCTTTCTGATCGCCCCCCCCCCCCCACCCCCACGGCCGCTTAGCTGGCCAGCACTTAACTCTATCACACACGCGAAATACGTACGCGTGCATGCGCGTGCGTGGAGGGAGGCTGCATCGGCACCGGTGTCCGGAAGTAACTCGTGCCACGCTACTATTACTGTAAATATACCGAGTGTGCTTCACCCTCCCCTAAGCGGGCGAAACTTTACGTGACGCGGCCGCGATGAAAACTGGTGGCTCGGTTTTACGGAATCGGCTCGCCCCGCTGCGTTTAAACGAATTAGATATTAACCAACGGCACCGGACGGAAATCTCTCGAAATAGAACTAATGATACCGCTGTCGAGCTACGGAGTTGGGCGTTACACTATTATTATCTCGATGCTGCGGGGGATCCGGCGACGGAAAAGCTACAGGACAGAACCGCGCAGTGAGATCGAGTGGTTTCGCGGCAAAGGATTCTTTAGCGCGAATGAAAACTCTATGCCACTCGACGTTATAATATAAATTCATAGCATACTTTCAAACTACCCCTACGTTATTAAGTTGTCGCAGCGAGAAAGGGGTTCCAGGTATACGATAAGTCCTATCGCCGCGCTAGCTTTACCCAACAGGAAGGGAAGTGCTCCCCGTTAGTTGCGGAGCGTTCCTTAATTCGACGGGGAGAACTTTTCGACAGCTAGGACGGGATTAAGGGGTCATGCCTAGTTGGCAGGCGTGATATTCGGGGATTTTTTGTGGAAATTCTAATGTATATTTTTTACAACTATTCGCTTACTTTAAAAGTACATATATTCAGCAACTTTCAGTAATTTTGTTACTGTAAACTATTAAAAAATGAACGAATAACAGCCACTCTCCCGGAAAATATTTCTTTTGCAGCGAGCACGATTTCTCAGAGCTGGATCATCTGAAATCGAAAAGTGGAGAAGATTCTGTTAGTATATGAGTTTATCTAGTTCGTGAACGAAGGGTTTTTAAAAAAAAAAATGATTTCAGACAAAATGGCGGCCGCTTAATGCAAAATCATGATTTTTTTATGTCTGAATTGTTCGTTTTTCGTGAATTAAAAATGGAGTTTTCATCAAAAACAAAAATCCTTCATTCACGAACTAGATAAACGCATTTACTAATAGAATCTTCCTTACATTTCGATTCCAGATGACCCGGCTCTGAGAAATCGTGCTCACCGTAAAAAAAATATCTTCCGGAAAAGTGACTGTTATTCGTTTATTTTTTAATATTTTACTGTAACAAAATTACTGAGAGTTGCTGAATATATGTACTTTTAAAATAACTGAATAGTTGTAAAAAATATACACTAGATTTTCCACAAACAATTCTCGAAAATCACGCTTGCCAATTAGGCATGACCCCTTAAGTTTAGAAGAAAATTCCAAGATCGGGTTGTAGACTTTTTGTTAAAGGAACGCGCACTCTTTCGCGTGTCGCTGGAGCTACTCGCGGATTCCTCGCGAAATAACAAGCCTCGATCGAAGTCTTCTTCCAATATTCCTTTCCTCCACCTTGCCCCTTCTCCCTTTCAAAGGTATTTCCAACGATAAAGGCGATAAGCACGATTCCAGAAATTCGACAGGGAGTCCACCGACCTCGCGAGTGAAATGAATCTTTAGTAACGTAAAGGTTATAGATACCCGAAATAATTCGGAAGTGACAATCTCTGGCCCTAATTCGTTAAACGAAAACGAATAATTTCCAAAATAGCCAAGCGTTTTCTGAAAGAGGTAGAAGGCGAAAATAGACGCGTTTCCGACGTTTGCTTACGATGCCCCGAAGATAATCGCGTTACCTTAATAATTCTCCTAATACCCTATTCCAGACGCACTTATAAATTACGTCATTCGCAGGGCACTTCTCTGCTGTAGTTCACTCCCTGCCAATGGAATGAAACTTAATTTCCACGCCAGTATCGTCGGGGGTGAAAATTCTCCGCTCCATAGTTTGCGAAACTGAGAAGACGATGAGGGCTTCCTAACAACCACTTTAAACGATCGTCAATCACGGTGCCATTCCCATATGATTGTCATGTAGGAAATAACTATCGTTGGTTCATCGTACTCCGTGTTTTAACGTAGCTTATAGTTGCTTACGCTCGATAAGGCGGTGTACGTATTCTATCGGACAGTAGGAAATAGGTATTCCAGTGTCTCTGGACTCTGACCCCCGCAAGCCATTTCAAAGATATCTGACACGGCTTGAAAGCGAGATACACTCTTGACGACCGGAATACTATCCAATGCGCCCTATAACTCCCAGAGAAGACCCTCCGAGTCAGAACCTTCCGTTTACTACAACTTGTAAATCTTTCTTCGTAATCCGAGGATCGAAACGGCCGGCGGCCGCGCTGCGAGGATGAAAAGGAAAGGCAGCTGACGTTATTGGCGTCATTGTAAAATGTGTATCTCCTCGGCGACGAAGGGTGAGAAGGGGGCGGCGGAGGGAGAAGGAGAGCCTTGGCTGTGGGAGGACGTCAGGAAAGCGGTGCGTCAGCTCTCGCGTCTTGACTGGGTTTACGAGGCACCATAGCCGCGAGTGTATTTGCTGGTCGAAATCCGCAGGACGCCGGTTTACGGGTGACGTAAACGGGTTCTACCAGCCGACCCACTGCTCCAGCCATCCTTCAGCCCCGGCCTCTGGTGGTTTATGGTCTGGTTATTCGGTTGACGCGACCCTCGCCACTTTGCAGGATCCGTGCAAAGCGGGGAGTTCCGGAGAAACGCATAATAAGGTTACTCCTGGGTGCGGA
Source organism: Andrena marginata (assembly GCA_963932335.1). Classification (NCBI taxonomy): domain Eukaryota; kingdom Metazoa; phylum Arthropoda; class Insecta; order Hymenoptera; family Andrenidae; genus Andrena; species Andrena marginata. The sequence continues at coordinate 10,333,062 of OZ010661.1, forward strand.
GGTCGGACGGGGATCGTCCGTTGCGACCTCCTTCGAGAGTACCGCCGCCTGGACAGGGCAGCACGATCGCCAGTTACTTCTCCTTCTTTCCCGTGATCTATGTAGACACTTTCCGCGCCACGGACACGAATAATTGCCCAACGGTCCGGGCGCGAAGCAAGTGTACCGATCGGGTTGAATTTCGGACGCCTATAAACGCTTATCGAAGTTCAACGCTCGTGAAAGACGCCCCGAGAGTTGGAGAAATCTGCGGCCAAGTTTCGGGTGCTTTCTGTATGCCATTGTACCTAGCGAATATTGAGGTCGCTGGATCCTTCGCGGTCCAGAAACGTTGGAATGTTGGCGTTTCGAAAAGTTCTTTTAGAACAGTCTGCTTTCGACGGGGCTGCAAAGATGAGTCGCTGTTCGGAATCGCATCGAGCCTCCGGGAACTTCGAGGCGGCGCTGTGCCGCGGAAGTGGGTAGGGCACGTAACAAAGAGCCAGCAGAATTATTATTATTATTATCGTCCCTGGGACTCTTCGAACCAGGCTTACGTGCTCAATTTGTAAGTTCGTAAGGAGTAATGAGTATTCGCGAGAGGGGGCAAGTTGAATCACGGTAGCGAGTACCCCAGGAACTCTACGGAAGTTCGAAAGTTCCATCTACTCTTCCTCTATTTCCTTAATGCGAAACTCTACTTCCCGTCATTGTTCGATATCTTTGCCGCGCAAGTGAGGGAAACAACTCCCACTCGTCGTCGCTCGTAACCAAGAATCGTCGGCAAGCGCTTTACGATTCGACGTTCAACTTCGCCGGGGCGGCGCGCGATTAAACGCCCAGAACGACGAGTAAGAAGAGAAACGAAGGGAGAAAAAGGTCTTCCACGGTCCTTGCCATTCCTTTTTCCACCGTATTACCATATTTACGCGGCCGTTAAAATCCCAAGAACTCGAGGGAGAGCTCTCGCCGCGGCGAAAAAGCACGATTCTCGTGGAGCCTTACCGACCGCGTCACGTCCCCTCGTTCTCCGCGTGTTTTTCACCGGAATGATCCGAGACTCCCAGTTATCCCGATTAAGTCGCGAGTAACCGGGCTCGAACTAGCTAGCGCACGGTGGAATCTCGCGGAGATGTTGCCGGTGTCGATGTTCTACGTGCTCGAGCCTCGTGAGCGTTGATTATTTCTTTGTCGGGACAAATATCGTCGGTCGAGTCTACTTGAGCGGCGGGGAAGTTTCGAAGCGCGGTGTCGTGGCAGGCTTCGACTTACAATTCCAACCGCAACTCCGAATCTCTTCCCTTCCCCGTACGTTGTAGCAGAAATCGCTTGGTGCCTCGCACCGCCCACGCTCGCGTTTTGGTAGCATCCTGGCAACTTCTAACCGCCGTTGTACACACCCTAGTTTACTCGTGGGACCAAACAATTCGCCGCTATCTCTCCCGACCGGTACTCGAGTTCGGAGCCAGTTTCAGGCCTGGCGAGATAAGATGCATCTAGCAAGTACCAAGAAGCTTCGCGAAGAATACTGGGATAACCGATCCCCGCTACCTGACGAATCCGAACGTCTCGCGTATCCTTGCCAGACGAGCTTCTCTGAAGCTTCTCCGGGCGAAAACTTGCGCGCTAGGAATCGGGGGGGAGAGATTCCACGGACGTATTCGCCGTGGCTAAAATTCCGGATCCTCGCGGCGCTGTGAACACAGCTCCGACGAAACTTGGTTGATATTTGGGACGTGTCGTCTACCGGCGGAGGAGAAACGGAACGAGATGTTTCCAGATGATTCCGGAAGACCTAAGGGGACTTCGGTAACGATTTTGTTATCGCGGCGGAAAACCGGCAGCGTCCGTGGACTCCTTTGAGGGACGTTACTATCTACCGGGTTCACAGGTCGCGCCTTAACGAGCCGGGATCTAAGGAAAAAGTGACGCAAAGAAAGGGAGGCGAAAAGGGAGGGGAACGAGGGTCGCTTAATCAACGCTCCGTACTCGGGGAATTTTAAAGAAACCCCGTAGAACTTTTGCGCCCTCGATAGCTCTTGTCTACCGTGGCGCGTAGACGGCCAGAAGTATGGAAATCACGCGGAAGACCTTTCCACAATGCAGGCGGGGCTCGAGGAATAAGTTCCCGGAGCCGTCGCTCCTCGAAACTTGGAATTCTGTTCGGGCTCTTGGAATCGGTACACCGATATCCGAACTCGGGAATTTTTCCAGAAAATTCCAATGAAAATATTTCCAAGGCGACTCTTTAAATCCAATTCACCTTGCGCGAGACTCGGGCATCGGGAAATTTAAACGAGAGAACATCTCCCGTGGAATATTTCCCGAGGCAAGGGAATAGACAGCCCTGGACAATGGAAGAACAAGGAACTGGTCGACAGAGAAGCCCTTTGTGATCGGCATCAAGGCCGATCGACCTTCCCCTTGGCCGAAGAATAAAGCGAAAGCTTGCTACGTAGCCCGCGCAATCGGAAGACCCCATAGTTCGTGTGCACGGGGCCGCGTCTAAAGCGCTTGACCATTTATTGTCCACTCGCCTATCACTGGCAACTTATCGCCTGCGCGGACAATATCAATCCTCCAGCTTTTTATCGACCGACCGATCGGTTGCAGTCTGATTGCGACACCATCTGCGCCATACGTGACGTCTCGCCGATGAACTCTGCGAAGCTACGGTTGCAGTGGACGCCGGTTAAATCGGCCGATAGTCGCTGGGCCGCGAAATTATAATAGATCGAAGAGGAGTGACTTGGACTTCGCCTCTAGGATAATCATCAGCCCATGACCATCTACGGTTGCGGATTAATGTTCGGGGCGATTGGAAAGCTCCCCAGCGGATGCCACGGAGGGTTGGAGGCGAAGATGACGATATCGTAACGTCGGAATAAAATCTAGCCTCACGTACGCTGGGCTCGTTTTAATACGGTTCGGCCATTCGAGCAAGTCGGAGGTTCCTTTCCCGTGGAAGCTGGACGACGTCCAGCAGCCTGGAGCGGAGGACGTCCACTAGGGGCGGACGTGCCTCGCCGTAATTCAGGCGGATAAGGGAGAAGGTGGTGCCGCGTCCCTGCCCGGCCCGGGCTCCAAAGTCCACAAGGAGCCCGGTACACAGAGGACGCGAATGAGAAAGCCGTGTAAAAAGGATCCCGGGGATTAAGATGACAGGGGCCGCGATGGAGCACGGCCGGCCACGAACGTGATTCCTACTGGAGGTCTCGATGGGTATACATCTTGGAAGAACCGGCAGCCACTTAACTCCTTCGAGATCGATCCTTCTCAAAGTAAACTGTATGCCGGACGTGACGTACTCGGCTCGAGCCCACTTTCCTTCTGCGGACCGCGTTACCATTCCGATCCCTTTCCGCCTCCCGACGAAACGGGACCGGGCCGAACGAACGGAGATTCAAACTTTCGTCCAGAGATCCGCGAGATAAAAAGATAATAGCCAGCGGCGGTTGCTCGAGGACCCGGGCAACTCGGCCGAGTCCAGTTGTTACATAGTTCCGACGGGGTTCTGCCTGGATTGGAACGGGGGAGAGACGAGCGCCGGGATCCTGTCAGCGGCTGCCGCTAATATCCAACTCATCCTTCTATCGCATTCCGTTTAAACTGGCTGTTACGATACTAATTTATCCATGAGCGGTGTCAGTGGCGCAACTCCGGCGCTGCTATGCTCCCCTCGCTCCTCAGCGCCAGCGCGCGTCATCGCTGAGCGAGCACAAAGGGACCGACGAAGAAGGAAGGAATTCGAGCCGAACGGGATTCCCCCGGTTCGGTTTTCCCTGGTGTTCGTTGAACAGGACGCCCCGCGCGGCTCCCCGATGAAATTCGGGGATAGTGTGCTTAATTAGAACGCAGATTCGCGCGATGGTAACAAGAATTCCAGGGTGGGCTCGCAGCCGGGTATCGGCTGATAAGCCGACTCGTTGGATTGGCCGTCGGCCGGGGGTGCGAGGCGAATCGAAGCGGAGAGGAAGAGGGGGTGGAATAGCTGCCGGCAATTATAACGTTGTACGAGGCCCGAGCAGTAAATAATGGGTTTTGGGCTTGTCCGGTATTCAGCCAGAGCGTCAATCACCCTCAATCAGTTAGCAGGCTGGCTGGGACCTAAATCAGAGGGCGCGCCAGGGTGGGAGGGAGGGAGGGAGGCCGGCGAACGAGAATACGGCCGAGAGATCGAGATAAACGCGGTAGGGCAGAGGGACACGGGGCGGAGCAAGTGCTTGATATCGGGCACGGGAGGCAGTGAGTGTCAGCCGATAAAGCGGGAATGACAAGGAGGGAAAGGCTGGCGAGAAGACAGCTCGCGGGATGATTGAAAGGGCGGAAGAGCGGGAGACGAGTGCCAGCTTCCAGAAATATCGTCGTCCGTGCTATCGCAGGTGCGCACGAGCGTCGGGCGGGCTAGCGGCCCTCGGTGAGCAAGTGCTCGTCCTGTCGAGTGGCCCCGGATTCGACGTGCCCGTGGAAAATTACATTGGCCCGGGGCGGGAAGCCGGACCGGAGCTAATAAATTTTACGCATTGAAAATTCGACAATGGAAGGCCAACCGGTTAATTGCAAGTTCGAAGCCGACCAATTAATTAGCGCCGGGGCCAGGCCAGGCGAGCTCGCGATCGTTCCGTTCTCCGAGCTCTCCTCGTTCGTCTAATCTCCAACCGAAATTGTATGAGCTACGAACGGATCGCATCTGGCGAACGGGACCGCTCCAATTCAACCCTCTATCGTGCTTGTCGACCAATCGCGCGCTCGTTATCATTAGTCCGGCGGTATTGAATTCGCGGGCCGGGCCACCTTGTCGGCCGACAATCGAGAAAGTTGTCGCGGGCCAAGGGATGGCCCCCGGATCTCTCGTCCTCGCGCACAATACTCGTTGTTATCGACCACGCGGTGTCTGTCGCGAAAACGGAAGTCCGCGACACGGGGGGCATTGCCGACTAGAAGCGCCTAGGAGCGCCACTAGACTACCGAGCAAATATCGTCCGTTCGTTATTAACTTGCCGCCTGTTTAGCTCGACTCTGGTACTTTCAAAGCGCGAGCAACTTCCGGAGATTCGCAGGGAGCGCGCGTTCTGCTGTAGCGACACGGGACTCGCCTCAGTGTTGAATTGGTACGCGCGAAGCTTCTGATTTTTCTCAAACTGGGACAACGGGGCGAGGCGAAGTTGAGCAGTGCGTCGTGAAACGAGTATAGCCGAATAATTGTCTAAACGTTGAAAGAGCTGAGGGGCTTGAAGTCTGCCCGAGGAAAGCGAGATCTATCTAATAGTCCCGTCGCGATGCGAGCTTCTAATGCCGAACCGAACTGCTCGACATAATAGTAAGCTTTTCGCAATTCGCCAGGATTCTCCTCTACCCTCGAGACATTTGATTCGAGGCGAAACAAGACGGATCGCCTAGCTAGGGGCCTCTCGTCGAAAGCTTCCGCCGAGGCCGAGCTGTTTATGCCGTTTCGCCTTTCTCTCGTAAACAGTTTCGCCGGCTGTTCGCGAGGACCTCTTACCGCCATACTCCGAGATGCAAGATTCTTCTTTGACGTGGAGTGGGCGGCCTGGCAGTCGAAATCATACCGGCTTCGAAAAGTCAGGTGCTCACTGTTCTCGTCGCACACGCCCGAGTGACTCTATAGTAGCTTTGGAATCGTGGGAATAATTTAATTGGTGCTCACGGTATCCGATTTCTGGCGACGGCCCGGAAGCGTATTCCACCCCGCGACCCGATTCGTCCGACGGAAATACATTAAAGCCGAATTATTCGGCGTAACACAGCGCTATGTAAAAACGTTTGACGGGCGAGACGAGCTGGGTGGAGCTTTTAAAAGCTCGCTTTAATCCCGGAGTCTCGACCGACCCCGCTCCATCGATTTCCATCGACTTTTACGCGCGCGTTTCCCGTTCTTGCCTAACAGCCTTTCGTTTCGCAGCTCGATCAATCCGCGCATAGATCCGATTACTCGGATACACCGATCCGCCGGGATAAATTCGTTTCACCCTTTGAGACCGGGGCAAGGTATTTTTGCTATCCGTTCCCCGTAGCTGCTTTTAATTGCGGAGAAGTTTAAATTTATTTCGGATATTACCCGTCTAGGTTCCATCACGTCCGATAACCGGAACCTTCTTCCCTCCAAAATCAAATAATAATGAGGAATATATAACACTGGAGATATCTATGTATATTACAATATTAGCTTCGGAATATTCACCGCGATACGAAAATCTGGTAATTGATATCTTTCGATGAAACTTACACGATAATAGTTTCCAACCGTAAATTATTCCTCCACATCAGCCGCAAAGCCGTAAATGGATATAGCTACCCCAGCTCAGTGGCTTCAAGCTTGAAAACGATATGTATCAGCCTGGTCAGACACGAAGACTTCGGTCAGGTAGCTGACGTGATTATTTGAAACGTATCCAGCCATTCAGCTAACCAGTCACGATGTCAAAAGAATCTGTTTCGAAGCGTCCCGGTCCAATTCGATCTCCTCCCGACCGGGATCGTATCCGGTTCGACGAACAGTTGACTGATAGAAGTTAAACCGTGGCTGGAATCTGGTGGAAGGCACGATTTCGTTCGCCACCCCCCATTATCGATTCTCGTTACCGCGTACTCTCGGCGCACCTGTTTCGTTTCCAACGCGAGGAGCCACGAATCTTTTCTCCCCTCCTCCCCAAGCGGATCAGCCATTCCTCCGCGGTGGCCGACAGACTCCGTGCAAGAACGAGCCGGCAGCAAGGCTGGCGTTTTTACATTTGCATGTAAATAAGCCCGCTTCGCAAAATCTATGCGCCACCCCCACTCAAGTACGAGCCCTTTGTACACACGCTAATAGAGCACGTTCCCCTTCTTAACGAACGCAATTACCGTCCAAAGTTTCTCATACTCCAGCCAGCCGAGGGAAGTACGAAATTTCTTCGGTACCCGTTGCTCGTTTCACTCGGGACTCGAACGGAACGCTTCCGCGGCGGTCGCGGGGATCGATGGAGGCTGTTATCATTCGCTTTACATTCTACAATCATGTTTTTGTGGACTCTGCGTCTTTGTAGAGGGTTGGGGCGACCAGCAGATGCCTGCCGGGGTTTGAATCAACGGGATCGTAGCTCGAAGCGAATATCCGTGCGCGTAAATACGGAGGGAGACGAACGAGGCGGGCGCGTAACGGTCCAAACACTGTTCCTCCACATAAATTCGTCGGGGATGGTGTAACAAGGTCGCGCGCGGGCACGAGAGTTACGCACGCACATAGCTGCGAGAATTTACGTAACGCGGCGTAAAGGCATTTGGTGCCTTTACACGGACGTTCTTTTGGGACACTTTTGCGCGCCACACGCCAGCGCGGCACGCATTTGGCGTGGCGTGCCGGAACGTCGCAGGCCAGAAGATCGTACCCGTCACTACTTAGAGACAGCGAGTTCGGGCTCCCATTTCTACGTCGACTCCACGTGCTTTTTCCAGGAACCACCGCTGTCTTGTATTGTGTACTACCTGTTCCATGTATATTATCGATCTGCGAAACAATCGGCAAGACACGATCGCGATACACGTAGGTTCGCGAAAAGTATACGAATTCCTCGATATACCTGGCTTATAGAGGATATCATAAATGCTTTTACTGTAGGGCACATTGAAACATCTGTTTTTACGAAGCTACATTTGGTTTACCTGAAGGTGCTATAAATTATGAAAATGGTTTATTACTCAGTTATAACGACTGTATTGCGATCTGCATTCTTCTTGCAGACGAAAAGTTTCCACCTCATCGGAAGTTCTTGCTAGCATCTTGTGCGTAGTTAGAAGTGTGGCGCGCCGGATTTCCACGTTCTTGCGTGCGAGTAGAACCGTTGTCAGGCGTGGCGCGTCCAAAAAAGTGTGGCGCGCTTGAATTTTCGTCCCACGCAAACCTCGACTCAAGAGGCAACCCTACCGATAAGCCGTGCCTCGATGGGTTTCAAGGACTTCGACCCTCGAGCCCAGGGGGGCCGTACAATGTTGCCCCCTAAAAAGTGACGAATCAAAAATTCTACATTTTTCATCGGATCTTGGCGAAAGTGGTGTGAATCGTTTCCTTATGCTTTCCCGATGAAAATGGTCCAAAAACGACACAAATCGGATCGTAATTAAGGAATCTTCATAATAAATTGATTTCCAAAATTTCGTTAAAAATAGTTCGATTTACACGAAATTTGGTATAATTTTCATTTGAAAAACATAAGAAATGCATCGGTATCACTTCCATATCGATACGCGTGTACAGGTGCATCGAAATTCACGGATCGTAGTATCCGTGTACCCGTGTACTGAAATTCACGCGTATACATGTATCGAAATATACGGTCTCACGTGTATTAAGATATCCATATTTAATTTTTTAACTAACTATCCGAATGTTTAGATTTTACGCAAATACTTTGCGATAGGTAGGTACAGACATAATTTACTAGGTTGCAGATGAAAATAAATAACATCATGATTTTGGTTAATAAAGTTTAATCTATTAATCGTATATTAATCTATTTGAGACAACTACAACAACTGATTTTATGCTAACAGTGCGCATATGAGTTTTGTAAGGCGCTCTATTTGAAGTACTATAACTCCGGATATAACCACTATTTTTGCATACAATTTTTTTTCATATTCCCTAAAGATTGACAAATGAAGCCACAAAGCTGGAAGTAAATATATTTAATTCTTTGGTTTGAAAAAATTCTCTTTCACTTCCTACCGCCTGTAGCGGCTCGAAGAGTCTTGGCTGCCAGGCGCGCCGCGCGCCTCAGAATTTTCCGCACTGTCGGAAATTCCACGCGCCACGCCAAACCCTTGGTTTCAAGTGCCGCTTTCCTTTTCTAACTACCTTTTCTGTCTCTTATGTAAACTTTTCTGAAGTCGAGGTTAGCGCGCCACACTTTTTTGGACGCGCCACGCCTGACAACGGTTCTACTCGCACGCAAGAACGTGGAATTCCGGCGCGCCACACTTCTAACTGCACACAAGATGCTAGCAAGAACTTCCGATTAGGTGGAAACTTTTCGTCTGCAAGAAGAATGCAGATCGCAATACAGTCGTTATAACTGAGTAATAAACCATTTTCATAATTTATAGCACCTTCAGGTAAACCAAATGTAGCTTCGTAAAAACAGATGTTTCAATGTGCCCTACAGTAAAAGCATTAATGATATCCTCTATAAGCCAGGTATATCGAGGAATTCGTATACTTTTCGCGAACCTACGTGTATCGCGATCGTGTCTTGCCGATTGTTTCGCAGATCGATAATATACATGGAACAGGTAGTACACAATACAAGACAGCGGTGGTTCCTGGAAAAAGCACGTGGAGTCGACGTAGAAATGGGAGCCCGAACTCGCTGTCTCTAAGTAGTGACGGGTACGATCTTCTGGCCTGCGACGTTCCGGCACGCCACGCCAAATGCGTGCCGCGCTGGCGTGTGGCGCGCAAAAGTGTCCCAAAAGAACGTCCGTGTAAAGGCACCAATTCGGTTGCGGGATCGATCGCGGGGACGAGCGTGGGGCACGGTCAAACGTCTCTGTTATCACGCTGCCAGGCTCCCTTCGACCGTACACCTTCGGGGCGCAGCTAGGAGAGATCCCTTTAATCGAGCGCAGGGCAAACTCGGCAACTTTCCTCGGTATTGTCGTTGCACCTCTTTCCCTCGTCCGTTGACCCCGTAAGTTTCCGCGGGAGAACAGCGCCGCGCTGCTTTCCGCGTCACGCACACTCGGGGCCTGGAATTTTTCGTGTCTCTTTCCGAGGGAAAAAGGAGAGGCTGGGGATGTGTGTGTGTGTGGGCGCCTGTATGCGACAAACGGAGGCAGGCGACGCCTCCCGAAGATACGTCGCGCATAATGCGATAATGCCGGACGTAAACGGTCGATGGCACACGTCGAGGAGAGGCGCGTCCCCGAATTTAGCGTCTCCGCTAGCGCGCTCGGTGCTCAGTGCCTGCCGAATTACGCCACGCTCCCTTTAATCGAGAACGAAGCGAGCTGCAGCGCCGTCCGTCGCGTCGCATCTTGGCGCGTGGAGCCTCTTAAGTTGACCGGTCGTTTCTAGATGGAAATCGGCTCGTTCGACTTGTCAATTTCAGTGAAACTCCAAGCTGATCGCGGATAGGGAAGTTCCGAGACGACTAAGAAATACCTACTGGGAAATTCTGGACTCCAGGGGAAGGGAAGAGGGTAGGGTGCCGGGCGGGCATAGATTTAAATTCGCGACTTTGCTGCGGAATTGTAAGTGTAAAATTCCCGCCGCGGCGGGATACACGGGGTCGCGTGTGCGCGCGTAGGTGGATGTAACCCTCGAATGGATTGGAGGAACACAATTTAAGCGAATTGCTCCGCGCGCAACCCTCTCCGCCCGCATGTAAATAGGTTTTAATATACTGACACGTCGTACTTGTATACCAACGACCCCCCCTCTCGCCGAGCAATTTCGAGCGTTTAACCTCTGAGAGGGTTTGAAACGCTGAAAGGGTTCCTGCCGGGTGAAAGGGACGAGGGAGAGGGGAGAGCGAGAGAGAGAGAGAGAGAGAGAGAGCGCAAACTGTCGGGGGAGCGGCGTGAAATTTAAAGTCTTCAGAAAACAACGCGCGGCGTTATTTGCGTTAATCAAACGTCTCTCGCGCGTCTAATGAGACAAGAACTCCCGGGAAATTAGATTAGAGCTCCGAGTTGCACGTTCACGCGGCAAATTGACGAGGGGAACTGCCAAAAACTGGCACGTCGCGCGGGTCGGGCTAGTATTTCCTTCAGACGTTTACGATTCTATGCGAAACGCTGGCGAAACAGAAGGCAATTTGTATCAAAGAAATTACAAAAGCCGGCAGCGGGGAGATATAGAAATGGGTGGTCCACATTTTTCTGCCGCTTCTTCTTTTTTATTTTTCAAAGCGACTGTAGAAAACGACGAAAGAGATGTTCAACGTATTCCATGAGAAATTACGAAAAATAATCCTCGAAAATTATCATGAGAATAGGGTGGCGGCTGTGCGCGGAGGTCTACCCGAACAACAATGCCGTCTGGTCCCATCTGCATAACAATGTTTAGCCGTGAAAACAAAGCTCCGTGATGTACCGAACCAGCGGCGGCACAAAAAAAAAGTGATATATTAACTGGAGCGCTCTTTTCGACAGGCGCGTCGAATTTAAACTCGCGCTCCTCGCCGGGCGAGTTCCTCGCCCAGCGATTTCAGACACAGCGTTGTCTTTGTGCACAAAACGATGCAGGCGATTGCTTCTTGGAACTCCGATGGGAGGACCGTCTCGAGAAAGACGCAGTCGCGAGTGGAATCTCGCTCCCAGTGGTTCCTCGGGGATACCTGAGCGCATAGGAATCGGTTGGCCGCGTTTTCTGATCGCCAACAGCGCGGTCGTGCGGCGCAATAATAATTTCGGGTATCGCTGGGAGCTGGAAAAAGCTACGACACGGTAACGAGCGAAAGAGGTACGGGCAAGAGTTGCAGGGAAGTGCGTGATGCACTCCGATGGCGTGCTGGCGAGCAGTAACCCTAAATATTAACACGGGCCCCGAGCGGGCGAATTGCACCGCATTACCATCGCCACCCTGCCCGGCCATTACCGTGGAAATATTCAATTTCGTTATCGACCCGAAATTATCAAGCCGGCCTGCCTTTAAGGACAAGGATTATCCAGCCTCGGAGCGGCAAGAATTCTTCGGGCGCCGATCGCGGGCAGATCGCGAACCGGATACAACTGTCGCCGGCCGAGTGGAAGGAGGATGTGTATTGTGTATCCTCGTAACGATACTGTCTGTTCCACTGAACGCCGGCACAGGTTCCCGGGGCGCATCGGATCCGATAAATTTTTCACGAGCGCTCTCGAGACTCGAAAGACACGGTGACACGTCGGCACTTTCGAAATTACATTGTAGAGGGAAACACGGGGGCCGAGTGTGACGCGATAACGCGCGGCCAAAGGCAAGCAGTGCCTGCGAGCATACCGAAGCGCCAGACGAAATGCCGTAATAACAGGGGGAGGAGTGATTGTCTGATGAAACTTTCCTCTCGCGTGACAATCGCGCTTATCGGTTCGCTCATCAAAGGGCAGCGGCGTATTTTCCCGAGTCTCGTCTAGCTCTTCGCCGTTGCCTGGCGTCACAGAGCAGCTTCCGATTCAATTTATCAGCTCCCCACTTCGCCAGCTCGTGGCGACGGATCGGGACGGTTTTTCACGCGGAGGAACGTTTACATCGCTTCGGCCCGAGATACTCCGGAATTCCTCCAAGACGGAGCGACAAACGGAAGCTAACGGGGGGACTGATGAGGAACTGGGAGGGGGATGACGCGAGATACAATCAAACCGCAATAGCACGTCGCGATATTGTCAGTCGCGACTGCTTGCACTCTGCGCGCTCCCTTGAACTCGCGCATTGTTATTTCTCTATCAACGTTGCCGGCTGCATGCGCACGTCTGCTCGCTTAAAGCTGATGTACATTTACGATTCAGCATCCCCGATACGGTCGTCAAACACGGAACTTTGACGCCGGTCCTAATTACTCGAAATGAATTTACCGCGTGAGATGCGCGTTTAAAGTTCGAACCGTGCGCGCGCAACGGCAGGAGAAGCTTGTTAAATCGACTTTACCAAAGTTTCTTTCGAGCCCGCGATCGGGGAGCGGTGAAGGAACGGAGGATTGGAGCAGAAGAAAGAGGAGGAAATGAGAAAAAAAGGAAGAGGAACGGGATGGTGGAGAGAAAAGAACGAGTGGGGAGCGGTGATGCGGATCAACGCAGAGAGCAGTCGACCGGCAGTAGTACGTCACGATAGCGTCAGCCGCAACTACGTGGCCCGTTCCGATATGTCTGACTGCGTGCCGTTATTTCTACTGAAATCCGTCGGGCCGTTCGTGGACCGAACTACGCGCCCACGGCCGCCGGCGAGCGGCCATAGAAATATTCCCCCGAAAGCAACTTCCATTTCGACCAGAATCATTGTCGTCGACAGCGCGGACGTGAACGCAAACAGCGATCGTTGGAATACGAACTAACTTGTACGCGAAACGTTCCCGCCGCCGTCCGTTCCTTCTATAATTCGTCACGGGCTCCTCGGCGATCCATTTTCCAATTCGTATTTCCTCCCATTTCGCCCGTTCGATAACGATATTCCTCTACTCGGATCCGTAATCCCAAAGTGGCGGTTCTCCCGCTCGTCGGACGGACGCAGCTGCGAGAGCGTCTTTTACGATCGCTTTTTAATCCCGGCTCAGGCGGGGTTAAAGGAGAACTTTTGGAGTGCCATGAAAACAAGAGAGAGAGCCAGCGGTTCCGTTGAAATTAATTCGAGTCCCCGTGAAACGTTCGCCCCATCGCTGTCGCGAGCGTTTTACGTTGCGCAAAGCTGCGCTTATACGAGGATACGGTGCCGGTACAAGAGGCGCGAATTCGTTCTTCGACGCGACAGCCTGCCACGTCGGGTCGCATTAACGTCCAACTTCCCGCGACGGAACTTTATACCGATTCGCTGGCTGCTTATCGGCGCGCTTAAATCTCGGCTGCTCTCGATTTTCGCGATCTTAATCGCGATCGTAATACGATCCCCCGTTACGTAAAGCAATGTCGCCAGCTACTCCACGCGACACTGATTCCTTCCAGTCGACATCCGCGCTTCAGCTTATTCTTATATTCACTCGTAAATCCTGTCGCCGCTTTAAGGAGTAGGTATTTTATGAGACATTCCGTCAATCGTGCAAGTTTGCGAGACGGAAGTGTGTCTGTGTACGACGTATAGAAGTTAGGCGTTGTAGTATTATTTTCACACCGCCTTCTGATTATTAGTTCGGGGACGGAGAAGGGAATAGAATATACCGGCAAATATTTAAAGGAAACTTCGAACCAAACTTATATCCATCCTCCCTTCCTCTCACCCGCTTGCGCCCTAAGCCAGCCATCGTTATGAAGTTTCGCGATACTCCATAGTTATAGCGCGTCGAGCGAGTAAATTTACGCGAGCACACGTTGAACGGAAAGCTGGGGGGCTGACGGGAAGAAACGAAATCGGGCAAAGCGAAGCGGATTGCCGCGGCTTGAAGCGCGTAGCCAGCAACGCACGGCAGTGACGCGACCGGATGACGAGCGTGTACGTACCTATGTTCCCGTTGTTATTTCACCGTTTGCCCGCGGACCGTTTATCATTTTTGCGGGGACGAGTTTGGAGATAAAAAAGAAAAATGAAAGCGGGATGCCGAAGCGGGTAAAAACCGTGTGCCGCGCGGCTAACGGACTGGAAATCACTGGCAGCATTTTTAATCGCCCGCCTCTAATCATTTTTGCATTTTTCAACGTACCCCGGTGGTCTCACCTTTTATTCGTTTCCCCTCCGCGCCCCTATATCGCTCGTCTCTTTAAAAAGAAAATATCCTCGTGGCTTTTACGCGGCCGGGAGAGGCCGGGAGCGGGTACGAGTCGGAATAGAAAAATGCCGGTCGTAAAACGGGAGGGGAATAAAGACGAAATAGAGACGGAGCGGAGGAGAAACGCGACCGGGCCGCGCTCGAGTGAACGCATAAATTTATAAACCTCGAAGACGTCTGGTCCGGGCAAAAGAGCCGTCCTCCGCGGCGGGACAACTACGCGGGAACGTCACGAAATTAGCGTGGTCGTAAATAAACAGAAATACAATATTCTTGAAGGAAACGCGACCGTAGTAAATGGTGGACGGTCTCCATTTATTTCGCTGCTATTTATCCTTTGCCCGGAGGACATGCATCATTTTTACGAGGAGAGCGCGGAACCGCCGGGTAGCCGCAGAGCGTCGAGCAAAAAGGAGGAGCGACGGCAAAGCTTGCGGGAGGAAAGCAACGTAAATGGGGCGCGGTGCAAACAGAAGAAAAAAAGAAAGAAAACGAGGCAAGAAGAAGGAGGAGAAGAACGTCCACGCGTTCCTTGTAATTATGCACCGTTGCATGCAAAATGGATCGTGCCTCGCCGGTAATCCCTAAGGTCGCCCCCCCCCCCTCCCCGGCCTCGAGGAGCCTTGTAATTGACAACGAGACGGACTCCGTGAAACTTCTCGTCGGATCTTCGTCTTAACTTCGTCGAATTTCTCGAGCAACCGTCCGCGTCGAAGCTTCGGCGAAAGAAAAAAGGCGAACGACGGACAAGGCCAGGACCGTTTCGTTTAAGAGCAACGGAATTAACGATCTCGCCGAGTGCCGCGTGTTAACCGACCGATTGATAACATCGTTACCCCGGGGCTCGTTATCGTCGGGCTCCCAGGGTGACCAGTCATCGGCTGCAACCTCCGGGAGCAACTTAATTAAGACGAACACCCCCGCGCCGGGGAAAAGGTGGGGTCGTAAAATGGACGGGGACCGCGAAACGAGTCGCGTATATTTACGCCGTCGCTATTTACCCTTCGCCCGGAGGGCGTGCATCATTTTTACGAGGAGAGGGCCGAGCGGAAGCGCGGGTGGTACGTAGCTAGCGAAGAAAGGAGTGGGCGCAGGGGGCTGGAGGAGGGAAGGCGGATCGAGAAAGGGGTCGAAGGAAGAGGTCGCGAAGGTGGTGGAGCGAGAACGGTGCGAAATATTGGAGAGCAGGCTGCACGGGGAGATAAAATGTTTCATAAAACAGACATCGATTCCGTATTATTCCGTTGGCGCGATGACGTCGATCGAACAGCCCGCCCCGGACACCCTCCAACGACGGTTAACAGATGAAAATGTGAAAGAATTCCCACTTTTGCTTATGCAACGATCGCCGTTTCAGCTTCGAGAATCAATTTGCACGATTTTTTATGGACATTTGGATGGGTATGAGGAAAGTATGGTAGCTGCGGGAGGTTCGAGGGAGGGGCAAGATATATAATGCAGTGTTTCGACCAAAGCGTTACGGATGTCGCCCGCCTCGCGTTTGTTCCCGCTACTTCTCGCCCTCGTTTTCCCATCCCCTGCCTATCGACGCTATCCAAGCCACCGGAGAAAATCCTACTCGCGGCAGAGAAAAAATGGAGTGGGTGTGGGCGGCGAAGCGTTACGTGGTTCCCTGAGAAACTCGTGAAAGGGAGTTGTGTGTGTGTGTGTGTGCTCGACGAATGGAACTCGATTTGTCGCGAGGCCGCGTACACGTTTAGATATTTATAATGCGTGCACGTACGCGCGTACCGAGTTGGTTTCGCGAATAAACCGCGAGAAATCCTGCGAGCGAGCGTATCGTCCACCACCTGACACTGGGTGAAATAATAATTCGCGCGAGAAACGCGCGGCACTCCGTTAAACCACTCGCTAGATCTACCCCCTTCGTGCCCGCCTCGAATGCTCGTTCGATACAAATTTGATTTGAACAGAGCGCGGAAAATGGCTGTTCTAAATACATTCGATTAATAATTCCACTGTCTGTTCATAATTGTTCAGACTGCATTATTCCGGGAAGCACGACCCCGAGACTAATGAAATTATTTGTCCGCCTGGGTAATTCAAACAATCGCGTAGGATCGATGTTATTTCGAATTACACCGGCTACAGTTTTTCCTTGCGTTCAATATTTTAACGGCTGGCGAAGCGGGGCTGGTGATTTCGACACGCGGGCGGAACCGGAACGAATCAATTCGTTATAAAGTTCCAGCTAGTTCCGTCGGATGGTTGCCGACAATTAATGAATCTCGCCGGACGGAATTCCGCGATTTAACGCCGCTGCCTCGTAATATCAATTTTTCTTCGATGAAAGTAGCTTAGCGGGCAAATCTCTGTTCCCCTCGCCGCGATGGAACTTTTAAAATTTTCCTGACTCGTTCGCTCCAGCGAAAGACTGATCGACATTTCCAATTCCTTCTCATCTTCCGGCAAGCTTAGAACCGGGGGAGCATATTCGAGCAGACACGCATCACGTCCTCGCCCACTTTCGGAATCCGTCCGGGAGCATTTTACGCAGCTCGGAAAACGGATCCAACGGGTTCCGTTAATTTTATGGACCGTCAAGACGGCAGCGTCGTAAATACGAAGAATCGCAAGACCACGTAATTACGGCGTGGCGCATTATATGCCACAGGCTAATGCTACATAATTATGGCGCATTAAACCTTCGTTCCATAACAGTATTTCACTTGACATTTCCCCTCCACCCATCGTTTACCTTTTTCCTTTCTTTTTATCATACGCTATAGCGCGAGCACCGATCCAGACCTTTTTAGCACTGGCATTCGTTAATGAATATCGTAGGACAGAAATTTTCTCGGTCGCAGTTTAACGTCGCTTCGTCCAAGTATTTGAAAATCTCATTGAATTCCCAAGACGACGCGTAGCCGGTAACTAACCAGCGTAATTGCTGGATTTCGGTCTGACGAGATTCGAGTGCGACTCGCGCCGACGAGATATGACAAAAAGTAGCGAAGCGCTCTTCTGGATCGACCAGCGTGCCCGTTTCTTAATTCATTACCTTTCCGTTCGATAATTATTTTATTAAAGGCACGATATTTTATTCTAGTTAACGGATTCATGGCATTAATTACGGCGCGTAATAGAATATTCGTCGCGTTGAGATCCTTCGAGGATGAATGATCGTGGAATTTCGTGGAAGAAGCAATAGAGACGATATTTATCTTAGAAAACGACAGAACACGAGGAACAGTGAGCAACGTTTTAATCTCCTCACGATACGCAACGCCCCCGGTTCATCAATCTCCACGGTTTGAGCCACCCTGTCTCGTCGTCTTTCACCCCCGATCATTTATTTCGCGATCTGCTTCCGCCTTATATGCACGACTCCTACCCAGGAATTGCCACTCCGCTGGAAACATATCGAACTACACTCGCTAATAGCGAGCGTCACGGAAGATCTAACCTCGCAATAAGCATCAATTTTGTTTGTCGCCTTCCATGGGATTAAAATATACGCGTGATGTACTTACAATGAATATTTCATATCCTCAAGTCGATGCTGCTGGCTCAGCTTCACTCCTAGCATGACTTGTGGGACACTGGTGTTCTGGAATTCTGGACCACCAGTAGAGATGGAGTGCAAAATCACTAACAATAATCGCAGAATCAAGATCACGGTCGTGATTTAACTTCATTCACGACCGTGAACGTGTTTTCTTTAACTTGAGTGAATTTGCTCGCTGTGATCGTAATTCTTGATCTGGATTGAATTATTTTTTACAAAATACTTCAATATAGCTTGTATTACAGGCAATCGCGACCGTCGTTTGTCCTTGGATGTCATCGACATAATTCGTGAATTCTGTTCCTTAAGGGGTCATGCTCAGTCAGGAGGCCGAAAAAAGGGTGGCCTTTGGAAATTTTTTACTCAAAAGCTATAACACATTTCTGAAAAAATCTTTTTTCCTTTTAAGGATTGCATCTAGTACCGTGTATCGTAATTTTTTTATTTAAAAATATTCATCAATAACTAAGTTATTGTCCATCACTCGATGGTTCTCTCGAAAAAAGGCTCCTGCGGTGACCACTGCTGCTCGAAAGTCGATCATCTAAAATAAAAAATTCAAAAGAATTTACTTATTATATTATATTATCTAGTATTTGAACGAAGGATTTTTCGAAATATTGATTTGGGGAAAAAATGGTTGATGTTTAAAGTAAAAGTTTCCATTTTTATCATAAATCGTGCCTGATTTTCGTCAATTAAAAGAAAACTAAGCATCGGATAAAAAAAGATGCATAAAAATATGGTCCAAAATTCAGATTATTCGAATCGCTAATTTCTTACAAAATAATATCGCTATGTTTTCAGCTCAAATAATAGGGCTTAAGAATATCCCCCTTAACGCTGAAGAAAGGGGCAGTCGTTCTCGCGTCGCTGTGTGAGGTTAAATCTGTTTCGTATGTCAAGTGCGTTTGTTCCTTCTCGTTCTTCGCGCGTTTATTGTGTACGGCCATGGCCGTCCCTAATGGCCGTGGTACGTTTCCCTCCAATGAGGGCTGGTAATAACTGTGGCAAACTGCGGAAATCGAAGAGACTCGAAAACCCAGGAATTTGATATTATATTTTAATGCTTTGCTTCGATTGCGAATACTAGTCATTACCGATGCTGTGCAAGCCGAGTGTAAGTGGGAATATTATTACATACGCGAGCTGCGGTTTGAAAAGTTAGAAACGAATAATCGTATTTAACCTCACTGGCTTACCCCGAATCGTTTTTTTTTTTCGCCATTAGCGCCAGAATCTACAATATGGCGCGGCAATTTTAAATATTGTATAACACAGCAGCAATTGAATGGCGTTATCTCTGTTTATCCGAGCGGTCCACTCTCGCCCGCTAATTATTTCATCGATTCGAAATAATTATATCCTCCAGCAAGCGAGCAATAACGGCCGCCAGCCAGCGACTCGATGGATCGTAACGGTAGAGAGTTTTCGGAGCAAATCCACCGTCCTGCCGGTTTTCTCTCTGCGTCGGACCCTTACAATGAAATCTCTGCGCTCCACTCGAATTTCATTGGCCGGAAATTGCGATCGTTTCCTCCTACATACATATCGAATACCGCGGGCCCGTTCCGCGAATTCTTGGGATTCCCCGGTGCGAGTCGGGCGTCCCGTGGAAGAAAAAACCGGGAATCCAGGGATGGCGGGTGGGCGGAGGGAGGGTGCGAGCGAAGGGGCGAGGAACGAGAACGACAAAGACAAAGCCCGGGGTAGCAAGAAGTTTCCACGGAAGTCTCTGGGAATGCGAACAATGGTATCGAGTATCTCTTTCCGGTTCTCCTCGAGACTCTGGCCGATTCTCATCAAACGGGCCTCCATCGGCCACTCCGGGGAAAAGGGAATAGGTAAAGGGGGAAGTGGGGGGGGGGGGGTGACTCGGCGAACTACTAAATGACAAAGTTTCGTCTCCTTCTTCATATATTTTTATTAGCCGTGGAGCTCTGTGTTAACCCTTCGGATGACTTCTGAGGGCGTTCGATACCCGACTCGAATTCGCAACATCCCCGGCAGAAAAAGGTTTATTTGTATTTCTCGCATTTCTCTGTACCGTCGTTCTCAAACGAATAATTGAATTGCCGTGAAGGGTCGTCAGTGGAGCATCATCGATCGCGACCGATTGCAGAGCAACGTACGCGCGTAATAACGTTTATTGTGTTTCCAAACGCTCCAACTATTCATATTTACCAAGTATTATCGACCTCCGCCTCCCCCCCCCCGCCGCCTCCAATCCAGCTTGTGTAAATGGCGAATTACATTTATATTACGTTAACCGGTTACGGAGCGACGTTTCAATAAATTCTATTATCGTTTCCCTGCGGCGCGACGAGATCGCGGTCTGGCTCGCCATTGTTCCGAGCGCGCCGCGGCGGCGATTACGTGTCGGCAAACAAACGCGGCTCTGGTCTAGCTGTTGACCTGAGAGATCGTTTTTTTTTCCGCCTGTTCCAGGATCGATGCCAGAGAGAAGTCTGTAACCAAAGCCCAACACTTCTCGGACTCCAGCGTTTTCGGGCCTCGAGCCTATTTTCGAACCACATTCCCGAGCCCCGCGGTTCTCGTCATTGAGGACATCAAGAGGCACGACGCGGCCACCTACAGGTGCAGGGTCGACTTCCGCAAGGGACAGACGCGCAGCTTTCGCTACAATCTCACCGTGATCGGTAAGTCTTTCTATAGGTATATACGATCAGGCTCCGGCTTATTGCTCCCTTTATTTATAATACATTTATTTGAGCCATCGGATGACCTTACTCTGATTTCTTATTCGCAGCTTAAAACATTTGTAGTACAACTTGGAATATTTCATTTAACCCTGTAACTCCCAGTGTTGCACCGGTGCACTCATTTTAAATGTGGATAAAATTCTGTCGCCTGTTTATATTTAACTTTTCTTAGCAACCATCACGTAGTTTTCCTGATAGTAAAGTAGATTTCAGTGTTTTCGGGTTGGAAAATCAAACGCTCCATTAAAAAATTTATTGAGGACTATTATAAAAATAAAAAAAAAGAAAAAACTATATTTTCCATTTCAAAATAAGAAGATACAACATATAGGTATATTAGTATCACAATTTTGAAATAAGGGTTCGAGGGTCTAGGCGTTAAAAGGTTAAAATTTTAATTTATATAGTTTCGACCGTTAACGTCAAATAAATAAATAAATAAATTTTAGAAAATGGCAACATTAAAAAGGCCATTTTGATGAGCCGAGGCCTACATACGATACACAGCGTAGCTCCACGAGTGCTGATGTTCGGAACGCGAGGGTGTAATCCGAGCTTCCTTCGATACCACTTGAAACGTGTGTCTCCTAATTTTAAAGGATTAAAATCGTCTCACCTTAGAATATCGGTTATTAAGAACCCGAGACTCTGTCTAGTTTCCGTCCTCCCGATTTTTCCGATTTCGTACTCGTCGCGAGATAAAGCGTTTTGTATCGAGTCGAGGTCCAGTCCTAGGAGTGGTGCCTAACAAGGGTTCTCGCGGGGCGCGTTCGTTCTCCGCGAAAGAGAAGAAAACAAGTAGGCAAGCGGCGAAAGAGTTTAATCAAGATCAAAGCGGCGCTTTTATGAGCGTCTGAAAAGGCTCGCGCCTAATTTCTGGTGTCAAACAAATTTAGCGGCTCGTTGAAAAGGGCCCTCGAACGGCGCGGCGTATTAGCCTGTTCGGTGGCAGAGATGAGGCGGCTATGCGGGGGTGAGGGAGGGGAGGGAGAAAAAAATCGATGAGTAGACGTTCGCGTGGCGAGGGAAGCGTGTTTCTTCGGTTTCGAGCAAGAGTAAACGTTGGATAGATAGTTTGCCCGAGGTAGAAGGTCGATCGCGGAGCGGGCGCAAGCTTGCATCCAACCCGTTACCGTCCTTCTGCTCCTCCAGCCATTCTCGCATTTCCATGATACGCGCGCAAACACACCCTCAACCTGCCAGACTCGCCGCGTCGCCCTGCCGTCACTCCCGCGCGACGTCGAGCGAAAAGTGCAGTTCTCAGCGGGCTCTAAGTCTGATCAAACAAATGGCGACTGTTGAAAAATGCATGAGCCAATCGAAGACGCGCAGACCCTGCCCGGCCCTTGTCCCTTGCTCCCCGCCACGTGGATATTCTATTGGCGCTCGCTGCTGTTTACGCTTTTTCGCTTAATCCTGAGAACGTGAGCGCGAGTTAAAGACTCTCTCGGGGAGCAGATCCTCGAAGCGCTGCCTAGACTCCTCCGTGCTCGTTTGGATTTTCGAAACGTTTCGCTTTTCACCCGTCGAACGCGTGGTCCGACGGATTAAGCTTGCTGGGAGAAAGCTGCGCGGGTGCATGGAACTCTGTTACATCGCGACGTGCGCGATAACTAAGTAAGTAAAAGCATCGGACGCGGGAGTATCGGTTCGAGGATAATTATATTCCATAGCGGAGGGTTTCTATCCCGCTGTTAATTGAAAGGGGGTTAGGGAATAAATAGCGATCGAAGTAAATTGAGTGGCGGCAGGAGAGAAGGAGCCGGCAGCAGTAGTGGTAGTCGATCATAAAGTCGACGGGCCAGGAGAAGGTGTAACTTTCATGGGTGCTCTTCAAAGCAGTCGGCGGTGGAGTACGTTCGAATCTCGGGATATCCCGTATAGCTCGCGGCAGGAATATAACCTGGAAAATCCTGGCCCCGATCCTTCGATACCGGAATCCATCTTCCCGCGGCAATCCCGTACCTTCTTCCGCTCCTAACCCGTCGGTAGGAGGTTAGGAAGCGAGGGCGAAAGGGCGGGTGGAAAGCGCGAGGGAAAGCGGGGGGGGAAAGGATAACGACTGAAAAGGGGAGACGGAGTATCGAAAGAGGCAGGGAAAGGCAAGCGGAGGGTGAGAAACGGCGTAAGTGTCGCGGTTGCAGGTTCCGGGAAGACCTTCCAGCTAACGTGGAATTGCTCGATCTTTATCTGTTCAGCTTTCTCGCGTCTTTGCCGCATCTGCAACGGCAGCCTGTCGCAAAAACGTTCGAGGTAACAAGCCTCCGGGGAATGAACGGGCCGCGATATCCGTGCCGGTGCCGCGGTCTTTAGGCTCTCGGCGCGGGGCGATTACTCCGCTCGAAGATACCACGCACCGTGTCGATTGTAGAGTGCAGTCGATGGTGAATTTACCGAAGCTGTAGCTAAACGGGCGCCGCGGCCCCTGCTTGCGCGCGATATTCCGAAAAAGAGTCACGAAAGAAATTGGCCCGGCTGCAAAATCGCCCGCTTTGAAGGAGGTATTTTCATCAGAGGAGATTGGTTCCCAAGAGTTCCTAGATTGCGTCCGTCCACTGGATTTTCCCTCGTAACCGGCATCCTTCCGCCGCTCCCGAGCCAACCCCGACCCACCTTTTTATCGGTCATTTCCCTTTCTTTCATATCGTGCTCGACCCTATTGCCGATGATACTCGCCGCCGATACGCGCCGCGTATCCGTCGTGCTCCCTGTTCGCCTGTTTCCCGGACGAGAAGAAAGTCGGAAGCTCGATTGCCGGACTGGATCGAGTTCCCCCTCTGACCCGCGGGGTTATCTTCCGCGCGACGAAACGAGTGCCTCGCGTCGCGGTCAGAACCTCGACGTCGCACCTTTCGCGGAGAAATCAGCGTTACTTCGTCTCTGCTTCGGGGGTGCGAAACCGAGGCGACACCTTGGACCCGCGCTAGCTTGGAAATTTGTAGCGCTCGAAGCGAGAGCATCGAAGGATCGCTGGCTTCACGAGAGTTTAATGAATGGGTCGAAACAGATTCCCGGCACGTGAATGACGCACGATATTAGTTTCCCGATTGCCGCGCGGCCCGCGTCCTCTTTTTTTATTCCGCGCTGTAAACGACGCCGAAGATAAATAGGGGAGACCGGGGCAGATTGTAACAGAAATGTTTTCACAGTTTTTTCTCGAAAGTGTTTTCCTCAATCAGGAAATAATTTGCGTGATTTATTACTAACATATGTGGTGAACTGATTGCGTAAAAGTATGTGACAAAATCTTGGACACTTAAGGACGTCTAGCTTCATCTTAAACAAATGTGAACCTTTGTTACAATGTTCCCCAGTACGGGGTAAATTCTAACACAGCTGTTTTACTTATTTAAATACAAATATGAACAGAAATAAACATTTCTAAAAAATATAAATGATATAAATGAGTTAAGGGGGAAGCCACTGTGAAACAATTTTTTTCCGATTTTTTTTGTGCATTTTCTTAATGCTTGGGGTCTCAAGATTATATTTGCACAGTTTCAAAGTGGATTTCGAAAAATTCTCGGAGCTGCGGAAGGTTTTGTATAGATAGGTAGTGCAGCGCTCGGAACCGAGTGCACGCATAAGTAAGTTGGTGTTAATCGCCCGAAAAGTTTATGTCCAAAAATCAAAATGTATCTAATAAGAGAGATTATGAGATTGTATATTGTTTAGAACTAGGTAGAGAATCACTGGCCACGACAAGATCGTATACAGCTGCGATCTTTGAGACGCAGAAAATAACTTCTGTCGAAACTTTAAACGCGAGTATCTCGAAACGGCATTTTTCAAAGGGGCGCATTAATAACTCAGTCATTTTTTATTGGATTCACTTGAAATTTTCAGGGAACATTCGTAATATAAATATCTTCAGTTAAGAATACCAATTTTTTGTCAAATGATTCATTTAATCGTAACATTAAAAAAACACGTTGACTTTTTATACTTTTTGTTCCAGATTTCTTCTTAAGTCCGCCATTATTTCAAAAATTAATATTTTTTTAAATCTATGCGCTTAACTGAAGCTATTGTAATATACTTTAAGAAAACGTTCAAATTTTTCAATTCGGAACAAATGTTGGAAAATTACACGAGCGCTCGTTTTGCAATTTTTTTGCAGAGCCTAACGTTATCGTATGCTGTGGCCATACTACCAAACATTTTTCAATCTGAGAGCACAAAATATTAGTTAAATATATGTATTTTCAGATGGTAATAAAGATTTTTCGTAGAAAGTTACATTTCATTGTAAAAGAATGTCTTGAAAATAGCCTTTCTTTTCGACCGTCACAGTGGCTTCCTCCTTAAGCAATCATTGCTTATTCATCTGATTCTATCAAAATCTTCTTCTTCGCTTTCTTTACTTCTTCCTTTATACTTTTCTCTACTTTTTGGATTCTTCGATTGTTCTGTTGTTCGTCTAGAGCATCTTTTTCCGGTGTCTCAGCAAATAGCTTGCTTTATCACCATTTAGAGCGGAATAAGTAGTATAGTAACATGTTACAATTTACCCCGAGCTTGAATTTTTGCGTTTTATCTCAACAAACGAGAAACTAAACACAAATTACTAAAATGCGTACACATTATAATAAACCAATTTGTACCGATTCGTTTGCGACAAAGAAGCAAAAATTCCAACGGTTTCTAATAACGATTAATTGAAATAAAAGTGCTAAGACAACATTTACTTACATGCTCTAAATCCTAAAATTCTGGACTATAACCACAAAATAAATACATAACGCTCGTTTGTGTCACTAAAACCAATGGTGCTAATATCGTGAAGCAGCTCTCGCATGCTGTGGGTCACCAGATTTGTCGTTGAAAAGATTTCACTTATTTTACAATTTACCCCTTGTTACAACCTACCCCGGTCTCCCCTACGCGAGACTCTACTGAATTCGTTATTGCGTAATTTAACACGCGGGAGCCGATGAACGTAACGACCAATTCTATCGGTCACCATTATGAAAGAAGTGTCTCCTTTCCCTTCACAGATGTTAGCTAGAACGCCGTGGAAGCCTGATTCGCATCACGCGTAATTCATTGACCTGGACGCAGGCAGCGCGCAGAGTTCCGTTCGATTTGATCGCGCGTGAACTCGTTTCCTGTGGACGTTACGGAAAACAATGTTTGCGTCGCAAAGGGTTCAAAGGAACGTAAACTCGCGTTCGTGCCAGCGTCGGCAGGGGGGGGGGATGAAGGGAGCATACAAAGCGCGTGGATCTTTCAAGAGACACTGTTCCACTGGCACTCGCTTAAACTACTCGGCGCCCCGACTTTACCCTTTTACCGGAGGCAACGCGCGGGGAGGAATTAAATGGAGGCGGGTCTCGCGTCGCCGGCGATCATCGACGCGTAAATATTATCGGTAAATCAGAGGAGGGCGGCAGGGTAGAATAGGGGAGAGGAATAGGCTAGAGTGGTTGGCGCGAAAGCGGGGCTCCCTTCGCGAGCGAGTCGCTTCCTCGAAGGAGAGACAAACGTTCGCACGCGTACGTGCGTATTTTCTTCTCCCCCTCCGATGAAGAAGCGGGAGGGCGCGGAATCGAGCGTCATGTGTGCCGGAAGTTCCCCTCGGCGTGCGTCTACGGCCGGGTGTTTTTGCACGACAGAAGGGTGTCCGTGGCGATGCTGGCGGTGATAGCTGCGGTGGCGATAGAAGCCACAGAGAGGGAGGGAGAGCGACAGGGAAACCAGAGGTTGTCAAGAATTCCCTTGCCTCGCGCCGAGTGGAGGTGGAAAATTGTAAAAGACGCGAGCGAAGCCTGAAGAGCTAGGAGGGAAGAATGGAGATCTGTCCTCGTTAAGGAAATAATCCGCGGCTTAATTAAATACAGCGCAATTAGTTCTGTTTCTATAGCCAGCCGTTGGCTGCATGCGCGAAGTGCAGGTTGTTTCCATCGTCTATCGAGGAACGCCTCGGCGACAGAGAAGACTGTTGCTCGGAAGATCACCCCCGTGCCGCGGTTTTAATCACGTGTAAAGTGTACGGGAGATGGGCCGTTCTCTTTCTTATTCAAAAGCTCTACTTGCACGGAAAACCGTTTTATTCTTTGGCGAGAAGCATCGCGGAGCGATTATGAATGTTTCCAGGTAGCCTGTACGACGCGGTAGACAATGTCAGTCTGTCTGTCTAAGAGGGTGCGGCGGGGAGGGTAGGCTTTCTCCGTTGGCTTCCTCGTGAACGCACTAACGCTTCCACGCTCTCTCCTTTCGCCGTACCCTCTGCTGTTGCCACTGCAATCCGTCTCGCGTATTCATGTCCGAAACGAGCTCTCGTCACACTCGCGCCAGCTACTTGGGCGAGGGTGGGGCGGGGAGATGGGGGGGGGGACTCGAGCAGATTAGACGGTCGAATTAGAATTTCAAAAATCCGCGCGGAACTTTGGGCGTTAACTCGAGTCGAAGTCGGTGGACGGAAGGGAGAAGCGAGGGAACTACGCATAGAAATGGACGGGCCTGGACAAACCCCGTCGTTAAGTTTTCCCTTAATTAACCCCCGTCTCCCTTGCTCTTCTTTACCCTTATTTTTCTTCCTCTTCTTCTTCTTCTTCTGGCTGCTCGCGTCGCGTTCAATCTTCGTTTTCCGCCTCTACCTTCGGCCTCGGCATTTCGCTACTCTGACTCCGCTGGCCCTCTCCCTTTATTCCTCCCGACTATATTTCACCGCAGCTTCTTCCGGTTGCATTAGCGTCCTCTCTGGGAAATCTCTGTTCACGTTCGCTTCGCGGAAAATCGTCCCGACGTTTCCCCTCGAATCGATACCTCCCGCCGGTCGATGCGATTAACCGAATCTCTGATTTGCTGCACCGCTTGCATAGAGAATGTTGTGCACCCGAGGGGGTTCGAAGTGGCAATAAAGCGATCGGATATCGGTGACGAGCAGGGATCGAGAGAAAAAAAAATACAAGGGCCGACGCGGCCGTGCGTCTCGTTAAATAACTCTTCTTTATTCCAACAAGCAGCAATTTCTCTTGAAAAGCGTTGAGCAGCAATTTTTTCCGGGCTTTTACTCGGGCGCACACGCTTCTCTGCACACACGTACGAGAACGGGGGGTTTGTCCCGGGGTCGGCAACCCTTTTCCCAGCCGGCGCAAGTGTAGGGTTATGTTCTACGCGCCGACTAATGGGCAAAAATAGTAAGAGAGGAGCGGGCGGTAGGGAAAAAAAGGGACGAGAATGAGAGAGAGAGAGAGAGAGAGAGAGAGCAGGAGCGAGGAAAAATGTTGGCCGCGCGCTATTGGCCACCGGATAGCTGTACATAATCGAGCCTCTCTGTGGCAAGGATAATTAACCCCCGAGCGCGCGCGAGCGGGCACGCTGTCCTCTTGCGAACCGTATAAATTGAATCGCGCGTACTTCTCGTCCTCTCCGGCCCCCTGTTCACTTCGCTTTTCTCCTCGCTTTCGATAATCCGGCTCCCCTATTCCGCGGAATTGCTAATGCTCCAGCGGCCGGGGCCACTCGCAAATCGAATTAAACCGACGATTATACGCGCGTCCGCTTTCTTTCCCGCGAGAGAAAGAACGCCGCGCCGATTCTACGGGAGCCGCGGCGCGGCGGGGCCCGAGGGAACTGGGTAGAACCGAATGAAAGGGAGAAGCGAGAAACAGAGGACGGAAATGCTCTCTGGCTTTCACGATCACAAAGGGTTGGAAAGCCGAGCGAGCGATCGATGCTCGAAATTCTAGTCGTCGGCGGTGCCCGTGGCCGTCTACGCGGCGGCGACGCGACAGCGGTGGCGCGGGCCGCGAAAATAGCCGACGAAATGAAAATGCGGCAAGATGGGAGAGATCGCGGGGAATGTGACAAGAGTAAAAGGTGTGAAAGCTCGAGGGTGGGTTGGGCTGCGGGCGGAGCCGGAGGGTTAAAACGGGGCTGGCGAGAGGCTGGCGAACGGGGTCCGAGATCGGAAAAACGGTCCGCGAAGTCGCGTGAATTTATGACCGACATAAATCCGGAATGCCGGTTCGCGAGCACCACGATTTTCGGGGGCCTCTGGTGGTTTCCCGCTAGCCGGCATCTTCCCACGGCGAAATTGGAAAGATCGCCCCTGCGACGACCAGCCATCGACCGATACCTCCGACATCCATGCCTTCGAACGTCAACCACGGACTTTATATAGTTACATAGCTTGTTAGCCGTAATGCTTTTTTAACGACGACACCAAGGCGAGATTCGTAATGAACGATCGCCGGTTGGAGCGACTGCAGCGCGCGATAAAGGAAGAGGCTGCGCCTTAAATCCTAGGAAACACACTGGCGCTACTATCTCCGCTAAAACGATTAAGAGAAAAGGGGTTAGGGGCGTGGAAGCCGGTGCGTGCACAGGAAAAGCTGCAGAAAATTACAAAGTACTTTACGATCTCGTGTTTAAGGGAGAGCGGAAAGCCCGGGGAAAATACGATTATAGCCGGGCAAATAATTATCCAGTTTCGCGTACCGGCAAATCAGGACTGCAGATTGACTCTTGTATACGTCCCCTGTTCCCGGGCGAAAGAAAATTAATATTCAAACTTGCTCTTTACTGCGCATTACCATACAGAAATGTTGGATAAATTGGATTTCCGGCGAATCGAGAGAAACGAAAGTAGTTGCTGGCTTTCGCGTAACTTCTAAGCTTCTTAAAGGGCACTTCCCTCGGAACGTCTAAAGGAGAGCGGCGCAGCTTCTTAATTGGTCCCTTTGCCGGCCGAGGGAGCAGAGTCGTTTGCTTCGATGCTACCTTTTCCCAGATGCTTCTCGTCCGGCTGAAACGGACGAGTAATCGGGGAAACAAAGGGACGTCGGGGGCGTCGATATGTCTGTCCTAGTTTCCCAGGAATGCAATGGGAATCGGTCTTGCGGGGCTCCTTAGCCAGCCGCTTAGTCGGCGTCCCCGCGATCTTGGTTTCGGTTTGCTGAACTATGTGTGTGCCGACAACAGGCTCGCGGGCCAACAGAGCGTACGAACGAGCAAGGGTTGTCACCCGCGGCGTGATAAACTGCCGGCCGCTAACTACGCGAATTATTCCAAGTAGACGCGGCGCCGCCACCGCCGTTGCCGCCCTCCGCGCTAGCTCCTCAAGAACTTTCCCCCGCAGATCCTCTGGCTGAGCCATGGAGGCTGCAGAAACGAGCGGCCCTAGAGTGCGGATAGGAGAACTGAGAACGGGTTTACCCCGCGCAGCTTCTTACAGCTCGCGTGTCCGCTGAAACCTAGAAATTGCTTGCTCCTCTGTTACCCGATGGTTTCGTTTTAACGCCTCGGCGGGAAGTGGGTGTTTTCAGTTACCCCTTCACTCGGCGGACGATACTTTCTCACGTAGATTCTTCTGCGGTAGAATGTTTCTAAAGAGTGTCTCTAGCGAGCTAGTTTAGCTTCCCCGATCCTCCGAGTACCCGATAACAAGAGAAACGTTAAAGATTCTCCGGTGGAAAGGGAGTATAATCACGTTGGTCGAAAGAAATCCCTGTTAATTCGAAGGAGCCGGTGCACCGGCGTAATTTAGATGCCGAGTAAAGCAGCGAATTCAGTTCAGGAGGCGGAACTTCGTTAACCAGCCGAATTAAATAAACGAGATCCGTGCTAATCGCTTTTCGATCCTAATTCCAGCGAGCTCTCTTCTATTTTCTTTCGAAGCTTCGTTGAACTCCGCGAAGTAGCGACAGTCGGGAAGGAAAGAGGACTCTGATCAATTCGATGTTTTCGTAGCAGAGCGAATGGCCCTTATGCTTTCACCTATGGCAGTTTCGTGCTTCCTTTTCGGCCCCCCGTGATCGATCAGCTGTGGCCGACGGTCAGCCGGTGAAATACGATTACGCCGTGGAATTCATTTTGAAAGATGACGAAGGCGAGCAGCAGTTGAATTCACGGGCTGCTCGACTCGCCCGGGTAGACGAGCCGCGATCTCGCAGGCTCGGGCCGCTCGAACATTCCGGTCGATAAGAGATATTTCGCGCGATCGAAAGGAGAGTGGTGATCGACGAGAATGGGATCGGCATTCGGCGCATCGGTTGCTTCAAGCGTACGTGGGTAGCCAAAAACGGCTGGTAATCACGTTAGTTCCCCGCGAGAAGACCCGTGAGACTCCCAACGAGTATTGCCACCTGTTTGGCCGTACTTGCAGCCGCCTACCCGCTGTAACTGGCTGCCACAACCAGTTCCGCTCTCGAATACGAATGTAATTAGTGGGAAATTGAACGAGGGGTGGCAGCCGTGGCGCGGTTAAATGAATGTCCCGAAGATTAATGGCTGGCATCGATGATTGTTTTGAATCCACCGTGCCATTTCTTTCTTCCCCTCGGCAGCCCTGGCGTCCAGAATAATTCATTATTTTCTGCTCCTTCTTGATGCTCGTCGAGCGAGTAACAAAGTATCGCGAATCGATTGCTGTTTAAATAAGCTCGATCGGTGCTTTCTCCTCTATGAAGATTCGCGAACGTCTCTTCTAACCGCTCGCTGCTCGCGACACAATAATGCAAAATTCGCGGTTCGTTTCCCGGTACGCACGGAGAATAAAGGCGTTCCGGACGGCTCGCGGTGCCGAGGGGGTTTCGCTCGTGTTCCTCTGACGGATATGTGCTGCGTCGTCGTAGCGTAATGTTTCGCAAATATTGACGTAGAAATCGGCTCCTCCGCGTTCCGCCCCCCGCTCTGGCCTCGTTTCAGCCCCTCCATAGCACGCGGCTATCTGGCTGCAGACACCTAAATTGGCTCGATACATCCGATGAACGTGGAGCGAGTACATAACTCGATAAGTACACAAAATTTTCCTCGCCGTACTACTGCCGGCGAATATTTCGCCGAGAATACCGTCTACGAGACACCAGCCCTGTCTCCGCCACCCCCGTTCCTCCTCCCTCCTCCCCCCTCTGGCTCCCCTGACTCTTCCGTCCCCGTGCACCATCTCTCCTGTCGGCTGTTCGAGAGTTGGCAATAATCGGAAGGCCTCGTCGCCGGTGACAGTCGACGACTTCGATATGAGGTCCTATCGCGATCTTTTATCCGAGAATTATTGCTCGTTCGCGGAGGTACGTCGCGGCGGCTTTCAATCCGCCAATCGACTGGCGAGCTCCGGCCTCTGCGCCCTACGGTTTCAGCTCGCTGGGAGAATACTGATCGCGGGATACGGCCCCGCTTCTCGCACATATCGTCGCGCCGTACAATCCACGAAATTAAATTCAAGCGGGGTCTTTGAAAGGTCTCGAGTAGGTCGAGTAGAAAGTCTTTCCAGGCGGAGCTTACAACGCCAAGCGTTCTGAAGTACGAATACCTTCGCGTAGGGAGCCCGGGCTGCGCTTTCGACCAACTTCGAACGCGCCCTTATCTCGCAGTCCAAATACTTTCCAATTCGAGTCCTCTGCCTCGCGGAACGTCGGCGGCTCCGGTTTCCGCATACTCCTCATCTCGCAATCGCGTATTTATTCCCTTTTCGATTGCGAGACCGTTAAGTGTCCGACGTGCAGCGACTGGGACGGAAATATCACGGCCCCGGCCGTGACAAATACGGCGTCATAATTCTCCCAAATATTAGAGTTCGTTCACGGCGGCGCCGCGCCGGAATATTACGATCGGAGGAGCGTTTTGCAGCAGTTCGCGATTGCAGCACTTCCGGCGGGGCGCAATATATCTTCAATTCTGCTAATACGTCTGACCTAACAAGTTTCTTACCCGGGAAAACTGCTTGGCCATTCTTCCTCCCGTCCGCACCCCCGGCCTGGGTCGACATTGTCGCGCGTGTCCGCCAACTTTCCTAGCAGTGGCTTTCAGCACGCCCGCCGTTCTCGCCCGGGGTACGTGGCCCGAGGCGTCGTCGAAGGCCGGCGAGAATAAAAGTGGGGACGGGATGAAAAGGAAAAGGCTGGAACGTTTATCGAAACGATGACGCGGGGAGGGCCGCGTCGAAGAGAAGTTGCCCTCGCGCGGGCGGCGAATCATTTTTCTCCGAGATAATCTTCCATTTCCGGCTGGAGACGCGCCTCGGTCCAGATAAAACGCCCGGCTGCAGGCGGCAAGGTGGACGATAGGGGACGGGGGGGGGGGGGGTGGAGGGCAGAAATCGTTAGGCAGTGTACGGGGAAGAGGAATGGCAACCACTGATTCCGCGCAGCCAGGCTAGAAACCTTGACGACCGGCCAGCAGATTTTAATATTTGCAGCCATATCTCAGCGGGGCGAACTTTCGCCCGGAGAAACGGCGAGCTGGCTCTCACTTAAAATCACTTTATACGAATCGCGGCCACTTTTTCGCCCGTCGTTTCGTATCCCCGAACCGTCGCCCCCCCCCCCCCCTCTCGGCAGCCTCTCATCCCTTTCGCCGTCCCATAACCCATATCCCATGGAAAACTCGCGAAAATCCATTTCGCTCGGTCTCTCTCGCTCCCGCTCTGTCTCGCTCTCTCTCCCTGGTCGACGACTTCTGGAAAATGCCCGCATTATTCTTGCCGACCCTCGCCTCCCTTTGCATTATCCAGACGACGTATGGCGTCGGATAACGGTCCTCCGAAGATATGTGTGTTGCGCCACGGCCTCGTCCCTCGCACCTCCGAAAGGGGCGTAGGAGGGCGGAGCTGACGTTTTTCGAAATTGAAAAATTCGGATGGATCGTGACACGGTCCCGCTCTGGCTATCGGTCCGATCAGCAGAAATTTCTGGCTGTTTCCCTCGACCTCTATCTCTGTTTTCGAAGAACGGAGTCGGCCGGAGGAGAAAAAGAAGATTCCGCAGCGGTGGTGATTTATGGAGGCGCGCGTCGACTCGGAGGTAACGCGAACTCGTTTTTCTCACGATCCCGGATATCCCGAGCAGATAAAGAGCTCGAGGCACCGGCACACGGACTCGATTAACGAGCCACCGAAGAATCCGAGAAAGGACAGCCATTTGGTGGGCGAGAATTAGGCCAGTTAGCCGCGGAGCGGGCCGAACCCGTTGCTCGCCGGAGTTTTGGCCTAACTTTTCGACGGACGCACGCCATCGTAATTAGAGTGACGATCGATCCGAGCTGCCTTCGCCGCGGAAAAAAGTGGCCGCGAATCGCGAGCGGGAAAGAAAGCGTGGAAGCCTACGGGCGTGGGAATTCGGAACGGCTTCGTTGCGGAATGGAAGACAGGAATTCGGAGCAGCGCATCCTGCGCGCTCGATATGGTGTTGTCTGCGGTGCGCGGAAAGAGCTCCCTCTGACGTTAAGTAGGGTAGATCAGGGCGAATCGGATCACTTTGCGTTTGACGGTAAAAATATAATAGTCAAATATTAAAAAACTAATTTTTTATTATGTATTCGTGACCAGTATAGCTTTGACTTGGACATGAATATATCAAAATTGAAACTAACCTTAAAAATATTTCAATGTATAAACAAAAATCGAGAAGTGGGAAATATCCGATTCGCCTCGAAACTTGGGGCGAATCGGATAACCCAGAAATTTCTGAAAAAACTGAAATTTTAATAACAAAATCTTTAGAATCAACTGAAACAAATCTAATTTAATGAGAGTGAACTCAAGTGACACTACTTAGCACACACATCGGAATGATTTTGCCGTTTTTTGCCGCCTCTATCAACACAATTCTCGTAGCACCACTGTTCTCAGACAATCTTCTGCAAGTGAACGAATTAATTTTTCACCGCAGTAAATACAATGCCATCTTCTTAAAACCATTAATTTATTTATTTTATTCGTCGCTTCTTTAGATTTAATTTTTATCACAGCTTCCTTTATTTTTTCTTTTGGATACCATGATCTCTGATTGCTGTTTTTTGCAAAAGAGTGATCCGATTCGCTCCATATATAAGTATTTCAAATATTGTAGATTACATAAACAAATTATGATATAATAGTCTAAAATACACCAAATACTAAACATGGACACCGTGCAAACTAATAACAATAAGAATATTTGAATTTTCAAGCTTACTTTTTATTTCAAATACAAAATTGCAGATTACGTAGGTTAGATTCGGACCAAAATTGTCACGTTCGCACGCAACTATCTCACTGAAAACGTGTGCCAATTCTAAACAATGACTTAAAACAATTCACGGGCTATTGCAGTAGGTGCGTGTGAGAGGAACGAGGTACTACGAACCATCGGAATGCTCATTTCTATCGCGATGTAAGAAATATGGACTAAATTCTTGCTTTGATCAGAATCGCCCTGGTCTACGCTACTTCCGCGTCGACGTTACCATTTCCCCCGTGACAGCTAAAGCGGAGAACCTGTCGAAGCATTCCACCACCTCGGTGGAAACCCCGATCACATTTCACGATTCTTTCGAGCTGGCTCACGCGTCCCTTAATGACCAAATTCGCCGCGATAATCGAAGATTAATCGGCCGGCGATATACCGCGCGGCGATCATAATTCAAATCTCTGGTCCCGATAAAAACGCAGAAGGAGTTGCGCGGTTCCGTTCCAGCGTTCCTTGGTAGAGAGCAGAAGGAGGCAAGGAAGAGGAGGAAAGGACAGAAGGGGAGAAATTAACGAGGATCGGTGGCATTAGCTTCGTTTCCGTGTGCCTTGCAATATCTGGCCTTGGCGTAATTAAAATGTCCGTCGATTTGACTTATCGGCCCCCGTTAGCGGGGAACGGTCGTTGCGCGGAAATATAATATACGAATCGACGGGAGCCTGCGAGGCACGGGACCGAATGCCTGGCGAAATCTGCCCTTTCACAGAATTCCGGCCAATCAACGTTAAGTTCGCATCCGAAAGACGCGAGGTGCACCGGCGGAAACATGAAAGGTAACGGGACTCCCTTGTTCCCCGGCATCGAGAATTCCTGGCCATCTTGCCTCTTATATCTCGTCAAACAGGGCAGCCCTTTGTCCGTTGACCCCGTCTTCGTTCGCGTTACGATCTTCCGCCCAGCGATTCAACGTCCCCATCAGCCTCCATCCTGGTGTCCTTTCTTCTTCGTTTCGCATCGAAGCAACCGAGCCTCGTCCCTTCCGTTTTCGCTGAGCGAAGTTCTCGGTCGAGGTTAGCCAAGCCTCTGAAATTAGATGTTTTCATTTCTGTAACACCGACGATTAAACGTATCGACCACGCATGCACCCAGGGCCCCGCAAATTCCCGTGGACCATGAAGGATGACGCGGGGGCGGCTACTGATCGCGAGTCGTCCTCGGAAGAACTGCTGGCCGTAAAAATTTAACAAGCAACCTCCGGACGGGGTAGCCAGTAATGGAACAGCCATCGCCGGAGGAAGGGGTCGAAGAAGGGGGGAAAAAAGGAGACGATCGAGCGTAAAGGAAGCGACGAGGCAGGCGGCGTTGAGAAAGATAAAAGGACCCCGTCGATGACGCGCGAGCGTATTCCTTCCGACGGCGAGACCGTGTTTATTATTACTAGAACTGCTCATCGAATCACCGTTCTGCTTCTGATTGATCACGAGATCCTCGTATCCGATAGAACGGCTGGTATAAAAGGAGCAGTGGTTGCGATCGAAGCGCTCCTGACAGTGAGACACTTGTTAGAATCTCATTGCAACGCCGTTACGGGGGAGAAATATAAAAATTTACGAGAACGCTCGAGCAGTAGCCGAGAGAACCACCCGGTCTGTGGGTCCATTTCGTTTCCGCGAGGGAAGAAACGGAGGCTCGAAGGTACTCGGGTTTCCCCGTGCCGAAGGAGGAGCACTTAAAGGTTCACCTTGGCTCCCGGCGCGCCCTGAAATTCCGCCGAAAAGAGAACAACAAATCATGACGGTGTACATGCTTCCCCCGTAAAAACACCGCGGCTACCCATGGAAAATGCTCGCGCGCTGAAAAACGTCCCTCGTTGCGCTGCCGGCATACGAAGTGGCATTCGGCAAACATCCCGCGGCTTTTCAACTGGCTGGGGCTTCTGGCTCACGAGGCTTATTCAAATCGTCCAGGGAACCATAGAGAAGGGACGAGGGGAGGGGCAGGGAAGCAGGAGGAGGCTCGGTAGGCCGAGTTTCTCCTTTTTTTCCCAGTCTACTCGCGTGCTCGCTTCTTTCAGAGGCCCGCGCTTGCGGTGGTCGTTGCTCGAGACGAAGACGATTACCCAGGGTTAGCAGCGACGCTTGTGACTATTTAACCCCGCGATCGCTGCTCCGGGGACACCTCGAAACGCTCGCCGGGTGACTCTCCCCTCTATGAATTCCTCTACGGATTCCTGAAACGCGAGGCTGGAATGATTGTTACCGCGAAACTAACGCTCCGAATACGAGTAACCGCCACGCGATGCACGCGCCCCTCCCCGGGATAGTTCGGGGCTGGTTCGTT
The DNA here is from genome assembly GCA_963932335.1 of Andrena marginata. NCBI lineage: Eukaryota > Metazoa > Arthropoda > Insecta > Hymenoptera > Andrenidae > Andrena > Andrena marginata. The sequence goes on from OZ010661.1 coordinate 10,369,912, forward strand.
CGAACGGCTTCATCGGCCGGGGATCGATTTCGAATAGGCGCACGTAGCGTGTGAAAGATTTCGCGGATTAACGGAAGATCGCGCGGCAAGCCGATAACACGCGCGCCTGACAACTCTCTCCTCGCCGTGGCGCACTGGGTCGCGTTCTCGCGGAGCAGCTAGAGGGAACGACGAAACGCGGCTGCGTGTGCCCGGCGAACGGGGCGAAACCCGATTAGCGGGACGAAGAAGTCGTTGGTAGCGTTCGTTGGAATTGAAGCTGCTCGGCTCGACACGGGCTTCGAGGCGATGGCGTGCAAGCTCCCGCTGGCACGCGGCGATATAACGTTAAACTCGGCTACGAGCCGTTATAATATATTAGCTCGCTCGATTCCTCTCGCATTACCATACGTTTCACGGCGCATTCGCGTGATGGAAGTCTTGGGCGTCAATTGCCAGGCCCTATTGAGAGAAATACCGCGGCGCCCGTTCACGGTAGAAGCTACTATTAAGTCAGACAACTGGGGAGCGTGTTAAATTTCAAGGGAATGGTTCCCCAATAGTAGTAATAGCCGAGTGGTGTCAGACGAGCAGAAACATTATCGTAAGTGGTGAGAGACTCGGCATGGTCGGACAGCCCGGCTTTAAGACCCGACGGAGTAGAAATTGGAGTAGACTCCCTCCCTCTCCCCTCTCACTCTCAGGCACTCCTCTCTATCGCTCTCTGCCTCATCGACACGCAGGCCTCCGCTCCATTGATCCTCGGCTTTGATCAGGAGCGCTCGCTTTCCGCCGAGCTTTTTAAACATTTAAGAATCTATCCGGATTAAATGGACGCCTCGCGTCTGCCGTGCTCCAATTAATCCTCCGCCGCGTACGCCTTTTTCACCCGTCTTGCCTCCGCTCCAAGCGCTACCCTCTCGCAACGCGTCCGTCAACTGGAGCCGGATTCGCCAACCGAAATAACGGGCTGCGCAACGAGAGCCACGAGCTGGGAGGGTGTCGTTCGCGTTAAGAAATGGACGTGACGAGGGTGGAATTGATGTCGCGCGGCCGGGAGGAGAGGAACGGCTGGTTGGATTGTTGCGCGCGAACGACCCACTGACCTAGCCGGGAATCAAGCAGATTGGTAGCGGTTATCGAGATTCTGGCTCGTTCCCCGCAGGCGAGATCGCGCGTCGAGATGGCATTCGCAAACGAAATTACATGTCACGAAAAAATTCGCTTATTATTCCGCTCTCGGCTCCCGAGAACGATATCGCCACATTTTTGCGCAAGATTATTTATCTTCCCCGCTTCCGCCCTTCCCTCCCGCCTCCCTCCGAGCGTATCAAGTTCTGCCCCCCCTCTCGTTTCCCTTCTTCCCGCGACTTTCGTCCGCTCTGACACGGTTTCAGGAGCGTGTCCCAGGCCTCCGGGAACTTGGCGTCGTTACTCTTCCCGCCTAGCGGCGTTCCCATGATCGATACGCGATAGTGAAAACGTGTGCCGGTTAAAACATTACCCACGAACGGCAGAGGAAGCGAAGCGCCACAGACTTGGCGTATCCGAGAAGCGTTTAAATTCCAAATACATTGCGGAAACTGTGCGAGTCACATTTGCGCCGGGGCTATTCGCGCGTCCTCGGGATCAGCAGAGCTCCCAGCGATCAGCTGCATTATTTTTTTCATTAGCCATCGACAGGGCGCGAGCAGTGGGCGATTTATGAGGCTCATGCCGGCGCATAATAATCGTCGTTCGCCGCGCGAACAATTCTTTATTTGCATTTTTATTGTTCCGCCGTGGAACTGAAAACGGGGCCGGCGAATGAACAAATGCGCTACTAAATAAGCGCTTTAATAAATTCCGCGGCGCGCTCCCGCATCGACGAGCGCGAGGAGATATATATTTTTCTTTTTCCAAGCACAACGGCGGTGCTCCTGGACGGCGTCGATCTACGTCGTAGACGGGTTCAACCGTTCCCTAGCTTTCTCCCTTATTGTCGCGGGGGGTGGGGGGGCGGTTAATCCTCGGAGGAGAATGGGGGCGGCCGCGTCCGCGAAGAGTGCAGCTGCGTTTCAGCCGCGCATGCACAAAGGGTAAATTGTTATCGACAAGAATATCATTGTCCCGGGAGTGTTTTGTGTTGGTTAAGGCGACGTCTCCTCGCCCTCCCCCTCCCCCCGCGAGGAGATAAATCGATTCCCGAACAATTACCACCCTCGTAATACAGAGCGGCAACAGAAGCCACGCCGTTCTGGCACCGTCTACGGTCTCCGCGCTCAGCCTCCTTTTTTCGCCCCGTCCTCGAGGTCCCCGCTCCCCTTCCGTGCTCTTCTTGTTCGCCCGTCTTTCTTCGCGGCTTTTCATCCTCTTTTTTTTTTCTGTCTGCGGCAATCTTGGATTATCCCGCCGCGCGACAATCTCCAAAGGAACCAGCACCGGCACTCGGGAAAGGACTCCCCGAGACGCGCGGAAATTTTACTTCCTCGCAGCCGGGGAAACCGTCGCCGTCGGATGGTACTATATAAATAGCGCCCTCCCCCGAACGATACCTTATCGCGGCAACTCCGCTGAAAGCACGCGGATTTCGAAGGCTCTCGATTTAGCAATAAGTGTATTACGAACTGCGTTTCGGAATAACGCTCGATCCGGTAGCTACTTCGATACCAAAACTTCCGTTAATTCAAAGTCACCCGATCTCTGTTCTTCTTGTATTTATCTTGGAGGTAACTGCGGATCAAGGAAGGAGTCCGCGGGAATGCGCGCGACTTTAGGAATGGAATAATCAGACGATGGTAATGAATGGCGTGCTAAACGTAGTGTAAGGGTCCATTAAATTCGTCGTCTACAGCGATATATATATATATTGTTCCTCGATTGGAACAAGAGAGCCGGTGGCACGCGAAAGTTCCGCGGCGAAGTTGACGAGCGCCTTTGTCAACGACATTCTTCCCCCTCGTTAACTGTTATTTTCCCGTGGATGTTTGAATGCACCGCGACGGCGAAATTTCGCTTGGCTATTTCCTGGCTGACGCGAGCGGCGAGCGTCGACGTTGAAATTCCTGAAAAAAATCCCGAAAAATCCCGTCTACCAAGAAATTCTGAATTTCCGCGCTTTTAACCTGATTTTTCCCCGGCATTTGACGGGCAAACGAACGAACCAGCTAGCCGGGGCCCGAGTAGAATTCAACTCCTAATGGATTAGGTCGATTAAAAGGCGGCGACGCTCGCGTTAAAAATCCATCACCCGTACGCGTAGCCGATGTTAAACCGTTCGAGGGCTCGGCACGCTGAAGGATCGGTGCGTAAATTTGCGAGGGCCCCGATGTGTCAGGGGGCGACACGACGTAGCACGATGCCTCGTCCTCGGATTTCAATAAAAATGTCAAATTTTATTTTCAAATTCGTTGCCGTGAACGCCGCCCCATCGTTCATGTTCCTTGTCAGCCTGGAGCTCGTCGTCCTCGCCAACCAGATCCTCTTTCTTCCGACCTTTCCTCGCCGGCGACGGGGCTCCGCCAGCCGAGTCGATACCGAGGACGTAGTTTTCCATGAAAACTCCAGCTCGAATCCCCAGTCGCGAGTTGACGTCAACCCGCGACGCGATGTTTCGACTTCGCCGAGAGACGAGCGATAAAAATAACGAGAAAGATTACACCGTGAAGGAGGAGGAGGCGGGCGGCAGAGCACAGGGACAGAACTCGAAGCGACGCGCTCTCCCAGGACCTTTATTCCTTTGCTCTCAGCCTGTCTGGTCGTTTCTCGTCAATCAGCTGCTCCTCTTTCGCCAATCGGGGAATCGGGGAGCCGAAGTCCCGAGCGCGGAAAGGTGTAACGACGTAGATCGAGAAAAGGGGGGCGCGGAGGTGGCTGCGAACAGGGCGCGCGGGGTGTCCGACGGCGAGGGGTAGCCGGGGCTGGTGAACGGTTTGTCAGGAGGTCGTGAATTAATTCGCGCCGCCGCCTATTCCGCCTACTCCCCCCTCCCGGCCCCGGGCCGCCATCCCTTCCGGAAAGTTAAATTCACGACTGGCGCGGGCTACACGAGTTTCCACTATCGTTCTAAAATTCAAACGAGCCAGCGGTGCGCACGGCCGTGCCACTCGATCGTCGAGATCGCGGCGCGGTTTTAAAATACTCGACCGACCGGCAACACCTGGCCCTCTGGTTGGCCGAGTCGACCGCGGCGAAACGAGATCCCCGAAGAACCACCGCCGAAGAAAATGTCCCGCAACGACCGGCAACGATTGCTGCGACCGTTTCCCTTTCTACTGATTTAAAGCACGGCCCCCCACTGTCGCTTCACCCGTTCTGCATTCAGCCAATTTACATTTCTATGCGCAGCGTCGATGTGGCTAAACGAGAGGAGCCCGGGGCGCAAGACACGAATCACCGTCGAATATGCTTTAAATTTCGCAGCACCGCCGCCTTGGCTCCGAGTGGTTCGCGTTGCTCGCTCCTGTTGTTTAACGTAACCGTCACTGTCCATGTGCCGATCCCAGCGCTGAGGAGGGTCTCGAACTGCAACGCGCCAAGCGTTCATTTCCGTTTCTGGAAAGTTTCAGCCGTTACCTGTTTGGAACAACGGCAAGCGTATAAACGGGAGCAGAGGCGCGCGGGCCACGCTTGGGCATTATATTTCGCTGACTCGTTGGCCGCGGCGCGAGGAGTATAGCTATCGCCCGCGCAAACGAGCGGGTGGACGTTTCGGTAATTAGCCGAGTTAAAGGAAATTTCCATAACAATGTAAGAATTATGACGTTAAATCGAGCGGCTATAATTCAACCGGATCGCCGGACATCGGTGCGCGGGAATGCCGCGGGTAACGAACGCTTTTGAATTATTATAACCGAGCCCGGCCTGCGGGGCTTGCAGCCGATCGAACGAATCTATTTAACGGGTAATCCCTCACGGTCGCGGATCCGTGACTCCGTATCAAAACAAATCGAACGCGCATTGTAACGTGTCACCGCGATATTCCGCCCGACGAGACGCGCCCACCCTCTATCGCTCTCTGTCCGCATTAAATCGTCCCGACCGGCTCGCGAAATACGTAATTCCCGCGGCAACGTGCGCCGATATTTTTAATTATCGCGTTTCGGTGACGCTTCGAGCATTGAAAATTCCACGGGATTACAAGTCGCCCCTTCCGCGCGGCGGCCGCTTTCAGCGACGCTTTTTCGCCGGGGGGTAGTTTTAATCGCTCATTCCGATCCTATTAATGCAGCCCGCCCGTATGAAATTCGCGGACATATCAACTGATATCAACCGTCGGATTTTCACTCTGCCCGTAATTTCCAAACGTTAATCGTGCCCCTTTCGCGCGGCCCGTCCGTTTCCCGCGAAAGAGGTAGCCGGATACGTTGCCTCCGTGTTTCATCGCAACACTGTCGGTGACTTTAAATGGACGAAGTAGCGTTCTCTCATCTTCGACACATCCACGAGAGCCAATGCCCCAAGACGGTTTTCAAGCCGATCGATAGCACCGTGTTTGCCGATACGTCCTACGTTTCCCCCTCTAATGTTTTCGACATTTAAAATCGAATAATATCGATGGAGATGGGAAGCTGCGAGCGACTAAATTGCTGGAAAGCCTGCAACAGAGAGAGAATTGAATAGCCATCACTGCTAGCGGCGGATCGGCGCGAAGGGTGGCGGGCGCAGATATAGGTGCGCGGCGGGGGCTACGCTACACAGAGGCGCCTATTTTCCAGCCAGCCCTGAAATTATCGGCGCGGTCTGAGCGAGGTCCATTGATTACCACTGGTAATTGCCATTACAATCCCCCCCCCCGTCTACCGGCCCCTCTTCGCTATCCTCGATGCTCTCGTCCCGCCCCGGCCTCTTCCGCCGTGTACTCCCGCGAGGACCTGGATATAACCTCCGTAACGGCACTGAAAGTCAACCGTTTTATCGAGAACGCGAGAAGGCAGCCAGCCTGCCTCCGACCGAATCTTTCCAAGCGTATTTAGGTAATTGTACTCGCATCGGGGAGCCTGATCCGTGGTTCTACGAGATACGAAAGTAGAACGACGGTGACGTGACGAATCAGAGTGTACTGTATATTTCGAGCAACGAGCCAAGTTATTTTGTGGGGCTCGAAGGGGCACGCGGCGAGAAAATACGCGCCAGAATCCATCGAGTAATCGATACCGCGCTATCATTTAATCAGAGGACACCATCGATCCAGCGCATCTCGTCGACTCTTTAATTCCGCAGGAAAGCAAGCCCACCACGGCCATAATTCTTAGGCAACGTTTAATCCCCTTCATATCGCTAATCGGTTTGGAGCATACGATCGAATCAGTTAATTGGACCAGGGATCGATCTTAATTTCCCTCATAAATCCAATTACGTCGGTGATTCCACCTTCGGGGGTAAGAAGGGAGAAGTATCTTCGCAAACTTTTCCAGCGACTTTTCAACCCCGCCCGATCGCGAATTCGCGAGAACACCGCCGGGGAATGTGAAACTCGTGTATTCGTCGCACCCTGCTTCTGCGAATCGTTGGAAAAGCACGTTGATCCCCGTAGTTGTACCCCTCGACATGCTCCGGAATTCGTGCGCACGGTTCGCCGGTGTTTTAAACAGAAAATATGTATTTCGAATTCCATTGTGGCTTCTGTTTGAACGAAAAGATATTTTTCAATCCGTTTCGGACCGTCGAATGGCGTAACGTATAAACGGCGTGCTTGCCTGATCCGCGGCAATAACATTTTGCGGGGCGAATATCGCGAAATCGCCATCGTTCAATGCTGCAAATATTCGCCAACGTTATTCAAAGTACGGAATCAAAAGCGACCGGCCGTGATATTTATCCTTAATCGATGCGCTATCAATGGAACGTTACTTGGAAAAATTAATGCAAATAAACAAATGAATCGGCGGGCGCGTATAAACCAACCGAAAACCTATCAGGCCACTGATCGTTTGCAAGCGTTTTTGTTTCGCGAGAATATAAATTCGTAAACGCCTATCGATTACGGGGGGGGGGGGGGGGGGGGGGCGCATCGAAAATACGGTAAATAGAATCTCGATGGCGTCGAGTAGAGTGAAGGTTTGAAAGGAATTTCGGTGGTTTCCGGTTAAAAATAAAAATCTACGACCGGGCATAGGTCTCGCTTCCATTCGAATATATAGCTTTCGTAGGTCGCGCGAGAAGCGTGCTGCCCGATCTCTCGATGCTCGTTCGAGGGGAAAAAATCCTGATCGATCGATTGATCGGCGGGCTGACGTCCGCCGGCGAGAAGAACGGCCGCGCTCGGTTTTCGTCGGTATCGGCGATTATGGATTGAAAAGCGGCTATAAATCTTCATGAATACTTTACACCCCAGTTTCGGGGCGGGGATAAAATTTCATCGCGGTCGGAGGAAAGGGTTCCGCGATGGAGTTGCTCGAAATTGAATTTACCGAAACTCGGACCGTTTGATTAAGCTGCTTCGCGATTCGCTCGTCGATTCCCCTACGATTTTCGAGCGATCCGGAGCTCCCCGACCCGTGTCGTTAACCTCGTGATACTAACGCGGCTCGGATGTAAAGCTAGATCCATTTATATCGAATTTTCGACAGAGAAAAAAAAAACTCACCGAACGCTCGGGGCAGCGTCACGAATTGCGAAAAGCCAGTCCCGGACTGATCGAATCCGCGTTACATCGCTCGGTTCCGCTCGCCTGACGATTCGTGGAATGCAATTTCCGATCGGCCGAAGGGATCTATGGTAAACAGTTTTTTGAAGGATCAGCTGGCCTGGAGCTACAAATTTTTTTCACGCTCCTCGGACTATCGGCGAAACAAGCGTGGCCACTTTAAGGCTACTTACTCTTGCTGTGCTAAGATCTCTGCCAAAGTCCTCGCGTGTATCGCAGATAGTTATCGGTATCGAATGGAAGGAAGCTGCTTAAGTACTGTAAGCGGAAATAACTGCCCTTTCACTCGAAGCCTGTAGAGCCGGTACAGATTGGATTATCCTTAACAAACGAGGACCGTGGGACTCATTTCAGCGTTTAGTTCTGTAATAAAAATTTACGACGGGTGCAGCCGTGACGATAGACGGACGGGAACGGCAGGAGCTTAGGCGAATATATGTATCGCGAATGCTGAAGCGGCAAGAACCCCGTAACGTTATTTCGGATTTCACGCAGTTTACGAGGAGGCTCGATCGGCGGGTGCAGTTCCTCTGTCGCGACGTCATAGAGCCGAATGGCCGTTCGTATATCCGCTTAAAGCAATTTTTTGAGTGGTCCGCGATACCGGGGATCGCTGGCGAAAATGGCACGACTCTGTCCCCTGGAAACCGTGCACCGCTCGTTTTGCGGCCAGCTCTGGACGGTTTATATATATGTTTTTTTTTTTTTTTATTTTCCCGCGAACGTCGAGTTACACGACGTTCCTAGCAAAATGGATCAAATACGCGGCGGGTGCTCGTGGATCGGCGTAACGCGAGCGATACGCGATAACAGTCGATGACTCGTCCGTCATCGGTAAATCGCGTGAAAATCTGCGCGTTACGTCGACTATTGTGCGCTGGCGGAGCATTTTGTTGGTTGATCGAAAATACGCTAGCAAACCGACCAGAAAATGTCGCGCCGATTCCATATACGCGCGCGCGGGGGGTATAAGCTGTTCCGGCCGAACGATGCGTCGGGTAAATAGAGTGATAGCGAGAAAGAGAGGCGGCGGAAAGGGGAACAAATGTATGGTAGGTGTGGTCCGCCGTAACCTCGCTGATAAACCATCGGGAACGTTGGACGTATGCAGCTAACTTGCAAAATAACGAAAAAGCCAGAGGAATATCCAGGTTGGCTTATCCGACTCCGGGCCGGGGAACGAATATTCCAGGGAAAAATATCGCCGCGCTTAATCCGTAAACGATCATACCTACGCGCGAGTCGATACCCCGCGCAAGCCGGCCACGGTTAGAACGAATTTCGTACGAGGACCGGCTCCAAGTGCCTCGCGACGCGTTTCGGAGTTTTTGTCGCGCCCGACACCGCCGCGCGCTGAGAATCCCGGCGAGATACCAATCGCATTAGGAAACTTTCGTTCTTGCTTTTGAAATATCTCGACTGACAGGGCGACACGCGGGCCAGACGCCCGCCCGCGAAGTTCAATCGGTCTTAAAGCTACGTCAAGTTACCAGCCTCCCTCCGACTTACTTGGATTTTCCTCTCTGTCGCAGTGCCGCCGGAGCAGCCGACGATTTTGGATCAATGGGGCAGGATAGTGAACGGGACAGCGGGACCCTACGAGGAGGGCGACACGCCATCCCTCACGTGCCGTGTAACTGGTGGTAAGTACTGCTGTTATAAAATTTTCATAGAGGGGAACGTAGAAGATGAGGAAAGTAAAAAGCAATAGGCATCTTGTTTATATTCACTCTGAAACTGTTGAGTCGAAAGTCCTCTGTTGTTTAGTATATTTATTAATGATATATTTAGTGTTTTTAAAAATAGTAATTCTCTCCTTTATGCTGACGATCTAAAATTTTTTCGACATATAAAAAATGCGGGAGAGGCTATGCTGCTTCAGGGCGATCTTGTGTCTGGTTAAAAATGGTGCAAGGAGAATAGCCTTATGTTTGATATCTCAAAGTGTCTTGTGATCCGTTTTAGGCATATACTGCCTTCCTTAGTTAAACTCTCCTATCTAACATTTTTTCATTTTTTGAGATACGTTGAAATATTTGAAGTTCCACGCGTCTTTTACCTTTTAAGTAAAGTTAGAAAAGTCTACGTGCTTCGTAAAGATTTATAAACAGTTTATTGTATTTAACCTAACTTCTTTCCAAACGGTTAAAATATCCTATCTAAAACAATCAATTAATTGGTACGTTAATAATACATTACCTACCGGTATACCTATTACAAAAAATTATATTAGGCTGTTACGAAATAATAACAACATGTTTTAATTTGATTGAAAGGAAATAAGGAAGGTACAAACTAAATGATAAAACTTCAGTTTCCTCGGATGTTTCAAAATGCTACATAGGACATTTTAACTAAAGAGAGCAGTATAGGTATAAACATCTAATACCAATATACTTCAGGAAATACTCCTTTACCTTTAATTAACAGTACAACTGACCTAAAGATAATCTTTACGCCAACGTTATCCTTTACGAATCACTATAAAAATATAATCAACTCTGCCTACAAAACTTTAGGTTTCATTTATCGTTTTTCTTCGCATCTATCTACCAAGTCAATCTCACTTATATACAATACCATAGTACGGCCTCATCTCGAATATGGCTCCATAATTTGGTCTCCTTACTTCAAAATACACTGCAGGAGAATCGAGAGCGTTCAATATAAATATCTAAGGTTAATAGCTAACAAATCTGGTTCTAGTATTCCTATACATTGCCACAATTACAATCCACGGCTTTCCAGATTAAATTTGTTAACTTTTAAAAACAGAAGAATTATATCAGACCTGACCATTTTACTCCGCGTGACAAATAGCCGAATAAATTGACAACTCATGCTAAAACAACTCAATTTCAATGCAATCACTACTAAGGCATCGTAATCTTTTTAAAGTAAAAACTCATCGAATCCTCTATCGCAAACGAAATTGCATCGATCGCGTATGTACCATTGTTAATTTATATCACAACCAACTTGATTTTTTCTCCGATTCAATAGATAACATCCGTACAAAGCTTTCACGTCTGTTGCGTTGAGTGTCTCGTATTGTATATTCATCCTTTCCTTTTTTCTCTCTGTCTTTCTTTCTTAATATGCGTCCGTTTCTCTACCTCGTTTTGCAATTAATTATACCAAAGGATTGTTTAACCCGCCTATTGTAATTAAATTTAAAAATTAAAATTAAAAAATGGGTTGCAAAGTGTTTTCTGGGGAGTCACCATGGTTATTTTTAGTTGACGATTTTTATCACTTAGGTACTTATTTTAATGTAGTTACATTTTCATAGCCTGTTAATGAGGTAACACTGATTTTTCATAAATGAAAGGAAGAGTAAATTTCCCTTACCTTATATGGGAGGGGGAGGTCGCAGGCAATTTGAATAGTACAAAAGCAGGTCGCCGCTCAAAAAATGTTGAGAAACACACTTATCAGTACCATAACAGATCAGTGCCAGCGTGTGCCAGTAGTAAGAAGAAGAGATCCCCTACACCCCTCTTCTTTTTACCACTACCACTGCTCTGTCACAGAACTGCTAAGTGTGTTTAGACTTAATCTTTCGCCTCCGTGATCTGAAAAGTTCGCGACCGGACGTTCCGTCGTTGGTACGCATTTTTCCAAACCATCGGAGGAGCCTCCGCCGTGCAACCGGCACAGAAGTTCCGCGTGGCTGGCTGGTCAGGAAGTTTCTATCCGCGTGAACAGCTAAAACCGACAGTAGTTTCCGCCCTACGGAACAGACTCTTACTTGGGTCCCGTCGAAGCCCGGAATACGTGGAATTCGGTAAACGGCCCGTAACTTTCCGAGGCGGGCAAGTTTTTAACGGCGTCTCGAATTTCAGCGCGGTAAACACGAGGACCCGGGGAATAAAACTTTTCCCCTCTCTCCCTCTCCGGGCAGATCCTGCCCGTCGGAGATCGCACGCGCCGCTCTCTCGCGAAAGTCCGTTCTCTAGCTCGCCGCGAAATCGTCGGCGCAAAGTTCGATCGGTGCTACGCTGAGAGAGAGAGAGAGAGGGGGACGACGGATCGACGCAGCGGTGGCCTGGAGAGGAGCGGAGCGGGGCGAGAGGGAGCGGGCTGACGGAGTCAGTGGTGTCGCCAGTTATTAGATCAGGCAACTTTTTATCGACGAGCGGAGCTAAGTGAAAAGTTCCACGTTGGGGGGAGCAGAGTGGCTAGGTAAGGGAGGGAGGACAGGGGCACGGGAGGGGATCAAGCGTTCCCCGAGTGGAACGGGAGAGGAAGCACCAAACTACCGAGGTTCCGGTGTTTACTTTGGCAACTGGATCTAAATTTCTGTTTATAACTGCGGCAACTTCTTCGCCCGTCTTAAAAGATTATTTCCACCCCTCTGGCCCGGCAGCCACTGCTCCCCCTCGCCGAGTCTCCTCGCAGACGAGTAGACGTCCTCCTCTGTCATCCGGGCCCGATTAAATGCTGCCGCGTCGTCCTTTGACGGGGTATTTTCGCATGATTTTCGTACCGTCGCGTCGCATTGGTACTCGACACAGCAAACTCCTCGAAAGATAGAATGGCAATTGTGGAAATATATTTTGTACCGGACGGAGCCGTTCAATCGGACGGACCTTCTATTCGGGATTCTGTAGGAAATTGTCGGTATCGGGAGGGGGGGGGGGGGGGCCACCGTGGAGGGCACGGATCGATCGTGTGGAAGCGCGGCCGCTGAAGAACGATATTTCGAATCCCGCGGAAGACGCGAGGAATCGTTTCGGCCGATATATCGTAAACTGGATAACTATGGTACAAATACAGGGAGGTGTACGAGGACGATTGAATGCTCATCGTCGGCGGCCGGGCTCGATGAATACATCGAAATTCGAAGCCGGGAATATTGCCGTATGCAGATTCGATGGGAATTGCATCGACGCTGCGCATCGATCATACGCACTGCGGCGTATAAATTGAATATCGAGAAGATCGGCTTAGCCTTAACAATACGCTAGCTGGGACCGGTGCAAACGATCCCGCCTACACGCCTAGAGCCTAGAATTTTCATTTAATTGTAAATCATCCTTAAAGAGGGAGGAGAAGATCGGTCCCGCGGCTGGGATTCTGTCTCCAGCAGGACGCATCCCTCCGCCTCCCATTGTTTTCGAGTTATCGACGCGCCCGCTCCGGGCATACGAAATATATTTTTCGACGGGCGAGGGATCGATCGGCAATATCGTCCCTATCGGCGTGTCCGCGGAAAACGGCCCGATGAAATTCCGCGATTCCTCCTCCCTCGCTTGTTTGACTTTGCGAGCCGGAACTTTTCCCGCGTGCCCGCTCTCCCGCCCCCCCCCGCCCCCCCAGTTACTCCATTCTGCCCTCTCGAAATCGCGCGAATTTCTTAGCGAAGATAAACCGTCGAACCTCTATTTAGAGGACGCGCGGCAATTTGATGGCATAATTAAGTCGAGGGTAATTCAACTTCCCGACTTAATATTGAACGAAAGCTTCGGCTTCTTTTCGTTCGCGGCCGAGAATTACTTGCCACCCTGTATAAATTCTCGGCAAGTCTCGGTATTCCTGTTCGGCCGGCACTTGGGCAATGATTTGCAATTCAATCGGATGCGGGAGGGCGGAAATGCTGACCGCCAATGCGAAATTACACCGGGGTATACTTTACCGATTAAATGTTAATTCGCCGGGCGACTTTTCGCCCGACGCCTTTCGCCCAGCCCCCTCGCCGTTCCCACTCGACCCAAGATCGAGAATATCGCCGATATACGTGGCCGGGTATTTACGCGGGAGAAAAATCATCTCGAACGTCACGGTATAGCTATCAGATCCGATTATTCAAACGAGAAACGACGAGTTCACTCTCTCTCTCTCTCTCTCTCTCTCTCTCTCTCTCTCTTTCTCTCTCTCTCTCTTTCTCTCTCTCCCTATCCTTTGAGCGTCGTAAAAAATTCGCAGACCGCGCGTTTTATTGCGAGCTTGTTCCCGCGATATTTATATCGGCACTTTGTTTGGACGTCCCGGAATTCGATATCGATTTCGACGATACACACTTTCCGTGAGCGATCTGCCGGAGCGGCGTTGCGACGGCCGGAGGGGAGGCGAGCGTTATCGCGCCAGCGAACGAATAATCGGTAGGTTTATTCGCGTCCAAGCCGCGTCTGTTCTTCTTTATACGACGTCGTGATTTCCGCGGCGGTACACCGTGGCCGTGTTCGCCTCGCAACCGCGAGATACCAACCGGACAGTCTAATCTTCATAAAGTGGATGAAACCGCCGCGCGGCAGGAAATTCGAAAACGGAAGCCGCGATTCTTCTCGCCGATCCTTCGCCCGGTTTTCCGGCCCCGCCCGCCGAGGGGGTTTACTGCGGGCTCGGGGCCGCGCGAACGGCGCAATAAAAACCCTGTGGCCGGTATTAAACGCGTCCTTGCTTCGACGTTCATTTTAATTCGTCGCGAGCTGCGGGACCGTCGCGCTGGCGGCCTGAAAAACTGAAGCGGACGCCTCGCGTTAATTACACGAGACGCGCGCTAATACGCGAGCTTCATCCCCCTCCCGGCCGACGATAAATATTTTCCGTCGTTTCCCACGGGGGACGTTTCCCCGGGCGAGATTTACCTCGACGATTTTTTTTAAACCGGTCGAACAATTTCAGCGGGAGGGGTGTGGTTTGCCGAAAATTCGTCTGCGCAGAGTTATCGGGATAAATCGGTTGTAAATGAGCGATTGCTTAGCTTCGTCCGCGTATAATCGTCAGGGCTTAAACGCGGCGGATAGATACTTCTATTGGAACGCCTACATTCTTTTCTGGAGCGGTCTATTATACGCGATTTACAACTAAGCCTAACTCCCTCCACGGGGCTCCGTGTTATCTATAATTTATGGCAATAGCGGCGAGAAAATTTTACGACTCAGCCCGCCCACGGAATTTATTGCCAATTACTCGACTTCGTGCCCGGAAAGAATCGAGGGTCCTTCTTCGAGGATGTATACGCACGTAAAGGTGAGGTGGTTCCTTCCCCTATCTCCCTCGACATCCCCTATCCTGCCCGACCACCAGCGGGGAGAATCTCCTCCGCCCCTTCGCCCCTGGCGTGCAGGATAAATATGTATCCCAGCGCGCGAAATCTGGAGCCGGTTCGGGACGAATTTAATATCTTCGGAATAATAGAAGAATCTCTGAAAATTCGAAGGACGCTCGGTTATTTTCAGGCGGCTTGGCGTCGGGACAGCGCGACCAGCCAGTTTACTCGGATAATTATTCAACGGAAAGGCAGTGGGAAACGTAGCCCCTCCACTTTTACCTCCGTCATCTTCCTGTTTCGCGTCATCAAGCGCGATGCACTTTGCCTATTTCCCCCGGGTGTACGCATAATGTCGCGAGATCGCAATCTGCGCGCGCCGTATTGGCCGACCGGGGGAGAATATTTATTTTTCAATCCTCCGCGCCGGAAACCCGCGGCGCCATAAAAGATATTAAAAATTATTCGAGAGCGAGCCGGGGACAAAGGTTCCGCGGGGCTTCCAAAGCGAGTTAAACTCGCTCGTATCGGCGCCGACCTACTCCCGGCAGCACCACCCGCTCTGTTTTACCCATTAGAAATATTGCGAACTTCCTGTTTGCTTATCACAGCGCGGCCTTTGATTGCTTTTTGTATCTCCTCGTGTCTCCTCGGGTAAAGCGTGGATACCGGAGCCCTTCGATGTCGCGGGTAACCTTTAATCTCGCGAGTATCGTAGGAAAGGAAGTGGGACAAGAACTTCTAAACGTCTAAACTTACCCCCGTTGTATTCATTAAACGCCGAATAGACGGCAAGCTCGGCTTATAAACGTTCCCCCGATGATTCTAAATCAAGAGGGAGCGCTGGATCAAGGCGCCGATGAAATGAACAGACTTGGATACCGACGCTGCGGGGTAGTGCGGGGGGTGGGGGGGGGGTTGGTTAAAGGGGCGACTCGGGGGAGGAGATCCTGGCAAGGATCTCGAGACCTAGCGACGGGTATTTGCCTTAAGCAGAGTTCGAACCGACGGTAAACTTGTTAGATGTGGGCGAGTGGCTGCGGACCAGCCTTAATCCTGCAAGATATCGTCCGGTATCCGCGGATTAAAATCCGCAGTTTAGTGCCCCCCCTCGCCGCCGCGCAGATAGCGCCGGTGTTGTCGTCGTTTTAAGGGAGCCCGAGCTACGAGTGGAGGAGTTCGAATATAGTCGGACAGTTAAAGTCAACGCCAGGAGCGCACCGAAGCCATTCCCAGACCTAACCCGTACCACCCAGTCCTCCACCCTTTCCGCAGCCACGCAACCGCGCTACGACCTCGCTTTCGCCCCTAAGCACTCATGCAAACGACCTCGCGGCTCAGCTTACGAATTAACCGGCCCCTCGCCTGTCGTCGTCGCCCTCTGCCCCTCGGAGAAAAATCTTTCACACCGGCAAACGGCCGCGGCACGAAAGAGGCAACCGATCGGCAACCACCGCGATTCTATTCCACCTCCGTTGCGGACGATCTGTCGAAGTTCGGGCAATCCTTGCGGGGGGCCTGGCTCTCGAGCAGCTCTGACGCCTCCTCAATTGTTGCTGAAGAACAGGGACGGGACAGCATAGCGATTATCCGAGTTGGAGCTTGCCGCGTGCTCTCCGGCTTGCGGGCTGGCTATGCGTCTGAAGTGTGGAAGCTGTCGTTTGAATTGTATAAGAGCTGGGCCGGAAGAGGGAAGGTGGGCACGGTGGAAATACGTAGGAACGAGAGCGCGGCGAATCGGAAGCAACGAGAGACGGTTAAAACGCAATCTAGATCGGCCGGCATCGTGAATAACAATGACGGGGCGAGCTAATCTAGGGGCCCCTCCATCGGAGATCAGGCTTGCAATTTTAAGTGTCGCGGCGACGTTGCGTCGGCGTCGTCGGTCCTGATTAAATTGCGATTCCGGTACAGCGGTACGGCACAGTGAATAGCAATGAATGCGAGGGCCCCTCTGTTCCTAGCGATACGCCTTTTCGCATCCCTCCCCCCTCGCCACGAGAACCCCACCGTCCTATACAGGGATTGCGCCGCCCTCGATAGACGCGTCCCACGGTTTTTCTCGCTTTATGATTTCTCACCCATTACCGGGGCATACCTGACTCTTATAATGCTCGTATATCATACGGGGCCGTTTTATCACCATAACCGGCAGCTTTTTCCAATAAAAATATGCATCTAGCCACGGAGCCGCGTATTATTCCGGCGAGATATGTAAATCCGTGATATAATACGGAGTCTATCCGGGGAACGTTCCTTCGAATGGAACTCGATACGATATACCGGATATACCCCTCTTCGAGGACCATTTATTTTCGATAAACGCTGCTTTCGCGAAGCACGTACATCGCGAGGGGGCGAACGGTTAAGGGGATCGGAGGAACCCTTATTTATTAGGTCGGCGCATATGAAATGTAGTTTTCCCGCAGCTCGAAATTTTCCGCCCCGGTAACGTAACCCGGGCCGATATTTAATCGTCGATCGCTGTAGATACGGCGCAGCGGGAGGGGAAAGTTGAAGGGTTTCGATTTTAATTAACGGGAAACTTATCGGAGTGCAGGGAGTTTATTTGCAAAGAGTATACACGTTGGGAGGAAGCTGGTATTGTTTACCTTTGGACTCACTGTCTAGGAGTTTCTGATTCTTAACTTAAGGGATTATACCTAGTCAGGAGATCGAAAAGAGGCGATTTTTTTTTGGAAATAGCGGAGGGGCATATTTTTACAGAATTTTTTGCACTTAAAAGAGCAACATTGAAAGAACATTTGATAATTTTCTTGTAGAAAAATATTTACGTTTATAATGAAAATACAACGTTACGTTCAAGAAGCCTTTTTAAAAATGGCGAGCAAGATATCTAAAAAATTACTACACCAAGCTTTCTGAATTTTTCTGGGCTTATTTTTTATATAAAAATCAACTGAATGCCGGGAAGATTTTTTTCAATGTATAGTTTCGATTATATGAAGGAAAAATAACTTCATAATTATCACTAATGGCCGTTTTTCGTTGATGAAATCGAAACTGTACAATGGAAAAAAAATCCCTCCGGCATGCGGTAGATTTTTATATAAAAAATAAACCCACAAAAATGCAGAAAGATTGATGCAGCAGTTTTTTAGATATCTTGCTCACCGTTTTTAAAAAGGCTTCTTTAATGTCGTTGTATTTTTATTGAAAACGTTAACATTTTTCTACAAAAAAATTACCAAATATTCTTTAAATGTTGCTATTTTATGTACCAGAAGTTCTGTAAAATTATATGCTTCCACTTTTTCAAAAAAAATTCACAAACATTCGCCTCTTTGCGACCTCCTGACTAGATATTACCTCTTAAGGAGGTTTTCTATTGTAAGGCTCATTTTTCTTAATACAATCTGTGGTATTTATTTATGAAGCATCTATACAAACATTTCCATGACAAGTTGGTTCATATATTTATCCATGCTTCAGTAATGTTTACAAATTTTATTAGAGAAAAATTATTGAAATTTGTGACAGTGCAAGTTTGAACGCATTCGGTAAGAAAAAAAATCATCCCATGGTGTTCGTTATTCCTGCTATTCTGCTCATCTGAAATAGAACACCAAAACGATTCTTAACTAGGACGAGTTTGGCTACAGCCGATAGTATAATTAATTCAAAACCATGTTTTTTCTCACTTTTTTAGTCCGCGAAAGGTACGGAAAACATGAAAAAATCGATAGTCAAGTATCAAAGTACAGTCATTTTTATAATGGTCAATGTTCCTTCCATTCTGCTACTGGCTATAGCCAAACTCGTCCCAATTAAGCATGATATTGGTTTTATTTCTGATCACCAAAATAGTCGGAATAACGAACACCATGAGAACACTGTTTTTTAGGAAATGCGTTCATTCGCTTGCACTGCGAGAAATTTTAATTATTTCTCTCAAATAAAATATGTAAACATTACTAAAACACGGATAAATATATGAATCAAATTGTGACGCAAAAGGTTGTAGAGCTGCTTTATAAAAAAATACCAAAAATGATGTAAGCAGAAGTGCTTCTTACCTTACAATAACCCCTTAAATTATTGAGACCGACGAACTCGCTACTTCTTTGGCAGAGAAGTGGAAACGCACCATAGAAATTTATATTTTCATAGACTTTCCCAGCCGCGACTCTTCGTGCTTCTAAAATGAAACTAATTAAAGAATCATCCGATTATAAACTAGTAAAAACTGCAAGAAAGCTTTTACGCTTAATCCACAATTACTACAAGCTAGTTTCTTTGTTTCACTGCGCCGACACAAACAGAGTTGAACAATTGTTGCCTCGAACGACGATGAAAAAGCAGAAAATCTACTTTCCCCTCTTAATTAACAAGAAGCATGCGCAGCTTGTACCAGAATACATACCTACTTGTCTTTGAAGTTTCATTAGACACAGTCGTCGTCGGACGGTTCCAGAGATAGTCCCGATTTTCGAGTCCAAGGAACGGACGGAATCACGGCGCGATCTAGCCTCGCTTTTAATATTTCAGCTGCTTTGATCCGTTCGCCTGTCGTTCTATAATTGATATTTATCGATTCCCCCCGGCAGAACGGGAAACTGTAACGCGCGGTTATTGAAGCGACCGGCTCCAAGTCTGCCGGTTTTTGTCTGCAGCACCGCATCGAAAACTCCGGGGTATCGGCTAATTTAAAAGTTCCTGGGAACTCATCTACCCTTTAGTAGCTTCGTCGAAGCTCGTCCCAGCCCCGTTTATACCCCCCCCCCCCCTGTCCACTCGCGCTCCCCTCTCCCCGCCCCGTCCCTGCTTCTCAACCAGCTCCGCCAAGGAACCCCGCAAGCAAGACTTTCCCCGCTGGTCGAAACCACTTTCCGTGAGTCGTTACGCTCCATTCGATCCCCGATTTGCTCCACACCTTGCCCTGGCCCGATCGAGATGTTTTCGGTTACCGTTGCGTAAATCTTGCCGGCGGCTCTCTCGTTACGTTCGATCGAGTCGTTTATTAAGTCGTTACCCCGTCGAAGCGCTCGGTTCAGTTGTAAACGGGAACGAGGCAATTGGCTGTTGCCGGAAATCGGCGGTGTATCAAAATCACGGGCTGTAAATCCACGGCCAGACGTTCCTCTCTGTTCTTAACGGTTCGTTAATTTGTGTGTGCAGGCAAACCGGAGCCCATGGTCCGGTGGCTCGTCAACGGCCAAGTGAAGGACGAGGAGTACGAGAAGAATGCTGGCGACGTTATAGAGAACAGGTACGCTTTGCTCTTCCCTCGACCGGTAGACGAGTAATAAAAGAACTCGACCCTGATACCTTTTGTACCTTGCGCCGTCTGCTACGAATTTTTCTAAATTCTACGATACCTATCGCTCGTCGATGGGAGATACGTAAAGGCATACTTGCGACGCCGACACCGTTGGCTTCCTTTTTCGCCTCGCCTCATAAGAACCGTAATTTTTTCCGCTAGGTTGACTCTGCAGCCCATCCGTCGATCCGACCTTGGCGCGAATTTCACTTGCCAGGCACGGAACACGGACCTGATCGAGCCGAAGGAGTCCTCGATTACCCTGGACCTTAATCGTGAGTATTATAACGATTATCCTGCACCGTCGCCGGGCGTTAAATAAAACGGGGGAAAGGGGGAAGGGAAAGAGGAGAAACCGGTGGGGGAGCAGATGTCGGAGGGTGAGGGGAAACGACCGAAGTCCTCGGGGTTAAGCCGTGTTCAGCCGTGGGCGGTGGCGAAGCACCGTTAAAAGAGGAATGAAATAAAGACAAGAAGTAGATACAAATTCTTATCGCGTGGCTAACAAATCAGAAGCCTCACCCCGAGCCTATCTTGTCCCGCATTAACGATAAGATCTACGAGACAGCGAAAGTGGGCCAACATCCTTTTGCTCCCTCGCCGCTGTGAATCGCCTTTAAGGGAAGATAAGGCGAGATAAGACGAGAAATATATTAAATCCAGCCCGGAGCCCCACCCGGCTCATCCATCCCGGCTAGCCCTCCTCGATGGAGGAGGAAGCCGAAGGAACCGTGAAACCCGGCTAGAACCCCGGGCTTCTGTGAAATTAGAATTCTTCGTTAACACGCGGCCGAACCGGCCCCGTAAGCCACCGCGGCGAAACGCTAATTTCCAGAGTAAACTGAAAAATTCATAGATCAATTATCTGCTCCCCGGCGGTGGCTTGGCCGTAACGGCCACTAGGGAGGAACTTGGATGAGAGACGATACGCCTAAAGGGAATCTCGTTTCGACCCGCGCCCATCTTCGTCGGCGAACGAACGACCAGCCAGTTTACCGAAAGCCGCGTTCGATCCTCGAGCCTCCTGTCTTTCAGCCCTCAAAATGAAATTCAGGACCTTGCCGCAAGAGGGGTGCTGCTCCATTTTGGATAGTCTTTGAGTTATGGCGTGTAATAAATGTTAAAAAGGAAAAATCTACAGCTGTTTGGTGCGCGTTTGATGCAAATCCGATAACAAATTAGCGATTTATTGCAAATTTGGAAACTGCACCCATTACTGTTTCGCGCAACACGAATACTACACATTTGAAAAATTTCCCAAAAATAGAAATAAACACTTATCGACTGAATAATTACTACTTGTCGTGCGAAAATATATATTTTTTCAATCACTGTGCTCCGGTTAATGTTGAATCAAAGGAACTTTTTCTAATTTACTTGAAGTTTGCAAAGATATCCTCGCGATATTTAGCTATCAAGACTATTTCTTCCCCTTTTTACGGCTTCTTAGTACTCAGTTAAGTCTCTACTTATAATTCCAAAAGGCTTTGTACGCGTTTCTTGCCTCCCTCATGGGGGAAGCCCGAAAAACTCGCGTCTGTTGAAAAAGGAAGCACGGGAAGAGCGACGAGCGTGATTGATCGGCGCTGAATTATCAGTGCTTCCGAAAGTCACGAAATTTTCGACGAAGCGGACAACGAAATTGAAGACCCGTTATTGGTGAACGAGAACACCCATCATAACGGTGAACGAACGGGGTGGAGGAAAAAAAATCCTACCCTTCGTTCGCGGAGATAACGAAACGGGCAGCGAAATAGGGGAAGAGGGCGCGAGGGTGTGCGAGCGGAGTAGGGCGGGCGCGGCAGAGGAGCGTGTCGAACGAGGAGAGAAGAGAGAGAGAGAGGGATTGATCGATGCTCGCTCTTTGATTTTCGCGACCTGGACCAAGTGACCGTGCCATCCAGCGTGTATTCATCTCATGGCTGGTGGAACAAAAAACGAAAGAGAAATTAAAAAACCGGCGAGCAGTGACGAGAGGCGAACGCTCGCGTCGCCGGGGCTCGAGGATCGACGGGATCGACGGGATCGCGGGATAATCGAAAAGGCCGGTGATTCCGAGAGCGCGCAGAATCAAATATTTGTGGGCCCGCGAATTGCGCAACCTCGTCGTTCGTTTAAAAACGCGTAATGCAACTTGTCGACGTGAAAATGGAGGCTCGGTCGTTTCCGTTGCTGCTACGTGATCGCGACGGTTGAACGAACGGAAACGAGACATCCCGGAAGGAATGGACCGGGAAACTATCGGGACTGATTATCGCGAGCGATTCGACGTGGCGAACAGCGGGCGAAACAGCTCGTCGCGGTAGTGTACACGGGCTCGCCACCGTATCCTCGTAGTTTTCATATTTCACGCACGAGCGGATCGTATCTGGCTGGTATTGGCCAATTGGAAACTCGGATTTATCGTCCGTCAAAGCGATCGTCGCCTGCTCGTTGATACCGGGGAACAGTATCGTTCCGCGCGTTTACACACGCACGGAAAAATCAATGTTTGCCCCGAGTAATGATCGTTATCGCGCAGAAGCTCGGGGAAAAAAATCGACGAATCATTCGCACGCGGATCTCTCATCCTTCCTTCGTCCCGTCGTTCCTCTCGTTTCCCTAGCTTTCGATAAAAAAAAAAGAAAGAAGTGAAAAACAAAACAGATGGGTAGTACGTAAATGGAAGGGTAGAAGATAGGCGTGTTGTCCGTAGTTCTGCGTTGGGCCGCATACGAAACGCGCAGCGAGTTCGAAAATGACAAATGACTGGCAATTGACCGCTCGGTCGGGGGTTTTACAACGTTAAATCGGCCGGCGCGATTTGCATCGGGCTCACGTACCCTCCCGCCGCTCGTTTGTCCGCCTTAATTATCGGTTCTCTTTAATTATCGCGGCCGATTAGCGTCGTCGGGCCGCGTGATTGCTGGACTTGGTGATTCGAAAAAAGAGCGGGAGGGGGGAGGGAGCGAGGTCGGGGCATTATGCCGTTGGCCGATCGACGGATCGTTTGGGGCTGCGGGCTTGCTCGTGGTCGATCGATTAACCGGCGTATCGTTGGTTTGCAGTGAAACCTTTGACGGTGATCGCAAGGAGGCCGGGGAAGAAGGGACTCGGGAACGAGTCTCTGCTGGCTGGGAAGCGGTACGAGGTGGAATGCGAGACAACCGGCTCGAGGCCACCGGCGGTGATCACCTGGTACAAGGGAAGAAGAAGACAGCTGAAGCACACCACGGTGAGAAAAGAAAATGAGAAATAATAACTCGGAACTTTGCGCCCTGACCCTTTATCCCGTTTCGAGAGCCCCGCGAGGATTAGCGCGCTCCGCCTTTGCGACAAAGACCTTTTCCTCGCTGTGCTCCTCCCTTTATTGGGCACTGGGGAAAGTTATACGGGTCTCGCTGGAGAAGTCTGTGTTCCTCGACGTGAAATGTCGAAAACGGACATTTATCGATGACTTTAAATCGCGGAAAGTATATTTTCATTCCTGTTTCGGTCGCGGATGATACAGTGGGGTGCAGAAGTATTCGGCCACACTTTAGAACAGAATAAATAGTTTAAAATTGGTCCAAATCACTTGGGTTGTTTTGAGAAGTTAGATGGATTAGTTTGCGAATTGTAAGTGACGGGATTCGTCGTTTAAAAAAAAAATGCAATTGGTCGGAATAGCGAAAAAAATAGTAAATGTCGTGTTTTTCAACTTTTTTGTGTGTGCTCGTAATGAAAATTTAAGTAATGCCTGTTATAGATTTAAGTATGTTGTATATCTGCTGAAAATTTCATCAAAATCGGTTAACGCAGCTATGATCTACAAACAGTTAAAGTTGTTGAAACTCACAGTTTTCGACTGAAAACTGCTGAACTGCTGAAAACTGCCAAAATGTTTGTAACTCATAGTTGCGTTAACCGATTACGATGAAATTTTCGGCACGTATAGAACATACTTAAATCTGCAAAAGGCATCTTTTATTACGAGCACAGACAAAAAGTTGAAAAACACGACACTTTCTATTTTTATCGCTTTTCCGACCGATTGCAATTTTTTTCAAAACGACGAATCACGTCACTTAGCAAACTGATCCTTCTAACATCTCAAAACAACTCAAGTAATTTGGACCATTTTTAAACAAATTATTCTGTTTTAAAGTGTACCGAATATTTTCTGCACCCCACTGTACATTTGGGTAGAGATATTTTGCTCAAGTCGGGCCAAATAGCAGCTAATATCAATTTCACCATTGTTAAGTATTTATTTTTCTTTTCTTTTGTACGTTAATTTTTTCCTGTTATAATTTATTTTTTCTTGCTGTAATAAAGACGAAATATTATTATTATTATTGCTGGCGTCAAACGCTGGCTTTTTTACGACTGCCCGCGTATTTTTAAATCTAAAATTTTGTTCGCATTAAGAGGGTCAACCTAATTAATAAGTTGCCCTGACTATCTGTGGGATATGTGCGATGTCACTGCTTTATATTTAAAAGCTCTATTGCTTTATTGCTATTTTTCTCCGTATAAATAGATTCCATCAATTAATATATTATAATTCGTTTTTCACGATAAGCTAAAACTAACTGATTCTCGATACGCAAATCGAGAACCAAGCTTTTTGTCGCGGTTCTTTCCAAATTATAATACCCGTTCGGTTTGTCACGTCACTCGAAAGCAGAATTGCAAAGCTCGTTTAATTTCGCCGTCGGGTTAAGCTCGGTTTCCGTAAATAACTTTGCATCGGATCATTAATAAGGTATCGACAGGTAGGACGAACCGACTAACTTACTAACATCGTGTCACTGGCCGAAAATATTCCCGGACGGTGGTGGACGGGGGGGCCATTATTCCCGCCAGCCAGCGTAGGACAGCAGGGATAATCCGGCCGTTATCGCTTTCTAATTATTAGCGCATCACCTTCGCGAAATTTGTCGTGTACCGGTAGACAAACAAAAGGCAGCGGGCGGCATTTAATTAACAGCTAAGCTGCTTATTATAGCCGGGCTCGTTGGGCTCGTTGGGCTCGTTAATTAACCAGGCCCGTCCTCGAGGGCTGGACCCAGGCTACGATGAAATACGGTAACGCGCCCTGACACCGAGGTATTTCAATTTCGCTTCCTTTAAATTTAAATCAGACTGTCCGTCCCGTAAATTACGCCTGGCTACAACCGTCGCTTAACGTCCCCTCTGGCCGAGGCCGCGCGCACCTGTGCAAAGGTCGATCGGCGACGGTCACGTGGAATTCTCGTTCCGAGCACGAGATTACAATCGACGTCTCGGCTAATTCCGGCGTCGAGATCGTATCCGATCGGGGAGCATCGTATGCTTTCACTAGTCGAACGCGCGGGTAGACAGTTTCGCCCGATACTAGCGACCGATCTTTCCAGTTTGCCGTGATTGAAAAACGATCGCCCGCTAACGAGCCCCATCGATCCCTCGACGAAGTGCTGGCGACTGGACCCGGCTCGACCGAACTCGACACGGCTGCGAGAGTTCTCCGAGGCGCCGATGGCTGGCCGCCGTGGCCAGCTCGATTTTCCAACGGGCTGGCTCGAACAGAGTTACGGGGATAGAGATCGAGCTGGCTCGGAAGAGGTCTGCCGAGACTCGCTGCCGGAACAGAAAGAAAGAAGAAGCTGCCGGGTGCGGCGGAAAAGAGAGGAGGAGGCGGAGGAAGAGGTTGAAAAGGTCGAAACGCTCCGGGGAACCGATAACTATACCCCTCGGCGGCGAATCTTTCCCTTGGGAGAGGTTCTCGGCGCAGAAACAGAGAGTCAAAGCTCTGTGGAAGGACGAAGACGTCGAGGGGGGGGCGGATGGAAGCGGTCCGAGCGGAGGGACAGAAACGGAGGGCGAAAAAGGGGATCGAAAGGAGGAAGAAGCGAGGATTGGTACTCTTCTGGAACGGATTGGATTCGCTTGGCTCGAGTCGCATCCGATTGTGCGAGCCCGAAACTCGGGGGTAGGGGCGCAGTGAAAGGGGTGGCTGAAAGGTACGATTGGAGGCCCGGTGCTTTCGAGCCGCGCCGATTGAATTAAGCAGCCACACCTGTCGACTCCAGATATTTTCATTGGCCGCATGCTAATTGCCAATTAACCAGTGACGATTTAACCGATCCGCGGCAAACGCTTCCCCGCTTTGCGCCTCCTTTGTTCCGGGGGTCTGAACCGTGCCGACGGGTTAAGTCACGGGTGTAGCTTCGCAACCAGCTCCATTAAGGGCTAACGGGCCGATCGTGATCCGATCCCGCGATAGTAGGGTGTAGCAAGTCGAAAGGGAAAGATTAAATCGTGAACAGGATCAAATAAGACAACGCCTGAAACTAAACAATGGATCGATTGATCTCTTTCTCCAGTTAACTCCTCACTTGCACTCGATGCACCATACACTTCTCTCTCTCTCTCTCTCTCTCTCTCTCTCTCTCTCTCTCTCTCTTTCTTTCTCTCTGTTCCACGAACCACGCAGCTACACGAATATCTTCGACTATCCTGGATCCTGAATTCCAGTCTCCTTCGGGCATCCAATTTATCCTGCAACGTTTCGCAGTAATTTCCGTTACGAGTCTGCGCGAAAAATCGTGAAACGATAAGTTCGGATTGGAGGGGCACGGCGAGTCTGCTGGATCGTTACAAAAGTTACAATGCCAGCAAACGTCATTGGAAACGGATGTCCTTACGAAGGATTTATTCGAGACGGCGGAAAGTTTGGGATCGACCGGAGAAGGTAACGAGGGTACAGCGATTCGTTCGAGGAGCCTCGAAAATCATACCACGAATTTCCTGTATTTTGGACGGTCAGCTATAGGAGCGCCGCTCGATACGTCCACCTCGATCTGAAGTTGCGGTATTCGACGTTTCCAATAACGTAACTACGAAGAGCATTGCTATCGGCACCGAAACGAACCTGCCAAGACGCATTCGCTCCACGAAGGGCCGCGACCTCTTTGTCTTAAGAGCAGAAACCGCGGCAATCGAATTCGCATACCTGCCTACGTCAGGCTGATTAAAGTTTTAGGTGTCTGGTATCGTCTTGACTAGACGAATCTTTCGCCGATCGAGAGATAAGCTATTGCATCGCGTTGCTGTTCCCCAAGAACTTGGGAGCACAGACCACGCGCGCGCATAGAATTTCGCCGAGGCGGTATTAGCAGAGCCGTGAATTCTAGCCCCAAAGTGGGGCACGTCGATGAGGAGAAAGACTCTGACGCGAAGCGGTACGTTTCGGCGGTTCTGAAAGCCATAACTACGAGTTTCCATCCAATTCCGCGATGCGTTACGAAATTAGAAGCCCTTTTAGGTCGGGTTGCTAGAGCCTGGGCGCGAGAATCGGTGTTCGGGGCGATGGGAATATTCGAAGCTCACCGATAATGTATGCGCCTCGGCGAGAGCAGATTTCCGCCGGAATACCAGCTTAGCTACAGCCGAGCATTTTCCACGAGGAGCCGCTGCTTCTCGCCGTCTAGGAGAGAACCAAAACCAGCCGGCAGATTTTCCTTGCGCGCTTGTTGTTAGCCTGCCAGGAAAACGTCACCTCTCCGGGGGGGGGGCCAACAGTGCGGTGGGATTTTCCTGCCACCAAACAACCACTCGATTTGTTTCTCTTGGAACTCGTCATTCGCGATCGAGGGTGATTGAGGAAAACGCGAGGCACGACCGGTTTGAGTAAAGTCTGATAGAAGAAATCCACTTTCCAATTCTTTTACAACTACGTTCCTCGCACTGGCTGCAATCTAGATTCGCACTCTACGATCCGTACATACCTACTATATACGCGCTGACGCGCGATAGGCGTTAAAGACAGAGCAGTTGGACCGGAATATTTCTAAATGGGGGAGCGTATCGTACTCGTGGACGGAGGGAAGATCGACTAGACGCGAGGGCTGGCCAGTTGCTGGTAATCTTGCCGATGTTCAAGGTAATCTCCCGTTCCGGCGAACGAGCAGATACGCTCGGACCTAAATCACGACGGTTAGGCGCGAGGCCTGAGGCGGCTCGCATTATCGATAATCCGGAATCACAGATGTAACCAGCGACGCACGTGTACGCCGTGCCTGCGAGCTGCCGTTGTCTCCAGCACGTTGACGCGCGGCCCTAATTAATTTCGCGTAGTTCATTAACAAGCCCTGGCCGCAGCGCTTAACGACGCCTCGCCTCGCCTCGCCTCGTACCCGCGCGCCAGCAGTCGCAGTATGTACACCCTCTCCGCCTCTCGTTCGTTGTCCCGTTCTCCCGTGACGCCGGGGCCAAGACGCGACTGCACGGACTGATTAACGGAGCAAACGACAGCCACCGATGGAAACTCGGCTGAATCCTAATTCGGGGCAAAACAGCCGTCTTCGCGGGGACGGTGCCGCCAGCTGTAGCGACCCCCGGCGCCCAACTTCTCGCCCGGTGGAATTAAAATTCTTTGACGGGGACCAACGGGGGACGGATACGTGTGAAGATTCAGCGACGGGAGTACGCCTTGTCGCGCATCGAATATTCACGGAACGCCGGGAATTTTAATGAATTCTAGGGCCGTCTTACCTTCGATCCGCGCGGCTGCTTTCGCGGCCGCGGGAACGGATACGCGGCAGCGAAGGAACGCGGAAAAAAAGGGGGAATGCAGCGACGATCGTTTAATGGCACCTTCGCGCAGCAGTCAAAAGTAAATTCTACTTAACCCCGTCGCAGGATCCCGCAGCCGAGAGATTACGATCCGACGGATTTTCTTGGGCGACAGAGATCGAGAGGCGGGAAGGGGCGAGCGCGGCTCGTTAAAGGAGCCGAAAGGAGCCGCGATAAGGGCACGTTGGGGCTCGTTTTCGCGGTGACGAGAAAGGTGGCGACGTGCCTTCTTAAAATTCACAGTGGCGCGGCTTCTAAGCGGTAGATAATAAAACATTGCCTGTAACCGGGGCTTTCGCGTTGCACGAGAGTAACGGTGAAAGGGGGCCTAGTCCCGAGGATCCTTGGAAAGAAAGGGTGGCTCGAGGGCTCGAAGGAGCGTAGCCGAGGACAGATATTAACGTAAGCAGATCCTATGAACGGCGGAACACGTAGACCGCTTCTATCGCATTACCATCCTGATTATCCTATAGCCATCCAAGGCTGTCTTTAGGCGTTCCGTATTACGTGGCCCCGGCCAGAAAGCGTTTCGTTAGCGGCGCGAAAGCGCCGAGAAAACTGCGACGGAGCCTGGCATAATCGCGCGGTATATTATCTTTATTTCCCGTACGGTGCCGGCGCATCGGCGCACTTAAGACCGTATAAATATTTCTAAATGAAATTCCGCGACGGCTTTGCGGGCTCCCCCTTTTTTCCCCGGGGCTTCTTTCTGCGTTCGCAACGGTCGCGGGATCGTTCCCAGCCGGGGAAATTAGAGGAGGGCGTGAAAAAGTATAATTTCAGCGGTTGGATAACGGGAAATTCCTTCGTTACGCGCGAGAGGCGAGCGAAGCTGCGGGAAAAAGTGTGGGGGGGGGGGAAGAATATGTGCCCCGGCCTCGGCGGAAGAGGAAAGTTTTGGTTTCGACCTCTTAGCGCTCGCTCCGCGTCGAGCGAAGTATCGGTTGACACGCTTTGAAACGAAATTCCGGGTCGAAGTAGCGGCCGCGGTTCTCCTTTTTCGCGCGGGACGGGTGGAAAAATAAATGGAAAAACGCAACCGGCGGGGAATCTCGCGTCAAAAGCTGCCGGTAAAATTCACGCTCGACGGAATCCGGCGGCGCTCTTTAGAAAGGATTCCAACGGCGTTAGCAGGACTCCGGGTCCTTTCGAGTCCGGGCTAGCAGGAATGAATTTCCAGCAGATGTTGCAGCCGGGCGTTGCTTACGGTCCGCCTCTCGGCCTTAATATAACCAAAATTAACCATACCGAGTGCCGTCGAACTCGTTCCGCCGTTTTCTTCTGCCCTTTTTATCCTCTCCTCCGCCGGGGCGGTTCTCGGTTGCTCGTTTCCCCGTTTCTCCTCTCTCGCCATCTTGAGCCGCGGAATTGGACCGTGCGCCGCCGCTTCAAACGCTATCCACGATGCGCCGCCGAATTATTATTCCCAAAAGTTAACGCGCGCTCGCCGTAAAAATGGTGCGACGCGAATCCTTCTGCTTAAAACTCACACGCCGACTGTACGCCCCGGAGTGTACCCATCTGATGCCACTTTGAACGTTCTGCCACGCAGGAGGAGAGATCGGAGAACCGGACGATGAGCATGGTGGAATTCGAGCCGGGCGTAGAGGACCATGGAAAATCGATCACCTGCAGGGCGGAGAATCCAAACGTGACGGGATTATTCGTGGAGAAATCATGGAAAATCGACGTTGTCTGTAAGTACGCGATAAATGTTTTTATATTGTAAGTCCGGGAGAGTTCGACCACTTTTTGGAAAAGAAATTGTAGCATCGTTGTTTTTCGCATTTTTGTCGTTTTGTGCAAATTAAAGCAAAGCCCAAGCAGTTTAGAGTATATATAAATTATAATGTGCGATAATTTCAAATATTTATTTTCATTTTCAACGAAAAACATTGGCACTGCAACTGGTCGGTCTCACCCGCATGTCGGGGTTAGGCCGTCCACCCAGTACGGGTGAGATCGACCTTGAAAATAACAGAACGTGTAGCTTACGAAAAGTATCATACACGAAGAATTTAATTGATATGTTATTTCTTCTTCAGTTTTCCATGTAAATCGCAAATATTCTTGTACTTGGAGCATCTAGTATCATGAAACCCACAGTTTCAGTGCACACATTTAAGGGGGAACACCACTGTTACGGTCGGAAAAGTAAGCCATTTTTAAGAATTTTATTCAGGATTAATTTACAGTTTTCATAGAAAATTTTTATTACCTACTTTAGTACGCTGCATTAAGAGGTTATACAATAAAAATAAATGGAAAAACATTCATAAATTTGAATATATTAATTAATCTTCTAGACCCCTCCACACGAGCTGGTCGAATCTGTAACTATGGAACAGCTAGTCCGAAATTAAATTTCATTTTTTTTTATAAACTATATGAGTGTAGTTTCCGTTGTGCGTACGGATTTTTTGATTGAAAACAAACTTTTTGAAATACGCTCGATAAACTGTCCATCTTATTCGCGGATTTTCGAAACTTTTCTTCTAAAGCGCACCATTTTTACAAAAATAATTTGTTTAAGAAATCGGTATGCACAACGGAAACTATACTCATACAGTTTATAAAAAAAAAATGAAATTTGATTTCCGACCTGCTGTTCCATAGTTACAGATTCAACCAGCTCGCGTGGACGGGTCTAGAAGATTAATTAATATATTCAAATTTATGGATGTTTTTCTATTTATTTTTTTTTGTATAACCTCTTAAGACAGCGTACTAAAGTAGGTAATAAAAACTTTCTATGAAAACTGTAAATTAGTCCTGAATAAAATTCTTAAAAATGGCTTACTTTTCCGGCCGTCACAGTGGTGTTCTCCCTTAATCCAATCGTCGCCTTTCGAGATTTCGAAATAGTTTTCTCCGCATCCCACCCATTCGTTTTCGTCCCAGTCTTTTAACGACACATCACTATCTTGTAGAATTTTCGCTTCCTGAATCTGAAGATGGGTTTACAGTAAGAAAAATACTTGTGGTCGGACTATCCCATAATGAAGGGAGTGATCGACCACCTTGTCAAAATAAATTAAAAACGAATACATACGTATTGTTGGGGTGACACTGTAGTTTTATGCATATTATATCCCCCAGTATCGGAACAGTATAAATAAACATACCTATCTTTCAAATATCACCAGCACTGTATCTTGGTCTACAAACTTTCAGACTCGCATAAAGTCTTAAGTGTTTCCTATAATTTAAATATGTATTTCTGTCAATGGTCAATGCAATATCAACAACAAGCGCCTTCATTTCTTTCGTGTGAATGGCACACAGTGCCCTATCTTGCGTCAGTCTTAAAATATCAACACTCGCCGGACCCTCCCGATGGTCAAACTCTCCCGGACTTACCCTATAGGTACATTCTACTGCTGTTACAGCGAGGGCTCTGGGCCCCTTTCGTCGGGCCGAGCTTTTATGAGCGCGCGTGACGTTAAATGCATATTCGATGATTCCCGTTGCTGGAGCTTATTCCGCGCTCAGAGCCACGAGACTTAATGCATGCATACGCTTCTCGCGCGAGCCTCGTAAAAAGTATAAAGCATCGATACGCCTGGGCCTGGCCAACCCTCGGTGTCTCATCTCCCCGCATCCAGCCGCATCGTGAAATCGGCCGATTTACGAGCCTTTTTACGTTGAACACGCGCTCCCGCCACTCTCTGTTTCTCTCTTCTCTGTTCCCTTTTTTTTTACAGCCACAATAAAACGACCCGCGCCGGATTTCCAGCGAATTACAGCCGAATTTCAGCTAGACCGATCGTTGCGCGCCTACGCGGAACCTGTCCGGTAATCTGGTTGATCGTAAAGCGACAAAAAAAAAACATATGCCGCGCACGGGGGAGAAGGGCGACTCGTAAAACGCAGGAAACCGCCGATGAATTCCATCATTTTAGTCGATCCGCGAGTCGCGCCACCATCACCCTCCTTCCTCCCCCTTCTCCTTTTCCTTTCTCGTTTCGAGTCACCCTCTTCTCGACTCTCCCCTGTATGGATTTCCTTTAACCGGCATTTCCGTCGCGCTCATCGACTCGGTTAAAAAGTCGCCGCGCCGTGCGGGCCGGCATTTCCACGAGGTTTACCTTTCGCCGTCTACCCAGTGGCGAATCGGTCCGACGCGTAAAAACCGAACGATCGCTGGCCGCTGCTCCGCGGAACCACGCCACCATGGATATGTACGTTTTTACGAGATTATTTTTATTTATTACACCGGACACACCTGCCGCCAGGACGGTGGCTGGGTCCAGGCTGATGGCTGGCTCGGTTTATCGAGAGCTCGCTGGATTTATCGCGTCCCGGTTCCATTAGAAATCCTCGCGCTCAAGATCCTCCCTGCGGCCTCAAATATTACACGGCGAGTTCAGGAAATAACTGTAGAATATATCGCGCCATTCAGCGGACCGCCGAACTCCGAAGGCGGCAAAGTGTTTCGAGGCCGCCGAGCCTTAAATTCGTTAAAGCCCAGTTAGCTCTCGCGAGGCTCGCGAACAATTTTTCAATTGGAGCGGCGCTCGAAGCGATCGGAACTTTCGCAACTTTCCGCCGACCGGATTACTCGGCAACTTTGGGAACAGCGGGAAAGGGGGAGAGAAGACGGAATTGACTGCCCGTTTCATTCCGCTTTGCTGGAATTTCTTATGATCCGCGGGATAGTGTTGCTCGGCGCGGCATGTCGGGCCCGCTTAATTCTCGTCGTAGCCAGATACGCAAACGGAGCGGTACGCGACCGGAGATGAGAAACGAACGCGCAGCGTCGAGAAGTTTGCCGGTGTTTTGCAAAAAAGTCCGCAGGTTCGACGCCCGGGAAGAAATATCTCGGGGGAGGTTATTAAGAAAAAGCGCGAGAGTAAGGGAAATGACGTCACGTCGCGTATCCAATTACGTTGACCGTCGCCTCCGCACCGTCGCTGGAATTACGCATTACCCCGGCAGCCAGCCGGGGCTTTTTCGTGTCTCGTCTTCGTTTCCGTCCATACGGAAGCCTCGATTCGCGAGGAACGGGAAAGAAAATGAAAAGACAGCGGCGGCGGAGGGCCGGGGGCTGGGGGGAGAATTTATTGCGATCCCGAGCGAGGATCTTACCGGGGAGGAGTAGCGAAAAACAAGGGGAGACAAGGGGAGAACGGTGCAGCGAAGGATCGAGGGTTAAAAAACAAGAGGACTCCGAGAGCCGGGAGGTAGACGCGATCGAGCTAATTAATACTATCTCTCGAAAGGCCGGTACACGGAGTCCGGGGGGGGGGGGGAAAGAAGAGCCACCGGAAACGCGGGGGGAGGGTGAATTTATCGTGGCGCGCGATAAAATCCTGCGAAAACGCCCGAAGAATAAACTCCTCGAGGAGGAAACAGGATAAGAGGAGCCCCGGTATGATTAAATTAATGAAGACGGTAAATGAGAGATACAAGCAGCGAAGAAAATACAGGGAATTATTTCGGGGCTGTAGCTGCAGAGGGAGGAAGAATTTTCGGGTTACAGGGCAAACGGGACTGCAGCCAGTCCCTTAACCGCCCTCCTCTCGTCCCTCGCGTAGCAAGAAATAGAAAGAAATTTGCTATCGGGGGCGAGACAGGTTGCCGCGTGCCGAGGACGACCTAAGCCGCGTCTTAAGCCGGCATCAAGTTGATGAAATTCTATGAGGGTGGAGCCTACCGCGACGATAAAGCGTATCTAAGCCCCACATCCTATTCCCTCTCTACGAGGAAAAGTAGCGAGCCGCCTGATGAAAAGCTGTCGCGCTTCCTTATTGTGCCCATCAGCTGGCTCGACAACTCATTCGCTACGCGGCCAATGCCGTCCTTCATTCGCTTAACAGATTCCGCGCCCTCATCTTCCCTGCGTAAACGTTTCCGTTCGATTCTGCTTACAGATCCCCCGATAGTGTCCCTGAACCTGGGATCCACCCTGAGTCCCGAGGACATCAAGGAAGGCGACGACGTCTACTTCGAGTGCCACATCAGAGCGAATCCGCCGTGGTCCAAGTTGACGTGGATACACGATGTGAGTGAATTCTCATTCGTTACACGCCCCGATACTAATCAACGCCGAAAGTTCCGTGGGAAAGTGTTCGGCGCGCGGCAGCCCCGGCAGTGTACGCTAGTCGAATCTGGAAGTTGCTGGAAAGTTTCGACTCTGCCCCGCGACACAGGTCGTCGCCGGGACACGCCCGAAGTAGTGCGTTTCTTAACAAAGTTACATTTTAGTCCTGGGAGTACGCCCTTCCATCCCCGCGTGCTCGCGACGACGTTATTAAAGCTTGCCGCATCGCGCGAGGTTCAACAAATTCCCGTGCACTCTCGGCGCCACAATGCCAGGGGGAGCGTAATGGGGCGGGGTTAGCGGGTAAAAATCTGCCGCGGACAAAAAGCGCGGGCGCGCGAGCCGGTGAATTTACAAAGGGGCGCCGCGTTACAGGTAATTTACGGGACAACATCCGCGGAGCGTAAAGGGACACTACGGCGAAGGGACGGTTCGTTGGCGCAGCCGAGCGCGGATCTTATCCCCCGCGCAGTGGCTCGTACATCGAGCACCGCGCTCGCTCTCTAAAACTTTAAATTCCCGATTCGCACAATGCACGAGGACGTTCGGCAGGCCAGCAACCCGCGCAGCGCCGTTGGAACGGCGGAGACTTAACGCCGGGCGCGAAACACGTCTTCGAAAGCCGACAGCGCCCCGTCAGATTTATTCCGCGGGCAAAAGATCTCCGGGGCCTTTTCCCTCGTTAAGAGCGGAATTGCATCTATTAGATCGGGCGAGGCGAGCCTTTACAATCCTTCTCTTTTTTTCTCCTCTCTCATTAAACGTCGGCACGTTACTTCCCCGGGAAATGAGTTGTTCGATGAGTAATGTAATTCCCGTTATTCCCAGTTACGCCATTCCACGAGATTCTCGCGCGATTGTCCCGCGAGCGAGAGAGGTACTGGAAATTTTCCGAGCGTAATTGCGAACGCGGTTATCCGACGTCTATCCCGCCGCTGGCGGTTTCCCGCGAAACTCTTTTACGATCAGAGAGATATAAGTCGAGCGTGGCCATTTCCCTCTTAAACCCGAGTGTCTTATCCCCGGATCGATCCGTTAGTACCGGTTCGATCTGTCACCATCCAGGTCGGCTGGCCCCGGACGAGACAAAGTCCTTTCCCCAAAGCAATCCCGGGCGTTAACTTTCGCGCGATAGCCATCCATTACGCGGGGGAACAGGAATCAGAGACGAAGCCTAGGGAGGGAGAAAGTTTGCCGGAGGATTCGCCGTCTGATTCCGGAAAGGGGGGGGGGGGAGGTTTAATGAAAACGGCGTGCGTGCGGTTATCTCCGTTCCCGGGGCTTTGTCCCGCGAATCAAAGTGGAGGCTCACGAACGGGCAAGTGTCGACACTAGGTCGGAGGGGGAAGCGTATCGTAACGGGTCCGAGGGAATCCCGAAAAATCTGGCGTGTCTCTTAAGAACAGCTTAGCGCGAAAGTGACCAGAAATACGAGCGTCCTCCCTTTCGTGCGCCAGCTGCTCGTTACTCCTCTTCTCTTTTCCCTCGTTTGCCTTAATCCCGACCCGCTCCACTTCCCCCCGTACTTCACGTTTAGTCGGAGGATCTTTCGGCGGATACGTGTCGTAGTTCACGAGGAATGCCGGCCAACTAGACGGTCTAACGGCGGCCGGGTAGCAGCTGCTACAGCGTAAGAGATTTCCGTCGAAATTGCATCTTAAAAATATGATCCGACTTCATTCCGCGAAAGCGGCCGCCTACATCACCCAGCCGCTCGTGCCTCTTCCTTCATCGACCCTTCCCGCACTTCCTCCCGGTCAGCTCGAACCTCTACCTCTCCCGAATACCATCCCCCACGTGTCCCATTAATGGATTCCACCGCCGCCCCCCCCCCCCCCCGGTCAACTCGATTTTTGATCGCGTCGTAAAAGCCGTTCCAACGCGAACGGTTCTCGAATGAATCCTCGTAAATCACCATAGGGATTGTTCGAAGCGACGGCAGCGGGGACACGGATACGTGTGCCTTTACGACCCTTCCATGCCTGCATAGCTTTGCCCGCGCCGGTAAGTACGCCCGGAGCGTTACTCTCCGCGCGGACGGGCCCCTTCGCCCGATTAGAAGGGTTTGCCTAGGAATTACAAGAAGCCATTGGCACGTTCTATCTGCCAATCAATCCCAAGGTAGCAATCGAGCCGGGTTCCCGAACTGTCGGCCTTAAAAAAACGCTTGGGGCCATTGCCGGCAGCAGTAACCTTTCGAATGGCGATCGTAAAGAGGAAGAAAGGCTGGAGTAACGGTGGGAGGGGATGAGAGCGAGAGGGTGGAAACGGCGGGAAAGGGACGGCGCCGGGACGTAGGGGAGGACGGCCTGCGGGGGTGGAGAGAACGAAGGGCGAGAGTAGGAACGGGGGAGGAAAAAGAAAGTAGAAATAGCGGCTATAATGGGGTAGAGTGATTAGGCTGGCTCTACCATTCACGAGGACAATGGAGACGTTTTGCAGCTACGCGAAGTATCGACGAGCCAATCGTGCCGCTCCGGGGCGGGCGGTGAAAGATTCGCCCGACTCTTCATCTTCCTCGGGAAAGTGGATTGACCGACTAGACAACCGGAAGAACCCTATTAATGCTCTCCTCGTCTCCACCTAAGTGCACGAGGGGAGAGATGAAATGCTCTTTGCCGGAGTGGCTCTTCATAATCTTGATACCGTCACCGATATATAATCGGCCCGCGCGACAGACGGGCGGCTCGAAAGAATTCCGAATTCCGAGGGTCGATCGAAGGGACATCTCGCCTGTTGGCGATATTAGAGCGCCACCGGGGCGAAACTTTAAATTCCACACGGTCGCGCCGCTATTTGATTTGGAGATGGACGTTATTGCTTCCGCAGGCCGATCAGTCGCGAGGGCGGGGGATAGGGTAATGGGGTTTCTCACAATGAATCGGCCGGGCGCGGTTCCTTCTCTCGCGAAATTCGTTCCGACAAGTTCGGGACTTAATGCACGGCTGCGTGCGAGGCTAAGACGCGCAGGGGTGGCGAGCCGAGCTTAAGAAGGGGCGGCGTGTCGGCGGATTCGGCAGGCCGTACATCAATCAATTTCAACGGAGTCGCGATCAGGCTGGCGCGCTGGAATTACGCTCGAAGTCGTCGCCTCGGATAAGCCGCAGGAGGAATGCTCCGTTCCGGCGGATACCCTAGTAGAAATACAACTGGGGAAAAAGTGGGGCACTAGTTAGTTTTTCCCTTGGTGCAACTAGCGCCCTACTAGGAATCCCTACTAGTTCCCTACTAGTCATGTAATGCTTTTCCCTCCCAGGCGATAGTGTGGAAAAACTGGTAGGGAAAACTAGCCTAAAACTAGTCTGAACCAGTCTTTACTGACTTCAGAGTAGTAAAACTTAACCTGTTACTGCTATTTATATGATGTGCATATAATTTAATACATGTATTTAACATGTATTAAAGAAGAAAATGACAAAAATTTTATGCATTTTAACACTTTTAGTACAATCACGAAAAATGCAATGTTATGATAGGATACTTAAAGCAACTGTAAACATTTTAATTTTTACATTATATAACAAAATGTATCAAAAACCTGCCAATGCCCCCCCCATTTTACGGTACTTTAAACTTTAACATATTTTAAGAATTTTTAACAATAACTAGATTTTTTAATGTTTACGTGTGTTTATACAAAGATAATTATGAAAAATGAGGTTGTGATGCTATAAAGAAGTAATAAAACTAGTATTTTGTCACGTACGAATATCTTGATATATGAAGTAACGTAATTAGAAATTACCGTGATATTTAGCATTTAACACTTCCTTTCTTTTTCTACACCTACGCACT
The DNA here is from genome assembly GCA_963932335.1 of Andrena marginata. Classification (NCBI taxonomy): domain Eukaryota; kingdom Metazoa; phylum Arthropoda; class Insecta; order Hymenoptera; family Andrenidae; genus Andrena; species Andrena marginata. Next base: position 10,408,208 of record OZ010661.1, read on the forward strand.
CGTTTAGCATTTAATTTTTTTTCCCCTCATTAGGTTCCATGTTTGACTTGCTGCGATATCTTTAAATATAGATTTGATTGTTTTTTTTTTCAACTAATTTTTCCACACATTTCCTTACAAGTTTCTGGTGGCGAAAACCTAGACTAAAATTCAATAAGGAAAACTAGATATGGACTTGACAGTTTGAGTCAGGTTATAACTAGCCAGGAATTAAAAGGGAAAACCTGGATGTGAACTAGTTAGCCAGAGTCGAGTTAAAACTATTCCAGTTTTACAGACTGGGTTTTAGGCGGAATTTGGTTAGTTTTTCCTTTCTAGTTTTTCCCTATCCAAGCCTGACTATTACCTCACCAGAAATAGGGAAAAACGAGACAAATTTCTACTAGGGATATTTCGATCTCGCTAGTTTTCCTTGGGCGATAAGGGAGCCCGGCGAACTCGCGGCGCGGATATCTTGCCCCACGGTCAACTGGCTTCCTCGACGAGTCGCTCGGATCCCCTTGTTTCCCTTTCTCGCGCGACAAATCTCGTTTACAACCAGCCGAGAATCCTTGCTGGTGGTGGATATCCTACAACCTACGTTCAACAGAAACTAGTTAGTATTAGGCATCGCGCAGCGCGATGCTGGGGCACGTAGAGCTTCGAATACCTACACCTAGACACTTACGAATCCGATACGACGCTTGGAACGCGAGGCGAAAGATCAGCATGTCGCTGAACGAACGACTAAATTACAGGGCCTACTTCTAAGGGGGAGAATTGAACCGGGACTAGGCGGAGACGCGCGTGGAACTCGAAACTTTCGCTGGAGGAAAGAACGGCGGAGGGAGTCGCGCGGCACGAAGAGGAATCGAAAACGTAATCAAAGATAATGAGGGAACTTTCCCTCGACGCGGAAGGATTTCCAGCATTTATATGAGGCAGTGGATGGAGAAAAAGGGGCCGAAAGAAACCGGCGAAAACGAAGCAGCGAAAGCAGCCGCGCAAGCATCTCCGATTTCCTCCGCCTTCCACGATGCCTTTTTCGTCGTCCCGCATTCCGGGCCGCAATGCATCATCCTTGCTAGCCGAAAACGCGCCCCCCCCCCCCCATCAGCCCATCCCGTTGGCTTCCCCCGACTCCGAGGCGGGTCGTCTCGATTTCTTTGAGCCGAGACCGTTCGCCGATCACCGACAATTTTGGTTAGCTCCGAAGGAATTGAGGATAAAGTGGCGCGCCTTTACGAACGCGGGCGAAGAAGCGAGCCGGGGCACGGCTCGCGGGGCAGAATATTAACGTCGGCCACCGACGAACTTCGAACTTAACGAAGCCCTGGATAGCTGGTTGCACGCGATCTCCCCTGGCCCGAGTGATAAATCGCTTTAAAACAAAAGCGACGAGGCGAGGGGTAGGTCGGGCTGGCCGCGCCGGCAGCGAAACAATTTTTCTGCTTAAAACGTCGCGACAATGCCGCCGATATAATCGCGATGAAAAATTTTCGGACGATTCCCGCGCGACGAGCCACGAAATCCTCCCCCACAAATCTTCCGGGGGAGACGCCCGCGCTGGAGGCTAGCGGGGAGCATTTTTTTTGTTCTCCTCTTCGCGGGAAGCTTCTCGAGGCCGAGAAGAAACAAATAGGCTCAAACGGTCGCCCGTTAAAGAAGCGCCGAAGGTAGCGAGCGCGTTCGAAATGCGAAATAGCGATGCGACAAAACGAACGGGTAGTTCGAGGACTTAATGGATCTAGGAACGCTCCACGATTCCGTAGAGACGCGGTTCGAAGGGAGCAGCTGCCTTCGTTTCGCGTGCTGAATGCATTTCTCGGACTAAGCCCGGTGACGAAAAAAACACCCCGCGTAATTTCAGCTCGGCCGCAACCGAAATCCTTCGAGGGGACGGCGCTGACCATAGGGGGGATTAAAATATTTCTCTCGCTGGAAAGACACACGGTGGGGAAGAGATAAGTTCCATTTTATCGGGGGCGCGGCGCGGCACGTCTGCGACACGTTCGAGGAAAAGGAAGAATTAGGGAGAAGCGAGGGAGGAAAAGACGAGGCGCGTGGCTGCGCACACGGAACCTATTCGACCGGAATACTGTCTGCACACTGCTCTCGAAACCTCCGTACTCTTCCGGGTTCTTCTGCCGGACACATTAGTACGTGTACGGGGAGCGATTCGGGCAGATGCAGCCCCTCGAAGGAAACGCTTCACGTACGCGATAATGGCGGAAAAAGTTGAAACGCGTAATCGCTTTTATCCAGCCGGCTTTTTTCAGACGAGGTGGGGTGGGACTCAAAGTCCCGTTTTTCATATAAACCTATGTAAAATTTACTAATACCAATGTAGAGATGTGCGATGTTATTTTGTATAAACTACAACTATTATGCTTTACTTTTGCACAGTTGTTGGTTGATACTGTTATTTTTTGTTGAGTTATATCACAAAATGTGTGTCGATTCAAAGTGGGGTAGATTCATTGCTTGGGGTGGAAAGTCCTTAATATCTTCCAACCAGCTTTTCGTGTAACATAAAAGAAAATAAGTAAAATTGAACCATAATCTTTGCTCGACGTAAAGATATAACTCTCTATTAAGGGGTCATTCTACTTTAATTGGCCGAAAAATAAAGCTACATATTTAAAGATTTTATTCCCAATAGATAGAATATGTAATGAAATAAATCTTTCTGGAATTTATTAAGCTACTATTATATTATAAAAAAAATCATAAAGATTGTTTTTAATTTGTTTCATATGTTTTTTTATAGCGTCGATGTGACACCTACAAAAAAGAGGTATGATCGTGGCGTAAGTGATTTCCCGGCTCATGCTTATCCGAAATGAAAAATTCGAAAAGATTCTTAATTTGCATGAATATGGGAATAGCCCGTAGTTCAATTAACAATTTTTGTTGAGGAATAACGAAATGACGCTGGTTTGGAAGAAAAAGTTCCCCAAATGAGTGTTTCCTCGAATGTTTCCCGAGAAAAATCTTAAAAAAATCTTTTTAATTTTTTTTGTATAATATAAGAGTAGCTTAATAAATTCCCAAAAGATTTATTTCATTATATGTTGTATTTAGTGAGAAAAATCTCTTTAAATGTAGCTTCATTTTTTGGCCGATCAAAGTGGAATGACCCTTAAAACACTTTGGCCTTATTTCTTAAACTCAAATTATCTTAATGTAAGAAAACAGGGAAAAAGATAGATAATTTATGACTTCATTAATTGGTTTACTTCATCAAAGACAACCACAAATTTTAGTATTTTAACATGACTTCTTTAACAAATGTAAATCCATAATGGTACCTCTATAGTTTCGCCGATATATAAGTTCGAAAATAATAAACATAATCATAAAGGCATCACATGACACGCACAAACGCCCAAAAACGACATAACATAGTTATGCTGCAATATTCAATCGATTGTTTACGAATGGAGATTTTGAATTCGGGCCTTTTTACCCGCCGAACTTTTAGCCCCACTCTACCCTACGTCCTGCCTACGTTTTCCCTTCTCTGGGCCATAACTGAATCGCAGAGGAGTCTCTGGTTGCCTTGTAAAACGGAGAACACTGTGTTCCGGTACACTCGTATCCAATAGCATATCCAGCAACAATCCGTCGTAACGAGGCCACAATAGCGACGGCGCTGCTATTCATTCGACGTTGGAATCGACGTCCGCGCAGGAATAGCCCATCCGCAGCAGCGTCGAGCGTTGATTCCGTGTAATCTAGGGAGTAAGACCGTGGACGGAGACAAATAGACGCGGAAAGAGGAAAGAATGGAATTCCCTTGGGTGCCGTTATTCATAAAAGGCCGTTTTAATGTAGGGAGTCCGAGGAGAAATTCAAGAGAAAGGGGTGCTATGCCACAACGTTCCCTGATGCGTGCTAATATCCTGAATTTATAGTCTGTCCAGAAAGCGCTAGTTGTCGAGCCAATGAGTCAATGACCTTCTCCACAGAAACAGAGGAGGTGAGATAAAATGGTGTTCGCGAGATCCTAGAGAAGAAACGGGAAGAGGATGAAGGAACGGAGGAAGGAAGGAAGGAAGGAGCCACGAGTTGTTGGCAATTTTTCAAGGAATCAGTTCGCCGTCTGACCGGAATGAACGCCCTCTCCTAGCCCCCTTTTCTTCCCCGCCCTCTTCAGTCTGTTTTTTTCCTCTCGGTCCGCGAGAGAGGGCGAAGAGGAAGCCCCGCGGCCGAGTCGAATTCTCACCGGAGAATCCCGGCGCCGAAGCTTACCGGGACGAATCTTTGCGGGATCGAAACGCGAGAAGAAATTCGATGAATCTTTCGGATAGGCGAAGCTTCCAGTGGGGGGAGAGGGCCGAGATTGAACGAGCCAGATATTCGGGGGTTTTGTTGTCGGTGGACGCGAACGATTCGCCTCGACGGAATTCCTCGTAATCGAGGTGTCGCCGATAGCATCTGGTCCGTTCGACCCCGGGAAAGAAGCTTAAAGCCCGTGGAAAAAACAATGCGGAACGTAAGGAGCCGTGGACGCCGACGGTCTGCCGCGAAATCTGGCAAGAAAAACGAGCAGCCGACGATCTCACGGGGGTGGGGGATTGGTGGCGGGTACCACGTCGGGGATGGAATTTATGTAGATCCGTTAAAACGAAGCGGGGGAGATCGCGAGGCACACGGGCCGCACAACGGCGCTGAAACTCTGCTAGCGATATCGGGCCGATCTTCGGGACAGAGCGGCGGCACGGTTCAGGGATTCATCCATTCTCCGTCCGGCCCGGCTCCGCCGGCTAACCTTGGAGGGGTGCGTGTATGGAATATCGCGGCGCAGCGTGTACGAAAGGACGGTTAACACCTACTTTATGTAACGGCGACGCGCGAGACAATGCCGTGGCCCATTGTACCAGGATGGTTGTACGTACCACGTGCTACGAGTAATTCCACCCTTATTCCGGATCCCGAATATTCTCAAAATGAAGCTCCCGGGGCTTTTGGGCTCCGTTCCAACTGCCTCCTCGCGCGGCCAGACCCCGTTTCGTAAAACCGTGCTCGCACTTACCCGGGGACTCCTGTCAGCCTGAAACGGGAACTTTTAGCGTCGATGGCCCAGCGACGCGCGAGCTCCCGGCTATATCGATGACTCCGTTAATTCACCCTCCCTATCTGTGCGCGAGCTGGACCCCTCCGGGCGGAGGGTGCAAAGGAGCAACCGAGAACGATATTTCAGATTTTAGCCCCCGTATTGGCCAACTTTCCTGATGCGGGCTAGTATATGGGGTGGTAAAGAGAAGGTTCAAGAATTTCCAGGCGAGATCTAGGTACTCCGGGAACTCGTAGCTTCTACTTACAAGGAGCTGAGGAGCTGACTTAGAGCCCCGCTAAACTTCGAGTCGGGGGATATAGAAACATTCCAAAAGCGCGGTCTCCTTAAACCGCCAGCACCGTGTCTCTGAAAGCACCTGACCTGAACAGATACGAACGCAACTTCCGACAACTCGGCTTCCCTTTCAAATTTCAAATTTCTAGCAAATCCGCAGGTCTGCAGAACCGCGCAAAAATAACGGGCACAAGTTTCGCAGTCGAATCAGCGCGACTGGATTCTAGTTTACGAGGCGCGCCCATTCAGGGGGAGGCTTTTTAACGAATCTCGAGCGATGCAGGCTCGTAGATTTGTCTGCGGACCATCAGTTTTCCTACAGGCTGTATTTCCAACGGGGATACTTAATGGACCGGGTCGACTGGAGCAAAGAGGGTAGAAAAGGGCTAAATAAAGTTAGCCGCCAGCGATCCCGATTGTTTTAGCCCGACGATGCAATTAGTAGCGGGTCACCGATAGGACACGGCTAGGTTGTATCAGCACCTGGAGAATGGATTTAACGGGGGGGGGGGGAGAGGGGTCGGTTGATACTCATTTACCCCGTCTAAACCCGATTAGCGGAAGGAAAATGCTCCGCGCCGCGTAGCTGATCCTCGAGCCGAACGATCAAAGGACCAGCTCGCTTTCGATGAAACCGTGCGGGGAAATCGAATTAATAACAGCGAGCCGGTTCCTGCGGCGCGATCCTGAAGGCGTTCTAATTAACGTATCCGCGTTTACAAGCTCGTTACGCATGCCGTCTCGACGAGCGACCGACGCGTACGCGTCGTTACTCGAGTTCTCGTTCCGCTTTGCCCATTATTCCTGCCGATATTTCGCGCCCGCCCCGCTCTTGCTTTCCGTCGCAAATTGATTCAGAGCACGCGTGTATTCTGGCTCGATCGGCGACTGTAACGAACTCGATAGAAACGGGGTGTTATTTGCGCGAGCAGAGACAGCGCGCGCAACGAGCACGGGGAGGAGATTAGAGGGGACGGAAGGACGAGGATACTTTTTCCTTGAACTGGTTCGTTTAGGGCGAAGGATAAATGAAAACAGCGAAGCCGGTATCGTCCTTTCGCTTCTACTTCGTCGAAATGGCGGGGGAATACGCGAGGTGGAAGATGGAGAGGTTCGGGAGGTCCTCTTTGCGAGCAACCCCGCTGGAAACTACGACCAACCCCTGGAATGGGGACATTAAACTTTGCTTTCTCAAAACTGAAGCGAAGTACCTACGCAACGGTTACCGATGTATCGATTCGAGATCCAGCAAGCCCGGGAGCTCTCGCGAATCGCGGAGGCCTAAATGTTCAGGGTGGAGCGAAAAATTCGAGGCACTAACAGGGGATTCATGGGGCAAACGTGTGTAAACTGGTCACTTTTAGAAAACAGAATTTCGCGTCTTAAGGGTAGCCTCCAGTCAAATCGCGCGAAAACGTAGGTGATTTTGATGATTTTTTCTAGAAAAAAGTATACAATGTGGGAGTCTAAAACTTTTTCCACTTTATTCTGCTACAAATGTGGAGTATACAACAATTTTTTTATTTCATTTTTACCCACCCCTGCCTCTGGTATGCATTGCGTGCTGCATCGTTGTAAAAAAAAGTGGCCTGCACTATCGCCGCGATAACTTTAGACGGGATCCTCAAAAATCAAAAAACCAAAGATATTCCTTAATTACGCATGTGTGGTTATCGCACTAACCTCAGGCAGTGTTAAGAAACAACTGAGCGATGATTGCCAAATATTTAAACGATAGGGTCCCTGGAAAAATGGGTTTTTCGTACAAAAATGTTTCGTAAAAGAAATTGAGTGTATGAAAATTCGCAATAGAGGGTAGCGCGGAAGCCAGTGTAATTACGAGTAGAATCCCGTTTGAATTTTTAGATTCAGTCAAGAATTGCATTTTTTATCGTGGCGATAGTGCGTGAAAAATTGTTTCGAGAGAAACCTACTTAAAGTTTGACGCCGAGAGTAGCGGGGACTTGCCCGTGAGCGCCACATTTTCCATGCGTTCACTCGATTAAAACAAAATTTGATTCTTCTTTTATATCAATAAATGTATTATTAATTAAAAGAAAACTCACATTCCTGTCTATCATACCTGCGTCAAAATCCATCTTAAAAGAACACCTATTTTCAAGGCCGTCACACTGTTGATCCCCCTGAACTGCCTATAAAATCCGTACAGTTAGGAATTTCGATCCAAAATTTTAACCGGACATTTTTGAAATGTCGTTGAATGAAAATATAGTGCAAAAAAATCGATTTTTTGACTGGCGTGATGCCCTTAAGCATACTCAGCACCGTGAATACGTTTCGGTTAGAAAAATCTCGGCGAAAGGGTGCGCGTGCCGATTCCTTTGGTAAGTTAGCGACTACTTGCCGGGGCATAAAAACTGGTGGGTCACCTTGAAAACGAACAATCCCGCGCGAAGAAGCCTGGCCCGTGGAATTTCTTATAAATTTTTCTGGCTCCCTTAACGAAGTATACAGTTTAACGAGTCTCCGTGGAAGCGAGTAAATCGAAGATAAATCCCCGGTCTTAGCCGAAGCTTAACCTATGCTAAGCGGGCTAAAGCTGCTCGCGTAGACTCGGCCACACGGAAGACGGGCCGGGTGGCGTAGATTACAATGTAGCTTAATTGAGTTAGCGCGTTCTCGATGCTCGGCAGGGACGAGGAAAAAGTTGCGTGGACCCCTTCGAAATTCCCGAGGTCCGCGTCATAATGACGACTAAGCCTCGCCCGGAACTCCACCTCCGATTCTTTCGTTCGGCGGCCGCGGAGTCTCGGAGCAGCGTTCCTCTGTATAAAATCGATCGAAACGATACCCCCAATACCGTTCAATCACTCGCGAGTAATTAAGTGTCTCTCCGTCGACGCGCTACCTAACCAACGAAAGCCACGACGGAGAAAGAGAATTCCCGGAGCGACGAGACGCGGGATGAGATTATAAAACAATCGAACAAACCCACCCCTGCGCTCGGAGGGACGAAGGAACAGCTAGGCGAACGGGGTCGGAGCGGAAGGCAGGCGGAGGAGGAATGGAAGAGGACGGCCGAGGGGGAGAAGAAATCTTGATCTGCTCTGTCGGTCCGTGCCACCTTCTCCGAGATTCAAATGGCCTCGTTTCGAATCGATTTCGAATTATCTTCGGCGAACGGGTTCCGCTGCCGTGGGGCGCTGCAACAGGGAAAAAGAGAGTCTGTTGGTGTAACGGGGGAAAACGTTTCGAGGGGAGAGAGAGAGAGAGAGAGAGAGAGAGATGGAGGATAAGACGGAGAAGCGAAAAGACAAAGAACGAGCTCGAAGGATGTCTCTCGTCCGATTAAACAGACGCGGCTGCATTTGGCAAGATGTTGGGGCCGGCTAGCGAGCCGTGGCCTGGTTATACTACTTGTTTGCTCGAAACCTTGCCAGTTCCACTTTCCATTCTATCGCCCGTTGGTTTCGAATAGTCGAGACGCGATCCAACAGGATCCCTCCAAGAGACGCTCGGCTGTTTCGAGTGCCGGTATGTTTAACCACATCTCACCACCGCGTTCTGCTAATCGCGCCGGGGTAAAGACGCCGGTAAGAAATGTCTGTGGGAGTGAAACGTTTGCGGGTGAGCCCGCGGGTTGAACGAGGTCGACGCGGTGCTAGCGCGGCGAGTTGGTCGGAAGTTTCCGACGACTGTAATAACAGGACGCTGCGTTTGCTCCGTTCTTCATTTTGTTGCGCGAGACAAACAAGAACGGAATAAGATATAATGAAACTCTGTCCCAGGGCCTGGCCTAATTAAACGTGTACCATCGCGCAGTTTGAAAAGGTGCGCCTCGCTACGTTTCGGGGACGGCCGGCGATACCGAGCTTCTTCTTCCCTTTCGCCCCATTTCCGGGGCGTCGGCGTCGTCAGTTTTTTTTTGTTTTACCCCGGCTTCCTCGCCGCTGTCATGTTAATTCTTCCAGCAGGGAGCCCCGGAATCCTTGAATCAAACGCATTCGTTTTGTCTCCTCGTTAGCCGGGACAAAGGGTGGAAGCAGGTAGCACAAAAGATAACGAAACTAGCGCTCTTTTCATCCGGTCTGATTAAACAACTATGCGCACCGCGCTGTATCATCCTTGGAACCGGCTGATAAGCCGTCAGCCTCGTCTTCCGCCCTGCTCGCCTCGCGTCTCGTCAATCCCCACAAAGGAATGCCCGAGCCAAAGGATCCGCGGCTGATAAAGAATACCGCGCGAGTATTATTCGGTCGCCCCTGGGCAGCCATGAAACTTTCCGCGCACGCATTCCCGCGCCAGGCGTTAACTCGAGCGCGTAGAAACGATTCGCGCCGGCCCTTGCCTTTACGATTTCGCACCCAACGTTGTCTCCCGGCAGTCCATCGCGCGACGGATAAATTTCTAATAAAGACGTGGGGAGCGGGGCGTACATGTTTGATCGTAAAAGTTATCGGGCCGTGTTCCCTCGCCGAGTCGTCTTCCTCCGGTAACGTGATCGCAATAGCAAGGAATCCACGGGTTCTATTCTCGCCGGGACACCGTTCCCTCGGCATTCCATCTAATAACTGAACCACGGAAGGAGAACAACGAGAAATATTGTTTGTAAAGGAAGCAACGGTCGTTTTGTGCCGTCGGGAGCGGGTGGTGCGCGAGGCTCCGCTACGGCGGAGGTAAGAGTCTTTCTAAAAATACTCGGGCGGGAGCAATTGTTTCGTTGGAAGGAGCCAGAGGCCCGGTGATAAGGCGAGCAGCATCGCATCGGTCAGCAAGACGTCGTCGCGGATCGATCCGGCGCATGTTTATCTCTGATTTATCGCCAGCACCCAGGCCTGCCGAGAAACGAGATCGCGATCCGAATCTGGCGCCGAGGTCTCAGCGCCGAGCACGGACGGGAAAGAAACGGATCGAAGTCGGCCTGAACGCGTGCAACTAATCGTTCCAGGAATTAAGAGATACGAGGGGCCGTTCGGGGGCTATTATTAGACCGCGCTGGGGCGGTCGCAGGCTCCACTTACCGATTAGTGTCACTCGCTTGCAGAAGCAAGAATTTACGTTGCCCCTCTGAACGCAGTCCGCGTTTAAGCGAACTCGAAGCGCGCGGGGTGCTACTTTATTCACTGCCGACCGACGAGATGGGGATGCTCTGCTTTCAGAATCAAATACTGGCGCACAACACGTCGGCCAGGATAATCTGGTCGAATCAGAGCCTGGTGCTGCAGAGCGTGACGAGGAGCAGCGCCGGCAAGTACGTCTGCGCGGCGACGAACGACCTGAACGAAACGCGCAGCGAGCCCCTTCATTTTCGCGTGAAATGTGAGTACACCATCCGACCCGAGCTCCCGTCACCCAACAACTTTCCACCGTCACCCAGTTCCCCGTAATTTATTTTAATCGAGCAGAGTTAATCGAGGTCTCTCCATGGGTCACGGTAACGAGCCTCGTATTCACCGACGAGCGACCGGCTCACTGCGGCCACCGGTTACGTATGTACGCGACCGGCTTCTTCCTACACTCATCCGAAGCAGCTAGACCGAGGATCTCGTTCGCCGGCTGAATATTTCAAGCGTACTTAGTTCTAGCTACATTTTTGATATCCAATTCCCCGGGTTATACCCACTGCACTGCGGTCTCGAGGAGCCACCGTATCCTCCCGTCAATCTCGGTATACAAATTCAATATCCCAGATTTAAAAGGCCGCGAGCCGCCCCCTTTTCGCCTTGGAATCGAAGCATTTCCGCCGGCACCGGTTAATCCGCGAGTCGTGCGATCGTTCGGTTTCGCGAGGCGGCCCTCTCTGTCTGTGTATCTCTGCCGCGCGCCGGCTCTCGAACCCGTTCTCGCCGTTCCGCACGCGAAACACCGTTTACTCGCTACTCTCGGTCACTCCACTCGGACGTTAACGCGGAATCGTAAAAACAGGGGCCACCTCGTGGCCGCGTATGGACGCGACGGGGAACGCGATCCTCGATATTTAACCGCGGCCTCGCGACGGCCTCGTAAAGGTCGGGGAAACGAGCCGGGATAAGCAGCAATCTCTCGCGGGAGTTCTCGAATCGAAGTCAACCTCGCGTCTGGATTCAGTTTCACGGTTATTACATCGTCGCCTCGCTTCTGGGAATGACATTTGCTTCAGGCTATTCACGTTCTTCCTGGAACGAGCCTTCCTTCCGGACAAGGAGATTTAAATCAATGCCGATCGAAGCTCCGCTTGATACGATCGGCGTGGTGGGCTTGAGGTACGAGGTCACGTCAACGGGCGAAAAATTCTTTTGTTAAGGGGTTACGTGTCTACCCTTGGCAGGTCGAGGAATAGGGCCATTTTTATGATTTTTTTCAAATAAAGAATCATTCGATTTGAAAATGAAGATGTACTGTACTGCATTCAGAAATTATTGTACTGATTTGAATACAATTTTGCTTGAATATTCTTAGGGGGTCATGCTTAGTTGGGAGGTGGAAATAAACGTGACTTTCAGGAATTATTTGTGGAAAGTCACATGTATATTTTTTACAACTATTTGCTTATTTTAAAAGTGCATGTATTCAGTAACTCTCAGTAACTTTGTTATAGGAAAATATTAAAAAGTGAACGAATAACAGCTACCCTCGCGGAAGCTGTTTTTATAATAACGCTGCGTGGTGAGCACGATTTCTCCGAGCCGGGTTATCTGAAATCAGAAAGTGAAGAAGATTCTGTTGATATACGAGTTTATCTGGTTTATGTGCGAAGGATTTTTAAAAAAAATGATTTTAGACAAAATGGCGGCCGTTTAACGCAAAATCTTGATTTTGCGATGTCTGGATTGTTCGTTTTTCGTGGATTAAAAATATAGTTTTCATCGAAAACAAAAATCACGAACTAGATAAACTCATTTACTAACAGAATCTTCCTCAGTGTTCGATGTCAGATGATCCGGCTGGGATAAATCACGCTCACCGCTAAAAATAATAGTTTCCAGAAGAGTGGCTGTTATTCTTTCATTTTTTAATATTTCCCTGTAACAAAATTACTGAGAATTTCTAAATATATGTATTTTTAAAATAAGCTAATAATTGTAACAAATATACATTAAATTTTCCATAAAAAATTCCCGAAAATCGGTTTTTCGCCTGTCAACTAAGCATGAACCCCTAAAGACTATAATCTAGTATTTATCGACGCGGCTTTTGAAAAAATTTTATTTTTGGAAAGTAGCACCTACTCAATGTCAACCATGCGATTTTCGACCTAAGTTCTCATCTTCATTTGTTAACAAAAAACAAAACAAGACACTCATCGAATTGGTTTACCTGGAATAATGGCTCTGTATCATTTCAAATATCAGAGATACATATAGCTAATGTTCAAAATCAGGTGTCGTCCGGTGCTAAGAGAACTTCCCCTACTTGCAAATTTCTCGATTTCGATTTCGACACCTGAACCGCTGGTTCACCCATGCAAGAAGCTTTCAGAAAAATTCTCAACGTTTCCTACGCCCGAGAGGGACAAAGGACAATTTCAACGTCGCGTCTGTATTCGCGAGACTCGTCATTCATGCGCGCGCGAAACGAAAATGAACAGGCTCGAAAATCGATGGTGCAGGCGAACGGATTTCAAATTCCCCTTTCAAAGCGAGTTTTACAACGTCGAGCGCAATTAAGCGGAAGCTGGGGAAAAAAATCCCAGACGCGGAGGCTTGTCGAATCAAAGGCCGTGACGGCTCTTAACCGTCCGGGCCTCGTGATCCCCGCGCTGTCACGGATGATAATTAAATTTCATCGACGCTGTTTAAAAGCGCGTCGTGTCGCGTTCCGCGATTCCCGTCGTTAATTTCGAATTACAGGCTCCGCGCGGCGCGAGCAACGGCGAGTGTTTACGGCGTCGCGTCGATAATTGCGCCGGGAAACGAGTGTGTCGGCCGGTTTTCATCTGCGCCCGGTCTGTTCCGCGTTGAATTTTTGACAAGAGCGAGGGAACAGGCGGAGAACTGGGCGCCAACGTCACGCCGACTAATCCGATCGCTGTGCACGCGAATCCCGAGCACAGTATTATGCGTCCCGACAAAACTTTTTCGAGAGCCCGCCTATTTACAGTTGCTCTTATATTTGTTTAGCCTCGGCGACCCCTCCCCGCGGACAGCACATTTGCAAATTAATTCTTTCTCTGCACTCGCGGCGGGACGGATGCTTTTCGCGTTGGACAATCGAATTGGAACAAAAGCCATCGAACGGGAAAATACTGTACCGTTCGGCGAGGCTTTTCCACTGGAAACCTAACGTCAATTGCCATTTACCACACTGCGTGGTAGCTACATAAAGTAAGAGACAAACAGCTGGACCTTTGTCGACGGGAAAATGGAAAAGTTGCCGGTAACCTAATCGGGCCGTAGCTTTTGGTTTTCAAGCGTAACCTCGGCGTGCCTGTGGGTAGCATCGGGACAGTGGTATCTTCGGTAGCGTCGGGTTGGATCCGAAAAACTTTTTCGACGATTGCTTTAACTCGTAGGCAGCCTTATCTGCCGTAACAGAGGAGGAAAATTCTTTGCTTTCGAGGCACGATCCTGCTGCCTCTTTGTGCTCCCGACTGTTTCGTCTTTCTTTCCAAAGCGAGAGCTCGCCACCCTCCCCGCGCCTTCACTCTCTTTTCAATTTTCCAGATATTCCCCGAGAGCGTGCAATTTTTTATTACGAAGTTGCAGACGTCTATTCTGCTCTAACTTTATTTAATTATTGGAAATTGGGAAAATTGCACCGTTTGCGGATTTGCTATTAATATCGCAGCTGGAATTACGCGCGCGAATCATCGATCCCCTTTCGTCACTCCACGTTGTTAACCCCTCGGATATTCCGAGCCGACAAGATACGTCCATCTATTTGTCTCTCTTATACCGCGAAGTGAAAGGGGAGACGAATGCAAGCGCAGATACGGGAGGCAGATAAATTGAGAGAAATATATATCGCGGGGAGCGTAACGCGACAGAGACGGCAGGTGGGAAATCTTTTTACATCAGTCGCGAAACGATCTCGTCCGAGCAAAAGTCCCCCGCTGACAAAGCTGCAAAGCGTGATACGAACATTTTTCGAGAGGAGGGGACGCGTGAATAAATGCTCCCTGTCCTCGGCTATCCTTCAGCTGACACGATATCATAGGGGGAGTTCGATCACTTTCGATCGTAGGTAAAATCGAAACGCTAATTTCTCAACAAACCGCGACAACAATCTTGAGGTTTCCACAATTTGAATAATTGCTGGTGAGGCTCTTCCATGTAAACTGTTCCTTTACAAATAACATTAATATTAATATTATAGATGGGGCCACATTAATTTCGCTATTCGTATGTAGAGTTCGAAAAAGAGTAGCATCGAGAAATCGGTGCTGGAGGAATCGGTAACGCGGCTGGCCAGTTAGAGCTGTTCGAGTACTCAAAAAAAGCGAGCCGATCCTGACTCGGCTCGAAGAACCGAGTACTCGTGAAAACCGAGCGGCTCCAAAGAATCGACTACTCGAATTCTTTCGAGCGGCTCGAAGAGAACCGACTAGTCGATTTTTCTTTTTTTTTCTCTTCGAGTACTCGGTTCGGCTCGGTCCGAATTTCAAGCTACTCGAATATTCGAGTACTCGAACAGCCCTATGGCCAGCACGCAGAAGACCTGCGGATCTTAGACTCGAATCCCCATCGTCCATCGTTCCCTTTTTTCGCTTACAATTCCAACAAATCCCCACTATTACAGCCAGTTGTTCATCCAGCGTCTGACCATTCGTTGACCTATACCACTGACGAATCCATTCAGCTGCCCTGTAACCGTGAACTTGCAGTCGCCTCGGCGAGTACTTGCTCCGGCCAGGCTTTCATCGTGCAGCCAAAGTAATGATCGCACGATCGGCGGTGTTTCAGTCGCGCCCGTGTGCAAGGAGGACCGAATCATCGTGGTGGGCGCGTCGAGGGGCGAGTCCCTGCACATCGCATGCAGGGTGGAGGCCGATCCGCCGGCGCACAATTTCCGATGGAAATTCAACAACAGCGGGGAGACGTTGGAAGTGGCGCCGGGCAGATTCTCGATGGAGAAGTCTAGCGGCGTGAGCGTGCTCAGGTACACGCCGATCACCGAGCTGGATTACGGCACTCTGTCCTGCTGGGCGGACAATTTCGTCGGTACACAGGCGAGACCGTGTCTCTTCCAGCTGGTAGCCGCCGGTGAGTATTTACCGGATCTCAGTAAACGTTACACCGGGCCCCTCTAGCGGCGGCCGTGCTCCCACCTCCACTCCTCGAGTGGTCAGGAAATCGAGTTAAAATCCCTCGGAGGTGGGAGCAAAAGCGAGCCCCTATATTCAACGGAGCCACGAGCTTCCGCGTGGCGCGTCCCCCCCCCCCCCCCCCCGGCCTCCTGCCAGTACAAACGCGACCGCGCTTTATGTTTCAAGCTCCCCTGAATTCCGCCGCCCTCCTCCCAGATTTCATAACCCCCGTTCGCGGGAGCACTCGCGAAAACTGCGACGGGCGTGCTCTTACATACCGATAAAAGGAGGGACTGGCCACTTCGATGGAACATATTAATGAGAAACCTCGGCGCAACGTTCCGCCGAACCCGGGCCGGATCCGGTAAAAGGTTCCATTGTTTAAACCGCGGATTAAACTTTTATCCCACGCTTGCTTTCCCCGACTTCCGAACACGTCACGGCCGGGTCGATGGGGGGGAAAAAACGCGGGGAGGATGCCGGCAGCCGGATCCGAAGATCCTTGGCGCGTAAATTATTCAGAGGCCGGCACATTCCTGGCACCCTCGAGACCGAACCAAACCGCCGGGACTATTAACGCCTCAATTATTTACCCTTCCGAGACCGAGATTGTCCAGCCTCTAAAGATCTTTCCAATTAGTTCGAAAGCGGTCGTTAATCAAGACCGGGCCGTGTCACCGCTAACCACCGACCCGTCCCACCTCCCCCGTGCGATTATTTAATGCCATTATTTCGACCCTTATTTATGCCTTGTTTACGGAGCGCTCGAACGCGGAAGTGTGTAGGGTCGTTTCGGGAGAGACGCGCCACATCTTTGCTATTGCTTATAAAGTCTTAAATTCAAGTATAGGTAAATGTAGTTTAATTATTTATTTCAATCTCTTTAAGGAAATATAGCATTAACTGTAAATGAAAACTTTATTTTAATATTGCAATAAGCTATCTAAGAAAGCATCGAGAAAGTGCAGCTTTTCCTAAGCCCGAAGGAGAGATGCACTTCAGGCTCCGGAGAGAGCCCCGTTCTCCGTACTCCTATTCTTTTTTATCTCTTCCACACATGTTGCAGAATAAAGGATACTTGGATACATGGTACATGTTTTATGAAGACATTTTAAGCACTCCAGGCAACGAATCCAATCCACCGTAGAACTGGTTGATTTGTAGTCTTCTAAGCATTCGTTACAATAGTCGTCAGAGTTTTTATCAGTCTTGATTGACTTCTTCTTTGGTTTAATCTTTGATTCTTCCTTATTAGTCTCTCCCTTAATTGAAATTATCTGAGATTCTGCTTTTTTGCTCTCACCCTTCATAGTTCTAATCATTGCTGGCTGCAGTCCAGACTGTCCTTTTATGTTCTTATGTAGTGCCTCTTGTACTTTTTCTTGTTTTACGTCCCCTAATAATTTTATTTTACTTTCTCCAATAATTTTGTTTTATTTATATTTTCTAGACTAGTCAGCATTTGATCTATATTTTCTTAAGAAACTATTTTTGTATACAAACTACTCCTTAGAAGCAGCATTTAGACCCATTTCTTTGTTTCTTAGCTTTGATATAGCTTTTTTGAGATATTCTTCTGTCCACAGCGCTCTGGCACGATTATTTGCTTTCCTCATATTTATATACCCTCGGCATGTCCTGAAGAGGATTAATTGACGGTGCATCTCTCCTTCGATTTTGAGGTGCATCTATCCCTACATTGAAGGATAATCAAAATTTGACTCACGGTTCACAGAAATATTTCGTACGAAATCCAAGGCAGTGAAATGTTTTTTTTGTCACTTTCAATGCACGTAAATAACACGATCAATGTGTTTTGTTTATGAAATTATATTCATAGACAAGAATACTAGTATTAAGAGTTCAATCAATGCTGCAAATTGTTTAGTGCGGTCCGAACATGAACTGATGTATCTCTCCTGCAGATAAATCTCTCCCGAAATCACCCTAAACTGTAAAATTACACGGTCAAATCGCGTTTCATCGGCAGGCCAGGCTCCAACCTTTCAACCTGCGCCCTGTTCGACCCACCTATAGCTCGAGCTTATTGTTAAATTACATAGAAGCTAATTAGCGCGATTAATTGTGTTTACCCCAGGGTGGAAGCTCGAAATGTTATTCAATAGCATTTCAAACATTTCGAGTAAACTTGTGGGAACGTTCTTTGTGGGTTTAACAGCAATGCTAGGAAACCGAATCGGTCGATATCTTGGTAATCGTTAGATTTAGCAGGAATTAACTGCAGTGCTCTTCTGCCGAGGCGGATCTCGATCCCCGCATTTCCGGCTTTGCTGGAAATCGTCGCACGCGACGAAAGCTCGCGGCCCATTTTGCTCTTCGCATTGTTCCTCAAGCATCCGCCAATTTTCCAAAGGATCGGCCCTCGGTTTCGGGGGACGGGGAGAGAAAGAGAGAGAGAGAGAGAGAGAGAGAGAGAGAGAGGGACGAGCGGTCAGCACCCTGACAGATATTCGGGAATTATCGCCGCGCGCACAATGCGACGCGACCAATCATCGCGCGGTAAACCGACATTAATCCGCTCGCGGATTTTCACCGCTCGGGACTACGTGGGCGTCTTTTTTTCCTAGCGGGCGTATGATAGGGAGTGACGTTGACGCGGCGACCTGCCGAAAGCGTATTGACGTTGACAAATACGCGCTACGTCAAATCGACGCGCTCCCTCCTTTGTGGTCGCCGCGTTTTCATCCCTCGCGGCTCGGCCCGACCCTGACGTTCCGCGGACGAATGAAAAAAAAAAAATTGATGAAAAATAGAGTATTGGGCAAACTCTGTTCACCCCGAAGAGTCAGCCTGGCGGAAGATTGAGCGCGCAGGACTGGAGGGCAAGGAAATCGTACGAATGTTTGCCGAGGACATTTGCGAGGAGTCTCCGTGGCACAGCGCAGAGTTTCCAGTGGAATCGAGGCCACTCGGTCCGCCGTCTCTCGAGCGTGTCGTCGATTTCACGTGGCCAACGTCGTAACGAAAGCTCCGTGGGGCGAGTCCCTTTCGTACGCAGCGAGCCGCGCGGCGGAATTATTTCGAAATCTGTCGTTATTGGTATTGGATAATCGCGTGGGCGAGGGCACTCGGAAGCTGCGCCGAGGAGGCCGGAGCGAGCGAAAGTTCGCGAACCAAAGAAAGTTTGGGCCGGCTATTCGACGTTGGCTGGGGCATTGTTCCAGCCGCCTGGGCGGGTCTGGAATAAAAAAATTATTTTCCACAGGGATTTCCGGCGGACGGGGCGGTATTTTTAAGGATTAAATAAAAGAATCGCTGACGCGGGAACGTCATTACCCCGGGCCGATGTTGATTAAATAACAGGCTCCGACCGCGACGGCTGGGAACGGCCGCGAGCCGTGAAAAATTCGCCGACCGCGTTTCGCGTATCCATTTTTCATACGGCCATCGGAATAAGTTGAAAAGAAAGCGGCCAGTTTATCGGGGAACAGAATTTTCAATCGACGGCGAACAAAAATGCACCGCTCCGCCCTCGCCGCTGAACCGCGCACATATATTACGCTGCGGATGAAAATAAATTGAACGACGTCGGGCGGAGGAGCCGGGCGGTGCCGCGAGGGACGGCGGGGGGGGGCGAGAAACCCTTGGAAA
This sequence comes from Andrena marginata, assembly GCA_963932335.1. NCBI lineage: Eukaryota > Metazoa > Arthropoda > Insecta > Hymenoptera > Andrenidae > Andrena > Andrena marginata. Next base: position 10,427,341 of record OZ010661.1, read on the forward strand.
ATTCAATATATCCTTTAGAGCAAACGAAAGGATCCGACGTGGCTAGCGATGCGGTGCGGTTTGAAATTAACGCGAGCGTAATCCGCATCGCGGAGCAAAGAGTCCCGCGATGTAAATAGGTTCGGGAGAAGGGAAACAAAGAAACAAAGCGAGGAAGAAAGAAAGAAAAGTAGGCCGGGGGTGGGAAGGGGAATAAAGGCCGGTCGAAGGGTTCGCTTTCCAGTCGCTGCGTCCGCGGGACGGGCGAACAATATTTATTTCCTCGTCGGCGTTCAGCGCTGCGATAGCTACCCTGTCTGTTTAAGGAAGAGCGTTGCCAGCGAAACGGGGCAACGAGATGAAAAACGAAACGGGAAATCGGGGGGAGAGGAAAAGCAGGGAGAAACAGGGACGCGATGCGCTCGAATCACGGCCAGAAACTGCGCGCGCTTTGACTGACAGTGGAGGTAAAGAATTTTCGTAGGTCGCGAACTGCGCCCTGGAGCGGGGGCGGTCGACGGCGATGGGGCGAGGGGAAGGAAGAAAAAGGGCGGGACATCTCTGTGACCATTACTATCCCGGTACACTAAATCCTTGCCACTCGTAGTGGCGCAAACATTTTTCACCGGGAAGCTTGATTTCCAGGGAGCCCGGTCTCTCCGCGGGTCTCGCGCGCTTTCAGCCAACCTGTAGAGCGGCCTTCGAGCGTACAAAGTATCCGGGAAATATTACCGGACAAAGGGCGACAAACGAGGCCGCGCGATAACAAAGGAGGAAGCGCAGGATCGCGGAAGGCCGGGATATTTCCTTCGAACGAACGCGCGCCGCGATATCAGAGCTGGCGGCGGGAGCTTCCGAGGGAACGACCGAGTTCAGGGGGGAAATGATTTTCATCGTTCGTTTGATTCGTCCACGGTCCACGGACGAGCGAAAGCCGGGATAATAATCGTTGGTCCCGCGTGGGATGAGGTGCTTTCGCTCTTATTACGGGGAGCTTGTGCAGGCGCTGCAGTCCCCAGGGCAGGTAGAGATTCGCGCAAAGTAAGCGTGGACTACAGGGCCCTCCAAAATGTATTCAAACTGCGGTGGAGCGTCGACTCTGCCCGTGAGTCTCTTAAACAACAGAAATGGTAAGCCTTGGGGCAAGCGTCTCGTGGAATATAGACCGATAGATCTAATCTAGCGCGATAAACGTTTACCACTCTCGCGAAATATAGAGTTTGCCTCGAGTATTCGTACGAAGCTTCTCTTCGCCTCGGTAGTCGTACAATTCGTGTCTATAGTTGTGACTAAGATCGGTATCAGATATACTGGCCGGTGAGTTTAGTGAGGGGTATTCTCCCACCATACCTCTTGCCTGCCTTAGTGCTTCTTTTCTCAACGCTTTTTCAGACTCGCTCTCGCCTTCGCAGAACAAGAGTGAGTCAGAAGTGGTGGGGGATAGCGCCAAGCTCTTGACGTGTAGGCCAAGCCGAGTTCTTAGCGTAGAAATACATGCATCAGAATAGGTGTGCGTTAGGTGCCAAAAAATTCAGGAGTGTTATTGGTCAAAAGATTGATTCTTTCTCGATAGCTTCATCTCGTATTAGTTTACGCATAACTTTGTAACGCACACAATTATTACGCTAAGAATAAATAACAACCATACGGCTACGTTCAGACGGAGCCGAGCAGCGCTTCCTTTACTCCACCATACCCTTCGGGGACCACGCAATTCCGATTAACAAATCCACGATCGTCAAATGGTGGTGGCTGATTTCTCCTCGATCGTTGCTCGCGAAAACGAACTCACTTGCCAATATATCTGATACCAAGCGAGCAGCGGCCTTGGAGCTGAGCGTTTACAATCGCAACGCGCTTTAAAGAGCCAGCCAAGACTGAAATCCTTACGAATCAATTTCACGCGCCGAGTGGTTTTAATATTCGGGAAGTTGCTGGACGTCAAGTTTTCCCTTCGCGCGCCATAACCGACTCCGTGGCCTCGAAACGGAAAGTTCACTGTGTCGCGGATCGATCCTGGCGGGCCGGAGCATCCGGAGAGTTGTCGAGCTCCTTTTAATCGTCCGCGTAACGCGGAGTGTAAAATTTTCACGACTCGGACCTTAAGCAGGCGAGTTTGCTGAACGGTGCCGTTTATGTATAGGCGACGGTTCTTCTCGTTTCAGGGAAGCCATTTCCGGTACGTAACTGCACGCTCGCGAACCAGACTTACACCAGCGTCGAGGTGAAATGCGTGGCTGGCTACGACGGCGGGCTTCCGCAAAAATTCGTCCTGGAGGTGTACCACGGTGACGTGGACTTCCTCTCGAGCAGCCATCTCCTCTACAACGTCTCGAACGCCGAGGAGCCGAGCTTCTCCCTGGCTGGATTGGAGGCGTCGGTGGACGCCGGCGTTCACGTCGCCGTTTACGCCGTCAACGCGAAGGGTCGCAGCCAATCGGTCATCCTCAGCGAGGTCACTTACCGAGACGCCGAGAAACGAACCGGTAAGTCCATGTACTATGTCTCCTTAATCGTTTGTTCAGCGCAAGCTACTGTCAATCCAGTTCAGTACTTACAAGCAAACACCGCGAATCCTTACTCACCGATTGGAACGCAACTTTGTGGGTTTATAGAGTGGCTAAAGGCAAGAACAGCTTTACGTTTCTTTCGTGCCCAATCGCCCTTAAAGGGTGTGAAGATTAACCTTAAAACCAAAATGGCACCTCCAGCTTTTGATAGAAAAGAATTTTTTAAACAAAAGTTTAATGGTGCACTAAGCACTGCAAAGTGGGGTTAACAAAATTTTGAAAAATGCTTTCGTCGAGTATTCTTTCTTAAACCCTTTTCAAAATATTGTTAACGCAAGTTTGTAGCGCTTTATTGTACCAATAAACTTCAGTTTAAAATTTATTCTTCTGTCTCTTGTATTTTAGAAGTTACACGCGAAAAGTGAGAGTGTCATTTTGACTTTGAGGTTAGTTTTCACACCCTTAAAGGGCGATTAAGCACGAATGAAACATAGCATTGTTCTTATCTTGAGTCACTCTACAAGCCCACAAAGTTGCGTTCCAATCGGCGAGCAAGGATTCGCTACGTTCCCTGTCAGACACGTACCTACATATGTACCTACGTCGAAGATCGAAGAACCTCGCGTCGTACATTTTTATAGCTACTAACGACACGAGGGTGGCGACAGGGAGAACGTTATTTTTCGTGAGAAAACGGCCGGATGTTAGAGCAGATAAGCGCGAGGGGGAAGGGAAAGGGAATGGAAAAGGGAACGCGACAGAATGAAAAATCGCCTGTCACCAGCGAGCTTAATCGAACAAGAGACGCGTTCAAGTAGAAACGGACCGCGGTGGGTGGACCCTGATCAATATAATGACCGGCACCGATTGCCGGCAGATTAACAAAGGTTCGGGGATCCAGCAGGCGCAAGGTCGGGGCTCGCAAGCCGTTGCTGCGGGTTCCTCGTCCCGGCTTCGAAACGGATGGTAGGTAGCTGTTCCCGAGTGGGTGGTGTCAACGACGGGCCTGGTAAGCAAGACGGATCGCCACCCTCGAGACAACACACCGAGACGAATGCACCACACCCATTACCCGTCTGTGTACGTCACGCTACTTAGACCGCGGTCCGAGCTGCGCTCGGGGAAACCTGCCCCGGCGGTGGCCGTCGGCTAGCTGGGAAAGAGCGGAGAAGCAAAAAGCATTCAATTCCGTAAAGTTTATGAAAAGGTTCTTCTCTCCGCGGAAACACGCGGCTGTTTGAAACGTTGCACGATCTCGCACGGCGAGATCGCTTAAAAAACTGTGGAGGAAACACGCGCTGGGAGCAACAGCGTTCCGGGGTTTGGGTACGGTGTAAAAATGCAAAAGGGTTCGTCACGGAGCGGTGCGCGCAGTGTGTCACTGGATGACGTCGTGTGTACACGCGCGATCGTAAATATCAACGTGGCGTGGAGTTTACAACGAGGTAAAACGGAGGGCACCAAATCAATTGTCAGTAAAGTGATTTACGGCCGCGGTGGCGTCTATCAATTTGCGAACGGGGGATGCGAGCGAGCGCGGAGGGCGCGCGCGTACGTCGGCCTCGCCTGGCCTCGCGCGCGCTCCCGACCGCCGCGCCGCACCGCGACTCCTCGTACATCAACTTCACGACGTTCAAGAACAAACGACCATTACTTACCTCTCTGTCTCTCCATCTATCTATCCCTCGGACCGCATTTGATTATCTTTCGATTCGCCGTTCCGCCAGGCTCGGGAGGTAAGCGAGAGAGGCAGAGGCTTGGTTGTAGTTCTCGCGAGCAAAAGGAACTGGAATAGTATTCGATTGGCCATCGACCGAATCAATGGAATCGTTAGTGGAATAGAAGTGCGAAATAATTGATCGCGCATCCAATCGTTTCAAGCGTCTAAGTGACTTTTCATTATCGTTTAATTTCATCGCGTCTCGATGCGACACACTTCTCGCACAAGCCGGGATCGAGAGGCAACTGTCATCCCCGCGCCTCCGCCCTTTTTCCCCACTTTTCTGTTGCCTATCCCTGTCAGTTTCGCCCGCGAGATCTATACTTACCATTAAAACTCCCCTCGTTGGAGCTCGATCGGCGAAACGACCACTTCCCTAATGAACGGGCCGAAAGTCGATTAGCGCGTAATTAGGACATTAGCTGGAAACTTGCTGCATTTAAATACCCCGGCTTCCCGACCTCCCGCGTTCTTCGATTCTGCCCTCCTGCCCAAGGAGGGCAGAGCAATTTCGAGGAGCGTGTCTCGGGATTCTTGGTAAAAATACCATCGACAACCTTCGACCCCTTAGAAGCCAGATATTTAGGGGTTTCCACTTAATCGTCTCACCTTGCGCAAGCATATCAGGCCACTCGACACGCGCCACGCTAGACGGTTGCTCCTCCACAGGCGTCTCACCCCCCCGTGTTTCAGGGAACAGAAAATCGTCACTTTCGGGGCGCGCGTGTTCGTTTCTGCCTGGGGCCAATTTTAGCCCTTCGGCGGATGCGATGCGTTGGGAGAGTTTTTTTTCCCCATTCGCCACGCAGGGCAACGAGCATCGAATTAAGGAAAGCAATTACAGATAATGGTCCCAACGGCACCCGCTGCCGGAAGCGCGCGGAAGTCGGAGAGGAAAGGCGGCGGAGAAAGAGAGATAAAAGGGGGAGGGTGAATAAGAAGGGGAGAGAGCGGGAGAAAGGAGAGAAGCCATCCACGAGAGATACGAATGTACAGGCTGGTCATTAAGCGGCTCCACCTTCTCCCTCGCACCCTCTTCCTCGCGTGGTCCCCTCCCTCCTTCGCTCGTTCGCTCGTCTTTTTGGACATTAAGCCGTTTCGCGTGCGGTAATTCTGCCCGGGTCATTTTTGCCGCTCTTCTTGCTCCGTCGTTAACTTCACTTAGCTCTGTTTACCCCCTCCCTCGCCCTTATTCCTCTCTCTTCCACCGCCCCTCTTCGCCGACCCCGTTGCTCTCCTCCTTGTTTCTGCTCGACCTCTCGTCAGACGTCCCCGAAAGCTCCCTCACTTTTTCGCCCGGCTGTTTTTTCTTCGCAGCGCTCCTTGTCAACTTATTTCGCCGTCGACCCGGGACCCCGGCGGTCGTGCTTTCTCGATGACGCGTCGAGCTTCGCCGCCTGTCGCCCGATCTCTCCGCTTCGAGAGGAGCTTTCGAAAAGCTTCGCTGTTGGTCCCAGCGTGTTCTTCCACCATCCTGCGCCCCAAGACCGTTCAATTAGGGGCTCCTGCTAGAGTCTCTCACCGCGAGAGCACCACCACTGGAACGCGCGTCTCTCGCGTAAACCCGTCGCGTGGGGGCGCGTAGATCGTGGCGCGTGGATGTTGAACAAGTGCGTCGCGTGTCGCGATTAACGGTAGATCGACGACAGTCGGTTCGCAGCGATCGCGCGTGCTGCCTGGTGTGTTTACGCGTGTCGTTAGCGTAATCGAAGTTCCCAATACGCGGCGTCGCGTCGCGTCGGTGTAATTCATCGCGCTCGGAGCGCCGATACACAGTCATTCCTCCCCCGCCCGTGTATACACCGCGTCGATTAAAGAGCGATCAAACCGACGAGCTTCCGCTGCAGAGGGGATAAAGCTTTCGCGAGGCTAGACTCTCGCGTGTCCGCGGAACGTTACCGATTCAACGCGCGATCAGCATTTCGAGGGCCATCGACGCGGAGGGTGCGTTTAAAAGTAAAGCGCGACAACGTTGCTATTTGAAGCGCGACGAACGAGCAAACCGGTTCATAGAGCAATGAAACATCGTGGCCATCAATTCCTCCGCGGGCAATCATCGCGGCACGACGCGTCGCGACGCCCCTCTTCGGGCCGCTTTAAATTTCATTAAACCGACGCGGACCGATGTCCCGTCCGTAGGGGAAACGATTATTATCGCTATACGAGTCACCGTTAAGTCCTTAAGAAATATCCCCCGCGGCGTAATATATTCCGCGACGGAGTTTATATCAAGCGCCGCCGAGTTATCCGGCAATTCTGCCCGCAGCCGTGGAAATTCCTCAAACGGTTCATGGCCGGGCCGTTACCGTCCGCGCCATTCGTAACAGGTAATGTTGCCGGAAGTATCATAACGGCCCATTCTCGAGTTCCTAAGCCTGTCTCTAAATACTGGCCGGAGTTAAGCGGAAACGGCTGGCCGTGATTACACGACCGGCTCGGCGACCGTTGCCTTTGAATCGGAATTTTGCCGCCGGCCCCGCTTAATACCGCGCCACCGTTTTCGCCCCGGACCGTTCGCCCGACCCAAGACAATCCTTTTGTTTGAGCATCGCCGCAAATGGGACGCTTTGCCACCGGACTCGCCTGTCCAGACCGCGACGCATTCGGATACGGGCGTTCGAGGTCACCGGAACCTCCGGTACCCCGTTAAGAAGCACGTTATTGGCGCAGGAAGCAACGTAATCGCGTGCGAAGTGCGTCTCCTTCTGGCCGGGGAACTGGGTGACGACCTGGACGGTTCGCTCGTTGCAGCAAGTGGGACTTAAGCGGCCAGTCCACTGTGTCTTTTGAGATAATCGCGTTTAAAGTTTTAAAACAAATTAAAATAATTCTTTTAAATTTTTGTATATAATATAAGAGTAGCTTAATAAACACCAAAAAGATTTATTGCATTATATGTTGTATCTACGAAGAAAAAAATCTTTAAAAATAGCTTGATTTGAAGGTTTGAAAAATAGCCCGTCGTTGCTCTCAATGCCTTATTTACAAAGGGGCAGTCCTGACCGATTTCGATGACCTTGGAAAATGTTATCGGGGGCATGATTCTAAATCAATTTTGCCCTACACGTGTTACCGCCGCTCAATTTTAGATTTCGAGATATTTGTAAAAAACTGTAATCGGTAGTTGGTTTGGGTTAGATGGCTCAGCGACCCCTGCGAGGAGGAGGAGCGTCAGCTTTTGGGAGATTTACACATTTTTTTATCTTAAATCTCCCAAAAGGTGGAGGGTGTTAGGGAGTTAGGCACCCCTAAACCATCTAACCCAAACCAACTACCGATCACAGTTTTTTTCCAAATATCTCGAAAACTGAGCACAGCGACGATAATATGTATAGGAAAAAGTTGTTCAGAATATTAGTTAACAATATGTTTCAAGGTCGTTGATATCGGTGAGGATTGCCCTTTTGTAAATAATTGCCGTAATTTTTGTAAGGAATAAATAAAGTTTTCAAAAAATACATAAGTGGCAAAAAAGGAGGGGAGAGTAGGGTAAAGCGAAACAGGTGGGTAAAACGGAACATCAATGTTTTTCTTAGAGTAGAGCTACGAATTTCGTGGCAGACCATAGACCCGTGCACACCTTACTTTTCGATTAACAGTGTTGTACACATTTCCGGTATCGAAGTTTCGATATTGTGTTGTGTTTCGACCACTTTTCTTCACTTGGATTTAGAAAATTTATAACGCTAGGAACACCGTTGGATTATTCTATAGTCCTTACGGTACATTTTGACGTTTTACCCAGTTCTTTACCTCACGCTGAAGTGTAAATATTAAATGTTTACTAAATTACCTCATGTGGGGCAAAGTGAAACACTTTTGCGTTGGATAAAACAGAACACCTATTATGTACGGGGAAGACTGGAAACGTCTCTTAGTACGCGTTTATTTTTTTCTTTTAATTATTAGATTGTAGATTGAAATTTTAATTACTATCCTTATTCCCAAGAAAATTAATTTTATATAGAAAATTATGATGTATGAGATACATTTTTCATTCGATCAATGTGTTCTCCATGCACCTTTTTATCTGGTCAAATATTTTTCTTACGTGTATAATATATATTTTTGTAATATTTTATCTATAACAGTTACACCTACAACATATATATATAGCTTTTTTACACAAATGAATACTTTTCAAACAATAAAAATTAAGATTTTGTACGTTTACATGATCTCGATGAGCGAGGCGAATATTTCGATACCTCCAGTAAATCTCATTTTCCTTTGTTGCCAAATATTTTTCTTAACAAAGTCTTTGATTCTCTTATAATCTAAAATCCACTTAAGACACATACTGAAGTTCCGTGTCATTTTTTCCATCCCATTTTAAGTTATCACTCGCCAAAGTTAAGCGTTCCATTTCACCCTACTCTCCCAATTAAAAGCTCCCTCAACTACAATATTTAATAAATAAATGTATATTTTTTAGTAATTACAGTGTTTAAGGGTGCCCACTTCATCAAGGGCCCGCAGGGCCGGCTTGCCGTCGCATCGGGCGCTCTGACACCCTGGCCAGTTCGCCACCATTCCCGGATATCAAGTGAAATAGTTCATTTCGCGAAAAAACATTGGCATTGACGTACGTTGAAGTACATTGACGTCAGCCGCCTACGGTTACCATGTAAATCCAGTTTAATTTCAAGAGACCACCGTTCGCGGAGTTGAAAAGAGAGATTAAGGGCGGATCGATTCGCGCGCCTGCACGCCGGGATTCCTCTTAGAGTACCTACGTGCGTGAAAGCGCGGTATCGCGTCTGAGGTTGAAAGACGTCAGTTGCACGGACTTCTAAATCAGATGACAGGAGGGCCGCGAGATTTCCTTGCCGTTCACGCACCAAACGTATGTACGTAGGTACGAGCTGTGTTTCCGTCTCAGTGGCGGGCCGCGAAATCGCTTTAGCCCCCGAGTGTACATGGGAACAGGCTGGCTTCCGCGTTACCTGAAAACGGCGTCGCGTTTCGGGGTGAAACGGTTCGGGTGATTCGACGGATCGAAGATTCTGCGGGTTCGCAGGCAACCGGTGTCGCGCCGACGGGACGAGTAGGAGGGAGCGTAATTTGAATATCCGGCGGCGGCATCGCAGGCAGGACAAGCCAGGAAGCTGGAATAATTTCGGCGAAACCGATGGCTCGCGGGCATTCGAATTAAAGGGAAATCGAGAGGCGAGCTCGGGGGAGGCCGGGAGACGAGTAGGCAGCGTCGCGCTAGATAAAGGGTTCCATCGACACCACTGGCATTCCTGCCGGATCGCACGATAATTGAGATCAGGGTACTTGGCCTTAAGCCTTTCGAGCCTCCGAGCCTCCGACGATCGGCCAATCCCCTCGATAAGCGTTTATTATGGACGAGATTCTCAAGATCCGCAACTACATCGCCCTTGGCTTCGACCCTTTCGCCCTTTCGCCTTCCCCTGGCCTCTCTCTCTCTTGCTTTCCCTCCGCGGGCCAATCCTCTTCAGGTTGCGAGATTGCGTCGGTAATTGCTCCTCGATTTCACCCACGTACACACGGCTTTCTATCGTTACACATGAGCGTACGATCTCTCTCCCTCTCTCTCTCTCTCTCTCTCTCTCCCTCCCTCTCTCGCGCGCGTGTACATACGGGATGGCAAAGGGCGCGGAGCAGGAGCCACAGACCGAGCAGGAGGGAGATAGAGAGCAATCAGTGACGAACTCTCCAGACTGTTCCGGTCCGATCGTAATTAAGAGGATACTAAACCGCCATCCACGTCGCTACTTGACCGTCTCGTATTAGCATCCAGAAAATCGCAAAGGGATCAACGGTCTATGTGATTGCGCGGACCACTCGTGGGATCTGGATCGCTGGTAGGTGGATGTTACTCGACGTGAAACGCTCGCCAAAGCTGTTCTAAAAATGGCTACTATCCATCTACCCGATTCGAAGCTAATATGCTCGGTGACGTCTGTCCCCGGGAAGCCTTTTAATATCCCCGCTGGAGGGACGGGGGTAATTTTCAGGACCGTCGTGCACCGTGGTCCTTCGTAATCCGGGTGGACGGCGATCGGTCACGGAGACGAAAAGAGAGTCGCGTGAGCGGTTCATTAATTGAAAACGGCTGCCGGAACGTAAGTCGCCTTAGCCGAGGGACGGACAGGGTAACATCGATTCGGGGTTAGCCTTACGTTCGAATTAATCCAGGTGAGCCGAAGTTAGATCTGGCCCCGGCTAAGCCGGGCTTTTTGGTGACTTAGCCTCGGCCACGTGACGCTGCGCCGGAGACTCGTCTTATTCCGCGACCGGATATATCCCTGCGACGCGTGCTTCCTCAACGACTCCCCCTTTCGCGGAGTTAGCCGTTCCAGCTTTTCCCCTGACCTCCAGTTGGTCAGCGAACGGAAGGCGGTGCAGGATCTCCTAACGATTTCTCGTATGGAAAATGAAGGAGGCCTTCCTCGAAGATTGGGAGCCGAGCCTCCGCGGCAGCGAGGAGAAACGGCTGGAACAGATGTTGCGTAGATCTCGAGCAGGTCGGGAGGATCTTTTTTCCAACGGCGCCGGAGGAGGAAGCGACGAGGAACCTCGTGACCCCGCGTTAAGACCGATTAGCGATCTAAACTTCGATGAACTCCGAGTTCGGGAGCCCGCTGGGATATGCGATTTCCCCTGGTTGGCTCTCCTCGGGAATCCCGTTAGACCATCCTCCAGGATCGACGGTATAAAGACCGGTTTATCTTTAGTACCCGGCCACCAGACGTTTCTTCGCGTGGAACTCGATTAAACTTCCATTGCAACTTTTACGAGACATTGTCGGGGCTTAGGAGGGTATACGATCGCAAACTACACCACCCCTGCGCCCCCCGCCACCCATCCCCCCCCTCCCCGCGGGCAAGAAAGAAACTCGTGATCCGCTAAAAACTAGTAATTGATTAAAAAAAATGGCGGCGGATGCTGACGACGCGGCGCGGTACAGAGAAGCCGGTAGCGGACTATCCGCGTGATTTAGGTGGATACCGCTGCCGCGGCAAATATATTTCCCCGTTGTTCCAAGAGGATGAGCTTCCCGGCGCAACTTTAACGAGAAACCGTCGACGCCCTCCTAGGGATATACGATCGCCAGCGACGATCACCACCGCCCCATGTAAATGGCTGTAATTAATCGGAAATTATCGCGACGGCGTAACTGCCGCCGCGTGCCAAAGCATAGCTTAGGTACCGTAACGGACATTTCTATGAATCAACGGCACTTATCATTATTACCCACTATCTCTTTCGTTACTATAGGGAATTCCATTGCTTCAGCGGAACGTGAAATGCATTCTTAGCATCCTTAATAACTCAGGCCTGTCCGTCCTCGGTGTTATTCGAAGTTACCATTACCTTTCGTCGCCGAGGGATACCGCCCCAGGTCAATAAATCTATCCATCCATCCGCCCGCGCGACAGAAATCTCCTCGACTCGCTGGCACGGTTCAGTGCTTTTACGAGAACTTTTACGCCGATCCCGAGGACTTTCCTGTCGCTCACGCGCGTGCAATATATTCCTCCGACGTTCCCCGGGAACTCGGGCGATCCTCGCGTAAGACCCGTCCGATGGATCCTCGCGCGGTATTCGGAGCGATAGCGCGCGAGACGGGACCGATGAAACGGAAGAATCTTTCCAACAGTGTCGCGATCCAGTGACCTCTTTAACTCAGCTGAACTCGTACCTTCAGCCTGCCTAAGTGATTAAAAGAACTTGGTAATTGATTCGTCTGCTGCGCTCTCGCCTCGACTGGCCATTTCGCTCGCGTTTGGAGATTTCGCAAGCCACGAGGATCCGTGGAATAAGCGGAAAGGCAAGCGCGGAGCGTAATAGGACGCGCGGCGCTGAACGTTTCTCGTCGGGTTATGGGCCGGAGCAGCGAGGCCGCCAAGGGTGGCTGATTAAACCCAGGGTTTTATGGGCATTACGCGTCCCAGCGAAATACCTTGCCGCGTATAAGTGCACGCACACACTTGCCTCACCGCAATCTATTTACATGCATAAATACAGCTGTATTATGCTCGACACGTACAGAGGAGGCCGGTTGTGTACGGCAGCGACTGCGTGCCACCGCGCACCGCGTCGATTCACCCCCGCGGGCTCGCGCTCAATTTCCACCCTGCCTTTTCATCGGGCGATCCCTCCGCCCGGCTCTCAGTCAAGTTTCTCGAAAGTTTCGGGGAACGAAGGGCTCGAGACCCTCGCAGGGGATCAGCGGGGGTTACGATCTTGGCCGATTCTCCGGCGCGCGTTCATCCAGGACAGAGTGGAGGTTCTGAAGCGGCGCGCTTCGATTCACCGCGCCCCTCGCGTTCGTGCAACACGAAGAGGACTCTCGCGCGCACGTATGTAGTACTTGGAAGTTGCGAATTAAAAACGTTCGCCGGGGGGGCAGGCTAACGAGCGTGGCCCTGCTGTCCCAGTTAAACTATCGTGCAGTCGAGCACAGCTGGCTAACTCGCGCTGCAAGAAAACAGTTTTGTTAATTATCCGAGGAAAGCAGCAGGCCCGCTCCCACGCCTGGCCACTATCAACTGGAGCGTCACGTGCTAGAAGCCGAACCAAGAATTAACCCGCAAGATTTCACCTTCCCTTCCATGGATACAGGCGCCAGCGCCGACGGAACCTTCCGCGAGTCCCGATTAAAGTGCATCCTTAGTGATTATCGACGTGTATCGTCCGGGTGTATTCTATGGCTATTTTGGCAGGGTAGAAATATGGTTGGTAGGTAGGGCGGAAGGAGAGAAGAGGATAGTGCGCTTCGTTCTGGGTCTGGCTAGTGGGACGCATCAAATAAAAAAAGCCTCGTTCAGATTAGTCGAGTTACTTGACTTCAAAGTTGCTTGAATTCAAGTGACTTGACTTCAAAGTTGGTTGAATTTAAGTAACTTGACTTCAAAGTTGCTTGAATTCAAGTGACTTGACTTCAAAGTTGCTTGAATTCAAGTGACTTGACTTCAAAGTTGCTTGAATTTGAGTGACTTGACTTCAAAGTTGCTTGAATTCAAGTGACTTGACTTCAAAGTTGCTTGAATTCAAGTGACTTGACTTCAAAGTTGCTTGAATTCAAGTGACTTGACTTCAAAGTTGCTTGAATTCAAGAGACTTGACTTCAAAGTTGCTTGAATTCAAGTGACTTGACTTCAAAGTTGCTTGAATTCAAGTGACTTGACTTCAAAGTTGCTTGAATTCAAGTGACTTGACTTCAAAGTTGCTTGAATTCAAGTGACTTACAAGTACTTCACCAATGTGAACCTGTTATTCACTTGACTTGAAATATCCTTTCAAGTTTCCAGCAAAGTAGAGAGTCTTTCAACTTTTACTTGCTTTGAAATACGACTTGAATAGTGTGAACGTACGTGCAAAGGCGAACTTGAAATCACTTGGAGTAAGTTGACAGCCTATTGTGTTTGAAAAGTGAGGTTATAATCCTAAAACATTGACTACTAAGGATAGGTGGAGTAATGATATGATTTCGAAATTCTTAGAGAAATATGATAATATTATATGGAATAATGAAGGAGACCCCACCACATCCTTCTTTGAAGTCATTTTAGATATCTACTTGCTTCAAGTAATCTTAAAAAGTAAACTTGAAGGACAACTGACACTACTGAACCACAAACTTCAAATCAAGTTGCTTGAAATCCAAGCAACTTGAAGTTAACAAATTTGACTAATCACGTGGCTTAAGACCTAGCAGAGGCCCTGCCTTAGATGCGGTGATGTTAGAAGGTAGGACAAAACGTGTATATATAGGAATGAGTATGTGAGGGAGCACCTGCGAGAAAGTGGGATCGGTCGAGAGGCCCTCTTGCGGCGGAAGTCGGAACTATCGCTACAGCTATTTCTTTCGCATCTTTGAGTACCTGAAGAAGAGTTTTCTTGGCATGCTAAGTGAAGGCCTTTTATTCGTTAATTAACAATTCTAAGCCTTGAACATTACCCACTAAACAAAATCCCTATCCTTTTCGTCACGCTTCGATTCAAGTACCCCAAGCTCCTGATTCCTCCGCGTGGAATTTGGCCCCTTTTCGTCCAGTTTTTAGCGGGCAAAGATTTGAACAAAGTCCGGAGCTAACTAGTGTGCACACACAAGGGCCGTTTGCACGCGCGTTTCCTCCGGCCTGTATGTACGGTTTACCGCGGTGCGCTGGCCCCTGTAAGAGGAGAAAAAAATGGAGGATGGTAAATAGCCAGGGAGGGCTGTAAAACAGTCGTAGCCTCGGCGCGCTGTCACACACTGCGGTTAATCCTTCGCTCTAATTTGCGTTTCTTCGTCCGCCGGCTTCCCGGCGAATTCCACTTCAGGCTGAACACCAGCCACTGAAAAAGTCGCAGTCTACGCTCACGGATGCACGCGGGACGCAACAGCACCCCCAGTGAACATTGGATAGGAATTTCCAAGCGGGGCAAAGTTAACGACTCTTTCGACTTACGCGGGAGGACGAGTTCTTTAACGATTCCTTAGGAAAGCGTCTGGCGAACACGCATTCCCGTGACTTTTCAGTAAAAATTGCATAGGCACAACGGACGCCGAGAGGGAAACGCGGCCCGGTCAATCGCACGACGGGGAATTCGCAGCGCGACACGCGAATCGTCGATTTTGCCCGGGAAAGCTTGTCCGCCGCTTCGTAATGATCATTATCGTTCCATTTAGAGCATTCCGTAGTTACCTGTTTATTAATGCACGGATACATTACGATTTATTCGCTGGCGGAGCAACGATCGCGCGATTATTACAGGCCCGGCGCATCGCTTAATTATGGCCGGCGATAATTTTAAATAAATTACCATTGTTCATTTGTCAATCCCCAGGTCCTCGTAAATTACGTCCCGTGCTGACTGAAACTGCGCGCGGCCGTGGATGTTGTTAATTACGGCGCGGCCGTTTAAGGGCCGTCGCGACGCTCTTCTTCGGTTAACGGTTCCCCGCTAATCGTCTGGAATTAATGTTTGTTTCAAGGCCAAGACGCCGGGATCGTGCTGTCGCCGTTGATAGGCGTGGTGGTCGGGGCAGTGGTCACCCTGGTGCTGATCATCCTGGTGGTGGTGGTGCGGGTGCGCAGGGAAAGAGTGTCGAAGCCTCGACACGAGAAACCTGCGGAGCTCAGCGAACTGCCGCCTCAACAGTATCCCCTGCAGAACCCCCAGCAGACCGTGGAAACTGACCCCGACGTTATCCCGAATAAATTCGGTAAGTTGGCGGGGCCGAGGCTCGTCATCGATGGGCCAGCATGAAGCACACTGCTGTCGCCCATTCTTATCCATCCCTTTCGCGTTGGATCCTTTGTTTTCCAAGATCGGAGCAGAAAAAATTCATTCCCCCCCACTTGTTCCCTCGTTTCGCCCGCATAGAATTTTCCCCCGTCGGCCGTGCAACGGCTATATCGGGTCGGTTTGTATAAATAATCGATCGTACGAGCTGGGATTTTCAAATAATGGACAGGAAACGTTTTCGCTGCGCGCAGTTAATCTAATTGCAGGGGCACGATTTGTAGTAGCCGGCCGTATAGATTCTATTCAATTACCGCGGCTTACACGGGCTGCAGCGGCGCAGTTACAGCGGTATTTCATCGCAACAAAAGAGATCGAAGCGAACGGGAGCGCGAGATATGTTCTAACAACATTTCCCATTCACCACTCGACGCGCGATTGCGGTCCGTTTCGAGCTTTCAAGCCGGAGCCTCCGATACGCTCCCCGATCGTCGATCGCCCCCCCCCCCCCCCGACCGAGTTCGTGCAGTTTTTCCGGAATAGAAACGGGAACGATGCTCCCCCGATACCGCCGCGACGCGACGCGTCCCCTT
Organism: Andrena marginata; assembly: GCA_963932335.1. NCBI lineage: Eukaryota > Metazoa > Arthropoda > Insecta > Hymenoptera > Andrenidae > Andrena > Andrena marginata. Next base: position 10,443,348 of record OZ010661.1, read on the forward strand.
CCTCCAATATTCCTAACAATCTTCCATTTCCGCGGCCTCTGTCTATTTTCGCGGCGAGTCTGTCAGGACCCTCCCCCTCGAATACGGAACTCGAGGAATCTTCGAATACAACGTCTCGGGACTATAGTAACGGAGCTTCCTATAGGAAAATCTTATTCCGAACGCTACGAGATACATTCCGCGTTAAGGTCCCCCTAGCTTGACGGCCTGAAAAGGAGCGCGATATTTGAATTTTTTTAAGAGAAACCCTCAAATTATATTAATTGAAAACTTTATGCCTTTGTTTTTACATATTTAGACAACATGTTAAAAGAAATTTAATTAAAAAAAAAGGGTGTCTTAAATTTTAAACGCCTTTTTCTCAAAACGATGGTTTTCAAATTGGTTAGCATGGTATCTCAAAAAGCAATCACCCGATTTACTTCAAACTTGGCATATATCTTCAGTAGATGTCCCATTCTCGCTGGTACTAAAACTAAGTCGGTTTTTGCGAAATTAGACATTTGCGATTGAAAAAACCCGAGAATTTTTTCGTAAAAATCGATGTTTTTTTTAGACGCTGGCATTTTCTTTAATTTTCAGTATTTCTCATTTAATTTACTTCGGGCGACAGACACGCTCGTACAAATCACGCAAATTTCTAAATTTTCTACTTCAGACAACTACGACGGCTGATTTTATGCTAACAATGCTAATATGATTTTTGCATACAATTTTTTTTCATATTCTCTAAAGATTGACAAATGAATCCACAAAGCTGGAAGTAAATATATTTAATGGTTTTGTTTTCAAAAATCATTTTTCGCCCGTCAAAATAGAGAGACCCGTTAAGGCCGTCGCGCATTTTCGCAAAGCGCGGCGATGCGAAGAGAAAAGTTTACAAACAACAGATCACCGAAATGCAGCGACAACTAATGTAACGATTATTAATTCCTTCGATCCGCTTCGCCAAAATGCGCGACGGCCTTTAAACGGAAGCTGTTCGTCTAATTCCGTGACACGAACTTTTCGGTGAGCGCGCACCTCCGAAGTAGAGCGAAGGGAGGGGGGTGGAGAAAAGCAACAAAAACCGCGCGGTTAATTGTCACGTGGGCGGGAGGAAAGAGAGAGGGGGAGAGACGGCGCGAGCTCGTTTCGCTTGATAGCGTCGCGTCGACCCTCCCGACGAGTCCCAGAAGAATAGTAGACGGTTGAATGTTGCAGAGGGCAACCTGGTGGAGGTGAGCCCGCCGAGTTATCCGGGCGGCTATCCCCCGGGGCACTGGGTGACGCCAGGACCTACGCCAAGCATAGACGAGCTCTGCCACAAATTCGCCGGAAGACCTACGGAGCTGAGGTTACCCTCGAGGAGCACGATACCGAGTTTACAGAGCATGCCCATGACGGGAGTGATGGTGGGCGCTGGACAGGGCGTCGTGGTCAGCGCCGGCCAAGCTGGCGTGGTGCTCGGCGGCAGTCAAGGGGTGGTCGTCGGTGGCGGGCAGGGCGTCGTGGTGGCAGGCGAGTGCCTGGACGGCGAGGCGATCAAGCGACGGCTGATGGCCAACAGGCTTCCAGAGAGCTGCGTCTAGGCCGAGATGACAGCGGCCTCCAGTTCCCAATTGCCAACGCTCCGACGGAAAGGCTCGCGGACAATCTACCGTGCCGTGTCCGGGGACGATAATCGGCGACGATCGGCAACACCCCACGGCGAGCCGTCTAGCCAGGAAGTCGCCCGTCCGGTGGACGAGTATCGCGGCTGACGTCGCGCGCCGCGCCGCGCCGAGCCGTCGAGCGAACCAGATCCAAACTTCTGGTAGAGAATGCGCGACAGAGGTTTGTCGCGGAAAGTTTCGAGCCCGGGAACACCGTTCGTCGAAAATTGTTTTGAAAACGTCCGCCGGACAGCCGGGTCAGGATTTCTTTTCCTCCCTGGAAGGGAACCGAAGGAAGAAGTATCGGTCCGGGAAAGAGTTTGCTGGAAACTTGCCGATTTCTCGAGTCCTCCACCTAGGGAGAACGCTACCGAAGGTCCTCCTTCTGTCTTCGAAGCGTCGCTGCAACTTCTCCCTTTCCTCCCATGCCTCCCTTACCTTCCCCGCCGTTCGGCGACTCCGGGTCCAACGATCTTCGACAGTGTCTCCTCGCATATTTCTTTCTAGCTACGTGATCCACGCTCGCGCGTCCACGAGAATTCGCCGGGAGAATTCTGGCCGAATGGGTCGACTGTTTCGGGTAATATATAGGGAGGACGCGACTTCGCGCGGATAGCGCCGGCCTCGAATTTTTATCGAGACACGGGGGATGATGAATATTAAGCGCGCCTCGGAGCGATCGAAGGCGGGGGGGGGCTTCTTAGTGCTCGCTTCTGTCTTTCGTCGATTCCCTGATCAACGAATCGGAACGGACGTAAATAAACCCGCGTCTGAGCTTACCAATCAAATCCTCCAGACATCGAGGCATTAGGCCGGGGAACGCGGGAAAAGATAAAAGGTTCTCCGACGACCCCTCTTCCGGCTGCTCGAATGAAGATGGATGGAGGAGCCGCTGGAAACCAAGGGTTGAGAAGGGCCGGAGGGGGAGGCGGGAGCCGGGGGAACGAAAAGATAACGCGATGCTACTTTGCCGAGTTGTTCAGGGGCGCGTGAAACGCGCTGTTGTGGCTGATCGATCAGTGAAAAAATGGCCGCGCTGGCGGCGTTTTATACCAGACACGGATTCTCAATTCCATCCTTCTATTATTTTCCCCCCCGTTTCCTCTGACGTCCATAGCCGCGACCCAATTGCGCCGCTCCTAATCAAAAACCGAGATTTCGTTCCGCGAATGCGAGGAAGAAGGGGGACGGCGGCAGGGACGAAACTGGGTTGAATAGTGCCAGGGGCAAGGATTCCGTTTTGCGACCCCCACCTGACGTTTTACCCCCTTTTATTACCCTCCTTAGGAGGCTGTTTTGGATTCACGCTTTACGTAAAAAAGACTCACAATAAAATTGTTTAAAACATATTGCAGGTACCCTAGTTTGTTTACTGTTTGATAACAGATAAATAAATTGTAACCTTCGATTGTCACGCTTATTTTTTCAAACGTAGTTGTCATATTGGGTCGACTGAAGCCAATTTGCAATCAGCTACTGTTTAAAAAGTATCTGTTAAATTAAGTCGCTAAAATTCTGAGATAAAGTTTGAACATTGTAGAATAAATATTCACCGTTGAAAATTAGAATTTAAAGTATCATGTTGAAACAGTAGTATACCATTTTCAATGATGCCTCAAAGATATGTTACCTTAAAGTCAAATTGTGGGCCATTCTGACCCAGTGTGACCACCAAGGGTTAAATAGATAAATTTTAATTACTTTTCCATAAAATATGTATCTCCTTAATTCCCATTGAAATAACGTAATATATAAATTTGAATAAAGCCATTGATGTAGCTTTTCCAAAATTATGTCTTTTCTCTACAAAGATTTCTCGTTCGACACCCACTGCCCCTCACCCTAGTTTCGTCCCTAGTTGGCGTTGAGGGCAAGACTCGACAATAAGCTGTACGACCCAGAAGAGAAATTCAACTCAGGAGTGAGTCATAGGGAATCGAATCAAATTTCAGAAAGACAATCCGTGGATCGATGCGTTCCTCCAATCCTCCCTCACGAGGGTGGAAAAGTGTCTCCCCTGAAAACGACCCAACGCTTCGTTTTCGAAAGCCACGGAAAATACCACTAACAAATAGTGACTCGCTTAGTTTTACCATTGCCGAGGCAGGAAATCACTGTCGCCCGACTGCTCTCCTAATTTCATTCGATTCCCGGGACGATCAGGGGTTGAATAGAAGGGATGCGAGGGGACTCTCGAGAAGCCTTTATGCCCCGGGTGAAAAATTCAATTTATAAGGTCAGAAAAACCGGGCTTCCGCGTGACACTTGGCGACCAAGTCATGAAGCTTGACGGGAAAACTTGGGCAGGCACGGGGATGCTGCGAAAAGTGACAAAGTATATTCCTACGAGAACTAGGCGACGCGAAGTTCGCCCGAGGTTCTCGGCGAACGGTGGGCTCGTACTTTTAACGCGCAACCGAGGCGTACGAGGCGAGAGAGCAAGGTACTTTCAGCGGCCGTGAGAACGGATGAGAACGTTTACTCGTCGCAACGCGCGACGCTCTTTAACGTCGCGACGTCGAACCGAGCGTTTCTTTCGATGTATTAAGAGAAAAACGAACACAGAAAAAAAATCGAATAAAGGAAAAAAAAAAGAAGCGTAAGTAAAAAGTCGTTGCTCGTTAGTTAATGTCGTATCGTTGTACATAAGTATGTATCGAAGTATGAATGATTGGCGCGCGGGAGCCCGGCTCGAAGAGCGATTCGCTCGATCGATCCGGGGATCCGCGGACGTCCGCGCGGTGGATTTCTCGTTAACGTGACGCACGTCGGCAGGTCGTTGCTTCCGAAAACACTCGGCGAACAACGATCTCTGTTAATTAAGGTGATTCCCATCGCGGCATAGAGCCAGCCACGCTTTCGGAGTCGAGCGCCTTTTTCTATCGGAACCAACCCCACTCGAAAATCCTTCCTCACGACCAATTCGTCGCGTCGCCAGCGACATCGCGGCCCTCTCACGCGGGAACGAACGACCTGATCCACGCGGTCACTCTTTTTTCACGTCCATGGAGATTAGCTTGGCGCGTCCGGCTGTTTGAAATCTGCCATCGCGCAGCAACGCTCAACGTTTCGGTTCCTCGGCGAGCGTGACGGGCGGATGCGAGCGGGGAAACGGAACCCGGAACACTAACGAATGTACATAATCAGCATGACACCGAGTCCGTGTAAATCGACGACTATATTTTAAGTTCACTGTATAGGTGATTTCATATCAGACCTCCATATCGTCTACTAACTCTCGTATGTATATACTACGTAAAGTTTCGATCTGAATAAACTGTTTAACTGTCCGAGCTGGGCTCGTGCTTTGAATCGACCGTCCCTTAGGAGCCTTCCCCGGATCGCGCCGATGTTTCCTCGATTCTGATTGCGCTCCACTCGAGCGGGAACGTCCGACGCTTGGAGAGGACGTATCAAAGGTCGTATCGAGGGGGATGATTACAAAAAGGGCGCGGAAGGTGACGGACGAGAGGCGATCGCTAACGAGCAGAATGTCGGCCCGCGGAATTCATCATAGGTCCTTGATTAATGGACATTAATCGACTATAAATACGGGGGCTGGAACTGCGACGCGCTCGGTCGTTAAAGCAAAGGCCGAGACTATCGGTCTCGATAACGACCCCGACTATCGCGCGGCACGTAGCCACCGGGGCAGTAATAAAACTAAGATTAACTCGCACAATAAATTCGGTAAAGGGTTTCCAAGGAAATCGCCTTTCGGCGCTGCGCACCTGAATTAACAGGCTGCGCTGCTTTGTAACGAGCTCCCAGATCGTTTCCAAGGAGGAGGAGGAGGAGGGGAGGGTGGCTACCTTCGCCTCGCGAACAAATCCACTAGCGGGATGATAGCGAATGATCTCGGGAGACCGTTAAAGTATCGTTTAGCATAATCCGAAATTTATAAAAGCTTAGGGGGATATTTCGCGAGGGAATCGGGGGAAAAAATTCGACATTAAAATCAGGGGTAGCTAGAGGGGTCGGTCTGATCAGATTTCCCTCGTTCCACTGATCCCTTTTCGATTAAGTTACGCCCGGGCTCGTTTCGAGGAAGCAGTCGTCGGATAAATGTCCCGAGATACGTTTCGCATAAGAGGTAAGTGTCTCGATCTTAAATTCATTGTAAGATACGCTCTCGGAGTAAAGGCATCTATTTACCAAGTCTGGCGAGCTCTCCGCGACTTGTAACAGGTCCGTTCGCTCCGAGGGGGATGGAGAAGACACGGCAACGAAGACGGCTGTGTTAATAATATTCGCCGTGTAATCTTGCGACTCATCTTTGACAGTCGAGAGCGACGGCCAAGGGTAGAAGTATGCAAAGCAGCTGGAGAGGCTGTTGCTCGAGAGTACGTCAACTTCCACCTTCTTCCATTAAATCCGTGGGGCCGAATTTATGGTCCGCCCCGATCTAATTTACGCAACCACGGGTCGCCCGCCCTTAGTCGTGGAACGTGAAAAAATCCCGGCTGTCGAGCGGGATGGATCCTCCGCGCGGCGGAAATAAATTCCCGGCCCGCTCTGGATACAAGAGGACACGCGCCGCTTGGAAGCTTCGCGGCGATAGAAAGGCACGCCATAAAAATCGCTTAAGATGCAAGCATCCCCGTGTGAGAAATCCCCCGTGTGCCCTACAGTGTCCTAAGGAAAAATGAACGGAGCCTGAACGGAATTTTAATCCGCCCTTGTATCTCAGCCGGTTACGCGCGAGAAACATCGCGAGAATACCTTTATCGACATGCTGGTCGCGGCTGAGGGCACGGACCTGGCATGGGATAGACGTAACACCCGATGTAAATTTTTGCCACATGCTTCGGGGCTTCTACAGCATTCGTAACACTCTCGCGTTGCACCCAACGACATTAGTAGTTAGAATTCATATTACATGTAAGCTCGATTTGTTCTGTTTAATAAAAGCTCGCTGCTGTCGCCAACATTTCTTGTCGTGATTTAGAACGGGCCAGATGCGTGAAGTATGTACGCATATACGCGATTCTACACTGTTCTCACACGGTCCCCTACACTAAATACACGTCCCTCCCGTACGCATGCTTCATCATTCTTGAGATGTATCTACATTGCTGGTATGTATATCATTTTCACAGAGTTCTCACATCATGGCTGTGACGCTATTTTCACAGCGTTCATGCAGCATTGCTAGTATGTTGCTACATTATAGTCCACAACGTTTTTACTCGGTTTACACTGTTCCCGCACCATTTCTACTCTACATGTGTCCGACACCTGACTTCACACTTTGCGCTCCGTACTTCACGAATCGCACTCCATGCATCGCACACTTCACAATATCACAGTTCACACGTCATATTTTATACATCACACTTTAGAATTCGCAGATCACAGTTCACGCTACTCATGCAGTGTGCTAAACTTAGGAATTTTTAGTCATCTTAGAATCGTGCACAACGTGCTATGTATTCGGGTATGTTATTCAGTACCCCGTGAAAAATTCAGAATTTCAAAAACAGCAGGCTCCGAATTTCCTTGCACGATTCTTGCACGTGTAAGAGAAGTAGAACCAGGCTTGCACTTGCAACCAAGTTGCAAATATAAATTTGGCTTCTCGCGGGAACACGCAAAGCTGAAACCGGTGTTTTGGTTGGCGGACGCGCCTGGTTTCGTTTGCAACATTGTTGAAAAGTTTTGTTTTTGCAAGTTTGTTGCGTTTTCGGGGGACGCGTAGTTACTTGAGGGGTCATTCCGGTTAACGCGACGATAAATTCGGCAATTTTCAGGAATTTTTTATGACGAAAATAATCGTAGTAATGGAATAAAACTTCTTTCTATTTATGAAACTACATTTCTGCAGTGAATAAAAAATGTAAAAGTAATAGAATTATTGCTTTTAAAATGCTTTTGAAAGCGGTCTTGATGACATGTTTAAAAATTCATGCCTCGCTCGTGCAGGCGATTTCAGCAGTTAGACTTATCTGAAACCAAAAATTCAAACAGATTCTTGATCCGTATGACTGTCGCTATCGCTGGGATTATAATTAGCGATTTATCTCCAAAATTAGCAAAATAGCGGGCAAAATGCAAGAAAAACGTTTTTCCGGTTTTTCTTTTGCTATTTTCGATTTTAAAAGTCCCTGCGAGAGTCATAGGTGTGCAGAATAAGCAGTAAAATTTATGAAATTATAATTTTGAGATTTTATCTTTACTATGTGAAAAAATGACGTTTCGAGAAAAACGCGTTCGAAGTTTTCATCTATAGAGTCCGAGCCTCTGCGCTCCCTACAAAATGCCTCTGTAGAAGCTAAAAGAATCGGAAGTTTTCCATGAAAATTGAACTGTACATTCTTGAGGATATGTACTTTCGAAAAAAGTTTTAAAGAAAGTTGATTTCTTCAATCCCTCTAACCGGAATAACCCCTTAAGGGATTACTTTCCCTTATTTTCCACGATCGTAAGAGAATATGTTCCTAAGTTGAAAGAAATGCATGAATAGTATGTTGCGTGATAATGTGGAGTGTAAAGTGTAAAATATGAAGTGTAAGTGGTGCAATATATTCACAGAAACATAAGAATTCGGAATACCGAGATTAAGCTTTCCACGAAAAACGCAGAATCGTTCGCAACTCAGTCGGGTTTTTAAGGTTCACTGAATACTTACCCGAGTACCTACTTACCAAATTAGGTCCCGACGACTCACTTGGACGGACCATGTACACCCGAGAAACGAGGCACCTCTCCATAGCCATCTTGTGTAAGCATATGATTCCCTTCCCAGTAATGTATACAGGATTGCCTGAAACTATTATTCGGTACGCAGTGTAGGTACAATTCGGGAAACAGCACTTTTACTATGTCTACAGGGTTCTGTAATTGAATTGAATATAGTTCCCAGAGTTACTGTTATTTAACACAGAGTGCCGACCAAAAGCATAGAATTCTCCCGAAATCGATATTCCACTTCGTCTGGCTCGACCTCCCATAAGACATTACGTCTATTCCACACCTCATCTATTCCAAGAGCAAACAACCCCACCGATCTCCGTCGCCGAGTCATTTTTACGCCAAACGCGACAGCACCGTTCCATAAATTCACATTTTACTAGTGCATCGGCATTTACAAAATCACTGGACAGATTAAACGATTCTCCCCTTGGATGGGGAGAAGCGAAACGATAAGTTGCAGAGCCCTCGTTCGCCACCCAGGCTTCTCCGCTTATTGTTTCGAAATATCGGATCTAGGACTTCTTCGATCATCGCGAATATTTCGAGGAGCCTGTGGACGGTTACTCCTCGGTCTCCACCTCCTCGCTCGTCGTCTCCAAGCCCGTCATCTCCTCGCTCTCCATCTCCTCGCCCGCCATCTCCTCGCTCCCCGTCGCCCCGTTCACAGTCTCCTCGCTCTCCTTCTCGCACGGGATGGTCAGAAGCTCCCGGAACTGTTGCTGCAGCTTCGTCGACGCGTCCATGACGTAAGTCGTGACCGCGCAAACGGCGTGATTATACTTCTGGACGAACGTGTACTTGAGTTCTCCCACGCTTGGCAGCTCGATCTGCGAACGATTTTCATTCGATGAGGATGTAAAAGTTGCGCTCCAGCGCTATCGTGTCGTTATTCTTTCACGAGCCGTCGTTACATCGTGGTCGGTGTACACGTCGGGCAGCACCGGCGCGATCGTGGAATATATCCTGCAGTAGAGGTCTTTCACTTCGGCGCTGCTACCCCACAATCCCTCGGAGTGCGTCCAATAAACGAGGCCAGCCGCGATGCCGCTCTTTAACAGGAACAACACTGCCCTGCACAATTTCTGGCTGGCCGACTTCACTTGCGTCTTCTGCGGGCAGTCGCAGAGCTACGAAAACGTACAGCGTCAGGCTACCGCGACAGAGTTCGTTTGCACAGAGCCGTAGGCTCGGTGGCTCGAGACTTAGCAGCATTTCGGAGTCTTCAACGGCAATCGCGATGTTTCGCGCGTTTACCGCGTCTAACGCGAGGGGTATGTTTACGGATCGCGCTACGACTACTCCGGATGGTCCGCAGACCTAACTCGATAGACAACACGAGCTGAACAATTCTGGCACGGTTCAATGCCCGTGAATTGGAACTTCGTAGCGGCAAACTGACCTTCCTGGCGAATTCATGCCGGCAGAATACTCGGTAGATACTCGAGCGGCGAGCACATTCAAACAGCATGCAAAGTCTTTGCAACTTGGTCGTAGTTTGTACGACAAACGAAGGAACTCCGAGCTAACCAGCAAGATTAGCAACTCCGTCGTAGCGGCGAAAACACCGCTGCCATACCTTCAGAAACAGGAACCAGCCCCATAAATAACGATGCATATTCAAAAGCGCGCGCGCGACTGTACTGGCGAAAGATACCACCCTTCGGACTTCCGTGGTGCATGCACGTTTCAGCGTTCTGATATCAATTTACATGGAAGAGGAGCGAAGCGGCTCTGCTTCGACCAACTCTACCGAAACCTCCGATTCGAAGGTAAACATTAAGAACCGATGGAAGCGGGCTTGCCGAGACGACAGAGAAAGGGAGAGGGGACAGGCGAGGAGGCAAGATTTGTCTCATTCACAAAGCCCTCGAGAGTATCCTGCTCTCGGCTGGGCGAGTAGACACCCGGAACTCGCCCCTCGACCGGCGGGCTCGCGTACGTACGTGTCCCTAACAAGTAGCAGCAACTCCAAACTGTCCTCCTCGATTAGAGGCCCATCGGTGTCGCTACACCTGTGCGCGGCCGGACTGTCCGGCTAATTCCAGGTAAACGCAGCTACGTATCGACTAACCAATTCCGTGCAGGTGCTGGAGCACCGTGGCCGTCCCCCGGCGGACGGGACACGTCAATATCGCGCCAAGACAGGTCTGGGCTGGGCCTCCAGCTGGGGACGCCGGTAGCAAAGGTCGCTTGTTTAACGAGTCGTCGAAATCTCATTACCGGTAAATACCAGGATCGATCGAGTAGTCGTAGTCAACCATGTCGCGGACATGTGTACTAGCTACACTATCCGGAGTTCGAAAGGCTCTAGCGTGAGTAATGGGGACCGCGAGAAAGTGAATTGACCACACCGACTGGAACGCAACTTTGCGGGTTTGTAGAGTGACTCGAGGCAAGAACAACGGCATGTTTCATTCGCGCCCAATCGTGTGGAAACTAACGTCGAAGTCAAAATGGCACTCTCGCCTTTTCGAGTATAACTCGTAAAGTACAAGGGGACAGGGAAAAGAATTTCGAACGAAAGTTTAATGGTACGATAAGCGCTGCAAACTTGCGTTAATAAAATGTTTTAAAAAAGTTCTCCTTCGTTAGTTATTCTGTTTTTGAACTCGTTTCAAAATTTTGTTAACGTAATTTTGCAGCGCTTACTGTATCATTAAACTTCCGTTTGAAATATCTGTTTCCGTCACTCTATAAACCCACTAAGTTGCGTTCCAGTCGGTGAGTGCGAGTTCGCGGTGGTCCCTTCTTATTGTTAGTGAAGTTCGGTTCTTTGAACATTCCGATTTTTGTTAAACTGTGTAGGCTTTGTAGAATACATCAAAAGAAGTATCATGCAATTTTCGGTTCTGCAGGGTGGGGACTCCCCCTGAAACAGTGGTTCCCAACCTGTGGTACTCGACCCCCTTGACCCAATATTCTGTTAATTCTATTAACAATGTAACACACGGATTCATAGGGTATAAAATACGTTAAGTTTACATTCTGATAATTGTTCTATATCTACTATACTTTCCAAAACATACAGGAAGGGTCGTTTTCACCCTGAAGAACCGAAAATGGGTACAAACAAAAAATTGCCTGATACTTCTATTGAGATCCTCTACAAACCTGCACAGCATCAAAATAATCGCTATGTCCGAGTATATAACTTGTTACAACAGCCCTGGGATTTCCTGCTGATTGGCAGAGGAAATATTGAATAGAAATTTACCAATCAGGGATTGCAAAACCGGGGATCCACCTGGGAGCTAACCTAAGCTTAATGTACTATAGAACGTAAAAAGCATAGCACAGCTTAACTTGCTTTTTGGTGGAAACGGTTCCACAAAGATATATGTATCGAAGCTAATTTTTTAAAATTTAACATATCGCAGCATAACTCAGCTTCGCTTTCAGCTGGATTCCCGGCTTAAATATATTTGATTCCATTGGATTTGCTCTCACCTTCGGTGGGCATGTCCTCTGCATGTCCCTTCGCGTGCAGATTTTAATAGAGACTGGTCTAGGGGTCCAATAGGACGAGCCCCCGGTGCCCGGACATGGCTGCGTCAGTTCCGCGCTGACGAGCTTCTGGATCCTCTTAGGCCTTATGCAGGTCTCGGGGTTCGACAGGTTGATGGTCTGAGCGATACACTTGGTGCACCTCTTCATCATCCTGCGCGGGCTTGGCTCGAGGCGGTGGATCGAAAACCGCGCGGAGTCTGCCTTTGAAAATTCCCCTTGTCCCGAGATGAGGAATTATCCGCGCAGATGGGAAGCCGAACGTCAAAAGATTTTCAATAAGGCCTGTCTGCCTCCGTCGAAGGACGAAAATTAAACGCTGGCGCCCGAGAGGGGAGCTCTTCTCCGGGCCTCTGTCGTCTGAGCCTCTTTCACGAGAGGCACCGCCGGCGAGCCGAAAAGAGGGTGCAATTTTCCGTTGCTCCGCGAACTCGCAAAATTTTCGAAAGATCACGCGCGTTCACTTTGCGTCGCATAACCTCGGGGAACGGTTCATCGCGAGCGGCAGTCGGGCCGCCAGCAGGTTAACAGTCTCCTCTGGGCATCGAAGAATTTTTCGTAGAAACGGCGAACCAACCGTGAGATCCTGTCACCTTAAATTTTGATCATCCTCCCCGTTAACACATGTCGCACGAATTTTGACGGACTCCCCAGCGGAAACTTCACGGCCGTGTGTGTCCTTCTTTGTTCGGTGGCGGGCGATCTCTCGCGGGCCAACTTCGCGATTCTTTCGGTGCATCTGCGGCGACACAACCGGCTGGAAAACTTCGAATCTGGTTCGCCCGACTGGCGGCGATCGCGTCGAGCCCCTCGGTCCCTCCAGCTATACCTGTATCTTCCCCTTGCCTCGAATTTCTATCGCCTCTGTCGGGGGCCCTAGGATGACAAGATCTGCCGCCCTTTTCGTGAAATATCATCCAATATTTTAATTTAAAAGAGCTGAGACAATTATAAAGTTAATTCGATGTGACGACTCACATATGAGTTGTTACTAAGTAAGTAACATGCTACATGAAGCAAAAGTGAGCTGTTTTTAAAGTTTAAACCTTTTTCAATTTCTTTCTTTCAAAATTTGCCACCCCCAATATTTGAAGTCCCAAACTGAAGCCTTGTAAAATACGAAAAAAAAATTCGAGGCGTATAAAGAGGGGCCACCCTCTGCGGTTTCGGATCGTGGAGAAGCAACGGCGGCGGAGGAGGAGAGGGAAGAAGGATGCCGAGTGGAGGGCTCGCAGATAGCGCCGCGACGTGTACGAAGAATCCCAGCAGCGTTACGAACGGCGGCCGTTCAGTCAGGTTTCGCTCGCGGAATCCACGTTTGGTTCCTCTTCGTTCCGCGGGCAGCCGATAAGAAGGAAGATATAAAGGAGGCGGGATTACAAGGACGACGACGGGCAAGGGTAGCAGCAGCCTCGCCGGGGCTGGGCGTGGAAGAGGGGCTCGGTTACTTGATGAAACCGAGTCTCGCGCGGGATGCTGCTACGCGCCACCTCGCGATTCCTTATTCATCAACGCCATTGGAAAAGCTCGTGAAATTTGCATCCGACACGCTCGTGCATCCTTCATGTTTATACGCCAGCGCGCCTTAAACGGCCATGGTTATCCGTGCGACGCGTGCCCGCGCCCGCCTTTTAATTTTTCATCATTTTTTCGTCGCGATCAACGCTCAGCGCGAAAATTACTGGGAACCAGCGCACGTGCGCCGGGGGAACGAAGAACTGGAGATGAGGAGTTCGATTGGGATGATCGATGCTGCGATGCGAAGCGTACTGGCCCTCCTCAGTTAAAATGTTGTATTTAGAATTTTTTCATTTTTAAGATACGCTGATATATTTGAAGTTCCACGCGTGTTTTACCTTTTAAGGGTGGAATGCTATTTTTGGGCTAAACACAACAAAATTTGGGAATTTTATTTTTTAAGAAACTTCGATTCGTCTAAAATTTGGACCAGAATTAAAAATTAATCAAAACACATGCAACTTCTTCAAAGATGCATAAAAACGTGGTCTAAATTTCAGATGAATTCTTTCAAAAAAATTCCCCCAAAGATAGAATTCTCTTCTTAAAAGCGTGGGGAAAAAATCGGGTAGTCCTGGTGTTGACGGAAAGAACTGTAAGGGTTATGTGAAACACAAAAAGGAAAAGAGATTCTTAATATATATGAATGTTGCTATCTGTGGTAGCAGATGCATTTAGAAAAATAATATAATGTTAAAATGGCAGCTTTTGAAGATTTAGCGTCCTGATTTGAGTCTGAAAAGTGTTTCGCCTCAAAATCGGGGAAACTTCTTTAAATAATAAACGGTAACAGATACGGCAATAAATCTACTACCACAGATATTCGCATTCGTATAGATTGAGAATCTCTTTTCCTTTTTGTGTTTCAAATAACTCTCGCAGTAGGTACTTTCCGTCAACGCCAGGACCGCCCGATTTTTTTTTTACCGCCCTCAGTCAACACTCTGTATCTGCTATGCTGTTTCTTTCACTGTCACACAAAAATTCAGAACAATAGCTCAAGATACAATAAAAGAGCCTGCCAAACCTCAAATTAATTAGTCCCGCCATTTGTGCACAGAAAATTCACAAAGAATTACCTCTTTTTCAGCCCAACAAGGCGCAACCCCCCCTTAAGTAAAGCTAGAAAGCTCTACGTGCTTCGTAGAGATCTAGAAACAATATTTAACCTAACTGCTTCTCAGACGGTTAAAATATCCCATCTGAAACATTGAATTATTTGCTATCAATATTAATCTAAAAAATCATATTAGCTAGACTATTACGAAATAATAACATTTTTTAAATTGAATGAGGTAAAACGAGAACGGCATACAGAGAATGATAACACACCAGTTCTCTGGGTTGTCTCGAAACGTTAGATAGAAGATTTTAACAAAGGAGGACAGCGTAGATCCTCGGTTTTGCCACTCACATCCACGTAACGAGACGTTCGACATCGGAATGATGGAGATCGCCGGCGAGCCCAGTTAAATACACAGCTCCCCAAGTGAATACTCCGTGAATAAGCGAAACGGTAATCAGGAAGGACGGCCGTGGTATCGATAACGCTTAAAAATTTCCTCGTGGCCAGGAACGGATCCCATCGAGCGGGCGTCGCGCGATGCTCGACCACTCCAGCGACATACATCACTTTTATCGCGCGATCCCACTGGCCCGATATGCTTATTAATAGACACCCTGCGCCCTTAGATCCCCGACCGAAAAATATGGCCGGGGTTCGTTGGAGAACGGTGGTGCTCCTGATAAAAAAGACGGGGGGAAAGAGAGAGAAAGAGAGCAAGAGAGACGGAAGTGACTGGAAGGGTAGCGGAGAGCAGAGGAAAGAACGAAAGAGGGGCGAAGAATGAAAAAGTCGATCGCGGCGTATATCGGTGGGCGGGCGGCTATCTTGCCGCCGGAGTAAATGCATTCGAATCGATCGGGGGAAATAAATCAAACGTTAATAAATCAACTTTAACATTCCGAGCATCTCGTTCCACCGCGGATGATAAAAAAAAAGGAATATCGTTTCCAATAGCGGCCCGAATTTCCGATTGATGTAATCCTCTTCCCGAAGGCATCCCCGTCGTCGTTCGCATTTTCCCGTTAGCGGAGCGACGCTAAAGGAATAACAATAACTAAGTAGCGACGAACACTGAGAATGAAATGCAACCCAAAATGCAGCGTTCTAAACTCTAGAGAACTCTAAAAAGAGAAGACTAAAAAGTCCTGAAAATCTGCAGGACCGTAGATGCGTCAAAAAATGACGCGTTAATTCGCGAAGCGCGAAATGGCCCCGTTAATTTCCCCTTTTCTCTCGGACCCGAAATGTGGCGATCCCGTACGAATGCAAATTTCGGCAAAACAATTAATGCTCGCGTCGGAACGGTCGAGGGGGATGGCGGGCGAGGACTTCTTGCCCCGAGGAGAAACGGGCGGGATACTATGGTCGATTGCACGCTCGCCGGCCTGGAAATTTTCGGTCTTAAAAGAAGCATCGGAACAGCCGGGTCCGAGGCTGCCTGCAAAAAGGTGACGTTCCGAAGAAAAGTTGGAGATACACCGGTGGAAACGGTCGTCGAATGCTGCGCGGTACGGCGGGGCGGGGTGGCAGGGGGGTTGAAACAGGGGCGGGGGTTTGAAACAGGGGCGAGGGAGAGGCGGGCGAGTTTCGGCGCCCCTGACGTAATTAGCAGAGGAAAGGGAGCCGAGAATCCGACCATAACTCGGCGGATAATTAATTTATAATTAAGAGGAGCTGACTGTGTAAGTCACGGGGTATCTAGGGGAGCGCGGACTTGCCCCGAGAAACTTCTTTCTCCGGCTTCCGTCGCGTCGCGCCCTCTGAAACGGATCGTCATCCGACGCGATGAAAATGAACGGCTAATTGACGCTGGGTACGGGCGCTCGTTTTTCCAGCAATCGAGGACACCGTTCTGAGAAACAGCCCCGTCAGGGTTCCTAAATCCGCTGCGAACTATCGAGCAACTGCAAATTTACATTAATATTCTGTCTCGGTCTGACAAAGCCGAGTATATATCTGAATAGCTTGCTCTCTACTGGCGGAGCGTTTAAGGACATCCTAAAAACATGAAGCAGATACTGCGCGCTAGATTCCTAGAGGATTTTTCAACAGGGGAATCGAAAATTTGCTCGCGAAAGGGAGAGAAACAAAGAGAGACGTTAATAGCAGCGGCGCAGAGCGGAAATGGTACTCGCGGACGTACAAGGGATCGTTGGAAGCGCGTCGCGCGAGGTCCGCGCGACCCAGGTGGATATTTCACCGGGGTGAATCTGGGTGACGCGGATTAAAAGCTACATTATCGGTTGCTCGTCGCGGCGGCGGGCGGGCTAGAAAGAAAAAAGAGGAAATACGGGATATAGCGGAGACGATAAAGGGAGATTCACGATCGCTTTCGCTGGATGGGTGGACATTAAGAAAAGCACGGGGCGGGTTCGTGGACCTTTTAACGAAGGTTATACCGTGCGAGAGGAGGGGGCGGGGGTGGAAGGGCGAGGAAGCGAGGGAAAAGGAAAACGGGGACCTCAGGAAACTAATTTTCGCGATATTAGTCTTACGAAATTGGTTATTGATGTTCCATTCGTCCGCCGATAATGGCGGACGGAAGCGATTCTCCGGTGAAAGGTCGTAAGTCCGGGAAGGTCGAGGATCCCCGGGTGGCGCCACCCTTGCCCCCGGCTCGTCCTTCTTAAAGGAATTGCTTCCTTAACGGGCGTTAAATCGACTTTCCCGGCTGGTCTTCCTGGCTTTGCGACTGACAAATATTTCGTGGTCGTCCTGGCCCCTTGCCCCCTCGTCGGCCCGTTCTCTACCGTTCCTTCCACGCCCCTTTTTTTTCACCCCCGGTACCCTTTTTCCACCCTGGAATCCCTGCCGGAGCTGCGAGCCTTCCGCCTCCACCTGGACCGGCGCTCGGTCTTCTGGCGGGCTTCCAAGAATCCGTGCTCCTCGGCCAGCCAAGAATGCCCGAGGAAAGCAACCGAACGAATCGATAAATTGACGGGACGACCCACTGTCCGCGACGAAACAACGTTTTCCCTACTACAACCGATCGGCGATTGAGAGCGACGAGTGGGACTCGACTCGCGGCGAAGCTATTCTTTGGTGAAAAATCGAGGGTCCGAGCGGGACAACTGAAGTTTCGGTTAACGGTGTACGTTTTTAGTTTTGGTGAAATAAACTGTATTTTAACTAAAAATGCCTAGTAAGCCTTTTATTCGTCTAGCGATACACCCGTGGATCTGTTGGGTGCAAATTGTCCATTTATCTCCTAGATGTACTGTTCATCTACTGGTGATATGGGCTATGAGTAGAATTTTCATCATTATATGCTTCAATATATTAATCTTTTAATTAATTGGCCCTGGAATTTTTGTGACAATTTTGTTCAGTGTTTGATCTTTCTGTACAGAAGATTTTAAACTTTGGTCTGTTATTTCACACTTAATTCTGTAGTTATATTTCTCAATATTGTGTGTTCCCATAAGAATGCATGTTAAATTGAAGGTTAAATGATTTAAAAACTAGCGAATCAATTTTTCTAAAATTTTGCAGGTGGTTTTACTAGTGCCTGGAGATTCATTCCTCCAATTTTTAAATACTTTTGCTTATTTTTAATGTTACTGCAGCGCGCCCTTAAATTTTTACCTTTTTACGTGCAAAGGTTTTGATTCTCTTATTAATAAAACAGATATTTCAAAGCGAAACCTTGATGCGAGCTTCGGAATCAGCTAGATTGTCCATCTATTGGCCTGCTTGCCCCACGTTCATAAATAAACGAACACGTCAATCGAGCGCGTTCTTGCGCAACGACGCGCGTAAAAAGGGATCAACCGAGATTTCGAGGGGGATCATTTCATAAAGAAGGGGGCGGGACCCGTGGACCGCGAAACGAAACGCTTGTACATAGAAACGTTCGCTGGGGACGCTGGCGCGTTTTGGACAGATCGTAATCCGGGGATCGGACGAGTCCAGGGTCGACCAATAAGTTGGTCGCTGCTGGGGAGCTGTGGATGATTTGCAGCGGTGCCGTAAATTCAGATTAGACCGAAATTTCGGGTACTGTTGAGTGAATAAATTTTTTATTATTATTATAAATCGTCCTTATTACCCTAATAGAAAAAAAACATGATTTACAAAGGCATAGACGCGAAGAGTAAAGGTGAGACCACAGGTGACACTGATGGCAAACTTAACCGCTGACTATAAACTAAACTGAAATAGGAACAACAAAACAATTATTACACAAGTGTGAATATTATTACAAAAGCAAGAATAAACAAGTAAAGAACTTAACTCATTAATCTTAACTAAATTAAAGTAATATTATCTTGTGCATTTAAGCTAAAAATGAGAAACACAAAATGGAGACAAGTAAAAAGAAAATATAATGTACGAAGAATTGTAAGATATTTTTTTTATTTTCGCGTAATGACACCGTGTGGTAACGGTGTAGAAAGCGGTCGCTGCGTGCGACGAAAGGCAGTGTATCTTATTCGAGTCGGGCCGCGATTCGCGAAGGTGTATCCGCGAGTCTGTACGAAATAATTATTTCTGTGTTTGCTGAAATAAACCTTTTTGTGTTAAGATTGTACCCCTTGGTATTATACCTAATAGAAAAAATCGTGATAGGCTCAGGATACGCACAGTTCATTCCTTTTCTCATTTTCCATCCAACCTTCACTGCCATAAACAACCCCTACCTTTAGCACCTCAATCTGTTCGTCGCTTATTATAAAATTACGCAGAAATCGAATCGATGGTCCAGTTTTTGGTGGTGTCCTAGCTTGTACCTTCCTTAAGGAGTCATTTTACTTTAATCGGCCGCAAAATGAAGCTACGTTTAAAGATTTTTTTCTTAATAAATGCAACATACCTATAATGAAATAAATTTTTTTGGAATTTATCTGAGGCAAAAAATTTGAAAAGATTCTTAATCTGTATAAGTGTCGCTATAGCCCGTAGGTCAATTAACAATTTTCGACGAAAAATGACCGAGATTTTTCTCGGGGAACATTCGAGAAAACACTCTTGTGGGGTACTTTTTCTTTCAAAGCGTCATTTTATTATTCCTCAACAAAAATTAAGGACTCACATACCTCTTTTTTGTAGGTGTCACATGGACGCTATAAAAAAACATATAAAACAAATAAAAAACAATCTTTTTAATTCTTTGTATAATGTAAGTGTAGCTTAATAAATTCCAAAAAGATTTATTTAATTATATGTTGTATTTATTGAGAAAAAAATCTTTAAATGTAGCTTCCTTAAATCACACCCATTACAAGCCAACATGTTGAAGTTGCATGATCGCCAGGAACACAAATTCCCCTGAAACTGCCCCCACCTCTCTCAATTCGTATTCATACGTGGCCGCGTATGAATACGCTTTAAAGAGGAGCAGGCGAAAAAAGCGGACGTGCCGGCCGATTAAGGACATCCTCGAAAGCTGGCCCCAATGGGGCAAACTTCCAAAGGAGCCGGACATTGTACACGGTTGAGGCCGTTGCACCGTGGAAACTTTAATCACGTCGCCCTTGCCTCGCCTCCTCCTCGAATTAAGCCGCCCAAAGCACCACTGACCTTCTTCCGAACTTTGGAACTCGCGTCACGAAGTCGAAAGGGCTGTCCGTGAATAATTTGCGCCCAATATAGCGGCGACTACAGAATTACCTACGTCGATAGCCGACTGTTCCGCTATAAAACGCAGCGGCGGATTCAACGAGCAGTTGCCATCTGGGCGTCCCCACTTTCAAAAACCAAAAATTATGATTTTATCCAAACACTATATATATTTTCTGTGCCACTACACTTAGTCCGATTTTACTAAGCCGCCTCTTCATTTTCCCGAAAGAATTGGCCCCTCGGAACGTTTGGCGGCTTTGCAAACTTGCTCCATAAATCCGCCACTGCTAAAAGGTTACTATCAGTTTTACAGTTCGGTCAATTATCCAGCTGGGCTGCTTTAAATCGCTCGAAGAAGAATCAAAATCTCACGTGCCCCGACTCCACCTCTCGGGGACATTAATTACTTCCGTCTCGGAGTTGCCATTTCTCACGGGGGAAAGTATAGTTGGGAGAGCGCGCCGTTGCGTTCGTTAACGAGCTCGTACGCGATGCTAAACACCTCGGCAAAGAGTCCTGCACGAAGGTGGATGGAGTTATCCTTCCTCCATACGCGTCGCTATCGCCGCTCTATTTACAATATGCGCGATAAAGGTGTAGCAGCTCTGGCCGAGGGTCGTATCTCGTCCCGCAAGATTAATCGACGCGGCAGTTTAGCGGCAGGCCGGGTAAACGAAGGCTCGTAATCGCGGTTGTAATCCGGATCGCGAAACGATAATGAGAGAGAGAGAGAGCGTGCTAGCGGGTGCGAGAGAAGGACGAGGGTGGAATGAGAGAAAGCAGGGAAGGGGGGCGGAGAAAGAGCCATGAAAAAGCCGATAGCTCGGGCTGGCCGATGCCAAGAGAGCGGTGCGGCGCGAGTTTGAAAGTTAAATTTACGAAAGGGGACGGTTTCACGGCTGCGCCCTTTAAGGCAATATTCAGGGCAAAGTACGCGCTAGTAGGCCATTACAAAGTTATAATAGTACAGCAAGCCCCCTTACGATGTTCGGAGCCCCGGATAGGCGGCGCGGCGTTTTGACTTTAAAATGAAATAGTCCGGGCGACGCGCGAGCAAACCCCTAACCGCGGCAAGCGTACACAACGGAAGTTCCCGCTCCTTTCCACCAGCCATTATACAAAGTGGAGCGTTTTTCCGAAAGCCAGTGTCGCCAAGTAATTCCTAATGGCCCGTGTAACGCGAGGATCCCCCGTAGAAGCGAGCAACAGTCGCTCCTGTCCAGAGCTCCTCCAGATCCTAATTGGCCCATCGCCGGGGCCAATTCCTCGCGAATTTCAGTCGCCGCTGGCCCGGCTCAAGCCCAACTTGTTGCCCGCCCGCATTCTCGGCTTTCCAGTTCTTAAGTCGCCTAGGAGGATCCTTCCAGGCTTCTCTGGTCGTTCGGACGCGTTAAAGAGAAAAGAAACGCCCCGCCCGGCCACGCGATCCTCGCGGAACAGGCTGGCACCGTGAAAACGGCCAACAATCCCGCCTCCGAGCTGAAAGAAACCGGGAATAATAATTTAGGGGACGGCGAGGGAACGTGACTCGTTCTTAATTCCAAGATCCGGCTCTTTCGGACTCTCAGAGCTCCGAGGCCCCTTCGCGCGACGTGCAATGAAATCGGTAGGCCGCTTTGGCTGGATATTATACGTCGCGAGAAAAGTGAGCGACGGAAATTAATTCCTCGAGCATCTTGAGATTTATTCTTTCAGTCGGGCCCTCGTGGAGAAATACTGTTTCGCGTGTTTCACAGGAAAGATAATAGGGAACCGAGTCGTGTAAAAGCGCGCCGGCTCGAGACCCGCGGTCATCCTACGTGTAACGACGTTCAAGGGACCAGCAAATTCATCCAGCCATTGCGAAACTCGGCCGCGCCGAGAGTTAGTCCTTGGACCGCGACACGGAACGAGATTTAAAAGTTCTAATGAAGCGCATCCGGAGTTGCCAGCGTGGTTCGCGTGAAACGCGTGTTGGACGGGGTCAAACTGTTTATTCTTCATCATGATTTATGAGGAAATCGTAGTTCCTAGCTTGCGCTGGATATTTAGACGCACTGTAACGCGATGCTCTGGTTCATGTGGAAATTGTAGGCTTTCGGATTTTGGAGACGGCCTGTGGTGCGATTTACGTGGCGCCCCGCAGTGCTGAATTAGTAAACAATAAGCAAAATAGTGCTTAGGGCATCGGCAGAAAGGGGGCGTAATAGAAATTTTCTGAATTTTAAAATCTAACTTTTGTTAGAAATACTTGTTAGTCGAATTATTAGAAATGCCTAAATAATCGTAAATTGCGTTGATGTGATCATCCTGTGTAAGGGGACCTCGAAATGTTTTAAGAGCTTAGCGCAGTGATTCCCAAGCGGTGAGTTGCGACCCCCAAGTGGGTCGAGAAGTGTTTTCTAAGGGGTCGCCACGTTTTTTTTTTAATATTACTAAGTTAGAGATATATTCTGAAATACCTATTTTTAATGTGCTTTCTTACCTTATTTGAATATTGTAAAGGGAATCGCGACTCAAAAAAGGTTGGGAAACACTGGCTTAGGGCCTCTAAACAAGGGCGTCCGCAGACTTTTTTCCAAGTGGGGGCAACTCTGGGATGATGGTAAAGAAAAATATACTCCTCTTGATTTTTTAACCCACTTTATAAATTCAATTTAATTAAAGTTTTAAAACCGAAATTTAAAAATATTCCCTTTTTAAGTGTAAACGTAATAAAGATCAGTTTTGAAAAATAAGCGATTTTTTCAAAAGCCCCTTTTGCACCCCTCTCCGGACGCCCATGCCATTAAAGGTCTTCATTCGTCCCTGCCCGTTAGTTTGGGTATTTGTAGAGTTCGAAAGAGAGTAACATCGAAGAATCGGCGTTGGGGGAATTGGTAACGCAGCTGACCAGTAAGTACCCCGAGGACACGCAGAGGTCTTGGGTTCGAGTCCCCTCGCGGGGGCTCATTTTTTCGCCCACACCAGCAAACTCGCTTCTCCAAATCTAGAGCATCAGAGTATCTTCCAGTTGTGGACTATCTCGGAGACGAAGGTACAGAAAACGCCCACGACGGATGTCGTTGGGGGTCCTTTGAAGCAGCAAGGAAAAAACTGCAGGTCGCCCTTCTAAAATTAATGATGCTGCCGTGAAATATACAAGGGTTGCGGTAGGTCGGGGTTCAGGACGGAGATATTCATTTCACGCGTGCCTGCGTGTAAATGCAGAGATACGTTCCGAGTCCTCCCCGCGTGTATCATCCCCCTCGAAGGGCTTTAAATCAGCAGGTTGAATGACCCACCGATTCCCGGCTCCCCCGCCGACGCACGGAATTTTAAATAGAAATGCGTCGGGCACGTCTCAAACCCTTGACGCAATCTCGAGGCCCTGCTTGGAATTTCGACTTGCCCTTCTCACCGGAAACTTCGACAGGATTAACCGACGAAACTAATGGACGATCAATCATTTACAATACCTAAATTCAATTACGTCGCTCAATGGAACGATTACGAATTAATCTACTTCGGCTTTCCAGGATCGAGCCGATCAAGCGACGGTAATTCTCACCGATCGCGGCTATAAACGGGACACGGACGAAAGTACACTTGGTATTGGTACAAATGGCCCCGATCTATTCTAACACTTTAAGTGGATGAGATCTCCGATCGAGATTTACCCAGCCGAAGGCGACGGTGATTATAATCAGATGTTATCAATCAGATGTCAGGAATACATCGAGGAATGGTAAACAACGGCAGGTGAGCCTGCCACCGATCAATAACCTCGGCACGTCAAAGCCCAGCGAACCCGCAGAAGCGTGCAGAACGGGTGGCCAGGGTAAAGAAATCGAGATCCCGAAACGGACACCTTTCCGCGGCCGATGGGGCTGCATTAATTACAGCCGACGAATCCAATTAAATCCGGGAGCATCGCGAGACCCGCAGGGACACCACCCATCCACCGCCATTTTGTGGTTCAGCATGAAACGAGGGTATAGGGCCGGTGGCAGCGGAGAGTACGCGCTCCGGGGGTGTTTGGGGGTTCGAGGAGGGGATAGGATGGAGGGCTTAAAAATATGATTTTAATACCACTGCTCCGGGGGTCGCCGTATATCACGCTTTTGTCCGCCTACTATTGTCTCTACGCCCAACTCACACCCTCGGAAAACCACCGACCCCCATCGCCCCGTCCTCCGCCGTCCACCTCCGACCCCTTTCGACGAACCTACCCCCCCCCACGCCTCCGTCTCTGCGACGTGTCACACATGGCCGGCGACTGCGACCGCCGAAATCCATGCAATTGAAAATATTCCTACGTACCGTCGTTCCCGACGAGCTGGGAAAGAACGGTCACGGGTTTAATCCGAGAGGGATGAAAAAAAATCAGGGGTGGAAGGCCGGAGTAGTGTTCTATTGCTAGGTTGTAGCGATGGAATTAGGATTGGTAGGGTGATCGCGGCGGGACCGATTAGTCTGGTCGATTAAACGAATTCACGAGCAATGACAGAGAGGGTGGAAAGAAGATTCCGCTCGTGAATAGGACTTTGGCTGGACCGCGCGATAAAAGGGCCAACGGGGTCGAATAAGGTACCGGGCCATTCGAGACCAATAATTACGACGCGGTCTCGCCGCTGTCACGGGACCGCAATCCCACTCCCCTCGATAAATAGCAAATACTAGTCGCTACTGCGACCCAGCAAAACCGCGATCTCCTTCGATAAATGGCACGTTTAGAGCCACGGGCGCGTCGCTGTCTCTGGCCCCTTAGCTGCGGCAGTCCCCCAAATGAAGAACGCGTCTCGCGTTCAACCTTGCCGCGAGTTGGGTAAACTGCGCTAATCGTTGGCACTCCTGATTAAAAATCCAAATATTAAGTACGAGCTTAGAAGGTAGGTTTTTACCATTTCTTATCTTTCTTTCTTTCGTCACAACACTGCAAATTCCAATAGTTAAACTACAAATTTTACATCTGGTAATATCACAAAAAAGTCTTAAAAGTAAGGGTGGGACAAGGGGCTGAGTTTTTAGCGTTTTCTTAAAATTTTGAGGAGGAGTAAGTATATTTTGTCACTTTGTAACTAAGTAATGGATTGACATACAGATTTAATAAGTGCTGTAGGTATTTAATAATGAATGGAATACCTAAATAGTCTGCTTAAACTTCGTTTTTAACTATATTTTTCTATATAAACTCAAGTTTTAGCTTGCCAATTATGCCTGTTTTTCTTTTGCATTGAACATTTTTAAAATAGAACTCTATAGTACTCAAGATGTTTTATTTTAATGTTAAATAACTGAAAATTAAAACCATGTAAGAACCTGACAAGAAGATATAGACAATCATTGCACATACAGTTTACCCCATCAGGAATCACGACGGATAAGAGAATAAGAGGCGGAACGTTCGAGCAGAAATTTCCCAGCTAAACGGTTAAATTCGCTGTAAGGTAACTCGCGACGCCACTCCGAACGACGCTGAAAGAATATCGTCGGCGCGCTGTTACCGAGTCTTCGCGGAGAAATTTTCGCCGCTCCCTTTGTCTGGTTCGCGGAGAACCGCGCCGAGTATTTCTATTAACCGAAATAAAAGAAGCGAACTCGAGACAGCGGGAGGCAATATAACGGGAGATCCGTGGCGGAGGCGCAGTCGAACCGGGGCAAAACCTTTGGAATCTCTTTTGCGGGCGGTTCCGGCATTAAGGCTCCCCGCCCTCCCGGGAAATGAATAAAAATTACATCCGCGAGGCTCTCAGCATTCCGCTGCCGCGACTACAAAAGCAATCTTTCTACCCGGCCGTCCGCCGCAGCAAAGATTAACCAGATCGGCTAAATAAGAACCTTCCGCTGGCCCTTTCTCCGAGCCGAGACGCGATAAGGCGAGCCGCGGCGAGGATGCGCGAGCCTCAGCGCGAAAGTCCGCGTCTCCTTCGAGGCTCCAATTAATTAAGGCGTGGTGGGAGACGCCCGATACAATGGAGGGATCGAGGGAGGGGAGCGAGGGGACGGTGGGATCGGCTGTGAACGCAATCTTACCGCGATCCCTTCGTCTCGAACGGAAGTCACGTGCCGATCGGCCGTTCGCGGAAGAGGGATGCAAAAGGAATTAGATTCTCGATCGAGTCAATTTCGATCCTATCCAATTTCTTGCGATTCGGACACAATCTTCGGATGCTAATCCGACAGCAGAGGAATCTGCGCGCGTAACAGAGCGATCAAACATTTCCGCGACGCGACGGAGGGCGGCTCTTTTGTAATTGTTGGCGGCGGATCGGATATCGCGGGGAAATATTAAAGCTCCGCCGTTTCGCAGCTTTCATTGCCAACTGGCGCGGACGGTGATGCGTGAAAACTCGAAGGATAAAGGCGCGAGGGGAAAAAGAGGAGCGCGAATCAGCGCGCATTACGCCGTTTGACGGGGACAGCAGTTCGGCTCCCTCCGAAAAAATTCCGCGTTCACGCACCGCGGCGGAACGGAGGGGGGCGGAAGGGAACTCACAAAAGCTAACTCCGGGGAGGATCATTTCGGGCGCGAACGCCACTCTTCGCGCGGGCCGTTTGATATTTTTCAAACGCGCGCGTTCTCTCGCTAGCCGCGCAAGGTAATTACCTCCTTTGCCTCTGTGCAGTGTTCTTCTCGAATACACTGCAATCTAAATTTAAACGAACCAACTAAAAACAATGCAGGTATATTCTACTGATCCGCCGTCAGTGGGTTTCGCATGGCACGTATCATAAACATTTATTCGAACAGAAAGGTATTCGTTGTTCTCCAATAAATTTGTTTTATTCGAAGATTGTTTGAGTAACTTTTTTTGCCAACTCTGACTCGGAGGAGCGGCTTTGGCGACATTGGTAAGGCACCTGCGCAGTAACGCGGAGGACCCCCGAAGATCGTGGGTTCGAGTCCAGTCGCCCGAGGGGGTTCACTTTTTCCGGGGTTCCCGAATTATGAAACCTATTCCTAAATCGGTGTTAAAAAAGGGAAGAAGTTCGCGGCTACCCGGACAAGCTTTCTCGAAGCTTTGAAACTAGTTGCACCGAACGTCCAATCGGAAATGGACAGCCACCGAAATGTCTTGGATAGTAAACCGATCCCAAGAGCGAAGTTCGCTATCGTCCCATCGTGGAACGAAACTCGTCCAGCCCGCGAGCATTGTTGGTGTTAACCCCCGTGAGCAATCGACGCTTTCGCAACTCGGTGCTCGCGAGGGACCCCGCGGCACCGCGGGAAGACGGTCAGAGAAGTACAATTCAATCGGACGCGCGCTATTGACCGAGAGTTTGGTCGCAGTGGGCGGGGGACTAACTTCCGAATAAATGTTCGACACGGGAATGAGGAAGCGAGGTCTCTCGTTGGTGATGCCGGGCGAGCATTATGCAAGAATCTAGTCGGTGAATATTCGATCCCCCTGACCATTAAACCGCCATTCAACGGTCACGAATGGCAGCCGGCCGATAAGGAATTAGAACGTCGGCACTATGCAGGCACGTATTGCTTTAACTTTCCCGGGAACGGTCGAGGCGATAAAAAAGCAGCTATCCGTGCCAGCGGGGGTGTGTGATACGCCTTAACTACCCCCGCCACGATCCATTGCTCGTGCTTAATCGTTCGCTAGAATAGTTCGGTGATTCAGCCGAGTTTAGGGGTGGCTCGATACACTCGATCGCTACCACGTGGAAGATTCCAGAAGAAAATTAATACGGAGTGTGTTATCGATCGTCCGCGATAACTTCTTGCGAGATAGGAAGGAGATTCTAGCAAACCTGACTCCTTAAAACACTGTTAAGAGGGTTTCGAAATAATTTTAAAAAACGAGGAAATCACAAATTCGCAAAGAATTTTTTTGTTCACTGAAACAGTTCGACTTTGGTGATTTATAGAAATTGAACAAATTAAGATACGATAGAAACAGTGAACTACACTGAAAAACATCTATTTTTCTTTAAGCTGACAAAGAATTTTTTATTCTTTATGTTTCAATCGCTTTCGGTGCTGGGTGCCAGCTGACAAGAAGACACGAGGGTAGACAATGTTATATAACTCCGCCATTTTTAAACTTTAAGTAATAAATAATGTGTGAAAATAAAGTTATAATGTTGACTAACATCTCCTAAAAAGATCCCAATATTTCACTGAAAAATTACCTGGGGAAAATAAATTTGAAATTTACCCATTAGGCCTAGAAGTTGGTGTTCCGCTTTAAACGAGCTACTTGCAAAACGAAACTATTATTATTCTCCATTTAATTTAATTAGGCTGATGATATCGATAAGCACTAAGGCAAAACTGTTTAGAGGGAAGTGTCTGTTCGCCATTAAACGTCCCCCAAAATAAGCCCGCGCGGGCGAAGAGGATTGTCGCGGGGCGCAACACTCGCAGCGACGAAATTCCACCTCCTAAATTAAGGAGGCCCGCGATTACGGCCGGACGCTGCCAATTAGGGAGCGGGTGTCCCAGCCCCGGAGAATCGTCGCGAATGGAACGGCAGGAGTGCAGCGGGCTCCCCGGGTTCGTGGAGGATAATCTAATCCACCGATGTCGCGGAACTGCGAGGAAGAAGAAGCAAATTGCCCCTACGAGGCAAATCCTCGGGAATTCGCAGTTTTTTGTCGCCGCCTTCCCCACCTCGTTATCCCTTCGTACGCGCATTTTAATTCGATAGCGTGCAGCCTGCCCGAGTCTCGCCCTCCCTAAGTGTCGCGTCGCCTCTTGGAAGCATCGCCACTGCACCCTGTAACTGGGGGGTGGGTAACGCAACTCGAATCGAACAAGGAAACGATAGGTGGATGATGCGGATTCGACAGTGTCAACAAGTAACCGGTCAAGTGTGGCCAGATTTCAGAAACCCATGGCGCAAACTCGCCAAGGAAAAAGCTCCCAATAGCACCACCAAACAAATCGCACGGCGCCAAAATACGAATTGAATGTTTCGATTCAGAATGATCGTTTCTTTGGATTAGATAATAATAAAAATGCAAATATAAAAGTAATTTAAAGGGGGACAATAAAAGCAAGTGATTTTTAGGATGTTATTTTGGAAAACTACTGACAATATGCAAACAATCGAGAAAGAAAGAATAACAAGTGAACGGGCAATTTATTTTTTAGTAATTGCTCAAATTGCGATTTTTGCAAACAATTAATCGCAAATTGACTCTCAAAAGCGTCCAATCTAGCAGCACCGTTATGTTCCCTAGCTTCATCCCTCTACTTTACCCTGAGACAAATGCACCTGTCCGCTATCAATCTCTTTCCTCCCCCCTTCAGCCCCCTTCTGCTCGCAAAAGTTCTGTTGCTTGATAAAAAGAGGAGCGTAATCCACGGTCCAGCGAGGCGTTCGGACAAAAGCGAAGGTATAAGCAACCGGGGGATGATACATGCGTGCGAAGCGTGGCGTCGCGCCGGGTCGGCTGCTCACGCCTCGGTACGCGCGGTGATAGGCGTTTTGTAGGGAGCCGCGCGCGGTTGGCTCGAAGAGGGGCGAGGGGGGTGACTCCGCCGGAGGACTATAATTCTGCGTTATCGGCGAGTTCACGGGCCAACGCACCCCTTCCTGGAAGAGTAGCTGATCCTACTCCGGTGTTACCAGCCCGCCTGCTCCGTCACCTCGACCACTCCGCAGGATCGTATGCTTCCGATGCAGCGAGCTTCCCCCTAAGTCGGCCGCGCCTTCCTTTCGAGCATTCCGCCTGATATTTTCACGCCGAGATTCGAGGATAAGAGCTGGGCGAAGAAATCGAAGGGTTCGGGGCCGGTCGGTTATTGCAGAACAGGCTCCTCCATTTCTCACCAGCGGTCAGCGATCGACCACCGAAAGACAGTATCGCCCTGCACCAGCTTCCACCCCCTAGCTGGAGCCGAACGGAGGAAACCGGTGATTCGAAATGACACGACGCGACGCAGCGAACCGATCCCCGTTCCAGAAATGATTTAAGGGTTGTTATCGGGAAACGGGGCCTGCGGGTCGGAGCGTCCGCGTCAGCGGGAACGTATCAATTCGGTCTACCCTCGTGTCCGAGCCAGCCTTAACTTCACCCCTGCTGGACCCCCGCCCAGGGACCTTCTACCAGCGCAAGTGGTATAGCCAGGTACATGGTCAGACCAGCGCGCCCGGTCCGTGCCTCTGTGGAATTCCGGGCCAGTTTTCGTGGGTGCTCATCAGTGCAGGCGTTGTATCGTCTATCAGAGCGAATGCTTACAGGCGATTGCTCCTCGAGGGGCAATGGCCAGTGACGAATCGATGATTAAGATGAACCACCCCCGATGAACGCGATCCTCGTCGCGTCGATACACGCTCAAGTCTTTGGCGAGGGTCGAAGAATGGTCGATAGGTAGGGCAGAGCGAGCGAAAGGGAAGCTTGCGTTTCCTCCTGGACCGGCTAGTGGAATCCCATACAGCACACTCAGTTGCAGAAAGGTTGCAGGAAGGTTGCAGTTCCGTCGCGGTGCAATGTTGCACAGGGGCGGACATAGGAAGATTCCTGCAACATCTCGGAAATATTACCTGCAATGTTTCAATCTTGCACCGCAACGTAACTGCAACCTTCCCGCAAGCTTTCTGCAATGGAGTGTGCTGTATGGGCTCCAGAGTTGGGCAAAGTGTAATCTAATTACAAATTGCAAATTACGATTGAAATGTAATCGTGTAATTGATTACACATTATTTTCTGTAATCGTTAATTTAGCTAGTTCGCCACAATTCTGTCAACTACTTAAATTAACGATTATAGAAAATAATTTGTGAGCGATTACACAATTACATTTTGATCATAATTTGTAATTTGTAATTAGATTACATTTTTCCCAACTGTGGTGGACTCGTGGAATATCTCTACGCGTAGTAGAAGGGGAACACCTACAGTAATAATGGTATATTTGTATCGTTGACAGTCTTGTGGCGAAGTCGGAAGTATCGCTACAAATCTTTTCCCTCTGTCATTAATCCTGCCGTTTCTTATAGGCTAAAGAAGCACTCTGTAGGTGAAAGGTAAGGAAATGTGCCAGAGTTAATCGTTCATCAACTCGTCCGGGCATCGATCTAAGAACTACGAGGACTAATAGCGGCAATGGTCCGTGGCAAGTTGGAAGAGCCCTACGGTAATCGCGCGAAATTGCGAGGCACCATCTCCGATAGGACCACGTCGCGGCGGTTGCCATTCGGAGAGCGTACCTGCACCCGGCTCCGCCGAATAGGAGTTTCTACCTACCCGTGAAGCGGCGCGGCCGAACTTTCGCGTTGCAGACCCGTGGATCCCGGGGCTGGCTCGGTTCTTGGTGCGGTGCCCACGTATCGGCATGCAAACGAGGGACGAAGCGTCCCGAATAGTTGCAACTTCCTAATGTCGAAGATGGGAAGGTCGACGATGCGCCACGCTCGACGCTCGCGGCGCGGCGCGGCCCAACTGCCGCGTTACCGCGTTAAGTGGGTTGTGTGTGCCGAACCGAGAACTGGTTTACGATGAATTAGCGCTTGGAAATTTCTCTGCCGGAGCGGAAAGCTCCGCCTGGCTGTTCGGCGGGTCTGCCGAGAGCACCTCGGAAGAATCGAGAGTCTCGCTGGCCGGAGCGTGTCGCGTGCGGGGATGAAATTAACGGGCACGCCGGTGTTGCGGCGAGATCCGCGGGAACGCTGGCCGTTCGATGAAAGCAATCCTTTATAGGATAGAAAATATCATGCCGGGACGGATTTATGGTCGAAGGTGGGCAGCGCGGACGTATTAACGAGCGACGGCGAGTTTCGAAGCGCAGAAGAAACGGGCACGTAACTTACGAACGGGATAAAACCATCGCCGTAGGACAACGCGAGAAAAACCGGCAAGAACTCATCGTGACGAACGAGGGGCAACCGGAATTCCGTTTGTTTTACCGTCATATCCTCCTACATATTCCTCCCCCTCTCTCGCCTTCCCGCGGCTGGATAAAAATCGTGTGATAGGGGGGCAATTAATCGCCGGGACATTCTCGGCGTACTTGGAATCGCGCGGCAACTTTCCACGCGTGGAATTCTTCGAGGCGGTGGGAGTGACGATTAATTAGCCGCGGTGGATGGAAGAAACCGAATTCAAAGGAGATTCGCGGGTGCGAAGGAGGCGCGGGGACGTTTTGATGGAATAAATCCCGCGGTGCGCGATACAAGGCCGAAACTAATTTCTGTGACGGAGCTGGCTCGTCGGGGGACAAAGGGAGAGGTCCCGCGCGACAGAGGGTAAATGAGAGGGCGGAAGGGGGCGAGAAAAGTAGGCGGGTCGGGGAGCTGGAGAAAATTACTATAATCAACCCCCGCGATGGAGTAACAATTACTTAGACATCGCGCCGTCTTTAAGAGTCAAAGGGAATCACCGTGTTCCCGTCGAAGGCGGAAGCGTCTTCGAGGCAAGAGCACCGTCACCGAGATTGAGCCTTGCTCCCTCGTCGCTCTCGGTGAAAACGAGGACAGAGAGAGCAAGCCAGGGACCCGGAGCACTATCTCGCAGCTGAAGAGGAAACCGGTCGGAGCGCCGCGAATTGCTGCTGCAATTTCATCGATGCTTTCGAGGCTGACGGAGTTCGGAGGAACTTTGACGGCGATTCCAATTAACCAGCCACCATATCTTCCTCCCTTTCACGTCCTCGCCAACCACGTAGCTTTTTTTTTTCTTCTTCCGGAGAAAGAGGCCCGCTGACCTTTCTTTCACCGAGGGAAGGAACTTCTTCGTTCGCACCACTCTCTTACTACCATTACACGGACGATGCCATCGATAGAGCCATGAGCGAGACACATCATCGATCGATGTCTCACTGCCACTGATGTATTCTCTGTATCCCTCTCAATACATTCTGAAATCTATTGCACAGTCGATTTAACGTTCGATTGTCATCATCATGCGTAGGGGCGTTTTGTGTACAAGTTCCTCAGACTGTATTATTCTGCTTCTGTTATCTTTTCATTTGTCTGTATTCTACAGAGTTTCCCGTCGGTAATAATAATAATAAAACCGATAAGGCACCAAATTCCAATATGTGCAGGAATAATAGGTTTCGTAAGTTCGAGGGCCACGGAAAAAAATGGCCCCAGGCGACGGGGACTCGAACCCACGATCTTCGGGATTCCCTGCGCTGCTGGCCAGCCGACTTACCAACGTCGCCAAAGTCGACCCTCCGAGGTCTCTTATTCCGAACTCCCTTTTATGTAGGTTCCTGATCCCACGTATGTAACGCATCCTGGCACGTTACTCCGACTATACACTTGTACTTTCGTCGAGTAACTGTGTTTCCCTTACACCCGACCCCAGAGAGTCCAACGTATTTCGAGGAAAGTAGCAAGGTACTAAGCCTTCCTCGATCCCACGATATCCTGTTCCCTCGGGGTTCCCCAGTTTTCCTACAAGTTCCGTCGGAGCGTCGCGACGCCCGTGAATCGAGCGATCCACGGGATCCAGACCTCGATCTCCTTCCCCCCCCCCCCTTTATCCACCGGACGCTCCGAGGCGATCGAACGCGACGCCCCCGTGGAATGAGACGAGACGGTCGACACGGAACGTGACGTTTCAGTCTCCTCGAGAATTTTAATTTCATTTCTTATCCGTGCGAGCGAAGGGGGATAGGGCAAGGCGAGGAGGAAGGAGATTTAGATGGAGAGTCAACTGCGCCCGTTTGTCTCGACGTGACGAGAATGGATTCCCGCGGACGGCACCGAGCAAAGATGATTACACCCTCGCGAAGGGCGTCCGACAATCCGACGCTATCTCACGCACACCCCTCCCTCGCCGCTATATACATACCTGCTCCGAAGAACCTTCTGCTACGCGAAGATACCACTCCCCGTCCGATCCCTCCAATTGAGGACCTTGGAGCAAGAGGGGAGTAGAATTTTTCGTGTATGCAAAAAAATTCTACATCTATTGCGATTTATTGCATGCTTTGAATTTGCACCCATTACTGTTTTAATATGAATGCTCCAGATTTGAACATTTTCCGAAGATAGAAATAAAAACTTATTAACTGAATAATTACTGTAGTTATCGTGTGGGAATATATATTTTTTAATTAGTGTTCTCTTTTTAATGTTAAGCGGGGGCTACCTAGAACGGTCAAAACACCATGCATCTTTGGGAATTTTTTATAGAAAAATCGGTACACTTTTATTATTTAACATTAGTCTGTTGGAAAGAGTACATCTTAGGGATATTTCAGTATTTTCTTTTAGGCGCTTTGCGGTGACAACCGTAGCTCGGCGCAGGATTGTCCAAAATTGAAAATTCGAATTTTTTTTAGATAATATATGAAATTATCTAGGTGCTAATGGGCCCGATTTTGGAAAAATTATTTTGAGACATAATGGCGGCTATGCATAGTTGAAGCATCAACATTTGGCAAAAAATCGTCCGTTTCTTAGAGTGTAAAAAAAACTATGCAAAAAAAAAGGAAAAGCTCCCGATAGCGCTTAACTTTTTACCCTAAAGTAAGCCTGCAAAGCCTTGAGTAAATCGGTTCATTATTTTTTCAGTTATGTGTATCACTGACTTTGAAAAAATGATTTTGATAAAAGCGTGTTTAAAGTTTCAGGTCTAAACTCTACACTGAGGAACACCTACCTACTTACCTACACGCGTATAACTTTGTTCATGTTGATCAGTTTAACTTGGCACTTTCAGGGAATATTTTCGAGATGTTGTACTTGAAGAAAATAAAAAAATCGAAATATCTATTATATTTTCCAAAAATTTCTTGGTAGGCCTCCCCCCTGAAGTCGAAGCAATAATTTTATAAAAAAAACTTTCTAATTTACTTGAAACTGGTAAAGATGAAGCTACAACTCCTCTTACTGCAAGGTCCTCAATTTCCCGCCAAAGATTCCTCAGAAATTTACGGGACGTTCCACCACAACCCTTCAACCTTTAATTTATGGTGATTACGACTCCCAATAATTCCAAGTCGACCCCTCCCCTACCGTGCCCGAAAAATTCGAAGCGAGAAAGTGGGTAGAAGGGCGGTGAACCCTCGAACTGGCCACATGCCATACCAGCGAGTGCACGCGGTCCACGAGATCCTTGGGGCTGGCGAGAGATTTTTATTGTTACGGAGCATGTTGCCGGGGACAAAGAGCAGCCTCCTATTTATAACGTTTCCTGTCCCCCCACCGCAGGGGCGGCACAAGGTGGGACGTTACTTTATTTCGCTATAATTCAAGCTCCTCTGTTGCTGCAACAACCGAGTGGCTTACGAAGAGTCGTGCCACCATGCGCGACCCATCTTACGATCCTGCCGCCCCGAAGCACCTCGAGAGGAGTGCCGCTCCCCTGCTTCCTCCTCCCAAGGATCGAATTAATGCAGATTTTACATTCATCGTCTGGCGCATTAGTCGTTGCCGGAGAAGAAGGGCGAAGAAGATCCTCCTCGGCCCAATTCCCCCTTCTCCTTCGCCCGCGGAGAAAAAAAAAAATAAAAAGCACGATGGATAACATTATAGCGCGGCGTAATGGGCCGCGGGTAGCTTATTCTTATTCGCCGTGAGAAATAAATCCCTGCCGACTAGGAGGAACCCGTCGAGTCCGCAAATTGGCGGCGAGCATGGTTAGACTTCGAATCCGAGGATCCGGGGGTCCAGGTTATCCTCTACCAGCTCCAACCGTAACCGGAGAGAGAAATCGGAGCGGAGAGATCGAGAATTTTCAAACGAACAAACGGATCGGCGATTAAATCGCGCGAGTGTATTCCCGATCGATCGGCCGAGTGGTTAATGGAACGAAGCCCGCGGGAACGGGAGGAGACAAAGAAAGGCGAATAATCGAGACGGGCGTTCCGGAGGAAAGGAAGCAACCGCGGCAGGTGAATGAAACGAGAGTAATGCAACCAATTAGTAAGAATTAGCATCAAGCCGCCGGCGGGATCGGGGTGGGGGTGGAGGGGGGAGAGAGTGGGAAAGACGAGAGGGGGCAAGTTGCATTCCCTCATCCCCTCGCTTTCGGCGGTAAAATAATTACCGAGCGTCTCCTTGCCCGCTCCCTGCGAACCTGCGCAACCCTCCTCCTCCACCCTTGCCCAGTTAAATGATTTCCGTGAGCTTGCTCCCGGTAGTGGGTAGGTACTAGCCTCGCCGAAGCCTTTTCTGAAGCAGCTCGAGAAGCTAAAGTAATCCTGACGAACGGTCAGAGCCGGGTGAAACGTTCCGCCCTCCTGTATTCCCTTATTCCCGTATTCCCGACACGAAGGCCGTGGAGAACGAGCTCTACCTCTCGATGCCGCGCTCCCGGCCGAGCCAGCTAATTTGTTTCCTCGCGCGCGAAACAATGTACGACTAATCCGAGCGCCGGGGTAATCGCGAAGAAATGATAAGTAATGAGGGCGAATTCCCCACCCCTCCGTCCCTTCTCAGCTAGTTCTGCCATTTGCCCGCGATTGATCGCCCTGTATTTGTCTATCCTCCGCCTGGAGTCCTCCCCTCGGCGTACCTGAGACCCTCTGCGCTTGATTCCGCGCCTTCTGCTCGCGGGACTGAAAGAAACCGGCACGACGCGTCTCCTCCTCTAACTCGCATCTTTCAGCAAAGTCGAGGAGGCTTCGCGTATATTATGCTTCTTAAAGTGCGTTAACTGCTATAATTGATCGAAGACAAGCTGGGCATTCGTGAGACCAGCCCACCTTGCCCCCTTGAAACTCGGGACCAGCCTCGCGAAGATTGCTCTCGGCCGATCCTCTCGCACGGCGGCAGTGAACTAGCTCGGGCACCCCGGGGTCGCTAATCCCGTCCTAAGGAGAAGCCTCGAGCCTTGGGGGACGCTTATATCTTATATCTATGCAGATCTGTTGCGGTCGGCGGGTAACGGAAACGCGGAAAGTTAGCGCCGCGCGACAGGCGTGGACGCATAAATTAGTTTATTTAGCATGTCGATCAAGCAACCATCGGGACCCTTTGGTAATGGAGTTCTGAAAGGAACTCGCCACTGCAGAGGGGGCGTAAATTTCAAAGACCGAGTGCGAGCTGTGCTACTCTTTCTCGAGTACGGGCGTGAGAAATTGGGAAGGCCAGGTGCAGAGGGAAAGCGGGAAAGCCGTTGTACTCGTGTCTCGGTGAAGCGGGTAATTTGTTTCCTTACGAGGAGCGATGTACCGCTAATCCGTTCTGCAGCCGGCGAAATTGTTGACTCTAATAAATGTGCCGCGCTTTGTTGCCCCGCTCCGCTAAGAAGCCACCCCATCGCCGCCGACACGGCTCGATAACACCCGAGCAACGCGGTTGCGGATAATCGGCCGACTTTAATCGCCCTCCCCTCGAACCGGAGGGGGGGGGGTAGCTGTACGCGGGGATGCCTCGTCCACGGACAACGGCAGGATTAATTCAGCCACAATGGAACGCTGGATTCGCAAGATGCCGCGGAGAGAGTAATCACTTTTTACCAGGCTTATCCCCGGGGAAAAAGCAAATCCGCGCCTGTTTATTTCCGTTGCTTCGATTCGCGCTATTAGCCGGCGCCAATACGCTGCCGTTGAAAATTAAACTGATCCTGCCTGCTATTTGAAAAGATCGTTATTAAACCATCGAATCACATCGATAGTTCCGCGTAAACCCAATTATCAACTCGACACGGCCAATTTCGCCCCTCCCCGGCCCGCTCCGGCCGGCCACCCTTCGATTCCCGGGGAATAACGAAAATATTTGAACGCCGGCCCGTATCTTTTTTCCCCCCGTGTAATTTTAAACGATTCCGGATTGTAATCGCGCCACCGGAAATACGATACCGTTCGTCGATTGTTGGCCGCGTAAATTGCATCAAACCGGGCTGATTCCGGCGCAGCAACGGGGCCGCTGGTAAAAAGGCAGCGAGACGCGGCGGTATAAAGGATCGGGGATAATAAGAGGATTCGTTTACGACGGCCCGTAAAAGCACGACGAACGCGTTAGCCAGGTGCGGAGCTCGTAAATATCAGTCGGCGGTGTGCCCGGGCTCATGAATTTATGGACTGGCCCAGCGGTATCGCTGATAAGAATCGGCAAGTGGTCATCGGGTGTAACGAGGGAGGGAAAGGAGCCAGCGGAAGATGAAATTCCAACGACTTTATTGCCACCGATTCGATTCGTCCACGGGATTCTGTCCATGTTACCGTTAAGATTACCTCCAACCCCACGACGGCTGTCGACGCGCACCCTGGGTCGGGTTATGGAGGATTGCAGGTGGGACGTTTAGTTTTCGTCACCCGAAAACTCGTTGCACTCGATGTGGAGCCCTTGACTGCCGCCTCTGGAATCATTGAAGGATACAGTGAATTATTCAGGATCATTCATGGGTTAGTGTGCAGCCCCCCCTCTTATCAGTCAAATGAATTTTAATGTCCCGGAACGGGCCATCAGGCATACTTTGCTGTTCGGAGCTTAAGGCTATACCTCCAGATTTGCCAACACCGACCCCATGAACAGAATATGTAAGTTGGCTAATTTGTATTGCAAGGACGTCGATTTTTTCAACGGTTCTCGTTCTAATTTTAAGGAAAGCGTCTATTGGGAAAGCAGCGTGGCTTAGATTTCAGCGCTGCGGTGGTAAGTTGGCAAACTATTAAAAGTAGGCCCGGATGCCACCAAACATTCCGAATAAGTATTTATTAATCAAAGAAGTAAAAATTTAGTGTTCAGAAGAATTTAAAATACACTAGTTTTTCACAACGTGTCTATATGAACACTGATAATCGTACGGACGTCGATGGATTTCGGCCTACTCACAGTAGTTCCATTTTCTGTCACTAGTTGGCGTATTGAAATTCTTGGTTTCCCAATAGAGCGGTAGCTTTCCACAATAGGTCTGGGTAGCCATGTACTCTTTTCGATCGCCGTGTTTGTTAACTTTGTGGTGTTTTCAGTTGTAACGCGTCTCTACGATGTTCGATGTTTTACTTCTCTTTTGTTACCAACTGGGTTTTACCCGTACAAATGAAATAAATAAATACGCGTAAAACGTATTTCGTCGATCGTAAGTTGAAGCGCGAATGTAAAGCATGACCATTTTACCTGGCACGTTCCTTGTCCTCTCGTCCGAAGTTATAAAACCACCTGAAATTCTTCTCCACATTGGTGTTCAAACTTCCGCGCTTTTGGGACTTGGCTGGGCCCCTCGTTATCTTGCTTCCCAGCTTTGGTCGATCGGGGAGCTTCCAAGTCGATCTTGAAGTAGCTACAGCCGAAGTGACGCGTCGCGAGGTCACCGTGTATTTCCAAAATTCATTGTCCAACTGGGGTTTCCTCGAGATCGAAGCTTTCCCTATTTTATTAGGGTAGACAGTAGGGGTGGGCAAGCTCCAGGGGTTCTTTTTGGAAAGTTGCAAGATGTTTGCCCGATGATTCCGAGTAAAAGTTTCGGCCGACCCAGAGTCGTGGCTCTCAGAAATTCCGCGACTACTCCCCGTCGCGATTTTTACTTCAGGGATCTCTGCGCTACTTGCATTTGCAAATTTCGGGAAGCTAAAACCTCCTCCTTCTTCAGCAACCATATCCTCCTCTTCATCCTCTGCGTCCATCGAGTCGTCTAATATAGGAGAGTCGCCTCTGCCAACCGGTTTCTTAATACCCTTTTCTACGAAAGCAGACGTCGTAAAAGTTGATCTCTTAGTCTCTTCCTCTTCAACGCCTTGCGTCGTTGACGCCTGGTACTCGACGGAAGTCAACCGCGAAGCATCAGTGGCTAAAGAAGGCATTACGATCGAAGAATTGTGCTGAACTGCCTCATCAAACTCGTCGATTGTATCCTCCAGGGCAACAACTTCGCTCGCTAGCTTCCCCTCCACAAAACGATCCACTGTACTTCCTTCCATAAAACGACTACCGCTGCTTCCCGAGATAAAATCATTCTCTGTACTTCGGTCTCCTTTGGAATCCACAGTGGTCGATTGCACTTCCTCCTGGAAATTGATTCCTCGGTGGCCGCTTATTTCTTCCTCTGTTCGCGGCGTAGCGGGTTCGTACGTTTCTAAAGACCCTCCGTCGAGCGCACCGTTGTCCAGATAATTATCCGATGTTTCTGCAGACCTCCCTGTCCCGGCGCCGACACTCGAGAAAGTGATAGCTCCTGAAGAAGCGGTTACAAATGGCTCCACCGTCCCAGCAGTATCGATCCTCCCGCCAACAGGTGAAGACACGACGGTGGTTGATGAAACATCATTGAGCATTCCATCAGACGCGTCTGGTTCAGTGAGATTCCAGCTGGTAAAGGTAGTTGATTGAATTTCAGCCGCGTCAATAGATCCTCCGAGAGCGGCACTCGGAATAAAACTTTCCGGGATTCCGTTTGTTTCCCTGGAATCGGTTGCCGAGCTGCGGAGTTCCTTCGGTTCCTCGGTTCTCCCTTCTGAGCTGACTGCGCCGGTGCCCCCGCGGGTAGACAAAGCGTTCGCACTGCCGAAACAAGAGGAAGGAGTAAGGCGCGGTGAAAAGAGCGAGTTGGGGCGGTGGAAAAGGGAGGGTTGCTTATCCAAGGATTATATATTTCATCGTACCCACCTGCTGGTAGTCGCAGGCATGCTTCTCGTAGCGTCGAAACGCTCTTCCATCTGGAAGTAAGCGATCGCTAGGACCCTGAAGAGCCGAGCCAGCTTCTCCCTTAGAATCGATCCCTCCGGTTGCGCTCTCTGCAGCAGCAGCAGCCTGGCCCAGTCGGAGCGAAGGGCGCCGAAGGGCAACGTCGTCAACGGGCACTGGAACTGGCCGACCATCATGCCGATCGTTGGCACGTCCTTCAGATCCAGCTCCGACAAATAATCCTCCAGCTCGTTCACGTCGAACTCCAAGCAATCGCCGGGCACCGCGTGGGAACTTGCTTCTGGGAACCCTTTTCCCCTCAATTCTCTTTCTCTTTTGCTCTTTTTTTTTCTAGTTAACGGGGCACAGCTGTACGTGTAAAAATGGAAAATGGCACTTACTGCGAAGGGAGAAGAGGAGGAACGGCAGTAGGTAGAGGTGCAGCCGCGGAAGTACCTCTCGCGACATGATCGACGCGCCAACTGAGGCGAACGTGTGTTCTATTTCGTTGGAATCGGCACATTTCCAACGCGAATGTTTGCGAATTTTTGCGACGCGACACGGCAGCAACGTTCGCTGGTTGGGGAACTACAGTCTCAAGGCGGGCACGTGCAATGGGCGAAACTTTAAGACGAGTTACAGGGCTTTGAAGTTTCGGGATAAATGGCACATCGCGCTGTAATTTATTTTTTGGGACCTTCTCGTGAGAAGTGGAATTTAGTGAAACGATTCCCAGGAATCGCTTTGTAGTTTCGACGGGGAGTATAGTATCGAGTACACACTGAGGCCACATTATAAACATGTGTTGGAATGCATGAAGAATCTCGTTTCCGTGATCCAAGCCATTCGTCATCTTCAGCTTAACACGCGAGGCAACTGCAATACGCGCAACGAGACCACGAAGCGAAGGAAAACTACGCTACAGCGGTGGATTGTTCGTAAAAATTCGCAATTGTATTTACAAAGTGTCCTTGTCGCGGGGAAAAAGAAGTTCGCTGAAAGGAATCGTTGGTTTATAACTACTCCGACGCAACTCGAGTTGTAAGCACAGTTGTTTCGCGGAAAATTGCATATTTACGACTATTAAGATTAATAAGTATACCAGTGGCGTAAACAGAAGAGGAGCAACTCTGGCACCAGAGACGGGCAAGATCCTTATTTAAATAAACTTTCGAATAACTTTTCTAACTTTTATTCGTTATTTTAGTTAAATAAAAATCTTGCCCATCCCTGCCTGGCATCCCCCGAAGAAAAGGGGAAAAAGGAGATTAATGTAACCACGACTAAAGTAATTCAAGAGCTTTGTAAAGAGCAAAGAAAACTCGATTTTATTCTTCAAATAAATTTTTATAATCACCTATTGAATTTTTTTGAATTTGCATTAAAAATATTTTTAGCCCTTCAACTCGGCTTCCCCCAAGATTAAATCTCGAGTGCGTTACTGAAGCATACCCTCCAACGTGCAAAGCAACATAGGCTCTGGTTAATTATGAATTAAAAAATTT
The DNA here is from genome assembly GCA_963932335.1 of Andrena marginata. Taxonomy (NCBI): domain Eukaryota; kingdom Metazoa; phylum Arthropoda; class Insecta; order Hymenoptera; family Andrenidae; genus Andrena; species Andrena marginata. The sequence continues at coordinate 10,485,274 of OZ010661.1, forward strand.
CTCAAATCATCCTCACTGAAGATCATCACACAGATGCTCTGTTTTCTTCTTCTAAAAGCACAAAGCAAACGATTTCGTTTGACGTTACACGTAATAAGTGACCGTACAGTATTTCTTGCAATAGTTATCTTTATTATCATCATTAATATTAATATTAATATTCTTCACCGTTATTATCGTTATTATCATCATTCATCGTTATTATTATCGTTACTATTATAATATTTTGCTCCACAAATATAATCGCGCGCCTTATCTATTTATATGTGTCTAAATTTGTATCATTTGTTTGTTTGTTGGTTTGTTTGTTTTGTTTGAAACCCTGAGACTACGATTCAGCCGTAAACGGCGAATCGATGAACGTTGCACGAAGGAAAATGCTCGTTGAAAGTCGTGGAAATACAACCTTTCGACCCGTAAAAATATCTCTTCCCAACCGCTTCGTACCCACTGCCCCCCCCCCCCCCCCCTCGTCCCACAATCCCGCGATCCACACAAGCGGATGGATCGATTCGTGCCGCTCGGTATCGTTCATCAAGCATCGGTAACGCCCGGTCGTCGCGACGTATCGCGCGATAAAAAGAGCCAAGCAGATCGACCAGCGAGCGGAGCTCTCGGCACGGCGCGCCGGAAAATTCATTTAAACGTACACCTGCCCGAGCTTTCGTTAGGCCCCTTCGAAATTATCGCGCTCGGACCGTCGCCTCGCATCGCGGGGCAGCGCGGAAACGCGACGTCCCAATCGCAAACGGAAAAGAAGGAAGGAGAACAGATATCGACTCTGATAGCAGATATTCGAATGTCAATGCTGTATTATCTTTCAAATATTCGAGTGAGCTAAAGTAATCATGGCAAAACTCGACCAATGGTTGTTCCAGTATAAACGATCGATCCTCGGATTCGTGACATCGGAGGCGAGAGGAGAGACGGCGAAACTGGCGAAAGTTAATTGGATCAACGGCTGGTCTTGCATCCGCTCTCTCTCTCCTCTCGCGTTCGCCGTCTATTTCGCAATAGAGGCCCGTCCCTGGGGCGATTAAAATTAAACAGATAATCGGAGAAAGCGTCATACGTGAGCCATGCGTAAAGCGTTTCATTGTGAACTGGTTCGCATCTGTGTATTTAAATGCAGGAGGATGAAAGAAAGTTTCGAACGTCAGAAGAACGAAGGCGAGATACAGAAATAAAGGAAACTGAAATGGACGTCGCGATGCCTCCGATCGAGTCTAACGCTAACGGATCGCGCTCTGTCCTGCTTGTTATTGCACTCTAATAAACGTTACAATGGCTATATTCCCGCGCTTCGAGGTCGCAAGGTATTCGCCGATCCGATCCACCGTCTTGCCGAACGTCTCCCAACGTCCGCGGAATTTTCAACAACGTTTAATTATAATAAAATATTCAATTACAACTTCTCGTTAAACGACTTCTTTACCCGTCAGCATCGAATCGTACAACAGCAGGCTGATCGGGGAGATCGGCGAGAACCTTGCCGCGTCCAATAACCGACAAAGAAAAACTCCGCTTAATTTTGCCTCGCTAACGGTGTTTCCTCCTTTTCGTTTTTAGAAAGATCGAACATCCGCGCGTAGAATAGCAGCCGCTATGCGATATTTTACCGATCGTTCGCTTCGAAACAAGCGAGATATTATGCGCAAGATCCGTGCACAGATCTCGTAACAGTAATAACTAGATAATAAAGATCCCTGAATACATATAATATAATTATAATATAATAATATAATATAATATATATTCTCCTACGCTCTCTGTGTGGCACGCGCGAATAACATTTCGCAATCATTTTCAACAATCGATTAAATTTTCTTCTTTCTTCTTGTTTCCTTTTATTCTTTATTTTTTGCTTCGGCTCTCTCCTAAAAGCCCCGGCAACCTGGCCAGGGGGTCAGTCCTCGAAACGAATTTCATTTGCACGACGTCTCGTAAAGGAAAACGCACACACGAAAGAAGAAGAAACGAAAGGAAAACAGCATGGCCCTGATTAGAGAACGATCCAGCCATTCTTTTGCTCTTACTTGTTCACTAGCCAGCCCTTGGTTCCGCGTAATTGGTTCGACGTTTGTACAATGGCGCATACTAAATTCATCGTCGCTGGAACTATACAACTATGGATGTTCAATGCAGTACACACATCGATTTACATTTAGATTATCGGTCCTCCCGGCCTCGTGGTATTAAAACGTGTAACGTGTGTTTTACGCGGTGTACCGCGCGTAGGTGTAGGAGTGCAGTTACTCTACATATAAAATTACCGTACCCTTCCCCCATCGACGCTATTAAAAAATATAGAGTTCCCCCTGTTCTCCTCTAGTCTCGAATTGACACTGGCTTATTCTCGCGGAGTAAAGGACACGACTAAAACAAACTGCAGCTACGTGTAAGAATTTTGATTGAACTCTGGCGGACGCGATGTAAACGTCAAACACCCACAGTTAGTACGCCTCGCGTTTGATTCCTACGAACACCGGCTCTATCGGCGTCCCGCGATCCCGCCGACACTGTACACGCTAACGAGAGAACGCGCTGTTCATTTATTTGGTAGATTCCTCTGTCGCCTCGACGGGCAGACAATTCGTACACTATCCTAAAGTGAGAGCTCCGGGGAAAAAGCGTCTCGCGTCTTGTACTAGGTACCCTATGTATCCTGAAACAACGTCATTCTTCGTTCATCTTTATTTTTTTCTTTTTTGTTTTACTCTCTTGTACCTGTAAAAGGGGTACTCGAAAAGGAAAGTTTGGTTACTTCGACAAAAGTGTGTGCCTGCTATCCCTAAAAGGTGTCTCGCGAGTTTCGACGACCGCTGGAATCACTGGCCAAAAGCTCCACGCTCCGACACTTTTGCGCTCGAAAAATAAAGCCCTTTTTGCTCGTGAGTCTTTTTCTTAAAGAAAAACAACAGAATTGCACAATCTCCACCCCTTCCGTCTCACCTACCCCCCCCCCCCATCTCTTTCTCCGTTCTTTCTCTCCCGTTCCGTCCCGTTTATCACACCACTGTCCATCGCTCATACTCCTGGGGGGCACGCGACGAGACGCGCCCCATCTAACATCACTGCCAGCGCGTTGTAAGATTAACGCGGATATTCTCTGTCCGATCGAATAACAGCGGTTCTATGTACGAGTCCTTGATACGGATTCCCTTTTGAATCGAGTGTAACCGCTTCCGGTGGGCACGCTTCATCGATAATAAACAGCTTCCAACATTTCTACGAAGAGCTTGTTCATCGGTACCTTCCCCGTCCGATAGACACTGGACCAAAATCTTCGCACGATTCCGTCCACCTGCCTCAGGCTGGGCAACACTAGGAACATGTTCTGAGTGGCGCGCAGCGCTTGTCCCGGTCTCACCGCGGCCACGCAATCCGAGAGGGAGTTCAGGATGCTGTCCCGGAAACGGTAGAGCGCCTGTGGCTCGTCCGACCTCGCGTCGCTGTTCGCCAGTATCAACGCTTTCAGTATGAAGTATTCCTCCCTGGTCAGTCCCAATCGTTGAAGCCTTTCAACGATCTGGATACACTGTTCAAACCAAGGGCGATAACATTAAATTGCTGCGAAACGATGCCCAATGATCGGCTGAGTATAACGAAGCATAGAGGATGACCGAGGGCGAGGCGATATCGCGGTAATCGGTGAAGATACCGCGAAAGTTCTCGGTAACGGTTTAACGGGGTATTCTACTTTAAAATTCGTTTTCTTTTTGCACATTTTCTTAAAGATTATTGCTTAAAGAATGTATTTGGAAAACGCTATATCTGAACTCTTAAAATTAGGAAAGTTATAGGTGCTTGAACGATGCGGCAATGAATGATACGGTAAACTTGAAACGCGTTTTTCTAGAAACCATGTTTTCTAAATGGTGGCCATAATATCTTAAGATCTACTTGACGGATTGATCCCAGATTTTTTGTGCACCCCCAGTGCACGTTTCTTTAACATTCATAATGTTTTATTCTCGGTTTTTTAGTACGACAGATATGAAAAAATTGATAGTCAACCTTCAAAGTGCTGCTATTTTTTTAATAGTCCGTTTTTTTCTTTTGATTTTGTAGCGACTATAGCGAAACTCGTCCTAATTAAAACTCACTTTGATTCTTTTATTTCAACTTAACAGAAAAGCCGAAATTACGGCAACCATGGAAAGATTTTTTTTAATCGAATGCGTTCAAGCACTTTCTCTGCCACAATTTTGAATTGTTTCTCTCTACAAAAATTTGTAAATATTGCCGAAACATGGATAAATATATGAACCAAAGATTGACGAAAACAATGGTATAGGCGCTCCATAAAAAATATAGAAAATTGTGTAAAATAGCGCGTTTTAAACTGGAATAACCCCCTTGACAGGGGAAAAGAAAATATATACTCACATGCGTGTACAGCTCTGTGCAATGGCATTCGCGCGCGAGTCTCTCGTCCAGGGTGAAATCCTGGGCGAACCTTAATCTACCATTGTTTGGCATGCTCCTCCACGCTAGGCTAAAGGTCAGGATCTCGGCCCACGTGCTTTGCAACAGCCGCATCTGGTCGTTCAATGCCAAACTGCCGAAGCCAGGGATCTGCTTCGCCCAACCTTGGGTGTATTAAATTAAGATAAGCCACCGAAAATTTGCTTAACAAAACATTGCGTGCCCGAAGTAACCTTATTACCGATTATCCCGACCAATTCCCGATCGTATAGGTCCGAAAGCTGTCCCAGTATTCTCTGATCCGTATCTAGGGTGTGCGAGAGATTGGACACTTGCAGCATGTCGGGTTCACAGGCAGCCAAAGCTTCCAGCATCTTGTTATCTGCGGATGCATAAAATCGTTCACCATTTGAATTCCGCTTGGACGCGTCTCTACGCGAGATCGGAAGATGCATTAATGTTAAGATCATGGCACGTAGCTATTGATAAATCGAGTTTTAAGGATACTCTGCAGTCGTTTTTGGCGAAAATGAAGCATTTCGTTTTCAATTAATCACAAAGACATAAATTGGAGCTGAGACTTTTTTGATACAATGTTTATTAACGTTGTAAGCTTTAAAGAAACATGTTTGTTTAGTCAAAAATATGTATTATAAATGACCCTACAGAGGGATAATTAAAGAGGCCTTTTAAAAATCTTTCTTTTGTTTTGCAGCGATTTTGACGAAACGAAACGAAATTTAGCGAACTGCTTGTAAGTTCTGCTTCGAAATACCTCTGGTTCCGAAAGAAGCAAAATTATGAAAGTCACAGCTACGAAAGGTCGATTTTTCAAAAAAGTTGAGGTTGAAGTTTCTTTTCATAAAGAATAAAAGTTTTTATCAACTTCAATTTACGTTCAGGCCGTAAATACACATTTCGCGAACATCCTCGAATTTGATTTGAATCAATTGGAACCTCTAGTTTTTGAATTATCACTGCAAAACAGAAGAAACTGTTTAAAAAAAGTCCCTTTCTGTAGCGTCATACATACCTATTGTCGTCTGAACAAACGTGTTTCCCTATAGCTTGCGATATTAATAAACATTGTGTCAAAGAACAATGCCTAGCTTCAATTTCTATCTTTCTAATTAATTAAAAAAAAAAGCTGCATTTTCGACAGAAAGGATTGTCTAGTGGCCTTAAGGGTCGAGCAGGGTGAATGGAAGGGAGCTTATAGCAATGGCTTACTTATTATTTCGTTAGAAGCTCCTGTCGCTACGGTCGCTTGAAACAACAACAGAACATTAAGATTTAACCGTGCGCCTAGCTCGTGACAGGCGTCTCCTATAAAAACGCGATCAGGATGCTGTCGTGCTTATAATGTACGAAGATTTATTAAGGGAATCACCTTCCAAAGGAGCTGCCTTCACAGGCATATAAGGGTCTGCGGATCTTCTGTACTTTTGCCTGCCGCCTCGGACGCGGTCCAATCGAACCCCCTCCTTCAACATGCCCTGTCGAAGGCACTTCTGAAACCTGCACGCTTGACACGCTTTCCTCCTGCGCTTGTTTATCTCGCACTCCCCGTTCGCGGGACACGTGTACTCGATATTACCTGTGAAATTACTCGCTATTTTATCGTAATATACGCGGTCCTCGTCCAGGCAGCACCGGTGACGATTACGCGGCCGCCAGTAGGTTCTAGAAAAAGCTAGACCGTCTGTGCCGCTTCTAACGTTAATGTTCCAAGTGGTCTGATAGACTTCTTAACGATTCCGCGCGCGACAACGACAGCGTTGTTCGTTGTTATAATTAATCTGACGGTGCTACCTGGAAACTGCTTGAAGGGAAAATATTTATATATTGGAAGGAGCTCGTCTTACCTTGTATGGTTCTTTTGAAGAAGGCCTTGCACGCCTCGCAGGACGCGACCCCGTAATGAAATCCGCTCGCCACGTCCCCGCACACCAGGCAAAGCCTTCTCGGTATCATGTCCTCCTCTTTGACGCCTTCCTGAGGATAAAGGAACGCTCGTTCTAGCTTAAATGTGGAAGACAGCGGCGCGCTTCGACTCTAATCGCGTATAAGGTACCTCGGGCGTCCCTAACGGCTGGGTGGTGGAGGAGCAGTGGTGCATCTCCGGACTGCCAGGACTGCCGCCGCTTCCGCCGTAATCGGCTGGCACTTCCATCTTGCTGCAGATCACCTGCAACAGGCCACGGACGTTAGCAACGAGACGCGCCAACGCGCAGTTCGATTGCCGTTTCCCTCTCCTTCCTGGATAGCGACACCTTCAACCGGGGATGATACATGGCTGATTTATACCTCTTGATGTTGAAGAGTGGTGGTCGGCGAACACACTTGGTAGTTCTGCGTGGGAGTCGTTGGATTCTCGACCTCCTGCTTGATGTTCGCCATAGTCCTGTTGTTCCCGATCATGTTTTCGGCGCCGGTACCGGACATCATACAAACCTACGGCAATCAAACAAGAGACTCTTACTCCTGAGCGTGCACTCTCGTTCACTGAGAAGGGGAGATCCCCAAAGCAGAAATTCAAAAAAGATATGGATTTATTTACAAATTTTAGTAACATCATACATTTATATAATATAACGATGAGTGTTATGCACAATCGGGAATTAAAAAATATAAATTCATTTTAAAAAATGAACAATCATTTTTTGGTTCCTTCGAATGTTTTTTTTTAAATTAGCTTTTTGGATAAATGAGTTACAAATTATAGTATTTTACTGCAAAACTTTTTTTGAAGCAGTGCTACTCGTAATTTGTCGATAGTAATGTTTAAATTATACTATAAATTTATTTGGCCACATTTTTATTGAAAAGAAATTTTTTTATTCTACTTTAAATTGTGTTTTAGGCTCACTTTACCTGGGTCTCCTCTATAGGTATGTATTACGTAATTTTTTTACTGCCCAAATTCACTCTAAGAGGGCGAAATCGGTGGAGCACTCAGGATTTTAATCTTGGGGGGAGCCGAGTTGAAGGGATCAAAATATTATTAATGCAAACAGAATAAAATTCATTAGATGATTACAGAAATTTATTTGGAGAATACAATCCAGTTTTCTTTTCTTTTTACAATGGTTGCATTTTCTTTCTTTTACGCGATTATATTCATCTCCTTTTGCCTTTTTCTTTTGGGAGTCACTTCAACCCCCTTTGGGTGCACCACTGAGTGAAATTGATCCCTGAAAAATTTTCTGAATTTGTGGTATTACTCACGAACTGTAAGAGATAGAAAAAAATCAGACAAAAGTTACTGCTTTCAATTATTAGGACTATCACACTTAGTAACTACAGTTCTTACAGTTTGCCAGTTTTAACACGAAGTAGGAAAATAACCAAATTTTCAGGGGTCAATTTCACCCCCTTAGAGCAATGATTCCCAATCGGTAGGTCGCGAAGTGTTTTCTGAGAGACCGCCACGATTTTTTTTTAAATATTATTAAGTTAAGGTCTATATCCTGAAATACCTATTTTTAATATGTTTTATTTACCTTATTAAATTTACCTTACCTTACACAAGGGGGTGGAGTCGTAGGTTATTTGAATATCATAAAAGGGGAAAGTGACTTAAGAAAAGGTTGAGAAACACTGAGCCTTAGAGTGAATTTGGGCAGCAAAAAAATTGCTTAATATATATCTATATATCCTTTACATACCCTAAAATATCATATTTTTTTGAATTTCTGGGTTGGGGATATTCTCTTGTGAGTACACGATGGCTGATTCAATAGCGAATACCGTATTTGCAAAATTTAACAAAATCGATTTCTCGTAGAACCAACTCACATATTATAATAATAATAATAATACAAAAAACGTCTTTATTACGCCCAGAAAAAATAAAATATAACAAAAAGAAATTACCTAATGTAAACAAAATTAAATAAGACCGATAAAATAGACGAAATGCAGCGTAGCTTCTATTAATCCTAATCTGATGCTACCTCTGATTCTTGCTTTCAAGCAAATCGCCGATTCCCTCAATCCAACAATTTGTAAAACATCTACATACTGCTCGTCAAGAAAGGTTCGATACTCCGAATAAACTGCAGTTTAGCACAAAGGCGCAGAGCCCGAGGACTGACAGTGTTGCAAATCAAAGGGGAGTACGCTCAAGCCTGACGTTATTGTAAAATCTTTACCGCCGGTGTAATAAATTTTGCAAACGGGTTGCGGATTATTAGCGATCCGGCCTCGCATCGCTCGCTTTCAAGCGGCAAGCCCCGAGAACCGAGGAGACAGTCTGCCGTGCAGTAGACTGCATTTTTTTTGCGCCGCTATTTTTAAGCGCGACCAACGCCGCAAGCATTTTTAGAATTTACTTCAGAAAATACGCGGCACCCAGCTTCGGTGTTCTCGGAATATGAGCGCGGCCGCTTCGTTAGCCGCGTAATTGCACAAACACTTTTATCCGTCATTACCTGGCTACTCCTCCAAGCGAACTGTTTTGAAACCATAGACACATCTTCATCGGTCCAATGTAATACGAATGAAAAGCGCTGGAAGTCTAAAGCTACGAGCCTCTTGTTTCCGCTGCTTTGTACCACCCTTTCCCGTTCCTAAGTACGACACGCCTCTAGCATTAGACCACCTACTTCAGAGTCACCTGCGTAACTGATGAGTAAACACTCAGCCTGTTACTCGTTGCGCGCGGAAGGATGCCGAGAAGAAGGAAAGAACTTAGTTTACAATTCAGTGAAATCAATCTGCCCCGCAAAATCCCCTGGTTCCTCACGAGTTCGCAGAATCGTCGCGTTAGAAGTGAACGCGAGAGTCCTATTAGTTATCCGTAGGGAATCGTGAATTCGTGATCGATATCCCATCGGGAAGGGTAGACCTAACCACGTGCATCGGTAAAAGAGAGTTCCCGCAGAACGTCCTTAAGCGAACGGTAGGTAGGGCGATGGCGAACAAAGTAACGGTGAAAGGATTGCGTAAGCCTATTCCTCCGCGGTCCTCCTCCCCGTGCCGTTCTTGCTCGCGCTCGGTTCGGTGTCGTATATTAAACACACGCAGAAAGAGGACGAGGGAGGAAGGAGGAAAGAGCGCCGAGTATCTGGTTAGCCTTGAACCTGACTTTTCTGCGGGATGCAGTTTGCAATCATTCGCGAGTAATACGAAAGAGAGACGGCGCAGCGGCGTCCCTCGAGATTTATGCGCCGCTGAGCGGCAGGGCTCTTATCGCGAAGGTGGCTTCTTTTTCTTCTCTTTCCGAAACGATACAGTCGCGTTTAATTTTAATTCCAGCCGGATCCCCAGCGCGACCCATCCACTGTGGGAAATAATAGCGAGGCGCCGCTGGAGAACGCGCCTTATCGATTTTATTAGACTTCGCGTCGCGACTGTTCGCGCACGAGTCCCCCTCTTATCAGCGTTATTGTTGAAATCGGCCGAAACCCCGTTCTTACTTAATGCTCCTGTTACCCAATTAGGTTCGCGTCTAAACTTGCCACAGAAATGCCCTCAGTCTCGTGGCAAGGCATGAAATTCCTAACTACACTGTCCGCAGTCGGTATACACACGACTGTCCCACATTTAAAACTGGATCCATTCTCAGGGACGTGCGCATATACGCCAAATTCGGGAGCGCCCCACGTCTGACCTCATTACTTTCGACGCAGCGTATAGAAGCGGTCGATCGATCGGCTCATTAAGCAAGCAGCAGTTACCGAAGAGCAGAAGGGAAGAAAGAAGATTGAACGAAGGTATCAGGGCATCTAGTTAACCTCAAATTTGTCTAGCCGCGGGATTGCTAGGCGCGCGCGAGCGCGTGTGCGTCTCCCACGTTCGGATTAATGGAATAAAAACCGACCGACGCAACCGACGCTTCGCGCTCCGACTCACCACTGGCCATAGCGATGTAACCGACGTCTGGAAGATAAACGATCGTAAAACTCCCTTTCGCCCCGCGTTTTCGTTCGAATCGTTACCGACGGGTCGGTGAGGGTGGGGGAGGGGGGGGAGGTAGTGATCCAGACAATGTCGCGCGGGGAGGGACAGGCGTCGTTCGGAAAGAAGGAAAGCCAGAGAGAACGGAGAGGAGAGGATTGCGTAAGCAGGGCTCTTCCATTCGCCCGAGTCTCGTTTTTCCCACCTCCTCCCTCGTCCCTAACCCGTTCTCGTTCGATTAAGCAGTTACCGAAACCCAGACGGAAGGAGCTGGCGAAGAATGGAAAAAGAAAGAGACACGTATCGCGCGTCGCTATCTGGATAGCCTTGAACTTGACTTTTCTGTGTGCGTGAGATAGAGAGGGGGGGGGAGGAGACGTAGAGGAGGAAGAGGGGGGAGAGAGAGAAGCGGCCGCGCTCGCGAAGGCCGCAGAACGCGCCAACACACAATTTTAGCCGCCGAACACCGACGGAAACAGCCGACCACAGCGACCTTGACTCCCCCCTTCCTCCAGGCTTCGCATCCACAGCTTGCCACTCTCTCTCTCCCTCTTTGTCGCGCCAATATCGCCGCGTCTCTCCGACCGTCTTACTTCATTTTCAGCTTCCTCGTGTCGAATGCTCGACACTGTGTCGGTCCATTCTTTCCCCTTGTTCCCTTTGCCCGGCGCAGCTTCTGACAGCTTGCGCGAGAAACTGTAGCGCGAATACTGACGGGCGACGGTGTCGGGCTAAGAAGGAATTCGCTCGGGTTTACCCTAAACCGCGGGCGTATTATTACTCAGCGCCCATACGACCGCAGGCGATACCGATCAGCGAATCGTTGAATCCTTAACACCCGCATGCCTCCCGAACCGGCGCGAAATCTTCCGATCTCTACGATATTTGAATTGCACGCGAGCTAGATCCACGCCGGTCAATTTGTCGGCAGGTGGATCATATCCGAGGACAGGTTCCGCGCGGGCCTCGTACCGTTCCATCTCGATCAAGGTTTCCGCGGTTCCCTTCGTCGAACGCCGCGCGCCCGAAAGAGAAAAAACCGAGCGCGAGTCCATTTTTAGAGGAGACCGTGACCCAAATATCGATTGCACCCGTAATTTTAGTTCCATCGCGATAACGCGTGGCTTAATTGCGACCGAAGTGTGGCCCCTCGTAACGATTCCATTTATTATTTACCAATGCCCGACACGAGGCAAACAGCCGCGACCCTTACGCCGCGTTAGGTTGCAGTCCTTCGAATGTCTTCATACGATCGAACACAGTGAATTACTTTTTTCGCGCTCCAAACTCTTGCGCTTTTGATCGGCACGAGAAAACGATCGAGGGACGGGACTCGTAGGCTGCTGTTAAGAGGAAGAAAGTGCTGGTGCACACTCTTTCTCGAGTGGTAGCGCGATAACAATGATTACATCGATAAATCGTTTTCCTCGAGTGGGGAACCACGCAATGTGCAAGTTTCCGAACGCTATATCTGCCTCCCTTTTCAATTGCTTATCACAGACATTTCCTGCTACCCGATATTCCCACGTATTGCATCGTTACACTCGTTCGCGTTTTAAATTATTCCCTCGCATGAGCAACCTTTGCTGGATGACCAGGTTTTTTTAAATTTCATGAAGCATTTGCTGCGGCCGGAATACAAACGCAGGCTTAGGAATACTTGAACTACTTTGAGATCTCCGAAACTGTGAGAGAAATGTGATTCTGTCTGATCGAAACAATGGTGGTACTTACAATTCATGTCTATTTATATTTAATCGAAATAAATCCCACGCGTTGCCTCATTCCCAGCCACCCAGTCGATTTCTTATTCCAGTAACAGACCTTTTCCTGTCTAATGTGGCGTATAATAATGGCCACCGTATGTCGCGCTCCGCGTGCGCAATCCCACCTCGAAATTTAAACGTCGAAAAAAAAAAGAAGACATTCGCTCCCACCGGCCTAATAAATACAGAGCCGTGGAAACGGAAGTGCGATCGTGACGCGGAGGAAGCCTATAAGCGACGCCCCATTATTGCGAGGGACTCTCGTTCGGCTGCACCATGTGACATCGAAATTTTCAAGGTGCTCGCGCGGTGCTCGCCCAACGTCTTTTTAAAACGGGTCGATTATGTAAGCAAGAAAAAAGCCCAGGCGACAGAGACAAGTCGAAGAAAAAGAAGCCGATCGCTGGCTGTTACGGTCGTCTTATTTTACAGCGGGTGCCCCTCGATCACGTGTCTCCGCTGCGAATTAGAATACCCCTACTGTGTCAATGAAAAAGCGCGGCATCGATCGCCGTCACGGGTTTCGCGCGAGTCGAGCTACGCTTTCCCGCTGAACTTGCCTGGAACGAAAAGCACGCGCAGGAGGGACCTCGTGAGAATGAGCTTATGGCATCGGTATCGCGACCAATAAACCGAACGAGTCGTTATCCCGGCGACGAGCGGCGCACGATTCCAACGAAATTACTGTGCGTGATGTTAGTCTCTCGGGTGTAGCGGCACCGTCGCGTGCGACATCTGAACCTGAAACCGAGCGATAATGGCCCCCATCGTTTCCCTCGAATCGTTGATAAACGGATGAGCCGCTAGCGGTGAACTTGGCCGTTGAATCACGCCCGATTTTTAGCGAGCCGGTGCTTTCACCGGGGCCGTGAAAGTGTTCCACGGATTACGCAATCTTATCTTCGGCGGCGCGAGGGCTCAGGAGATCGGCGATACAGAGAACCGTCGCGGCGCTCTCTAGCGCGCTACACGCGTACATGGGGTGTTTACTTTCGTCGGATAAGTTTCTCGTATAAAAGGGGGAATAAAAAGAGGAGCATCGCGGCTAGTTACGCGGCAGGCCGCACGATTTCGCAGCAAGTCGATCGCGGTGACCCTGAATTATTACAATGGTCGCTTAAGTTACAATACCGCGATCGGCGCGCACAGGCGCTCGCGGGAATTGAGAAGTTCAGGGAACGAATCGATCCCCTCCCCCACCCCCGCCCCCTAGCCGAAGGATGAAGACCCTGGGTCACGGTCAAGGCCAGGGTCTTCGGTAACAACTATGCTCCGATTTCGCCGCGAGTTTATCCAATAAGAAGTAAAGGAATAGCGACGAGGCATCATAATAACGTCCAGATTATCGCCGAGCTAATTTCAGAACGACGCTCCGTCGGATCCAAAAACCTGTTCTCTCTCTCTCTGTGGAACCGGGGAACTCAATCTATGATTTCGAATTAGCGAAATATCGTTTGCCGAGTTACCGTGACACGAGTCGAATTACGCGACAAATAAATGCAAGGGGAGCATAACAAATAAATAATTGAATAGCAGATACGCGCAGGTTTCGAGGCAAAAATCCCACGTAAGAGATTATGCTCGGTTTCGCGCATTGTCCAAGGTTAGGGCTGGCCCGACTCTGCGGATGACGTCACCGGCGTGTCTCGTAGCCTCAAACTTCGCCCGCCCCACCACCCGAAGTTCCGAAAGCCGATGATTGCCCAGGGCGTTCCTTGTAAAAGCAGACAACACGCCGGTTGCGCGGGGAATCGTGGTAGCCCAATTGATAAGAGGCAATTACAACGACTGTTGTTCAGAAACGAGAGATCGACTACGTCTTCCTCAAGTCACATGCTTCTGAATAAATGAGGCATTCGGGTCAAAAGCGGCTATTCCGCGTTTTTGGCGACACTGAGTTAGTGGCGAGAATGTATTCTTTATTTTTATAATTAATGTTTCTTTTATGTGGGTTCGGCCGTATTCGCCCTCAATGCCAGAAATCTTCATGGCCGTTCCGGCCGCGTCGCTTATTTTCCAGCGCTCTGTATCTACCGAGGAATGCAGCGCAAATGAGATTGCACGCGCGTGTACCCGAATATCGCACGCAATTTCGCGAGCATGTACGACAAGAGTAATGTAAACAGAATTAAGGCGAAGCGAGACCTTCGCTTCGAGTACACGTATACCAGGAGCACCGTCTACAAAAGTCACCTTCGCGACGGTATTCTACCGTGGACGTACCTCTGCTTTCTTAGCAGATAGCGATGATTAATTCGTACACCTACTCCCGCGAGGAGAAATTTCTGTCCATTATCCTTCGAGCGCTAGCCCCCCGAGAATAGCCATCCCAGTATCCAGGCATTAAAAATAGCGCGCGCGAGGAACGGGCTCGTCGCGAGAGCGAATCCATCTCCGCCACGAGAATGGGAATCCATAAAGGCCCCCAAGTGTATCGTGGGTGAGCAGAGGTCGAGCCTTCGGAACGATTCGAAAGCTTCTCTAACCTCAAGGTAAGAGTCAAGGGTCCGAAAATATCGGCTGACGCATCCACGCGACGAATATTTTTTTTATCAGCTTTCCAACGCTTCGGGCCACTCTCCTCGCCGACTCCCCGTGTCGGAATCCACCATCTTATTTCCGTTGCAATGTCAAGGAGGCTAATAGCTCCGAGCTAACACGCCGAGTTTCGGTAATGGCCGGCGATAGCACCGACTTGATTATTTATTCCGAGGGAAAGAAATCGTTTTATCGGCGCCCGCATCGATCGAGTTCAAAAGCGTGTCAATGAGGCTGCTGGTGCACGCGTGGCTTAAAACGGCAAGTAAAATCTGAGCGGGGCGAGACTCCACAGTTTGTCCGCGCCTTACGCACGTGGAATTGCGCAAGACTTGTGCCGCGTGGGTGTAGGTGCGTATGAGAGTGCCTAATGCGTTCAACCAGCTGAACACCATGCGTGCAATCCACGCCAGGGGCCAATACGGCGTTATTGTGGCTCGCGCGCGAATATTTCGGGTTGGAAAACCGGAGGTAGAGAGAAGAAAACGAACTCCCGATTCTACGAAAGCTACGCTGGAGCGAGACGCACACTCGATAAATGCAGTCGGCTTCAATCTCGATCAACTGGGGGCCAATGATTCTTTTATATCAACGGACCTCAAATAGAGTTCAAGGTAATGTCGAAAAATTCTCGAACCATCGATGATCACCTCGCAGTCTGACGCAAAAATTGTTATTGTATCCGTTATCGGTGAAAATCGTTCTTATATCGATACGCGCGAAATAATCAAATTCATTGCAAACGTCATGCAGATAATTATTCGAATTCTCGTTCAATATCTCGAAATCTGGAAATTATTATTTCTATACCTTCCCTTTGGCGAAAAACGAGTTGCTGTTAATTACACTGTTTCCCACTGATTGCTAGTTATTATCGAAAAAGTGCACTTCGCGTTAAGTGTCCTTTAGTACCGATAAGAAGCGATCAGAATATAAGAGAACGCGCGAGAAACGCCTCAAGTTCAGCAACTATGCAAGAAAATGTATTTGGTAAAAGCTTGGCTGCCCGAGTCGCCCGTTTCGGTGTCCCGTCATCATCAAAACAAACAAGTTTTTCATCCCGTGGTTGCTGGCTGTCGGGTGTGTAAAATATTTCAGCCCCTACGTAACAACTGAAATCGTACGCTATACAGTATGGAACGTATTCGATGGCATTACGCGTAATCGTCCAATTTCGAAGATTCACGGTCTCGGATGATCGTTGAACGAACATCGAGGCGATCGCGATTAACCAGTGACCGACAGGCGTGGAAAAACGATCGGTGAGCCACGGGATAGATTACCTAACAGACGCGTTGTAACGTAATAACCGAGTTGCCGCTAAAGCCGAGTGACGGTGCGCGGAGCGAGGAACGAGGATAGGTAATAGTATTCCTCTGGCATTGAAAAACAACCGTGAACTTGAACGTGTCGCGGAGTGGAATGAAAGCGATCCAAACGGCAACTTTCTCGTGGATCCGGCGACACGTCGCCTCTGAAAAACGAAAGTACATATTTCATCGCGAGGCGACCGGGAACGAAGCATTCGTTCGGGGAGAACATCGAGCTATCGCGGAACGAACTGTCTACTCCGAATCGTACACATTGACTTCACGATTTAAACGTTCGTGATAAATCGGTCGCCAGTAGGAAACTCCTCCCGATATCCAGCCGAGGGGGCCTGAAGACGAGAGCGGGCAGGGAACGCGCGCGCAGCACGTAAACAAAGCCACGAGATCGAACGAAGAAGAAGAGAGAGGTTATGTGACGACGACACGTACCACATCGTACATCCAGGCATCCATGGCATCCGTTGTGTGTTGATCCAACGGCACGAGGGGACTGTGATGTTACTTACTCCTTGCACTTTTCTACGGTGAAAAGGGAAAACGGGGCAGCAATGCTGAGGAACCGACACCACTCGCGGAGCAACGCGGATAGGACACACACGCGCGCGCGCGCACCCGTCCGTGAACACCGTCCCCCTTCCACGACGTTTACGGCGCGACGAGCCGTACGCGACTGACGGCGATACGGGGGATACGGTAATACGGGGGACACGGGCCCGGCCGATCCTAACACGAAGCGCCACGAATCCGCGAAACGCGCTTTTACCACGCTAATTACCTTATCACGAATACAGGGTGTCCCGCGACACGCGGGTAGTTTAAACGCAGGCTGACTACTCCAAAAAATGGCCGAAATTACGAAGTAAAGTTCGGTGCACGTGAGCGCTTTACTAACAAACTTGTAAATTTTCGACTTGCGCAACACTCTCTCTCTCTCTCGATTATGCACGCGCGCAATGTGAATTAAATTACAGATTACCGCGGAGCGTTTTAATAAGGCTCGGCTAACTACGCGTGACACGTTACAGTGCACGATCGTCCGTTATCGTCATCGGCTTCGATATTGTTATTCATTTATACGAAAAGAGATCTTCCGGAGAATCAGCCACTTCTTACGAAGAAATCGTAAGTGCATACAGGCAACGATGTATCCGTCCTATTCATAGAACCTCTGCCTCTCGTCGCAGTATTTCTTTCGACGTGTCCGACGAGATACAGTTCGCATTTTCGGAGCCATGGATTTAAATTCAACCGCGCTTATTGATAAATCGTTACTGTAGCTGTGGATACCATCGTTGATACGACCGATCGGTCGTTAACTCTCGAATTGCCTGGAGTCGATGTACTTCATCGGTTTACGACTCTCCCGTCATCGCACTTAGATACATTTAAATCGCATTTCTGGCGACTATCGCCGGCAGAGCAGTTAAGTGACGTCCCTAGGATCTACGCGGAACGCACGGGGGCCAATTGAATTTTCTAGCTGAGGTAGATCGATCGAGCCCCACAACTCTCCCTGAAACTAGGAACCGACGGTGGTCCGGCGCTCGGCCTCGAGTTGATACGTTACTGGCGTTATGCGTGCTACGTGTATATCGCGATGGGAGGGTGAGTGGGTGGGCGGCGGGGGCGGTGGCTGTGACGGCTGAGGCAACGGCGGAGGTAGAAGGGGTGGCGACAGGGCTGGAAGGGGTGGAGGCGTCGGCTCGTCAGCCGGCGGAGGGGCGCGAGGAGAGGGGGAGGCGGCCGGTGGCCTTGAACTTGACTGCCGCCGTTTTTGCGCACAGCCGTCGCCCGCCCAAAACAGCAGCCCACCGGCGTAGACTCGGAGTTTTCATCTCTCCACGACCACCCGTTCGATAGAGATTTTATAGCTTTTAGCAAGGCGCTCGGGCGGACCCACGGATTCTAGTTTCTTCTCGTTCGAGTAGAATATAGGATCTCTGTTATCGATGCTTCGGCCATAACGACATGTAAACATCTATCTCGAGTGCCTCCACCTGACAGCACGAAAAGGCTCGCTCTATCGGGAGTTAAAGCTGACTGTGCTTATAACGCGAAGCGATTGATCAAACAGTTCGTTCCGCGAGGCTAATTAAGCGCCGCGCTTTTGTCAATAGAGCGTCGAGTGCTAGAAATGCGAAAACTGCGCTGCATACGCTCAAGCGGCAAGGATACCGTCGTTTGATAAACATCCTAAGGTGGCAACATGTTGACGTAGAGCATACCAAGCGTTCAAAACAGTACGGTTTTTTTTATGATTCTCGTGTACGAAACGCTTTTTAAGCTACCCACCTGACGGCTCGAGACATCGGCCGCGATACGATTGTTCCAGGCGTAATGATCTCGAGCGCTGCCGCAGACAGCGTAAATAGGGGAGGCAACCGAAACAGTGTGGTCGCTCGCTTTAATCGCAGACATGTATCGAACGAAGCGTAAGCTCCGTGTCGGGTTCAATATTAAAGCGTGCGATCCTGCACGCCTACGACTGTTTTCCAGCGGATTATCCGGAACCAGAACACTTACGCAACCTCGCCTCGGCGTATTTTCGATATTTCCTGACATACCCGATATGGAAAACGATCGCGGCGATTGAAGGATTTGCATAAGATATCCAGTCGATCGAACGCTGTTCCGGAAAAAATATCTTCGATGGAACGTATCGCATGTAACGCTGAGACACGTGCGTGAATTCATTAGAAGCATCGTGCGGTATGGTAAAGAAATTGAAGGTAATCCGAAGTCGGTAAAGCGAGTTCTGTGTGCCGAGAGGATGGACTAGAGAACTGATGGGCGGCGAGAGAGAGAGAGAGAGAGAGAGAGAGAGAGAGAGAGAGAGAGAGAGAGAGAGAGAGAGAGAGAGAAGCAACGGAACCTATACCAATGGAAGCAGCCGGTAGAAGTTGTATAGACAGGGTTGAGGTAGGTAGACTATAAACTGGATCGATATGGCACTCTCGCTTTCTCGCATTCTCGGTATGCCTATCTGTGTCCCGTATATGGGCACTGTGCGCAAAATTCTGGCGCCCTCCGGCGGGCACTCTATCGCCTATACTGAAGTTAACGTTCTCTGAATTCTCAAAAGTAATGAGAACGAATCAATGGATTGTCTGTTTTAAGAAACTTTATATAGAAGCGCCAGAAATCGGGAAAATAATTGTCGTTAAACAGTGGTTTACCAACGATTAGGTTTCGTAGCTGAACTTGTGGCGATGCACGATGTAAACGAGGAATAAAACGCCTTGTGAAAAATATTTAAAAAAAAAAGATATTTTTTAATGTTCCTCTGGTACAAAAATTTGTCGAGATACTTATATATAAGAAAGTGTGCACGAGGGATAGTCTATCAAGCTCAATTGAATGTTTCAGATAGTCTTCATTTAAAGAATTTATATTCAATTGAAGTCGATAATAAAGAAATTAGTAATCTCGGCCGTCGGTACTGTACCAGAATTCAAACTGGTTCTGCATCAGTTTAATCGTAATAAGGGAAAAGGAATGAATGTGTGCTCCACTTTTATGACGAGATCAGTAAAGTCATTGATTCGTGAAATGCAAATTCATTGATATTTATTACATGCTCGTTAAACACATTCTCCAGTCATAGTTATATTTTCGTTTATGCTCGAACTGGTTTAAGAGGGCACAATCCAATTAAGTTGTATAAAACGATGAAACTTGTAAAAGATAAAGCTTTCGTCCTGGAAAATTTTAATTTCATACATTTTGATAATTTGCAAACGCATGCCTCGAGCCACGTGTTCTGCACTTAACGAATATCTTATTGCTGTAAATATGAGCCAAGTAAACATATATCAAACTAGTTAAAATAGTTTGAACTCTGTAAATAAACCGAAAACTGTGCCACATATGTAAAAGTATCCATTAACGCACCATAGAATGCATGGGCGCATGAGGAGGCACAAATTCTCAGTATCGTCACAGGCTTGATTTCATAACTGGCGTTTTTTTTGGCAGAAAAAAAACCAAGGCCATAACAGCAGTTGTGAAATCTGCAGGGCAAATTTCGAAACGAGAGAACAAATTCGGAGGGAAGCTGATTGGCTCGCGATCCGTACAATACGCGTGGCAATCGACGGCTGGATCGAATTTAAAAACCAAACGAGAAGTGTAAAATAACAGTAAAAAAGTGCAACATACACAGGGATATGTAAACGAATTTGTAACAAAGATGGCGGAAGGGAATTTGGCAGATCGTCGATGCACGGCTGTGTTTGCCCCGTTTGCGTGAACGCGCCGAAACGGAGGCGAGCGAACGCGAGAACAGATCCAACAACTTACCGCGAGATCCGTAAACGTCTCTGTATCTCCATCGACGTTAGATGATTTTCGATCAGGAGAAAAATATTGTAGCAATGGCCGATTCCACAACTCACTAGAAGCAGAAAACTCAATGGTCCCGATTGTTGTGCAGGTGGCGGCATCACGCGTCTACTAACCGAGACAGGAATCACGCTGCCAAACACGGACAGTGCTAACCTCTAACGGGGAATCGAGAGACTTATTATCAGCCACACTTTTCAAATAAAATTCAAAAATACAGATAATGCAACACATTGCGAGAAATTAAAAACCATCGACTACGCAACGTTCCCCTTTATTAACATCATATTTGAATTTCGACGAAAGGCTAATAAAATCACATATCAAAGCAGATAAAAAAATACAAGGAGGTAAATTTTCAGACCTTTCCGATCTCACAGGACACACTGTTCGGGTCCCACTTGCCATTAGTGGCCGGTCGTACGAGCAGTTTCGCGTAGATATATTTCTGCAATCGCTCTGGGTTTAAGACCAGACAGTCGTTCACTGTCTTGCAATAGTACTTAATGTCGGAGGGCAAAATCAGTACGTGAGGCTGGTGTTCGAAGCAGGCGTATTTCTTCCAAAGCGTGGTGTCGAGATTCAAGCCCGGGAAAGGTGGGTAAAGGGGATAAAATGTAGCTTGGGACAACACATGATCGGCCAAACGACCGAGTCTGTCCATGCCAGGCGTGTTCCTGAAAAAGGGTGCTAGTTACATCGAAATTCCGTCTACACACACAGACAGTGCTCACACTTACGACACTTCTTGTTGTCCCAGGTGCCTGACGATATCGACCGAAGTTACTCCTATGTGCAGCCCCTCCACATTTATTATACAAGGATCTGGCATCGGATGCAGATTCACGATATTCGATCCAATTTTGCTCGGGTATATAGCGAACTCTGGAGTGGGGAAGACCGCGTCGTGGTGTACGTCGCGATTGGAGGATACTAACACGACCCGCGTGGATTTCCTAAACCCCATAGAATTATTATAGCAGGATATTAAAAATCACTGATACCTAATGTAACTAAATATGTACCCTTGCAAAGATTGCATCACCCTAGACAGAATTTTGTCAAACAGATCCTGGTAAGTATCTTTCAACGTGCAGTTCTTGATCTCCGGATGGGTGTGCTCTACGATTGGGCCAACCAGTATCAAGATATTCGGCTCTTCCTCCGCGACGCGTTCCACGAGGTCCCATAACGGTTGGTAGTTCAAATTGTCGGACGGTGTGAACGGACCAACCGCAACGTACACTTTCAAATCCGCCGATAAGTTCGGGCTCCCAGCCAGCGGCGCGTACCCCTTCACGAACAATTCTTTCGCCATCAGAGCGCTGCCAGCGGTGTTGACGCCTTCCACCGCGACTATCTGACCCGGGAACACCGAGTAACGCTTGATCCCGCTGAGATCTAGCCGCACCACGGGGGCGTTATTGTCGCCTTTGGATCTTCCGCAACCTTCCAGCATCACGATCTTGCTGCCGGCCGATTTGTCGATGACGGTGGATATCCTGCCCCAGGTTCTAAACGCCACTTGACTCACGGACAGCACGTTCTTCACGTAACGCACGTTAGAATTACTGGGTCCTCCCGTTTCGTTCCAAATGTGGCACAGTCGTTCGCCAAAACTTTCGCAGCTGCCGCTAAGGACGGCTCCTTGTTTGGACAACATTTCGTACATGTAGACCACATCCTTGGGTACATGAGGATTATCGGAATTAGCGATCGATACGTCGTGCTTGCTTGGCTTGCTCCAGGCCTGTGTATCTGGGCCGAAGTATAGGAGAACTTTGCCTCTAACGGTCGTGCTTGGGGCGCGATTGGGCACGTTTCTGTAATAACGATATTACAAACGTATTAACGAACGCATTCCTTGCGGAATCGACTGATACACGCGTGAGAAGGGTAACAAGGGAGCCACAAGAAGCATTGCATGCTGATTTCAATATTCGACAGTTGAAAGTTTGTAGCCTGAATGGGGGAAGTGAAAAAAGTTTCGAAAGGAAAGGGGTCGTCCTTAAATTGCGTAAGATTCTGGGGGAGGGAGTCGTGAATTTCTTATGTTTTCTTACGAGGGAGGTAGGCCTTACGTAATATTTTTAACTTAATTTTCAATAAATACAAATTCTATCATTAATATTCCAGAAAATTAATTTCACTTTAAATTTTCCGAAACCGAGTTAAATGAATTATATAAACCTTTAAAAGAATTTTAATAACTGAAAAAATTTAGTGTAAAAAATATTAAGTAAGGACGAGGGGAAGGGATTGGAATATAAAATCTTACGAATTCTTATATTTGGGGTAGATGGTAAGAAATCGCCGAAATTACTTTTACGTAATTTAAGGACGGCCTCAAAATAGTTTGGGAAGTCCTTTGGTCGCGGGAAATAAAACTCCGAATATCTTTCGAGATATTCCGACAGTTAAAGTCGAAGTTGTAAATATTGTTGTTTTCCCTTGAAAGCAATAATAAATGCTTACACTTTCGAAATGTACGTAGATGGGCTAAACGTCTGATCCACAGCGCGTATTTTGTTATTGTTCCCCGTGTCTATTAGCGGGCTCCTCGCTCTCTTGGCTTGCTTGAAAACAGAAGAAAAGAAACACAAACGAAATAAAATATCCCAATGTAAACTTAACGGGGCGATGTTCGTTGAAAGGGAAATGTCATTGGAATATATTTCTTGTACAACGTCCCCGAGAGAAGAACAGACCACCGTAGACGAGTATGTATCTAGTCACGAGACAAAGCAAAACGTGCACCACATCCATACTCGTCTATGGAATCATCTGTTTCACGTGGTCCTCGGTTTTGTACGTTGACAGCGAGTTTTCAGGGGAGCGAGAAGGTTTCCAGCAAAACAGCGTTTCCCGTGATCGCCGGCTGAAGTTGCGATGCCTCGTCCCGAACGTGCTTAATGAGTGTGGATCTAGTCACAACTCGATCATCTGTGCACTAGACCTTCACTCATTTGGCAAATTCAGGCAACTCTCCATTTCTTCTCATCCTCCTGGCCCATCTGTTCCTCTGCACGAGCCCACATCGCGTCACGCAGCGTCGCCGCGTTCCGAATGACCGGGATTTCGCGGAAAAACTCCGACGCGTAGACGCAGCAAAAGATTTCAAGTCGATAACGTTACCGACGGAGAAACGCATAGTTACATTGGATAGCTGCCGCGTTCAGAAGGGAATGCAACGAGAAGGGTTAACTGTTGTTAACCTGACGGTTCTTCCCGCTCGCTTTATTACGTATTATTTCAATCAAGTTCAGGCTATTTCTTGTCGCTTCGCGTTCGATACTATCGCGTTAAATTAATTTCAAGCTACCATTGGTAACGCACGACCGGTTTGTTCGTAATATTTCAAATCGCTTTTCTGCTACATCTCACGATTATTTGCGGATCTTCGCATGAGGAGATATTAATTAAGGAGAAATATGTATATGTGTTATAATTGCACTCACGGAATGTACGTTACGTAAGCAATACTCGGTCCGAACGTTAAGAAGAGGATGCGAACACGTTGGGGGATTCATTCGAACGATACTTGCTATACCACATCGTGTAAAACTTTGGGTCGATCACCGAGCTCTAGGCTCTCCGCTTCTCTCTTTCCCCTCTCCCTTCTTTTCCCCGACGAATACACAACTACGAGTCGGGAGAGACTATTTCTCCTCCAATCCCTCTCTCCGCGAACTAATCCGCCCCTGGGCAATCTTTCGCCCCACTGTTCGCAAAGATACCGTGGGAAATAACACGGAGCTTTTACCAGATACAGTTGTAACGCCACAGAATAATCCGTTGGCGTTAGCCTCGCTTTTACGTACGAGTATTGGTTTCTTCCTTTCTTTTTTCTTATTTCTTATACATGGAGATGGCTCGAATTTCTCGCACAAAACGCGCAACGAGGATGGAGAACGAAATTAAAGTAGAGGGAGAGAGAGAACTCGGGCACTGTCGGTTGTTGGTCAATTGCAGCTAATTGGTAGACGTGAGCAGCTCCCTAAGGAACCGATCTTTCGACCGAGCGATACTTAAGAAAGCACAGGCTTAAGCATAAATGCAATAATGTCGACAGTTTGGAAACAGATTTTACATTCTGTAACGCGAAATCAGTTATCCGATACGAGAGCGAAACTGTATTATTATAAACGATATTAAAAAGACATACAGCCAAATCGAGTTCCCCTCTCCAACACGGTCCATTTAACACTATCTGGTAAAAGAGAATTTCACAAATCGGTTTAATTATGCTGAAATTCGCACACGTGTGCCAAGTAAAGCAAAGCGAACCGTAATGCAAACAAAATACCGGATTGTAGACGATTGGACGCGCGGCCTTAAGAGAATCGTATCGCATACAACGCGCACGCACACTGACGCACTCATGCGTTCACATATCCGTATACGCATGGCCATGTACAGAATATTACACAGTGCGAAATTATACGTTAGCGCCAACGAGTCGAGAAATATTGAACCGAGAACTTATCGACTTCAAGTTATTCGGTAAACAGATAGACAACCTTCGCGCGAGAGACTTCAAGAGCATCTAAAAAGAAACGGGCGAACGACAGCGAAAAAAGCATGCGACATAGCCGAAGCAACAGGTTGTAGCGACGCGACGCTCAGGACTCGACGAACGGTCGACGACATTCTCGCGCGCGCGCGCGTGTACACACACAAATGCAAGCAGCGATATTCCATCTCTTTCTCTCGCACGACATACTCTGCTCTCGCTCGCACGCGGGCGACACGAATGTTAAATGTATTTATCTGGCTACTATACGTTTAACGCGAGGTAGCTGCATTCGCGCGATCTTGAAGAAAGATGAAAAGAAGAGAACTTTACCCGAAGCGGAGTACATTCCCGTTCCTACGAGCTCGATCTCGCACGAATTCACACGACGAACGCGCGATTACTTTCATCGTACCGATTCGAAAGTGCCGAGACGACGAAGGAAGCCGAAACGCAGAACAGCAGCAACGGGCAACAGCCAGTAGTAATAGCAACAGGTCGTTGCGACGCGAGGCGCTGTACGATTGGCGGAATGACTTTCGAGTATGAAATTCACTCAAACCGAATTCCATGATGGCCGACGCTCCGCTCGACCGTTTCAAGATGTAATGCACCACGTCGTACACTCCCCCCAGCGCGATACGTAGCATAGCGCACGAAACCATTTTCTACGTCACAACAGCGAAATATCACAATTTACTGATTGCGCGAACAATATGTAAAATCCACAAAACGAGCCGGCGAACCACTAGACGGTACACACCGAGTCCGCGTGACGCGCTGACAGACAAGTCGGTGGCGTCGTCGATCCGACGCCATCGAGATTATTCGATCGTGTTCAACGATCTTTCGAATGTATCAACGTCGATTCGTCACACGAAAGCGGAGTCTCCGTTGCACCGCCAGCGATCTATCCCCTTATACAACTTATAACTTGAAAACCGCACCGCAAGCACGCGAAGGAAACAACGCTTTGTTCGGAAATGCTGCGAGAGAGCGAGCGCGCGCGCGCACGCGCGCGTCAGGATGATAATGGAGTCTGGGTCCTTGAAAACTGAAATCGTACCCTTTGAAGAAATCTGGTCAGTTCTCTTGGATGGAAGGAGAACCCCTCTCTACGCGATACGGGCAGGCACGCTGTCTTTTTTCCACCAATAGGAATGAATCCGACTATTCCCCACCACGGAAGAGTGTCCTTTGTGGGAGAGTCCGGGCGATAGGGGAGGGGATAATGGCGGCGATCTACCTGGACGATTTTTGTGGCGGGAATTACGGTGCCTCGACAAGATTCTACACAACAACGACGCTTCCCTTCGGGATGAGAAACCACCTGCCGGGGGAATCGCGATGAATTTCGCTCGTATATACTGCAAGCGTTCAACGTCGAAAGTAAGGCTGCCGAGATGCAGCACGATACTCTGCTTTCCGCTACACGCGGCGTATCCATTGATACCGTGTAGTTGCAATTCCGTTAGAATTTGTAAATGTTTTGCAACGAGGTAATCGTACTTGCTAAATAGAAGGGAAATAGATAGAAGCCAGGGTAGAACACGAGCACGTTCTGCAGCGTGTTCAAAATGCATCGACAATGCCTTTTCGCTTTCGAAAACACCTTTCGGAGTTCAGGTATAAAAGGTACCTGGGACTAGAAAGTTTCAGCAACAGCTGAAATACCGTTATTTTGAAATGAAAGTTACAGGAAAGTAGCTTGGAAATGTTTTGGAATATTTGGAATTTGTTTCAAGTCTAACAGGCATAAAGAATATCTGCGATTGCGAAGATTTTTAAGGGATTCGAATTTTAACAAACATTAAGCCAAGGACGACAATGGAAATTGAATTCGTAAAATTATAAACAGAAAATATTGACTCCTTATTCATTAACAATTATGTATAGCTTATTATAGCCATATTTATATAATTAAAGAAATTTTCACCGCACGTCCAACGAACGATTAAAAATCACTTTAACAGAAAAACTATTTAAAGAGTGGTAAATGTAGGAGACATTTTTTTCGAACTTATAGAATTATGTTAAACGGAAACCTGAATGTTCTACAAAGAATTAGATCCACAGGTAGAGGCGACCTTACGTCATTGCTACTATAGACCATAGATCGACCATAAAGAATGTGGGACAGTGTTGCCAAAGCAACGTAAATCATTGCAATGCCAAGGTTGAGGTTCCACGTAAAATGTATCCTTGTTTTATCGACGTACTGCGCTTTTGCATCGTTTTTCAACGGGCAAACGGTAATTTTGTATTTTCAGGTTATGATTAAATTATTTAAAGTCTCTGCTTTTCTTCTACCATCGAACACGCATGTGAGAGAAACAAATAAATAAGAATCTAGAGTTTACACGTGCACGTTTATAAAAATTCTAGTCGATTTTCAGTATATTTGACAGATTAACGACCAAAGTATAATATATTTCGTTATAATATCTTCTGCATAAATCTTGACTCCGTAATAGATCCATATTACGAGGCAAACTTCGAAGATAAATACTTCGGACTACATGAAAATATTACGATTTTAAAAAAATTACGACGCGCGATAAAGTTAAATTAAAAGCTTATAAAGTAAAAACACTTTTACGAGGAAATGCGATCGCCCGTGATAGATTTTAGTTGTATTGCCCATAAAGAACGAGTAGTTTCATAAATCTGGCAACAATGCCGAAAGGCCATTACAGGGGTGGAGACCTTTCCCTCTTGAAAAAGAGAATAAGGGGAACAAGCGGCTTTTGAAATCATCAAAATAGCCCGCTCAAAGTTCGACAATGGGTCGAGTAGACGATAAATACGAGGTCTTGGCATTAATTCGAATTAAAAAATATACATGTGACGAAATCTTAATCATTCTCACATTTCCTTTGCAACAAATTATATAAAATTTTTTAGTCATACTATATTAAAAGAATAAAAATATTTAAAAATGTGTTTCAAAGAAAACACTTGTTAATTATTATTAGAAAGAAATGCAAACAGAAAAGAAAAGTAGTTTATAACTAAATTAAAGATTTACCTTTAACGTAGAAGGTTGTCCGGTGCTATAAATGTCCAAAACACTGTCGCTGTTGCAACGGTATATAAGAAATCCATGTAAGGATAATATTAAAATGTAAAAAGTTATTCGACTAGATTTTAAACTATAGCAAAGGATACAGGAGTTCTTGGTTGGTTGATGCATTGATTTGTGTACTCGATGCTGCATCAGCAACCATTTCTACAGAAACATCCACGCTTTTCTTTAATTCCTCTTCTTCCATTTTATTAAGATTCTCTAGTGTCGGATCGATATTTAGAGACCGTGGAACAGTGTACGCTACCCATGTTTCCACAAATGTCTCTTCGTCGATGCCGTAAGTACGGCAAAGCTGAAGGCCTGGTTAAGAATATTTTGTGGCAATGTTAATCAAACGACAACATACCAGTGTCAAGTTTATATATATTCTATTGAATCTTGTTTTAAGCTACATTTGATACTTGAATGACATAGCGTTACTGAATCATTTTTCAGGATAAGGTTATATAGAATAGTTAACTATCATTAATACGCCTTAACATGTATTTTCAAAAATACGTGCGATGGTAAAATGCCCGGCAACAATGAAACACAATATGTATTAAATAATTGAGCTGTTGCAACGTCACTTGTCGCAACTTTTAATCGACGCGGCAGTTGACAAAATCGAGCACATTAGAAAATCGAACTGTTTCAATTATAATGTTATAAATAATTGATTGTATCGGAAACTTACATCTACCAACAACAGCTTCATCCGGGACATCGCAACCCAAATTGCAGAAGCACGAAATTAACGACTCTTCCGACACCATGTTGCTCGGCGGACTACGTTCTTCACGCTTTTCCCGCCAATTCGCCGAATAACAGGCATGCGCAATATTACAACCACTTGTTACATTTTACGCGGTATATGAAAATTTATAAACGAACTAATAACACTATCTACGGGATAATCATTGAATAGTACGCAAGTTACTTTTAAAATATTTATACTTCTATTAAATATACAAAGAAATGTAGAAAAATCGAGCATATATTTTTTAGTGGGATTTATTACACTTCTTTTAGTTATCTAGAACTAGTAATAGTAAATAAATTTTAAATTTACGAGACACGTAGTGTACGATGTAAATTAAATGGGTATTTATTTCGTATAAAACAATTATTCGTTCGAAACGTATTAGAAAAACAATAAATGATTATGCTTACAAAGTATGTGTATGCTATTTATACATATATACGTGCATATGCATGTATATCATAGCGCACAAAATTTGAATAGTAATAGTAGCTTTACTGATATTTCACTTAATTATCTTCGAGTGAAAAGTGTTGCTTATCTTTTTCCCAAAGATCAATGAGAGCTTGCGAAGTATTGACGGATGGGAATCTTTCCACCCAGGACCGAATCAATCCAGCAAAATTCGGCTCATAGTTTTTCAATTGTACTGCGTTTTCACCTGTTTTGGGTGGTAACGGAATTAGTATAATCGGCAGATCGTACAGTGAATAGAACTAATTAATTATTTAAATACAGACCATTCACGACCGTGTTCGATTGCACAAATATCTTTCGAGGCTCTTTATGAGCTAGAACCAGATCTCTCCAACGCGCCCATGGATGTGGTCCTGCTTCAGGTACTTCACTGTATTTCTCGTACATCTCTCTGGCCGCTTCGATATCCCCTGTACTTTTATAAACTTGTAATTTAGTTAAGAACTCTCCAATTGCTTTCTTGCCAACAGTCAGAATTTTAGACCTATCTACAGACAATAATAAACTTTTCCCGTCCTCCGTTTCGGTAACATTAACGAAATCCTCGCCAGCTTCTATGCAAACTCTAAGTAGAACGTATCTCGCTTGAGAATGAGCTTGCAGCCATTTCTTAGTAGACGGTTGATAAACTTCTAAGGCCTTCGCACAGCCATTCCACAACAGGGATAACCAATTCACATATATTATATCATCCGCTTTAGAGCCTTCGTGCCCGAATATGCTCAATATATTTTTCTCTAAACATAGGTAGAGTCCAACCGCCTCTGCCCTACATTCTTCGTAAGAGGATCCCATCGGACCGAACTTCGAATCGTACGTTTCGCCCGGCAAGAAGAATTTATCTATCACTTCCCCGGTCAAAGGATTTTTCACCTTTCCTTTATCAAAATTATACGAATCAGGTCCCAACTGTTTCAACACTTTACCCGTACCATGACCCAGCAGCTCGTGCAAACCGACTTGCACTTCGAAACTGGCAACTCTGTAAGCATTCATAAGATTCTGATCCTGTTTGGATAAAAACGGTATCACGTCCAATTTCAAATTCGCAGGGATCACGTTACCCAAAGAAACATTCTTAAATCCCTCCGATTGTCTAATCTCATCGTAATTGGGAATATTTATACCTGCCGGAATACCAGATCCAGAGAATGTCAAAACATCTAAAGATGTGAAATCGGGTCTCAAGAATTCATCCTTCTCGAACTCTTCACCCCAAGGAAGCTTAGGTATCAGCGTTTCTGCTTCGCTCACTAATGTAGCAAACTTTTCAGACATCTCTTTATTCACCATCGCGACGAACCCTTCGAATTCCCCTCTCTGTCCATCGGGATCTCTATAAGTTTCAATGAAACCGATATAAGTCTCAACAACTGGTCCTCTGTCTTTGATCCAGAACCGAGAACCGTCTTTATGATCTTCCAGAGATCCTGTACTAAAGTGATCTATATATTTATTCAGCATATTCTTCTGAGTATCGTTCGCTGCGTATTTTATTGCATTCCTTAGATTATCGACGACCGGAACCAAAAGCTTGTCGTAATCTCCTCTCGTAATTTTAAACTTGGCATTCTTAAAGACTTCCTCCGACAATGTGATCTTCGGATCGCTGTCGGTTTTCACAGAAGCTAGTCTGATTTCGTACGTATCCATACCGCCGACAGCTTTATTCACCGTCTTAAAGCATCTCGCGTTGTAAGACTCTAATCCTTTCTCTTGCATAAACTCAGTAACCAGATCCGCATCGTTCTTGGTACAATTAGCAGAGAAGTAAGTTGTAACGCCTTTATCCCCTAGTCCCAAAGATTTCAGTTTGTCTTCTATCGAATACATCACATTCTGAACTTTATTCCAAATATCTTCGATGTCTTTGGGCTCGGTTTTATAAGCCTTCGAAACTCTTAATATAGTTCCGAACTTATCTTTCGGCATGTTGGGTATTATTTTACTATCGCCGAACGATATGTAATTACCAGCGTTCGCCAAGATCCCACAAGTGTATACTAAGAAAGCCTGAAACATGTAATTACTTTAATAGATCGACGAATAATTTTAAGAAACGAAAGCCTTCCGCCGTTCACTTACAGTAAATTCATCTTCGCTAACACCAGCGTCGAGCGCAGATTTTTTCAATTCCTCTACCGCTTCGGATACAAAGATTTTATGTAAAATAGCAAATATTAATGGCGATTCGGGGGAAGTTTGTATAAATACGATAAGACTGCCATTCCATGCAGCCTGGCTTAAATAATGCGCGTATAACTTTTCGTTTGTGGTTAAAGCGTTGAATGCAGTTCCACATTCTAAGGAAATCACCGGCTGATTGTTTGGCAAAGTATATAAGAAAGTGTCGTCGCTCATGTTTCCGTGGAATTGTCGTACACTGGAATGCAAAATCGTAACTTCACTTAATATATCTGTTGAACGCGATTCAACTTATATAAATTCTTTTACGGGTGTGAATAAATGCACTACTTTCTAAACGAATAAGTCTACAAAACGTGTTTCAGGTTAACGGGTTTTATAAGAAGCATGTCAGCAAATAAGTGAGATTAGACTTCTGCATACATATATAGGTATACGTGTACTCATGTATGTATGCATTTAAATTTTACAGTGCACAGATCACACACGGCATATAACCCACCACGAAATGAATTTTTTTTTCAAGCGCTTAATATTTCTATTTGCCAGGAGAATTGGTTCTATATTCTTTGTCTGAAATTGAATACCGCACGAAAAAGGCTGCGGGAAATAACGAAGTACTTTCTTAGGAACGATTCTTTGTTGACAAAAAGTCCGCGTGTATAAATGAAACATTGTAATTTAATTTTGTAAAAGAAAGTAACACACACAATGAAACAGCTACTTATAATCGAAGAAACATCTTTCCTATACTATATGTCTATTTAGCATACAACACCTTTGTGTTTCATAAAACGTAGGAATTAAATGCCAAAGTTTCCTAGGCACTGCTACATACCCCCTAGTTCTTAAACTAGTAAAGAATCCAAATTTTACCGTGACGATTGACGAATGCGAAACGAAGAACGGTGCAACTGCGATTCCTTAATTCATTTCGCGCACAAAAACGCCCGTTTTACATATCTTATCTTTAATTTTATCGACTCTTATCGTTCGTTGATATTCGCCATACCCAACTTGGCTGAAAAATACCCCCCCCCCCTTGTAAACAAATCTTAACTAATGACGAAATAAATTCAACGTATTTACGAAACTATAAAAATTATCGCGTTTTATTTTTTACAATTTATATAGAAGAATTTTAATTTCAAAAACATATAGCAATTGATTAATACTCCTCTTCTTCTCTATCATCACACTTACTAATACGGTATGTGATAACAATACTAAGCTTAATATTAGTTTTGTTACTTAATCGATACTTTTGGGTAACAAATTTTATATCCTAAGAGGATCATGTACAAGTTGAAAATGCGTCTGCACATTTTACAGATAAAAATATATGCAGAACATTAACGTAACGTTATTCCTTGACATCCCCAATCCCATCCGCATTTATAGCAAACATCGCTTCGCTTTCTGGCAGACAAGGCGAATCATAAATCTTGCATATCCTAGTTTCCCCCCTGCCTTTACGCAAGTATAGCCTCGTCGTGCTAGCATGTGCTATAATGTTCCCACCGATCGGCTTTTTCTGATCTCCACCGAACATACTCGCCGCCCCGTCGACTTGAGCCACTACTTGATTGGTTATAACAACAGCGACGCCGTGTTCGTCGGCTACTCTAAGTAGCATTCTTAAGAACCTAGCTAAATGCATCTGTCTAGCGGCTAATTCTCCTCTTCCGGAGTAATCGGTTCTGTACAAGCTCATCGCGCTGTCTACTATCAACAGCGCGTATCTGGATTCTGTCATCATAGCGCTAGCCTGAATTAGTAATTGGGTCTGGTGATCTGTGTTGTAAGCTCTGGCGCAAGCCACGTTATCTAAAACAGAATCGCCCGCGATTTTGTATCTCTCTGCGACGGAAATCAATCTTTCAGGCCTGAAGGTTCCTTCTGTATCGATGTAGAGGCATTTCCCTTCAGCGCCGCCCATGTCTATAGGTAGCTGGCAATTGACCGCGAGCGTGTGACACAATTGAGTTTTTCCTGTTCTGAACTCCCCGAAAATCTCTGTGATAGAACCAGTTTCTATACCGCCACCTAACAGTCTGTCTAATTCGCTGGAGCCAGTAGTGACGTAAACGATGTTCGCTCGGGTTTGATGAATCTCTGTGGCACTTTTGAAGCCCATCACAACTAATTTCGAAGCTTCCTGCAGGATCTTGTCCGCTTTGGCCTCGCTAATGCCTTTGATGGTGATTAAGTGCTTCTTCGGGCAATATGCCACAGCTTCTACGGTGTAGAAACCGGCTTCCTCCAGTTTCTTTATATCTCCTGCTGTTATGCCATTCCTCTGAACGAAAGACGGTCGTTAAAATACATTTTAAACGAATTGTAAAAAATGTTTAATCAGAAGAATGAAAGAAAGGTTAAAAAGTAAACTTACTTCGAGAGTTTTTATTAATTTCGCTTGTGGGTTATATTCCTCGAATTCTTCGTCACCCTGGAGGATAGCTGTGGCCGCCGAAGCCGTCATTTTTCAATATAAGGTTTTTATTTTCAATAAAACGTGTTATGCGCGATAGAATGAAAACGCGAAAAAACGCGTACAGCAAGTAAGAATAAAATTCAAAGTTCGTACATTTGGCGCCATTTGGCGCTGAAATTGTAATGGCTCTATCCACAACAAAACGACTTTCTTAGGTATTATTCACATGGGGCGAATTCCACTTACGCCCAAATCGACCATGATTCTCATTGGTAGGTTTTCCTATACGCGACTGGGCACAACGTTAAGAGTTTTAAACTCGATTTTCTCGAAAATTAAGCGCGATATAAAAAAAAGTTACTCTTTCTTTTCTGCTTATAATAAGTAAATAAGTCGAGGAAAAGGAATAGATTTTTTTTATATTGCGCTTCATTTTCGAGAAAATCAACTTGGAAATTCTTGACGTTGCGTTCAGTCGCGTATGGGAAAACTTATCTTAATGAAAATTACGGGCGATTTGGGCGCCACTGGAATTCACTCATGAGAGTATGTAGCAAGCCATAGACCGCCATGAGTAAGTTCTAAAAATGGTGTAAAGAACATCTGTTACTGTTATTTTTGTCTCAATTTGAGAACAACTACTCGATATGTTTGAAACGTAAAATTTATAAGCGCCAGATGTCAATCACTAAATATCGTTTTCCTAGTGCATTAACAATATTATTCAATAGCATTGCAAGACATATTGCTGTGTACGCAACTACTACAAGTTTTTTCCCTTAAATTTTCTTTATTAATAGTCTATTTTTCCTTATATTTTCTCCATTGATAATTTATTTTTCCTTAAATTTTACATCGTCATTAATAATTGTATTTGACATCCATTATACTACAAAGTAATCTTAAATTAATACAAATACAACCAACAAGACGAATTTAAATTCCTCGCGGAACTCCGCTGATAACAGCGGAACTGCTACGCGATGGATATAAAAATTAGATCGCGCATTTATCGACGATCAATGCTGTACATTTCTATCAAAGATGTCTCTCCATTCGATGGTCAGAGAGAAGGAAATCAGGAGGAAGAGAAAAAGGTCAGGAACGAAGGGTATTAGGTCGAGTCAAGACAGATGCGGTCCGTTGTGACGTCTGGCCATCGAGATAATTGCATATCCCTTCCCAAAGTGTTCTTAGAAGGGGAGCCGCTCTATGAACATCATATGTTTTTATGCGCGATTCATCGTCGAAACATCGTTGGGTTGACAACACGACAGCAGATTCACCTTTCTAATGACAATGGCGACTTTCCATAAGAAGCCCCTTTGTTCGTCGATCGTATCTGTAAGCGCCGTATTTTTCGATTTGGACAACACGCTCATCGAGACTAGGAAGGGCGACAATCAGGCATGTCGAAAGGTACGCTAATATACATTCCAAGATAAATATCGTGCATATAAACGATCAGTATTGGTCAGGATACCAATGAAACGTATATGGACGTGTATGTATGTACTACGTGTTCCTTCTGGAGAGTGCGCGAAAAATGAATCCGTCGGGTCGAGCAGAAAAGGTCACTCGTGTCGGTAACAATTCATTAGCTGACCGCGCGTATATTCTGTTTAATTGTTTTCCCCCGCATTTCGAAGAACTTTTCTGACGATTACGTTTCACATCTACTGTCTCACGCTTCCGTTTGTATACGAAGATCGTACGAAAATAGAAGCCTCTCTGTAATACGAGCCGACTCCCTGATATAGAGCTTTCTCCCGTACGGTTATTTTCGACCGAACTTGCTGGTATATGCTGTCCAGACGCTCGACACAACGTAGAAAAACCGTGCAAGCACGTTGCTCAAGTTTTTCACGATCCTGGGATACCAGTCGAACCTACTGCACGTCCACGTTTAAAAGAATTTCGCGCATCGTGCGAGAAAAAGGTTATGCTGGGATCTCGTTAGAGAAAAGTCGCGTTCGGAGTAATTTCTTTCGAGGAGATTCCCAAGGAGCAAATTGTCGTGCACAATTCTGGAGACTACGATTTTTCGATACGTGCATCGGTGTCAGTAATTTAATCGACGCCGCGTGCTGCGCTTCTGCAATATAAATATAACCGAAACGGAATCATTAACCTTACATCTTTGGTATTGGGCGGGTTGTACGCACGTTTGTGGAATAACGTTTGTGGTGGTACAGCTTTATTTTCGTCCTGCTAAGTGAGTGTGTCAAAGGGCAAGGCTAGTTCCAAGGGGTTCGATCTGGGAGTACTGCCAGTTGGCTTTTAGCTGTGTCATGTGAAAGATGCGATCCTTGGTGGAACCTTGTTGAACGATACACTAATACCTAGTACCAATTATCTGCGAGCTTCGCCTAAAGTATCGTTATCTCGCAGGAGAAGCAAGATTATATAAACGTAAAAAAAAAAGGAGTATTCAATTTTATAAATAACAATGGGTACCACAGAGGGTGTAAAGAAGTGCGTAGCCATTTTAAAGGCCGTTGAAAGTGACTCAGAGAAATTCGCCGCTCTGTTTATGATTACGAAACTAGTGAATAGTAAAGATTGTACCACGTCGCTGAAAAAGATGCTGTTCGAAGCTATCGGGACAAAGTTCATAAAAAAATTGTTATCTAGACAAACAGTCCCCGTGGATTGCCCTCCGCAAGTATATAAGTCCGTAGCGTTGTCTATACTTTCTGCGTTCTGCGGAGAGCCGGAGTTAGCTTCTCACCCAGATATGATTTCTCACGTACCTGCGTTGCTCGATATTGTTTCTCAAGCGGATGAAGACGCAGCCGATGATATGCTGATCATCGTTAGCGAAGCTTACACGTGTCTACAGAGCATCGCGCAGTATCCTCCGGGGCAGAAGGCTCTGCTCGAGCAGAAGGCAATTTCGAAAATGTGCGATATTTATTCGGAGATGAGCTTCCAGACGGATCAGGCTCTGAATATTTTAGTTACTTTGGTTGGAAGACTTGGCTCAGAAGCCTGGGACGCGACGGATACTGCACCCTTTCATGCCATTATAAATAAAATCGCATTAGACTTTGAGACAGACCACACGGAAAGGAAATTCGAATTATGCACAATTTTGCAAGCTTTATTGATGTCCTGTAGAAGAGATACCATTAATGCATCCGCTAAAGATGAATCCTGGCCTTTTAGCATCCACAAAGCTTTGTTCGACATCCTCGGATCAAAGATAGGAAAAAATCAGCGCGACCCAGCGTTGAAGCTAGCGTCTGTAATGATGGATCTGCTGGGAGCAGAGTGGACCTTATCAGACAAAGAGAAGCCTAAAGTATTTTTCTTACTGTTAATTCAGTTAGCATCTATAGAAGTCAGGATGCAATTGGAAGGGAAGCAACTTAAAAGCGTTATGGCGAACGCAGATTTAATTACGTCCTGCTTCGTTATTCTTGAAATCTCTCTTACGTACATTATTACCGATCAGCTTGATTTAGAAGAGAAAGAAAAGCAGTCTCTGTATACAGCTTTGAAGGGAGCTTTCGCAGCGATTATAGGTTTGGTCACGGCGGTCTCCAAAATGAAAGAGTTAACGGATATCAAAGAACGAATATTTATTTGCGCCGTGGTGAGAGTATTAGCGGCATGGCTTGCCCAAGAAACGAAAGCTATGCGTTCCCAGGTTTACGCGATTCTACCTTATATCCTTACAGTGGCTAACGATACCTTCTACGCGTACAGAAACCGAAAATTAGCTGAGAAAGCTAAAACAAACGCCAAAGTTCAAGGCGACGAAGGGTCGTCAGCTGTGGAACCAACTACTTATGATCCTTTAAGCGAGATCGATGTGTTAAGATTATTCTTACCAGCTATGTGTTACCTAGCGGTAGAAGAAGATGCAAGGAAGATTTTGCTTAAACACAAACAGGAAGAAGTTTTGTTGGAATGTTTGTCTTATCACTGGACAGTCGTTCATTATAAGAAGCCACCGGTTCCACGATCGGAGAGATTGAAAGCTTTGAAAGAACCGGAGAAAGAAGATCCAGAACTTCATGTAACGGAAGCAATGAAAGATTCAAGAACGGCTATGGTTTCTGTGTGCAATGTTTTAATGAACATTACTGTATTAGAGTCAAAATTAATGGAAGACTCTCCTACATTCGGGTCTCTATTGAAGTTCATTTTCAGTAATCTGCCAGAACTTAAACAAATACCAGAGAATTTAGTATTGCATGGTCACCTAGCGATCTTAGGGCTACTGTTGTTGAAGCAGCAGGCAAAGTTCGTTAAGAAAAATGATTTCTCTATATGCAGATACATTCAAGCTACTATAAGGTTCTTATGGGATGCGTACATAATCGATGAGAGTAACGATCCAACTGAACTTGTCGTTTCTATGCCGTATAAAGAACGGTGGATGGAAATTATGGAACTGTGGTTCCTCGGAATGCAAACGATGGCTGGAGTTTTGAAGGTGATACCTTGGCTTGCGCAATTCACTCTCGAGTCAGGCTGGGCCGCAGAAATTATTGAGACTCTTAAGAAAGTAAAGATAGGAAGTCTCCAGCCAAATATAAAATTTGCGTTCGAAGACCTTCTATGCCATTTAGTCAAAGCAGATGAAAATGTTGCTTCTGTTTTGAAGAAAGCTGGAGCTCTAACAGTATGCAGGAATCATCGTATGATGGAACTTGGAAAATATCTCTTTGGAGACTAAAATCAAATTTGAATATTCTTTTAATTTGTAATGTCTCGAACACAAGAATTATCATTTATATTCTTATCACGAGAAAAATTAATTAAGGGGTTTATACAAATATTCTGTAAAATGCAAGTTTCTTTATAAATGCCTTTCTTAACATGAAATTCTGTTCTGCCGAAATAACACATGCATCCTAGTAACACGTTCCATCTACAGTTCAGCGAAACTGTGTGCAAACAGTCCACATATAAATTTAGGTAGCAATCATATCTAGAAATAGTTTTCTGGCAAGCAAAGTAGTTAATGAATATCTGAATGGACGAACATAGCTCGTAAACGTTTTAATATCGAAATATATCTCGCATCTAAATATTTTTAGATTTTGTATGAAATCGTAGATTACTAAAAAGAAATTTACACGCTAGACATATATTTGATACATAATTGATGTAGTTTCAAAATGTATATACGTTAAGAAATTGTTTACGTGTAAGCCATGATTTTGTAAAATATGGTCTTCTTTATTAAATTGAATTGTTTTTTAAAGTATTCTCTCTTCTACGTTATTACCCACCTTGGCATTGAAGAATGAAAAGATTAATATTGAGGAATGATACCGAGATTAATTTTAATGCTACGTCTAATTTGCAGCATAGAATCTGCGATAGGTAAAAGTGTTAACATCCAGCAACCTTTTGGCTAAGGCTTCTAGAGTTGGAATAATATAAGTTTGTTGTTGGCACAACTGATTTTGTTGTGATTACAGCAACGACCGTGGGTGCCACTTCGAGTGTCCACTAATCGGCTCGAGTATTTCAATGAATCAATGCATTTTCTAGGTAATCATTAAAAAATGAATTAAGTGACCTAAACTCCTAACTGAACGTTTGTATCCTATTTCCCCCCACCCCCCGAAACCTTGGTTAAGCCATTAGAATCCACATTCAATACTTGTAACTTCTGTTGATGTAGAGTTGCGTTAGCTGGCCCTCTCGATGAATTCTATTAACATAGATCATCGCTTTCTCCAAATACTAAACTACATTGCTATATACTTTATTGAACGTGGAAACCAGTTTCATTCTCCTTTAGTATGTACTTTGTATTTTGTTCATCATTCTTGTAATATCGCTTGACACATGTTGCGAAATGAAGATATTTCTAACGGCTGGTATTCTAAATTTATCTGCAGTTGGCCGAGGAACTGACACAAGAATACGGCATTCCTGAAGATGTGTCTATCAAGATTACAACGACGTATTTGAAGCTCTTTAGAAAGTGCCCCGACAATGTCAGTTACGCTTTGGATGTTTGGCGTACGACTTTGTGGAGTAAAGCACTCGGGGAGAACTACTCGTATCTAGCGAAAAGAATTTACGAACGATGGCTGTGCCTGAGATATTACTATCTGACACTGGCCACAGATGTAATATCCATGCTGCGACAGCTGAGGGTGAAATACCTCTTAGGTTTGATTACGAACGGCCCTTCCAATGCTCAGTGGGAGAAGATACGCAAGCTTTCGCTGGAACAATACTTTGACGTCATCTTAGTTTCTGGAGATTTATCCTGGGAGAAACCAGAGAGGGAAATATTTCGAAGAGCGTGTCGAATTTTAAACGTTAAGCCAGATAGTTGCATAATGGTCGGTGACAAACTGGAAACCGATATTCTGGGTACTACATCCTCATTATACGATAAATGAATACATTAGAGGATTCTAGAGCCACATTAATTAAATACTTTATATCACTTGTATGTAGGTGGAATAGAAGCAGATCTCGGTGGAACAGTTTGGATCCCAACGGTGGATAAGCCACGCTTGTTAAAGGAAGATCCGCAACCAGATTTTACTATACGCCACGTAACGGATCTCTCGAGTATTTTAAATAGACGTCCTGATGCTCCAGAGCTTGAAGATTCATCTTCAAATGCATCTGATGGCAGCTGATAAGGAATCAAAGAAATTTCTTTTTCAAGGATGAGAGGAAATTTTTGTCACGAAATTCTTTTCCGTGCAGCTAAGTTTATTTTAGCCAATATATATATATATATATATATATATATATATATATATATATATAAATATAAATATAAATATATATAGTAACATGTAACATATTTTACATGTTACAAAAACAACTCAGAGACACCTTACAAAGTTTCTGGTTTTTATGGTACTAAATGCAAAAGAGTGAAATTTATCAACTGCAAGGTAACAGATGCAAGAAGGCAACATTTATTTTAATTCTATTCGTATCAGAATATCTCTCTTATTATTTTATATTGTTTATACGAGCTTATAATTGCATTTTTGTAGAGAGAACTTAATTGAGTACCCTTTTTTATTTTATTTATCTTTTAGTACTTAGTATCATGCGACTCGCTTTTATAAAAAACTTTCGTTTTTGCAGTCAGACTTTATGAAAAGCGCATGTGATTTTATAAATCATAAATATGTGTATTTTATTATAAGCGAGAACTGTGAAACTTACGTACAAAGTGCATATGCACGTTCGCTTCTGTATAGTGATTAGAAAAAGGATGTAACGATAACGAAGGCTAGCCCACTTTGGTCTTAGAGGCCATGTATAATTCTGTGTAACATATAATGCGTACACTAAACATTATAGTTTCTGTACAATATCTCGAACGCAGACCGCGTATTGTACAAATGTGTGAGCATGCGTTTAGAGTTATAGTGTATACGTTTAATGGATAAATAATATATATTATTTGAACAGATCGCGTATATATTGTAATTATACATGTACATAATAAAGCATGTATTTTTCCACTACATATTTTATCTCTGTTGATATTGCGTAGTATACAGAAATGAAAAGGAACTGATATTGTAAAAACGATGGCACAAGACTTAGTTCTATCAATAAACAGTATAACAATTATAAATAACGCGTTCTTAAGATTAGCTATCTTTTCTAAGCAGGTGCCTGTCACAGTCTGAAACTTTTCCCGCAAGTGTACTTCCACGAACTCCCAATCTTTCTCATAATTTAATAATGTACAGCTATTTGCTCTTATATTTGTATATCCTTGTTTTCTTGTGTTGCAACGTCACTAGTTGCAAAACTTTCCCCTTGTAGATTTGTTGCTCCATCTGGCTCTTTTGAAGTAGAATTACTTTCATCCGCGTATTCGTCGTTTGGTCGTTCCGCTCTCATCCGAGTCTGGAATAAATGTTCAGCTTAATAAGAGCAATTAGTTACGAAAGGGATACCGAACTATCTGTAAAAATTTACTTAACGTACGAGATCCGGGGGATCTGTGTCTTTGCTCTTATAAGAGAGTCGCCTGTAAATCTGTTGAGCTTGCTCAGGCGCGATATCGGACTCTATCAACGATGCAAGAACATCTGTCTCGGTTACAATTAATTCCGGATTGGCATCGACTACTAAGACCGATCTCTCTCGCTTCCGCGATGATTTATCTGTATTTTCGTTCAATTTATGATACATCAATCTTTCAAGGACCTTGTTTTCGTCTAGAACCCTTGGAGGCGTGGGTGGACGGACTTTCAAAGTATTTGAGAATTTGTTATCGAGTTGTTCTTGAAATTCTTCGTCATCCGAATCGTCTGACATGTTTAAATGAAGCCTTAACTGATAGATCTCGTACAGCATTGTGTCCTGTTCAAAGTGTAGGCAACGCATTATTTTACACGATCGAGTAGTCAATTCTAGCTTACAAGGGAAGATCCCGAACCCGGAAATTCAAAAAATTCTGAAACTTTGTGAATATGCAGGGGATTTTCTCCTGATTACAACGCAATTTTTGTTTGCTGCCAAAATTCGCTCCAAGGGGGTGAAATTCACCCCTGAAAATTCGGCTATTTTCGGATTTTATTTTGTAACTCGCAATCTGTAAGAGGTAGGAAAAAAGTTTCAAGGTAAAAGTTACTTCTTTTAATTAGGACTATCATTTGGTAATTTACAGTGTTTACAATTCGCGAGTTATAACAGAAAATTGGAAAATAGACGGAATTTAAGGGGCCCATTTCACCCCTTAGAGTGAATTTAGGCAGCAAACAAAAATTGCGTTGTAATCAGGAGGAAATCCCCTGCATATTCACAAAGACTCAGAATTTTCTGAATTTCCGAGTTCGAGATCTTTCCTTGTTAGATTATAAAGATTAAAGCGCGATTCCGACCATGTCAAGAATATCTTTATTCCTTTCCACGTGTTTCTTGAACACTTCTCGCAATTCTTTGTCAGTGTAAAGACCATCGTGCATTATCTCGCGGGTAATCTCGTATACAAACTTTGCACACTTCGCTTCCTCGCCTTCTACGAACCCATCCCGTTTAGCGATCGTGTTCGCGCGTAACGCTGCGATATCGGAGTTCTCATAACTCCTCGAAGAATCCACCGGCATCGATAATTGATTGTTTCCTGGCCTCTGATAATCGGAAGCGGGTTCGTACAGCATCGAATCTTCCTCGTACCTACGTCCGAGTTTATCATCGAATTAATAACAGCTCTATCTTGTCTTACAGAAAATTTCATTCTACCTGCGCTCTGAAACGTCTTCAATGTTGAATTCGGTCTTTGTCTGCTGTTTCCCTCCGCCGCTTGATTTAACAAACTCCGATCTACTTGTTTTGGACGTCACCGAAGCTGGGCAGATTACATGCTTCTGCAGTCTGGATCGCGAGCAAATTACATCGTAATCGTAACAGTCGGTGAAGTACTTCTGCTCGT
This sequence comes from Andrena marginata, assembly GCA_963932335.1. Lineage (NCBI taxonomy): Eukaryota > Metazoa > Arthropoda > Insecta > Hymenoptera > Andrenidae > Andrena > Andrena marginata. The sequence goes on from OZ010661.1 coordinate 10,528,372, forward strand.
CGCATTGACAGGAGTACCTCGAAACGCAACTCCTTCCTAAAAGATCCTATTCGTCGATCCAAGTAGAAAAATGTTCGAATCTGGTTATCGTGTAGCGATCTCTAATTTATACGCATTCTCTATGAATTGCAACTATATTCATGGGCGTCCGCAGGGGGGGGGGGGGGGGGGCAAAAGGTTGCCACCCCTGGCTTTTGAGAAAAAATCGCTTATTTTTCAAAACTGATCTTTATTAAGTTTATACTAAAAAAGGGAATATTTTTAAATTTTGGTTTCAAATGTTTAATTAAATTGGCACTATAAAATGGGTTAAATAAAGCAAAAAGGGTATATTTTTCTTTACCATCATTCTAAAGTTGCTCCCCCCTGGAAAAAATCTTCGGACGCCCCTGACTATATTGCACGAGCAATTTACCGCTGGATGATGCAAGGTGTCGTAAGCTAATCTATCGATTAAGCTGTTCGTAATCTCGACCCTCGCCGATCGTGATTTACGGTTATATTGTTTCAGCAATTGTTTCCTCCTGCACATGTAGCTTTTGTTTTTCGCGTCGACCACGCATTTCGCCAGTAAAATGCGCCTCAGGTGCGAAGTCATCGAATTGTACGCTGTCAGCTGCTCGAAATAGTTCTGACCGCATTGGTTGTACGCTGTGCTTGAGAATATTTTACAGATTACAGGAGGGGCCGCGAAACGTATATTATAAAGAAGAAAGAGAAAACTGTGCCTCGCACCGGTACTTTTCAGATTACACTCGTCCCAGTTGTATTTCGTCATTGCGCAGGTGGTTTATTAGCCGATGCTTGTAGCGTTGCCCTTTCACTTCGTGCTTCTTTCTTGTATGAAAATGAGAAGCGTTTAAAGCACTGAGAATTTTGGAGAGACAGTGAGAGGAGAATCAGGCAATGACCATTAAGAATTTTTACCTTATGTCTAACTGGCAACCATCCGCAGAATGAACATATCTATGATATACTGGCTGAAGATTGTTTTTATTCGGTTACTAAGCAACTTACACGAACTCCAATTACATAGTTCGTATCCAACATCGTGTGGCAACACGTGGATGCAAACCTTATCAAACGAATGTATGTTTTAGGCTTATCATAAGAATAATTGTAGACGAAATATATTAAACTCTATAATTATTTTAGTATGTATTCTTTAATTACCCTACAAGCTTGTAGTTTGATTATATATCGATGGAATTCATTTGTATTGATATTTACCTATAGTTAAATCAGTGTAAACTTTGTGTTTGCGTTTAACTTAAAATTAATTTATTAAATTTAATTACATTTGTATTTCGTGCATTGAAGAATAGAAGTCTCGATATTTTAATAAATTTCGTAAATATAGTGTCGATAAATTTCTTTCCGAATTCTCTTACTTACAGTCGGTAATGAAATCTTTACAGTAATGTTTATATGCAGTTTTATTCGGAGACTTTGTTTATGTGCAGTTAGTATTGCGTTACCTTCGTTGTAGACTTTTGATCAATAAAACGATCGCAGCAAAGATCATTGTCTATTTTAAATAGCAGGCTACAATGAGGTTTATCAATTATCTTATTACGATCGTAGATTTGTTTAATCTAAATGATTCATTGATGATATGATGGCCCGAAACATTGGCAATATAACCTAAAATTCGTCACATGTAATGGCTCGTAGGTAGTGAAATGTTGTATAGATTAAAAAAATTTCCGTTAAAATGAATAATGTCTACGAGCAGCTAACTATCAAAGACGTAGCGAACTGGGTTGCTTCCGGAGCGATAATTTTCGGCGGCATCGTGCCATATATACCCCAGTATAGAGAGATTAAGAAAAGGGAGAATGCAGAAGGATTCTCCCTTTATGTATGCCTCACGCTTTTGATAGCCAATAGCTTGCGCATTTTCTTTTGGTTCGTATCTTCGCTTCTAACGGATCGCCTACGTTAGCCGCCTAGCTTAATATGATATAGTGTTGTGCTTTTCGCAGGTTTGGAAAACGATACGAAATGCCTCTTTTATTGCAAAGTATATTGATGATCGTTACCATGTTCGTCATGATTAAGCTTTGCGTTACCGTACAAAATAGAAATCAGATAATAAAAGCTAGAGAGCGCGTCTTTGCTGGTAAGTTAATTAACGCTAGGCTGAGTACTACCCTCACAGCTCGTTGCCAACTTATTTTCATTTCTAATCGTAAGCCACTTGAACGTTTAATTTAAATAGATTTCGACGCAAATTTTTTTTGGAAATGGACAGACTTTCAATCTTATTTAGACTTCATGCTGTTATTTGCGGCGCTAGTGGGGATCCTCACATATCTGTTAGTAGATGTACCGATATTTGTCGAGACAGTGGGATTGCTAGCAGTATTAACGGAAGCTATGCTTGGTGTACCGCAATTTGTCCGTAACTTTTCTAGTAAATCGACAAATGGTATGAGGTACGAAGTCATTGCCCAGATAATAAGAACTATCGCTATTGCTAGAACGGCGCTGCTTATCCAGTGATTTTACTTTGGTTTTAGCGTGATTATGGTTGCTATGTGGACATTAGGCGATGCGTTTAAGACATGTTATTTTGTAATAAAAGAGGCGCCCATTCAATTCGCAGTCTGCGGGGCTCTTCAAGTTTTAATTGATGTTGCCATTTTAGCACAAGTATATATTTACCAGAATAATGCAGGTGTACATACAAGAGTTCCAGTAAGAGCCGATTAGATTAGAAGTTGATCCATTTCTATTCCAAAGCATTGTTTATACAGCTTATATTCATTCAGAGATTTATCTCTACCATTAAGCAGTATCTTTTTTTTTACATACGGTTGTCCAAAGAACAGGATATGCACAAATGTGTTACGAACAATTCGATAATTGTATATCTAACTAAATATTCCATGCAATGCCATATTTTTTTAATTACATTGTACTTTTTATGCAGTTTAATTCTATTTATATATGTATAAAGTTTTTAAAATAAATTTTATTGATCCGACAAGCCTAAATTCTTCTTAATCCCTTTATTTATTTGTAAGATTGCTTATATACAGTTTATTTCTTTGCGTGTTTATAATCTGGGAGTCTAGGCCTTTTAATGCTGGAACAGACACACCCAGTAATTTGGTCGAGTAGCGTTTAGTAGCGAGTAGTAGTTTAGTAATTTACCATTGTTTTACTAAATTATTCAACTTAATTTTAGTGTTCACACACGGTAAATTACTGAATTACTCGCTGCTCGACTAAATTGCTGGAAGTGTCTGAAACAGTCTTTTTAACAAGACTATCACTTGTTACGCAACCATAGTCAGTGATAAAAATGTTAATTTGTTGCTCTGAAAAACAAGATATCTGTAGTAGCAATTTTCATTATGCTTAGTTTCAATTCTAACCGCCAGTAGGACTGCGATCGTATTCTACTTTAAATCGATAACGTCGTGTGCGACATGAAAATGGTAGAGTTCCCGATCTGTCTGACAAAAATTTGTAAAGTTTATTTTACACCTCATCAAACTCGTTCTATTCGATAATTTATTAAGGTTTGAAAAGACGGGAGGAAATTTCAAAATTAATTCAATATGGCTACTTACATGTGAGTTTTGGCTAATTCGCTAGATGAAAAAAAAGTGAATTGTTTTTAAAGTTGTTTCAAGCTCTGTTTAAACGTCTTCCAATTTCTTTCGCTCAAAATTTGTTGCCCACCAAAATGGATCACCCTCCAAAATTATTGCTCCCCAAAATGTGCTGTTCCTCAAAATTTGCCGCCTCTCAAAATTGACAATCCCCCAAATTTGCCGCTTCCCAAATTTACCGCTCTCCAAATTTGCCGCACCCCAAAATTTGCCGCCCTAAATTGCAGCCGAAAATTCAAAAAATTCTAAAACTTTGTGAATATGTAGGAACATTCCTCCTGATTACAACGCAATTTTTGTTTGCTGCCCCAATTCACTCGAAGGGTGTGAAATTAACCCCTGAAAATTCGGCTTTTTTCCTATTTTGTGTTATAACTCGCGAACTGTAAGAGATAGAAAAAAAGTTTCACGACAAAAATTAATTCTTTTAATTAGATCTATCGTTTGGTAAAAACATTATTTTACAGTTCACGAGTTATAACACAAAATCGGAAAATAACCGGATTTTCGGGGGTCAATTACACCCCCTTAGAGTGAATTTGGGCAGCCAACCAAAATTGCACTGTAATCAGGAGGAAATCCCTTACATGTTCACAAAGTTTCAAAATTTTTTGAATTTTCGGGTTCAGGATCTTCCCTTGTTAACCTATACACAAATCCGCCTCTGGATATAGATTCTGAACAATTTTTAGTAAACACGTGTTCAATGTTCAATGACAATTGAAACATCCTACGATACCGACGTTCCGTTCAAATCGGGTCTGAAATTCTGCCGAGTTAACAAGTACACATGATGTTGGCGAAGGTAGCAAGAGGTAATCAGTGTGAGATAGAGAGAGAAAGTTGGCGAGTCCGACAAAGATAGCGCTATTATCGCACCACTAAACTTCGATTATGCTCGCCTGATATTTCCGGGCTCCGAGTAGCAGGAGCGCATAATGCAAGTGGCGATTAGAGGGAGAGGGAATGCGCTTTAGAAAAAGACGGAGATACACGCGTCAGGCGCGAGGCGAATTCGTTAGTTCCTGCATCCGACTGCTAGATGGCTATCAGATGACTGCTGCGTTTTTTTATCCAGAATCGAAGGAACTTTTAACACCCTTTTTAAAAGCAATAGAATAATAATATCGGTAATAACCTACTCATTAGCAGGAAATGTAAAAAGCTCGGGATTGTATTTGAATTCCCTTGCGCCATTCAATAGTATCAAGACTATGCCTATTCCCTTTGATTGGCTGTTCACTTGCTTACAGGGTTTTTGAACGTGTCCGAGGAGCGATGCGAAAATCAGCTTATACGTAGAGTTGAATATCAGCAGATTTTCAATTAACGCGAGGCCGCTAACGTTGCGTTCTGTACTTTTTATTTATTTAAATCATTCGCACGTAAAGCTTGTAACGTAACTTTCAACTGTACTATTCGCGTTTACAGGTAATTATTTGTTGTTATTACTGCCAATTGATATTGTGGCACTATAGTTAAGTTACAGTAGAGAATTATGTATTAAAGCTGTCGGGAAATGTGCTCGTGTCTTACTGTATTTAAACGAGCTCCTTCGCATACGTACTTATCTCACTTATGTGAATTTGAAATTTCGTTAACCTAGACGGTAACTGTTTCATTATTTCTTAATCGTACAGCAACATTTATTTAACTGTCTGTTTCACTTACAAGATACTTTGATTGTAATGGGAGAGAGTCATTGGAAGGATTGGAGACCTTTTCTTTATGGAGGTTTGGCGTCGATTGTCGCAGAATTAGGTATGCGACGTTATGGTGGGAGAAGTCCGCGGCGAAAGCTAATTTGCATTGAAAATGATATCGCCGAACACTTATTCCTCGCTAGGTACGTTCCCTTTGGACACGACGAAGACTCGACTGCAAATTCAAGGGCAGAAATTAGATAAGAAATATGCGAATTTAAAGTATTCTGGTATGACTGACGCTCTGTTTCAAATATCAAAGCAGGAAGGATTTAAAGCCTTGTATTCCGGGTAAGCGTGGTTTACCAATTATCTTCTAAGAGACTTATTTAATGCAATATTTATATATCCTTGTTAATACTTTGCTTATATAGAATCAGCTCAGCTATTTTAAGACAAGCCACTTATGGGACTATAAAGTTCGGTACCTATTATTCGTTAAAGGAAACAGCCATGGAGAGGTGGGAGACGGAGGACTTGGTTGTTATAAATATCGTGTGCGCCGCTGTGGCCGGTGCTATCTCCAGCGCGATAGCTAATCCCACCGACGTGGTTAAAGTTCGTATGCAAGTAACAGGTGCTGAATCAAATTTGTCATTATTCGGTTGCTTTCAAGATGTCTATCAGCACGAAGGTGTTCGGGGTTTATGGAGGGTATGTGAAAGACCAAGAGACTCTTCGCGCACTCTGTCCTTCACTTGGTTAAGGAACTGTTTTACATTGACGATTTTATATACAGGGTGTAGGGCCCACTGCTCAAAGAGCAGCAATTATTGCGGCTGTAGAGTTACCTATATATGACTATAGTAAAAATAGACTTATGGCTTTACTGGAAGACAGTGTTAGTAACCATTTTGTGTAAGTAAATCATGCTCATATATAGTGCAAAGAAACGTAGACATAAACACTGATAAACTATCGTCGTTAAAACTAGTACTGGTACTAGTAATAATTGTCTGTTCTAAACGAGACAGCTTCGATAGTTCTGCAAAGTAATAATGACTATACATTTGTCTGAATTTGTTGGACTTTAATACGAATTAACCCTTATCCGGGCTGTTTGCAATTATTTTATAATACGTTCGTCTCTATATTGTTTATTGTACTAACAAATGCTGAATAATATTTTCGAACTGAACACTATACGCTATTTTTACAGTACGTGATGTCACGTGAGTATATCTATATAAGTAACTAAACATTTAAATGTATCTCCCAGTCTCCCTAATAACCATTTATCGTCTACCGTTTGCGTGTCAATTTTAGTTAGCAAATATAAAGGTGTTTGCCGTAATTTATAAGAGATCGTTGGCCGCATATGTTAAGTAACTTGTGCCCGAAAGTTAGTAGTTACTTTATTAGTACTGTATTGGCGGTGCGCTTGTTTGGAAAGGAAGTAATATTTTTCTAAAGGTGAAAAACTTTATTTCCAGGTGGTTTCACACTGTCGTGTACATGGGCATATGCAGTACGTGGACATTGAGATGACCATAGTGAATCAAAATGGAAGTCGCGTTTGACGTTCCTTATTTTACATAGAAATCATTGAAACTGTTATCCAGATAACTAAGCATCTTGAATCGCTTCATGAATGTTTCTTGGTCCATTCTTTTTTCTTTTCAAATTAACGTTTTTAATTTACGCCGAAAGGCTTCTCTTTCTCGTTCGTATTATATACGGAGCAGTGCTTGTATTCTGTGCGCAGATCGTTTCATATACTATTGTAGACATCGCAATGTACATTTTAATCGACAGTGCCTGGATAAGGGTTGCTCTAAATTATCGGAATAAGATATAATCGGTATTGAGAGTAAAATATTGTATAATTGCACTTACGCGTGCTCGAGTAATTCTAAGGTTTAAAGTTGATAGAGGTTTACCTAATATACACTTACATTTATGAGTATATGTGTAAATAATCGGGTATATATATTTCAGGTCCAGTTTCATAGCCAGCATGGGAAGCGCGGTGGCTTCTACGCCTATAGACGTTGTTCGCGTAAGTATAATCAGTTAGTACTAGCAGGGCTGGCCACAGGGAGGGAAAAAGGAAAAAAGAAAATTAAAAAAAACTGATATTTATTTATTTGATGATAGATTTAATGATATTTATTTGTTTATTTCTGTTATTTTATATTCTTAATTCTTGTTATTATTATCCTTTTCTTTGTGAAAAGATGTTACGCTTTTTTACCATTGAAAAATTGTTTTGGCCCCGAAATATTTCTTCCCTTCGAGCCCCTTTATGGAAAAGGCCAGCCCTGAGAACTACTAATAATTACTTTTATTTCACAAAGCGATGTGATTGCAGACTCGTCTGATGAATCAAAGGAGAATATGTACCAGGGGTGGTGCGTTGCCACCTCATATCTACAGTAGTAGTATCCACTGCTTGGTGCAAGTACGTAACATTAAATATTAACACACACTTTGGTACGTTTTTAATAAGTTAGTATACAATATTATTATCCCCGCAGACATTTAGGAACGAAGGATTCCTGGCCTTGTATAAAGGCTTCGTGCCCACTTGGTTCAGGATGGGACCATGGAACATTATATTCTTTATAACGTACGAGCAATTGAAACAGCTGGACCATTCGCATGTATCATTGACGGAAGTGCTGAAGCACTCGACTGACCAGCAATCGAAAGCGAAAGAAGATAGGTAAAAGGAAAGATATGTATGCGTGTAGGTGTGACAAAACGATCTGTAGTAATTGCAGGGGATAACTCTAAGCCTCCATTGTATAATTTATTTTTATGAATGTTAGGATACGTATGTCTAGGAACATGAAAGTAATTACACGGAATGAAAATGTACAGAAAATAAATATAAGTAATTTTCTCGGAAGCGATAGAAAGTCATTACTGAAAGTACGTCGATAACTAAAAGATATACGATAGTACTCTATGGAAATACACTGCGACATTCTCTCCACCTCGTGGAAACGTTCGCGACAGTACTTAGTCAGCATTTAAATCTCTATCGAATGGAACAAAGAACGCATATTGTTTGTAGCTTGTATTTAAATATCTTTATTTAAACATAATTGTAGACTATGCTAATTTCGTGTTTAGATTAACGTTCTTATAAAAGTAATAAGACTGAATGGTAGAACCTGAAAGATATACCCAAATAATACATAAAACTACATGATACATATCATTATACATATATATATATATATATATATATATATATATATATATATATATACACGATTTAATACATAAAAAATTTATTTTAGAATAAAGTTTGTGAGAAGTGAAAACGCATACTTTTTGAAGCCAGTATATTAAACGTAACACGTTTGCACTTAAGATTCTTTTCAGATAAATCGTTAGGAATGCTCTATACTTTATACAAAACAAAGTGTACTAAAATATGAATCTTTTCTAACATATATTAAGCTATTAATAAACATTATAGCAATTCGTCGAGTGAGTAGGCCGCTCTAAATGTTAGTTAGCATGTTTGCTATGCTATATTTAGCTCCTAAGCTAAACACTTTCAGTACAAGATTATAGTCAAACTTTTCAATCGCGGTGTAAATAGTAAAAGATGAATCACAGCTTGGTACACTCCCACACAATTAACTTTCTATCTTTTCCGCCAGTCAACACTATATTATTCTCTGCGGATACCAATAATGCGTGTATTGGTCCTGGAAATCATTAACTTTCTTAGTGACCAGGAAAGAGAGCTCGGTTTAAACAGAATATTATGTATATTATGTTAATATAAGCAATTACAGTATACACTTTACCATCGTGGCAATGTATTTGCGAAACAATAGTTGCACCCTGACGGTTCCATACATTAATATTTCCACTGCTGTCACCTATCAATAAAAGACTTCCCAGCCACGCCAACGTCAGAGGCTCGTGTTCTATGGTTATACGATAAATCTGTGTACTTGTATGGATATCGATTATATTTAATACTTTGTCTTCTGCACACGATATTATACTTTTGCCTTCTTCGTCAAAATCCAGTGCATTTACCTTACGGGTATGTCCTACGCAAAAAAAAAAGATTCAATCGTATACGTTGAAACAATCAATAGAAATGTGTATTTCGTGAGGTACCTTTTACACTAAATTGTAAATTATAAATATCCATATTCCATAGAAAGATCTCTCCATCTTCCGTGCCGGATACTAATAACGTCTCATCTCTGCGAAAGTGTCCCCGCGATTAAAATTTTACAAAGTTCAATGACTAATTTCGAGAATTTAGAAAGCACGAAAGCTACCTCGATATATTGATGCACGTTATTTTAGAATCGTGGTCGAGTTCTGCGATAAGGCACTCTGCTAGCTTAATTTTCGATCCGGAAGTATAACATTGCCAAACTTTCGCCGTGCAATCCCACGAACCAGATACAATAATCTGGCGGGATGGACTTAAAGCTAGACAAGAAACAGCATCTTCGTGACCTTGCAAAGTATCTATTACTCTGCCAAATTCGACGTCATAAAATATTCTGTAAAATCATATTGATTAGTGATAGAATTTGAATAAGTATCTTAAGACCCGGCTGATTGAGTGTGCAAAATGCGCGATGCACAGGCGCTGCAAGAGAAAAAGCGCCTAAAAGACCTAAAAAATAGATAAATCTGTAAATTAAAAATGAATGGCATGTTATAATGCTACAAATATAATTTGTACAACTTTTTCCCGATATACAGTCGCATCGGAAAGTAAGTTGACACTCTTTAAAATCGCATAACTTTTTTAAAATGGATCCAAACGACTTGAGTTTTTTTTTTTAGAAGCTAGCAGAATCAGTTTTCTAGGTGACGTGTTTTGTCTTTGAAAAAAATGCACTTGGTCGGAATAGCAAAAAAAAAATAGTAAAGGTCGTTTTTTAAACTTTTTTGTGAGCCTGTAATCAAAATTCAAAAATCTAGTTTGTAGAATGAAGCAAGTTATATACATGCTGACAATTTCATCTAAATCGGTTAACGTTGCTCTAAGCTATAAACATTTAAAGATCGCAGAATAAGGTCGAAAAAATCGCACAATTCACGGAAAGACGTTTTTTTTTTAATTTTGATTACAGGCTTACAAAAAAAGTTTGAAAAAACCACCTTTGCTATTTTTGTTTGCTATTCCGACCAAGTGTATTTTTATTTTCAAAACGACGAAACACGTCACCAAGAAAATTAATTCCGTTAGTTTTTAAAAAAAACTCGGGTCGTTTGGACCAATTTTAAAAAGTTGTGCGATTTTAAAGAGTGTCAACTTACTTTCCGAGATGACTGTATTGTATCGAGAGTGAAAAGCGATTCCGAGGGCACTCCCCTTATTCGCGAATTATTAAAAAAAATTTTTTTTGGAAAGGCACCGAACATTTATCGCACACACAAAAAGAAAATACCACGCGCCGGGCCTGCGTATTGTACATACGGTATATACATGTGTGACGTGCTTACAGTGAATTGTCCCAGGAACCTACTACTAATATATTGCGATGGGAGGACGTGTAATATGATATGCAAGAAGAGAGTGGTAGCAATGATAAGGCCACGCTACGCGTTAGCTTTTTGCTTTTTATGCTGTACAATTTAAGCATTCCGTCTTGCCCCGCCGATACTATTTCGTCGAGTCTGTCTTTATTCATCATTGTAATGCTGCTTACACTATCTTTATGAGATTGAAACGTTATCAACTCGCTTAATTCAAGCATCTTCGTTAAAAGATTTTCACGTTCTGCAAGAAAGCATACTTTATTTTGCTGACTGAATTTATCTGCCGCTGAAATCCGATTTGAAAGACAGAGCAGTAATGTACCATACCGATTCCACTTTTCAGAGACGTTGAAACAGTTTCTGCGTGCACTTTATCCAACATTAAGACAGAGCGTTTAGGGTGAGGTAAAGTGAAAATCTGTTTCGGTATTTGACCAAACTCCATGATCTGCACTTCCAAACCGTGTCTATCATTAATATCTCGGATAGTATCTAAATCCACTGCCCCTTCGTAGCACAGATGAAAAAATACTGAAATACAATGCGTCATAAAATATATGCCATTTTAGTTACTTTAGCATAAATCAATCGTAAGACATTGAGATACCATTGCTAGCTTTCTCCGCTTCGATTCCTCTTTGCTTATATCCAAATATCAAGTCGATCCAATGATGGAGACTTTGAGAAACGAAATCGCTCTCTAGAGCGTCTCTCAATATTTGCACAAAGTGAGCCGGTTCTAAGATTTGGCGATTAACAGTGATTAAAGTTTCGACAAGCATTAATCCGAAAGGTCAAAGGACGTACCATTTGCCCATGGTGGTAACTGAACGTCTCCTATTTTCGTGCCGTCGTGCCGGTACCCGAAATCGATACCGTAACTGTTCACCAAAAAATCACCGCCGCTGCTCGTGTCATAAAACTCCGGGACCAGTTCTTTAAAGTCAGACATGTTCACCAAAACATTTTTCCATACGTCAGCTACACTGTTAGGTGTTTTTGTTGGTAAGAGTGAAACAAAAAATCGTTTCTGCAGAGTTGACAGAGTAATTATGTACTTTAACAGTGTGAGAAGCGACCGCCATAAAATTTCGCCTTGTCCGTCCGACTCGGAATTATATTCTCGTACGCGTATTACTATCGCTACTAATTTAATTCAACGTACAGTGCTCCGATAGGCGTGCCAAAGTTTCTACTTTTGTAACAAGATTGTGATGTACACTTTTACGAAGAATACATACCTATTAAACATTCTATCCGGGTGGTCGAATCTTCCATTTTGTAGACAAAGCATATACTGCGGGTACTTGCGCACCAAATAGAATAACACAAATCCCGGTGCGCTATAATGTGAACCATACAAAAACTTTGGTTCTGACATCTCCAAATATCGCTCCTAAGGTGCAATAACATTATAATCTACTTCATAGCATGTGCGAAGCTGTCCGAAAGATTGCGTACCTTTAATCTTTCTAGTCGATTCGACTCGAGAGCTCCGATAGGTTTCGAGAGATCTCTATAAACACTGGGATCGTTTAAGTCCAACGTGGAGGAGGTGTAATCTTGTATCACCCAAGGCATTACTGGATACTGAGTTAAATCGTGGAAAGTTCTATCGGCCAAACTAGAAACACAGATTTAGTCGAAGTCGCTGCGAAGTAACTCGTTATTCTGATTTATACTCGCATGAAAATTACCTGTTTATGTACAAGAGGTAATCGTAATTTGACAAAGAACCATTTTGCCATCTCATAGTCATCTGATCTTGAGGAACTCTTTCTAAAGACACGGTAGGTTGATTTAATAGATTTTTGTACAGCTCATCTCTATCCTTTTCATTCTTTAACGATATGAACAGATGTTCGACTTTATTTTCTGCCTGCCTTAACCATTTAATTTCAAGTCCCTGTTATAAAGAAAATTAACGTTTACCAAATGGCTATGATTATACAGACTGGACGCAGAAAATTATACTCACAACTTGTCGTAGAAGAAATCTTCTCTTTATAATATTGATTATATCTTTCAACTGTATTTTCAGAACTGGGTGCTGAATGCATAAAATTATCATTTTAATAATTTAAACTAGTATCGTTTATCACAGTGGCGTTAGAGTACCTACTTGGTCTAGATTGTTATAAGGTTGAAAATAAATTCTGGAAGTCGTTAGAAGTATCCTTCCCGGGTTTATAACAAGAGGTAGTACTTTATTTGCTTGAGTTTCTAAGACAACCTGCTCGTATAAGTCCTCTAACCAAGACGTATCGAACGACACTCTGGATTGTCTCGAATGTACAATAGCCATAATCTGTATGATAACGGAAGTTTAATAAACTTACTTCTTTAATATAAATCGGGGAAATAATAATTATTAGGAGTACCATGCCATTTTGTTCAGCGGTTGGCAGCGTAGCTGCTCTGAGTAACTGCAAAATGTGTGGAAGACAGTTTTCTACTTTCGCGTAATTAAAGTAGAAGCAGAAAGTGGCATGTTGGTGTACAAATTTGTATGGCGCGAGTATATTTTTCTCCAACATCTCCACGTACTGCTTGCATTCGACGGACAACACATTGTTGCGTCTTAAAAATAAAGTCAAGTTTAGCGATGCGAGAAAAGAGATGCTACATACTTAAGGTACGTTTAGACCAAATGAACAAATGCTCGTTTGCTCCCCACTTCAATAAAATTCGTGAATGTTCGTGTAGTCTATATGAGGCAAACGTTCTTAAATAAATGAAACAAGCATTCCAAAATGTTCGACGAGTTTTTTGAAGAGCATAAACAAATGCTCCTTTAGACTTGAATTTTGTCAAAGTGGGGGCACACGAGCACTTTTAGGTAACAGAGAATGCGAATACCAACCCTGTTATATCTTTGCTACTTTCACACTGATCGATAACTATAGCTTCCTTCAGCTGGATCTTAATTAACGGCTGGTTAATATCCTTACTCACAAATACTAAGGACTTTGAACATAATTTCAATCTTCCATCTATCCATTTTTGCTCCTCTGAAATAGAATTATCAAGCGATTTCATCTGAACACTATAATCTTCAAAAAATATCTCCCCTGGTTCCAAAAGGAGCATCGTAAATCTAGTACAAGTAAAAATGTATTAAACAGTTGATCGTATTTGAAATAGGAAGTTATAATAAAAAATAAATTATTAAACAATTTGAAAGGACTGACAAGAAATGAAAGGTGCAGAATTGATCAAAACGTCAGGAACATACCTTTCTTTCTCCATCGTTATAAAACGAAATGTAAATTATAGTAAACGTGGAAAATAAACAGCGTACATGATTCAAGCGGACATATTCGCTCCATAAAACAATTTACGTGATTATTCCTCAATAATGGGTTTGAATAAAATATAAACTTTCTTTTAGGTTAATGACAGTATGAATCATCATTACGTCTGCATGTATATATGTATACTATATTCCTATGGCATGATATACACATGATATCTGTGTATGGTCTGCTCCGCCAAAAAGTTTTGTTCGCGGAGCGTCACGGACGTAGCAGAATGAGAATGCTCTGCGGTATGCAGGGGCGAAAAATTTTGAGAAGTGGCAATTGGGGGAGCGACAAATTTGGGGGAACATCAAATTTTAGGGGGTGGCAAATTTTGCGGAAGGATCAATTTTGGGGAGCGATAAATTTTCGGAAGAGGCAAAATTTGGGGAGCATCAAATTTTAGGGACCGATAAATTTTTGGGAGCAGAAAATTTTGAGAAGCAGCAAAATTTCGGAGCGACAATTTTTCGAGAGCGGCAAATTTTGGGGAGTGACAAATTTTAAGCGAAAGAAATTAGTAAAAATTTAAACAGAAGCTTGAGACAGTTTAAAAAACAATTCACTTCTTTTCATGTAGACAATTAGCGATGACTCGTATGTGAGTTGCCATATTGAATTAATTTTGAAGTTCTGTCGACTCTTTTAAATTAAAATATTTGATGATATTTCGCGGAAAGGGCGGCAGGTGCTTGTTAGGCTCGGGGCGCTAAATCCTCAAATCCGCTCTTGGCGGTATGCAGGCCTCAGCGACTTCGACTCGCATTCCATTAAAATTAACCATCTGTATAAAAAAACAATGATTCGAGCTATTTAATCAATGAAATATATCAAACGATATTCCCCTTTTCCTTCGTAATTTCTATTCCTCTTAAACAGAGAATTCATCCGAGCAGACTATAGACCGAAGCGAGATATGAAAGTGGCGGTCTTCGCAAGTTGAGCACCACTGGCTTTTAAAGAGAAACAAGAAAACTCCGTGGTATCAGCGAAAGCTAAATCCACACAAACACTATATATATATATATAAGAGAAACAAGAAGAAGCGAATGCGTTCCGGTTCTGTCGTCTCGTTCCTAAAATCACGCATCATCGCGCAGATCACGCATATCATCGATACGGCAAACCGGCGATCTTTTCGAATAGGTTATTTTCAATTCTCTAGAGAAAAGTTCTCTCGTTCTTTCGTTTTGTAGTGACCACTTTCTGTTTACGATGGAGGAGTTGATGAAACATTTGCCGAAAATAAGGATACCCCAGAAACACGACAAAGTGTATAAGGACGAGTGTGTTTATTCTTTCGACACCCCGGTAAGATGTCACCGCGACCTTATAATCGAACACGATAACATTAACGGCGTGCCGATTGTCTCTACGATTTCTTTGTATTTAAGGATGCTTCTACTGGCCTGTACGTTAATCTCACCACGTTCCTGGGATTGGGTCAGGACCATATACAGCATTATTACCAGCTAACCGAGAATCCTGTATTTCTACATATAAAGAGGCGAAGAAAAGAGGTGAATCACTCGTTGTGCTTGAGAAACATGCGTTGGAATATATCACGACCGAGCGTTCTACCTTTTATAGATCGTCTCCGAGCATCAAGGAGAGGGTCCCGAGAAGAAGATCACCAGATTAGCTATAGGAACAGCTGACGGGTTTACCCCGGACCAGCAGAAGTACACTTACCATGAATCTTATCAAATTATTATCATGCCGAACTTCACAACGATACCCTATCCAACAGACAATTTACCGTTACAAGTACGTTCTGCGTAGACGTAGACTTAAAAACCAAAGTAACGAAGAAATTACACAAAGTATTTTACAGGTGGAACTTGCGATTAAGAATCTATTGGAGGTAGAATCTGCGACGAAAGTAGCGGAAATAGAAGCATTGGCTGGGACTTGGGACGGAGAAGTGAAAGCAGTTTCAAAGTGAGATTGCAGGCTACGATATTAATATAAATCACTTTATGTTCTTGTTTCATGTAATTGTTGGATCTTCAGACACGCAGCGAACCTTAAACAGTTGGACAATGGAAAGAAGATACCTCCGAGCGGATGGGTATGCGAGAAATGCGATCTGACTCAAAATCTCTGGCTGAACTTGACCGACGGCAGTATTCTCTGCGGACGTAAATTTTATGATGGAACTGGGGGGAACGATCACGCGGTCGAGCATTATCGGATCACTGGTTATCCTTTAGCCGTGAAACTAGGGACTATAACCAAAGAAGGGAAGGCCGATGTGTTTTCGTACGACGAAGACGAGATGGTCGAGGATCCGTACTTAGTGTTGCATTTATCTCATTGGGGTATCAACATCGCTCAGATGGAGAAGACTGATAAGTCGATGATCGAGCTTGAATTGGACCTTAATCAGAGATTCAGCGAATGGGTTGCGCTTCAGGAAGCAGCGAGTAAATTAACACCCTTGTACGGACCGGGATACACAGGGCTCTCTAATTTAGGGAACTCTTGTTACTTGAACAGCGTTATGCAGATGTTGCTTGTGATTCCGGACTTTGTTAAAAGGTTTCTATGTTTATTTTAAACGATCAATGGATGTGCTTTCAAACAAATGTTGTCTTTCTTCATAATAGGAACAGTACGTAATAATCGAAGACGAATTTCAGATTTGTAGATGGCGCGCCACAGATATTCAGTCAAAGCTACGCAGATCCAGCAAATGATTTTAATATTCAAATGTGAGTTGAAAAGGACGAGAGCTCTGTTCTGCACAAGGGAAGGTTTTAAATCGTAAATAAACTGAGATATCGATATTGCAGGGCTAAGCTTGGAATCGGTTTACTTTCCGGTAAATATTCCGTGCAACCGAGCACGGTTAACGAAGACGAATCGCGTCAGGGTATTCCTCCGCGAATGTTCAAGACGCTAGTCGGTCGCGGACACCCTGGATTCTGTTCGAATCGGCAACAGGACGCGCAAGAGTTCATTCTTCATATAATGAACATGATAGATGTAATTAAGTTAAAAGCTCTACCTATAATCGCGCACGTAAAAATGGATTGATTTATTCTCCTCATACTCTTTCGTATTAAGTTTAAATTGTAATACTAATGTCAGGAAATTGATCGAACAGCGTCACAGTCGTCACCAACTGAACCCTACCGAATGTTTTAAATTCAAAGTCGAGGAAAGGTATCAGTGCAGCCGTTCTAAAAAAGTCAAGTACACTTATCGCCCAGAATACCTATTACCGCTTCCAATACCCCTAGAAGCTGCCACAAACAAGGTAAATGAGCTACATAAATGAAATGTTAATCTACTGCTACGTGTTAATTAATAAATATACCGATATGTAGGAAGAGGTCGCAGCTTACGAGGCTTTGAAGAAGGAAACCGAAGCGAAAGGCCAGAAGTTAGACTCGAACGCACTAGTGAGACCTCGTATAAAGCTCTCGTCTTGCCTGCAAGCATTTATACGATCTGAAACGGTTGAACAATTCTACAGTTCGGCGTTGAATGAAAAGACTACAGCACAGAAGTAAGTAATGGATTAAGTAATGTGGTATGTACGGTACGCGATCAACAGGTGGATTTTTCTTTTACAGAACCACTAGGCTAGCCAGTTTCCCCGATTATTTATTAATCCATTTAAAGAAATTCACGGTAAAAGAAGATTGGACACCTATCAAGTTGGACGTGGCTGTAGAAATGCCAGACATGTTGGATTTAAGCACCCTTCGCGGTTCCGGTCTGCAACCCTCGGAAGAATTATTGCCAGAAACAGCTGGCTCCGAGCCTCCACCACCTGTTTACGATTCCGCGATACTGAATCAGTTAACAGACATGGGATTCCCACCGGAAGCTTGCAAAAGAGCTCTGTATTTCACGGAGAATCGTGGTTTAGAAGCGGCCACTAATTGGTTAATGGAACACATTGCCGACTCAGATTTCGCGGATCCATTTTTGCCCCCCGGAGTCGACGCGAAACCAGGTTCATTTTCAATATCATTAACTCGTCGAATCTCCACTCCTTCTTCGTCTAATCACGCGATATGTTTCGCTTTAGGGAGAGATAAATTCGTAGCGAACGAAGAAGCCGTGGCGATGGTAATGGGAATGGGTTTCACGAGAGAAGAAGCAACGAAGGCACTCAGAGCGACCGATAACAATTTAGAACGCTCGGTAGATTGGATCTTCAGTCACCAAGGCGCAATGGACACTTCAGAGGCTGAGGATGAGCCGGCACATCCGGAGGAGATATTCAGAGACGGAAGTGACCGTGCGTGCTTTTACATTCCGATTTGTACTCCACTTTTCGAATTCTACAACGAATTGTTTATTATTTTCAGAATACAAGCTAGTGGGATTTATATCGCATATGGGAACATCGACCATGGTGGGGCATTACGTGTGTCATCTTTTGAAAAATGATCGATGGGTGATATATAATGACGATAAGGTATAGATCACAAGTATTAAAAATTCCACGGACTCGATGTGATGCCTACATGAATCATTTGTTGCAGGTTGCATTATCCGAAAATCCACCAAAAGAATTAGGATACATATATTTATATCAACGCATCGATTAGATTATACAATTGTTTTGGATAAAAAAATGTATTCTATTACACTTTAACAATAAAAAGTATGACAGGTATATGAATTTCATTTCCTTTTTCATAAAACATCAGATTTATTGCTCTTGTCCTTCTATAAATGAACGTAAACATATAAAAACATCCGTTTATTTGTTAACAATGGCACCATTTTACAATATGTATACTGCTTCCCTTTCCTTCAAATACAATCCACTTCACTTGTATACCAAATTACGATAAAATATTACAACATTAACGTGATTAGAAACTTTTCAATGTGATAACCATATATAATGACAAAGCTTCGATGAGCGGTAGAATCCTTATTAAATTAATCGTGTCCGCTTTGATTTTAAATCGTATTTCATGCATTGGTAATAATTTAACGCGGTGTATAAACTTCTAGCGACAGTGTAAAAATACATTTTCAAAAATACTTTTAAGTAGAAGGCCACAATAGTATACGTCTAAGGCATCTGCATCAAGTTAAGATTTCTTTTGTTTTAAGGCAACGCTGTCTTAATTCTCTTAAACTACGTTCCAGTTTCATAATTTACAACTTATTCACATAAGCAATGTATTCGCTGTTTGCAATTTAGAATGCATTACTTGTAACAGATTTAATACGTATTTACAGAGAGGAATTCTTTCGTTAAATATTAAAAGCGACGAGCTCGATTCACGCGGAGTCTCGCCGGATCCGGTTCATTATTCACATTCCCCATTAATTAAAAAATATAACTTTTACATAATTCAATTGCATTCCGAGTTAAATTATCCACGTACATTGCCGTTCCGCGTATTTCTGTTAGAGAACACTTAACGTTATCAAATAAATGCGTTGTTATTCGTGTTTCTTCTTACCTAGGATCCCGTAAACAAGGATCTATAAGTTCCATAAAATAGTATTGTTTGTACATTAAAAAGATGCTTAAGAAAGCCTCCAAAATGCATCGATAAAAGCTTCGAAGCGCTTCCGTGGAAGCATTAAAAGTAACTCGTAATATTCGCGATCATCATCGATATTAAAAAAGGCAGTTTAGGTACTTATTTTAACTAGCCGTCCTAATCTGAATCCTTGTATTTGCACCTCCGTCGATTATACCAGCTGAAGGTGGAATAGCATATACAATATTATCGCCCTCCTTTCTGAACGTGGGCTCGTGAACTTTAGGCTGCACCTCCACTCGTAATACTTTGCTCTTATTCCCTAACATACATTTGAACCTTACATCCACCGTGACGTGCAGATCAGCGGACCGTAATCTGTTATAAAATACAATACAATAAATACAAATGCAATAAATACATAAAATGCGATGCAGGCGTATACTTACTGACTATATCTATTGCTTAAAATACCAACGAGCTCTCCAACTCTATCATCCTTAGCAACGATCGACATAATGAAATCATTCCCTCGATTCGAATGAATCGTTATGAGCTGGTCCCTTCCAGACGACACGCTCAAGCCTGTGATCTCAGCTATTGGCATACCTTTCCTCATACTTTTGAACTTTAAATTCTCGAGCTTGTATATCGCGTATTCAGTTACAACTAACACTCGATCCTTCGGTTTATTAAACCTACGATAATAGTCGGCTTATTATATAATATGTTTCAAGATCAGCGTAACTTTCTCGCTGCGATAAGTTTCTATACAAACCTGTTTGTCTTCTTGATAAATGCGCTGAAAATAATAGTCTTGAAATGATCGGTATTGCGAAGATTGTTTATCGAAGAGTTGAAGGTATCGCTTAGAGGATTTTCGTCTGGTTTGGAGAGATAATTTCCTTCCCAGCGTCTGTCCTGTCCCCAGTGAGGTCGCTTCGAACGCAAAACTGATGCCGCAGCCATCTGAGATTCAATTATTATTAACACTGCTGTTCGTTTTAACAAACATTAACGAAGTAAGCGTATACCTTTAATCTTAGTTGAGGCCAATCTTCTTTAGGAATAAGCTTCAGAACCATCCACGCCCACCATCTCTCATACATCATCTTCAAAGCGGCTATCACGTGCCTTACAGCGAAATTTTCACGAGGCCAGTGTAAACGTTTGCCGTAATCTCGCATCGTCTTTGCGTTCCGGAAAATCTTCTCCAATTCCTTAATGTAAGTTCGTATTTTGTACATTCGGTAGTGTTTCATTATAACGATCGCAGCCTTCATCTTCTTATAGTTTTGGCGGCACAAGTATCCTCTCCATTGTTTCTGCAGTAGTATTACGATGCCAGGTATCAAATCGCTGCGTGCCTGCGGGCAAATAAACAGTGCTTGATTAACCAATAAGCTCACAATTGCTTAAGCAAGTGCAATAAACGGGGATACCACAGAAATTTAGAATTTTAAAATCTAACTTTTGTTAGAAACCCTTTTTAATCAAATTATCGGAAATGTCTAAGAAATCGTACATTGCGTAAAAGTGATCACTGTATAAGGGGGCCTCAAAATCTTTTAATTGTTTAGGACCTCTAAAGGTCTTAATCCGACCCTGCAAATAAGTATTGGGGAAGTTGTCTTAACACAAAGGATTTCGTACGGGCACAGTTAACGAACCTTCTCTAACGCAAAGAGCGTTTGAGGTGACCGAATGAATATTTTAGTGTGACCATATTTCACGTCATTGTTGAAGCCCTTTTCATCCATTAAAGTACGCACACCATCTTTGTCGCTACCGCCTCTAAAGTTTGGCCAAGTATACTGAGATATCATCTTGTACCTGGCGAGTATATCTTCGTTAGCGATACAGTAATGATTTTTTCATGGAATTATTATAGCGCAAGAATAGTACCGTTTTAAAAACGTGACGTATCGTTGACGGTAGGCAAAACCAGCTCGCCTGACCAACACATTCTCTACGAGGCCTAAATATCGTACTTGGTGATTTACTCTTTCCTCGTCGAACACAACCGGCGACTTAACTTCGTTCGGTTTGATACATCTAACGTAGTACGGTTCTTTGCTGGTTAAATTCTTAACCAGAGCTATCATGGAATTGCGGAAGAGAGTTCCAGCTGTTAGAGGTCGTTTCGTTGTCTAGAATAAGTTCGTATAAATAAAAGAAGTAGTTCAACGCACGGTAGTAGATCACACTCGTTTATATACCTTGAGGATATTTTGAGCTCCTTCAGGCCACATCTTGCTGACTGTTTGATTACTGCTCTTGTAAAGTAGTCGCTTAAAATCTTGGAACAATGTGTCTTTGTTTTTATCTAGGAAGCCATTAACACTGTATACTACATCCCCAGCGTAGTGCTTAATCTTAAACTGTACTTTATGCTGAAGTTCTTTATCCATTGGCTTCAATTGTCGGGAAGAATAGTGCTTGTGGTCGAGCAGCTTTCGATCCATGGCTTCCAACAGCATCTGAAACAGATTTGTTCTCAGAAAGCTGCAACGTTCTCCGATGCAAGCGACAAGTTCGAAAAACTGACTTCGTCTGTAACTTTGCCAACGTTGAGACAAGCTTCGTCCATAATTGCTATCATTCCTTTATGCGATTGCTCCACCAGGTCGCAAATTATCTGATTGTTGAAGTATTCGATATTCTGCCACGCTATTCCTTCTTTCTTGTACTCCTCCTGTTCTTGTTTCAGCACCAATTCTAAAGTACCAAGTATAGGATTAATCTTTTATTAATGTAAGCTTAGTCGCGACTCCCTTACCAATAAATAATTGCTGTAATTTCTCGTTACAGTAGTTGATACAGAACTGCTCGAAGCTGTTCATATCGAAAATTTCAAATCCGTATATGTCGAGCACCCCGATTACTGTTCTATACCTCTTGTAAGCTTCTGTGTCGTTTACATTAATCGCAGTGTTAACGCGCGATACGATTTCAGTGAACAATCTTTCGTATATAGCCTGGAAAAGTTAAAAGTCTTTAATGCAATATTTAGATGGTGATTAAGTGGTAGAAGTAAAATTGTAAGACACGTTACCTTTGCCAAAGCATCCCTTCCATATTCTGCCTCTGTCGATGTATGAGTCTTTTGCATCACTTCCCCACCCGCCGCTATTACTCTTTGCGTAAGTGCAGTGCTTAATTCGTGTGGACTGATGGAAAATAAATTCGCCGTGTCATTTAGAGCGGACTTGTTCTCAATTAAAAGCTTGTCCTCGTCGACTTTGAATGTAATATTACCCTACAAATTTCGTAATATTAATGTACAGAATGAATTACTGAAATTTACTTATTCCGGCTACTCTAATTATAACAAACCAAATGCAGTATGCCAGCAATAACGTTCCAGATTGTTTGCACTTCGTGCTGCGTAAATCCAAGGGTAGACATAGCGGAGATAACTGTTTTATAATCACTTTTATCTGTCGAGCTCGCTTTATTACAATTTCCACCACTAACGTAGAAATATGCAGCTGGATCCCGCACTAGGCGTAGCTTATTCAATTCTCCTTCGCTGGAACCGTTCAGCAACTGTAAATTGCACGTAGAATTTTGTATATCTTTCGTGTATTGTGACAAATAAAAAGTAGCAGATCAAATCACCTGATAGAAACAGTGAAAATTACGTTCACCATTCTGTTGATACACGACTCTTGACTTCTCCAGTAAATAATTGGTAACATGACCGCCGATCGGATCTCCCTTGAAATTGAAATCTATGTCCATGTACTTTCCGAATCGGGACGAGTTATCATTTCTGTTCGTTTTTGCATTCCCAAAGGCTTCCAATATCGAATTGGATTGAATGAGAATATTTTTTACTCTGACATACAAAAAAAAATCATTTTAAATGCTAGAAATATAACAATCCTAAAGACAAGCGAACGAGTTTCACTGTATTTTTATTTACTGCCAGTAAACTACCCCGGCCTACAAAATTTAAACAATGTACCTTTCTATCTCTTGCTGACCACTTATATTTGTGACCGCGGCAATGTATTTCATAATAATTTTACTCGCTTCTGTCTTGCCAGATCCCGACTCTCCGCTTATTACGATGCAGGTGTCTCGACGTTGCTGCTTCATTTCTCTATGCACCGCATCGGCGATCGCGAAAATGTGCGGCGGATTTTCAAATAATTCTCTGTCTGAAATGTAATTATTAGAAATGCATCAGATATACATTGACCAATTAAATACAGTATATTTACAGAATAACTATTTACCTTTATATTTATTAATATAATCAGCATCGTATATGTTTATACTTCTGTATGGATTTATACTCACACATACTTCCCCTATGTACGTGTAAATCTTACCACCATTGAATCTGAAATAATAAATCACGAATTGCATAAATAATCATGTGCTAGAAAAATCAATCTAAGTTGTAAAAAGTATTTGGACCATGTGCATCGTGTCGCGGAAGAATAGTTATCTTTTTTTTTTATTTTATATGACAATATTTGTAAAAGATAAAGGTTATCTACTTATCAAGAATACGCGATATATGGCAACGTCTAACTTGCACTTTGAGACTTGTAATTTACTTCGTATTAGAAACTAATCGCGAGTTTCATTACGGGAAGAATGCATCATATGTTTATTCGAATTACTCGGTGTATGACAAAACCGAGTAATCGCGAGTGTAGATTAAAGCGCTTTATACTAAGTCATTTCCCCGTACAGTTAAGTCCTTAATCCCGTGCAGAGCATTATCGTCCCGAATCGTACAGGAAAAGTATATCTATATTTCTAAGCGTGCAATAAAATAAACATCGATCACCGTTTTAAAGGTAATTTGATTTTAAAAACGTCTCACGCATGCGTGAAAGGTAGAAGAGGCTGAAATTAAATATTCGATACAATAATCGAATGCAATGCACATCCAGCTCAAGTATAAACCGAAGGCGGTGACTCATAGAATACTGAACCTGATAAGGCTTAAACGTTATTTATCAGGGAACCAACTAATGCTCTTTCGAACGCGAATAACACGGCAAAACCTTAGTTAGAATCACGGATGTCGTAAGAAATATATTAAAACACGCATCGGAATTTAACGCGTGATTATTATTCGTCGAGAATGCAAGGAAATGACGGGGGAGAAGATATTATCGGTCGGGAGTGAATTTTAATGCAACGTTAAGGCACGTTTCGACTCGACAGGCTTTTTGTAGGTCAAGTTCAAATCCAAATAGGTACTTCAGGTTGCATTACGACCACCTGCTAATATGCGGTTAGCCACGCCCTCTTGGTACATGTCCTGTGAAGCAGCAATATCACCGGGACGCGCGAAGTGTACCTGTCACGGTTCTCGCAAAAAGAGGCAAGTTCGCATTTCCTGACTTCCCGCCAATTTCTTTGTTTACTGGCTTACGCCACTGGTAGCAGTCGATGCGGGTCTTACCTGAGCCGTAAGTTATCCACAACCTTCTCCACGGTGATTTCGTCCAAAAGAACCAAATCCCCGATGCCGACTTCGTCTTGCGCTGCCATTTTTTCAACAATGCGTGCACACGCGGAATTTACGGTTCCATACAAGTGTTGGTGCACACGACTCGTCACGTGTCGGAGACCAGCTCCCACATTCAAACCGTCCACGCCGACGAGCGAATGACGAATGCGGTTAACTGAAATCGCTGCAGTGATGCCAGAACGGTGGGTTTTCGCCCACGGCTGCTACCACCACTCCACGACCAAGCGTACCCCCTCCTAGCGCCCGTACCCTACCACACAAACATACCCGTCCCTCCATCCGTGTGCCGTACGCGCTGCCTGGCCGGCGCTCTCCGGCGAGAATTCGTTTTCCCAACATCGAAGCGCTTGGGTCGCAAGCAACGAATCAAGAGTTCAAATCTCGGTCCGGATATTCTACTTTTTTTTTTTAATTTATTCTCTAATTTCTCTTTCTATATTCTCAGGAAACTAAAGGCTTGAAAACTTTTAATTTACAAAGCATTTTCAAAGCTTGAATTGCTGCTAAAGATGCGATCCCCTTCTGACTTGTACCGCACCACTACAAGCGTACCCTAACTTCTGTCCGTGTGCCGTACGCGCTGCCTGGCCGGCGCTCTCCGCCGAGAATTCATTTCACCGAAGTTCAAACCTCAATGCGAAGATTCTACTTTTTTCATTAATTATTTTCTAACTTCTCTTTCTATATTCTCAGTAGAATAGAAACTTGAAAACTGTTAATTTACAAAGCATTTTCGCAGCTGGCTAATGTACGATGTTGGTCTTCTGCCTTTTGTATACATAAACAGAAGTAATTCCTTGATATGCTACTTACAAAATAAGCTCCTTTCTAGGATGGACTTTTCAAAATTCACGTCACAATGAACAGTTACAGAATCGGTGATTTCCGTTTCAGGTAAGCGAGCCGTTCGCTCCGCTATCACGGTCGGCTTATTACTCGCACCCCGGATTACTGTAATGAGGTTTGAAAACAATATCGACTGGTCTCGTACCCGTCGCAATGATGTCATTTATACCTACAGAAGAGTTTTACTAACCCACTCTTGGCCAACGACACTCTTTTCGTATTAATCAGGTTTATACGTATCTGCTTATTTGCTTGTTGATTATTTACGAAAATAGTGTCATTGCTCAATGGAAACCACGAGAAGGTGGTGGGCTTCTTCCATCAGGAGAGGATAAGGATAGATCGAGATGGATACAATGGATAGGATCGGTGTGAATGATGGACGTAGCGGGCGAAACCTCTACTCCAAAGATAGAAAGGTTCGGGAAAGTGAGATACGCGTAGAAGCTGTGATAGCACCACTACAATACTATTGTAACTGTTTCCAAAATTATGTATGTACACGCTAAGGTAGGTGATACTGTACAAGAAAGAGGTCGGTAAAATGTGACGATGAAGCTGTCGGAGCTATATGTTCCAAAATGCGTGGAGGGTGAGTTGCTTAAATTGTTGGGGATTGGACAAATTTTTATACAAATGATCTCCCGACATAAGAGCGAGATGCCTATCGTCGACAGTCATAGTACGACTCGTCTCATTTCTGGCGTTTAGGGCTGTGCGCACCACACAGATAGAATTGACAAGTTCGCTACCCAGTTTATTACGCTTCTTCGTTTTCGTATCGGGCAAAATTGAGAAAAGCCTTTCGGCCTCGGCGTTGGAATGAGGTAAACATCTGATTATACCCAGCAAATGTGCGAGGGATGGAAAAACTGGAGCCTTATGGGGATCTTGTACTGTGCAGATATTCATCCACATTTCGTCAAAAGTCATTTTGCTCCAGCTATCCCTTTGCTTTCGGGAAATACCAAAATACAAAAATTCCCATTCTTTTCGCAAGGCTTCGGCATTGAAATTGCCGAGCCTACGAGCGACAGCTGAAACATCTTCAAACGTCTCCTGTCTGTCGCAATGGAATAGGGCAGTGTCTGATTTGAAAATCGACAACTGTTTAAGTAAAATATCGTCGTGGGGAAGACGATTCTTAATTTCATTGCTTACGGTAATATAAAACTGTAAGCAATTTTCGCGGAAGGAGGAGACTTCAACTTCTGTCATTCCCTTGCTTGTCGCATCTTCTAGGAATTCCTCACACTGAGGGCCTAGATCAACTTGAGCCAGGGGAAGTTGATTTGGTTTAGCAGATAAATCTATCAACTCGATACATTTAAAATGCTGTACCAGAAGGGGTTTTAAAAATTTTTGGACGAAAAACCGAAGCAGATTACTGGAACGAGGCTGTAACTCCTGAATCATCGTTTTCCGTCCTTGAAATTGAGCATTAAACTTGTTTAATGCATTAAGGACAAACTCAAGGAAATGGAAATAGCCTTTAATGTCATGCCTGTTAAGTAATGACAAAAAAGTTTGAGAAGCTTCTGATTTTTGGGTTAATGCATCCTCGGTAAAATATCTCTGCAAATCCTCCCAGATATGCAGAAATCTAATAATACACTGGTGCCTCGCGAGCCAGCGAGTATCCGATAATTTTAAAACTTTTAAAGGAGAGTTATAAAAACTCTCCTGAAATTGCCTAAAAATTGTTGAACGTTTAGGACTATTATTTACGAACTTTGATACGCCCCGAAGCAGTTCGTTACATTCTTTTGGAATCGTAGCGCAGGCAGCACTTGCCGCCAACGCTACAGAATGACAAACGCACGGTAGCGTAAGTAAGTTGGGATTTTTTTGGAGAAGCTTTGTCTTGAAAGAGGAATTCCTACCCGTCATGACTGCAGCATTGTCACAACTAAGACCAGCGATGTTTGTTAACGGAATTTGCATTTTCAGCAATTGATTTTCGAAAGATTCGAAAATCTTTTCCGCTGAACAATCGCTGGCATCCAAATGGATGAGTTGCAACAGCTCTGCTCTAATGGATAAATGAGATGGCTCAACATATCGAACCATCAAGGACAGCCACTTATCGTTTGTTGAATCTGAGGTTTCATCCTCGTAAATTGAAAATTTACAATGGCGAACATTGTTGATAATGCGTTCTGTTTCATGCACGCACAAAACATTGGTAATGATTTGACCGCATTTGGTGCGGCCAACTTTCATACCTTGCAAAACTTCAGGTTCCTTGCCTATATGCTGCATAAGTGCAAGCAGATCAGGTGCCATTGAAAGAGGGATATTCTTTTCGGCGAAGAAAGCTGCGAATTTAATCTCTGCGGTTTTGATTTTATCATTAAGGGAAGGTGCAGAACTTTCGCCTGAGACATTATCCCCAACATTTTCATTCTGAAGCATTTTCTGAATGTTTCTGACATGCGTTTGTGTGGACGAGTGCCTGCTTATTTCTGAAAGCCCACACTCGAAGATTTTGTTGCAGGCTTTGCAGAAGCATTTGGACTCGTCCGAAGAAACGTTTTGCAACCACACCTTAAACGAAGCGTCAACATCATACCAATGATGTTGGAACCTTTTCTTGTATCTCTTGGCGGGTACACAATCCATCACGAAAACAGTTACAATTCCGTATCGCAGCACTACTAACACAGGACAGTTCTCCACTTATCTCGATGCGCAATGAATTCGAATTTCACACAAAAGCTCGCGAGTTGACAAAACGACTGTCTACTTCACTGAAAAATGCTGATGTCTGTTCGCTTCGAATGTTCTATTGCAACTAGCCTGGTCAGAAATTTTTCCTTCTTTAAATACAATCTGGTTCACTGATTGGCCAGCTACACTTTAGAGTGAGAAAGGGTGTCACGGTTTATTTCCCTAAAAGTAATAAAACAATATTCATCATGGCATCCTAATCCTCAGCGCGCAGCCACGTCGCGCTCGTTCCGCAAAGCCTGGTTTATGGCCGAACGACTTTGGGAAAACCACCATAATGCTCCAATTTTTCTGGTACAGCATTTTAAATGTATCGAGTTGATAGATTTATCTGCTAAACCAAATCAACTTCCCCTGGCTCAAGTTGATCTAGGCCCTCAGTGTGAGGAATTCCTAGAAGATGCGACAAGCAAGGGAATGACAGAAGTTGAAGTCTCCTCCTTCCGCGAAAATTGCTTACAGTTTTATATTACCGTAAGCAATGAAATTAAGAATCGTCTTCCCCACGACGATATTTTACTTAAACAGTTGTCGATTTTCAAATCAGACACTGCCCTATTCCATTGCGACAGACAGGAGACGTTTGAAGATGTTTCAGCTGTCGCTCGTAGGCTCGGCAATTTCAATGCCGAAGCCTTGCGAAAAGAATGGGAATTTTTGTATTTTGGTATTTCCCGAAAGCAAAGGGATAGCTGGAGCAAAATGACTTTTGACGAAATGTGGATGAATATCTGCACAGTACAAGATCCCCATAAGGCTCCAGTTTTTCCATCCCTCGCACATTTGCTGGGTATAATCAGATGTTTACCTCATTCCAACGCCGAGGCCGAAAGGCTTTTCTCAATTTTGCCCGATACGAAAACGAAGAAGCGTAATAAACTGGGTAGCGAACTTGTCAATTCTATCTGTGTGGTGCGCACAGCCCTAAACGCCAGAAATGAGACGAGTCGTACTATGACTGTCGACGATAGGCATCTCGCTCTTATGTCGGGAGATCATTTGTATAAAAATTTGTCCAATCCCCAACAATTTAAGCAACTCACCCTCCACGCATTTTGGAACATATAGCTCCGACAGCTTCATCGTCACATTTTACCGACCTCTTTCTTGTACAGTATCACCTACCTTAGCGTGTACATACATAATTTTGGAAACAGTTACAATAGTATTGTAGTGGTGCTATCACAGCTTCTACGCGTATCTCACTTTCCCGAACCTTTCTATCTTTGGAGTAGAGGTTTCGCCCGCTACGTCCATCATTCACACCGATCCTATCCATTGTATCCATCTCGATCTATCCTTATCCTCTCCTGATGGAAGAAGCCCACCACCTTCTCGTGGTTTCCATTGAGCAATGACACTATTTTCGTAAATAATCAACAAGCAAATAAGCAGATACGTATAAACCTGATTAATACGAAAAGAGTGTCGTTGGCCAAGAGTGGGTTAGTAAAACTCTTCTGTAGGTATAAATGACATCATTGCGACGGGTACGAGACCAGTCGATATTGTTTTCAAACCTCATTACAGTAATCCGGGGTGCGAGTAATAAGCCGACCGTGATAGCGGAGCGAACGGCTCGCTTACCTGAAACGGAAATCACCGATTCTGTAACTGTTCATTGTGACGTGAATTTTGAAAAGTCCATCCTAGAAAGGAGCTTATTTTGTAAGTAGCATTTCAAGGAATTACTTCTGTTTATGTATACAAAAGGCAGAAGACCAACATCGTACATTAGCCAGCTGCGATTATCGCTGGCCTATCTTCCTCCCCTCCATAACCTCGTAACGTGTTTCCAGTGACGTCGCAACCGCGTGCACACGTATCTGTTCCCTGCAACTGGCGAACTAGAAATACTAGAATCTAGAAATCTATATAAACGATTCCACGAATGCATTCATGGTTCCGGTACTATTAATCATCTTATCTATTTCTCGAGTCGCACGATTTTCTAAGCATTTTTTATATCTCTTCGGTGCTTTTGTTAATCAACCAACGTTCCAAGGAATTCAGAATTCCGTGTTTTCGCCAGTGTGAACAGAGAAGAAAGTACGCTTGACACGGTCCTGGAATGCAGCGCGCATGCGCGAACGCGGTGTCATGTATGTATATGGATGTTGTTATTCACTGTTATTTTGGGCGATTCGTGTCAGACGCAGTCCATCATTCGAGTATTAGCCGGTGGAAGAACGCATGAATTTCCCGTAATCGGAAGTAAGGATGGCTGAGAAGAAGCTAGATGTACATTTAAATGGTACTAACGAATTAGCGAAAAACAAAGACTCTGAGCCTGCCAGGTTATGGAGACAAATAGAGCTCAATGAGAGGTCTTGTAGCTTCTTACTCTTCGTAATGTCGTTGTCGATTGTTTTGGCAAAATTATATATCAATTACGGTGAGTGACGTCCTCATAACTGTAATAACATTATTTGTCCGATTAACAGTTCGCGTGTAGTGTCAGCCTGCATTAATACGCGTTGCATGATCGTCTGCACCATGGGTGTCCGGAGGGGGGTGCAAAAAGGGGCAGTTGCCCCCCTGGCTTTAGAGAAAAAATAGCAAATTCTCAAAAAAATCGCTTATTTCTCAAATCTCTTCTTTATTAAATTTATACTAAAAAAGGGAATACCTTTAAATTTCGGTTTCAAATTTTTAATTAAATTAGTACTATATATAAAATGAGTTAAAAAAAGCAAGAGGGGTATATTTTTCTTTACCATCATCCCAAAGTTGTTCCCTTCCCCTGGAAAAAATTCTCCGGACGCCCGTGTTCTGTATCTTTGCACATATCTATGTTGTACTAATGATAATCTACAAGTAGTGCGCTATCTGTGATAACTTCCCTGTCCAATATCTTCGTATTGACGCGCGTCAAACTTTTGTAAAAACAATTTACGCTTACTAAAAGCTTATATAGGAAAAGAGAATTCTGCTTCCGTTTAGAAATTCATTCGTCCTTTTAGTTCTCTCAAATGTATTAAGGTGTCAGTACTTTTACCTACTTGGTACAGCTAATTAATAAACTTAGTTTGATAGAAACACATTGGCTTATTAGAGCATCGCATGCTAAGAAATTTACGAGTACCGTTAGCGCTGATTTTTTCGTGCCATCTCTTTAGGGGACATTTTCCAGCTAGAAAATAGCTCTAAGTACGTAATCTCACCAGCGGCTGTATTCTCAAACATCTCCAATATATTCGATATGTCGCTCACACCTGGCGTCTCGGAGCTCGACACGAAGCAAGTAGCAGCTGCGAGCGAAAAGTTTGCTAACATAAGTCAATACGATGATGTTGTTGTGAATGTGATGACATTGTTTTGTAAAACATACGGATGGCTAATAAGAGCGGCGTTATGCGGTCTTATAATGACGGGTTTCACTTGGTTCATTATTTACAAAGATAGCAGTATACCTGGAATCAATCCACCTTCTCCTTTCAGCCCTTCTAAGCCACGGTAGGTTGATATTCGAAGCGACTGTATCGATAAATATTAATACATTCGTGAGTTGGACAAATGCAAATTCCATTAATGTCGTCTGTGTATGTTTCAGATATTCACAGGCATCGGGAGGACAAATAAATTATTTGTTTGGGGTGCTAAATGGGATACTAATATTCATCTATATGTGTCTTTAATTTATTAAAAGCATCGACGCATCTGCGCGTGCGTTTACAAGATTTTCCTGTCGTGCAGCATTGTACAGTGATTATATTTATTCGCTATTTATGTTAACTAATAATCTGGTTCTAACAACTCTCTGCTCCTTGTTACTAAGATATTTAATTTAACGATCAGCTTTTAGTATAAGGTTTGTTAATTTATGTCGTACAAAATTCGAAAGTATATTTCTCGTCGCAGAAAAGAACCGCCCGGTGAAACTATTTTTCTGTATATAGCCAGACAATATTTTTTAGTAGGAATGTAGTATTTTTTACGCATACGTATTGCAATAAGGAACTGTGAATGCTGTGTGTTAAGGTGCGTTTAGACCAAACGAACGAATGCTCGATCGCTCCCTACTTCAACGAAATTCGTCTTCATTTAGTGTAAACGGCAAACTTCATTTGCAACTCTTCATCACTTGGATTTTGTCGACGTGCGGAGCGAACGAGCATTCGTTCGTTTGGTCTGAACGCACCTTTATTGAAATTATTGTTTAAAGTAAGCAATAATTTTGTTTAAGATTTCGATATTATGAGCATAGTTTACGAATGAAAGGAAGTGTTTAGTGCAATGAGAATGTGTTGAGAGCATAATATAAGAGGCTATAATATGCAGTGCTTAATATATCAAAATTTAAAAAGTACAAATCCACAGTACTCTCGGTAAATTATTTTTCTTTTTTATGTGTATCGTCTAGTGTCCCCACTATTTAAGACGAATGTCTGTAAAATCCTGATATAATGTTCAATTAAAGAAGCATTGAACAGCTGAATACAAAGTATTATGTATAGTACCTCTCGATGTTATGTATTTGTAAATATATAACTATTACTTTAGGAAGCTACTGTAATATGCGGAATATTTTTCTAATTCAAATAAGTGTAAGTCTAACATTGTACCTCGGAAGCTTGGTGTCTGTATCGATCAAGTAGAATGCTTGGGGAAACTTATTTATTATTCTCTAAATATAATTTGTCTTTGAATGTATTGTTACGAATATGATGTTAATAAATCGAAGGTTCTACTTGTGTACAAATTTTGTGTTACCGATACTTTGTATATAACGATCACAGCAACTTTTATACCAATTTAAGCCGGGAAACTAAGCTATGCTATGCAATGCTATGCCATGCTACGTTTTAAAAAAATTAGCTGCAATACATTCTTAAGCCGGGAAGCTAAGCTATGCGATGCTATGCCATGCTACGTTTTAAAAAAATTAGCTGCAATATATTTTTATGGAACCGTTTCCATCAAAAGCTACGTTAAAACATCGCATAGTATAGCTTAGCTTAATTTCCCGGTGGATTCCCGACTTCACGGTGGCAGATTTAACGGGCGACCGATGAGCAGTTGCCACCCGTGCCTAAAGGCCCCTCCAGGACCCCATCTTTAAAAAAATATGATTTCACCCAAACACTATTTTTTCCGTACTACTACGTTTAGCCCGCTTTAATAAACTGCCTCTTCATTTTCCCGAAAAATAAGCCCCTCAGAACGTTTGTCTCCCGTGTCTTTTTCTTTAAATCCGCCACTGCCAATTCAGCAAAATACATTCCATCATTTCAAATTTAAATAACGCATTGATCTAACATATGTGCAAAAGATAGTACAGGCAGGCTGATGCGGGATGATGTAATCTTTTATCAGGGCTGAATTAAAACGGGGTAACCGGGTGACTTTGAAACACAATAAGTCACACATGCGTGTGAGAGATATAAATACATACACTATCCACTGGAATGTCCACTGGCAAGCTTTTTGTTATAACAATGCGTAGCTCGTTCATATTTCTGTATGCCATAATCGACAGTGTTAAGTCCGCCGCGCATTTTAGCGAAGCGTATCGAAGAAATAAATAATAATGAATTAATTGTCGCTGCGCCTCAATCATCAATTGTTTATAAACTTTTCCCTTCGTATTGTCGCTCTTCGCCAAAATTCGCGACGACCTATTTATAATAATATCCGCGTAGGAATTTTTTACGATCGGGGCGGGTGTTCAATCTCCTCGCTCCGCACCTGGCGCGTAATTATCGCGAGACCTGGTGCGCGCGTACGCGGAATGGTTAGTAGATAGTTGTGGTTCTGCTACTCGTTCTTCCGTAAGCAGAGTATTGCCCTTATCAAATCTTGTATTTCATTCTGTTTTGGCCACTTCCTTTCAGCCGTAACCGGATTCCCCTCTTTTCAGGGCGCTCGCAACAACATCGTCATCAGCTAAGAGTTTAGAATAGCGCACGCATAATGGATCACCGAATGTTTAAAATTTACAACCAAGAAGATTTTAGCAGAATCACAAGGGGTATCAAAGTTGCACAATGCATGCAATCGCGCTCGTCATCCGGTAATTATGTTCATGTCACTCCATTTTACTCAATTATCTGTTGATAATTTTTGTTTGCGCACGGGACTTATGCATAAAGTAGCTCCACACCTGCACTTTTGACGATTGCCAATCGTTTAAGAATTCTGAACCCCTTCGCTCAATTGGTAGTCCCATTACGTCATTTAAGAGGCGGGATTGGCTTCTGTCAAGTAGGTCCATATGTTAGAGGTTACAGTTTGTTTTGATAGAGAAAGGATACCGTTACCGATAGCTGATTAATTAGTAACGTTACCAAAACTGATTCCCTTGGCATTTCAGTTTCAGAAACTGAGAAAGTGTTAAGTCAACTCGACGATTTGGTTGTTTCGGATTCCTTGAGTTGTTCTTTTTGCAACACTGTATTCGAAGATAAAGCGCAGCAGAGACTCCATTACAAATTGGATTGGCACAGATATAATTTAAAGCAGCGTTTAAACGGATTAAAGCCTATTAGCGAAGATAAATTTAGCCTCTTAGCCGATGAAGGTATTATTAAGGAAGACATTGTTTCTTTATAGATAACGATGCGTTTAAGTAGCAATTCTTGTAATGTTACCGACATTGTAGGCGATGTTTCGAGCCTATCTGGGAGCGACGTAGAGTCCGAAAATGAAGAGGACACCTACCTGTCGGAGGCGGGCAATTCACCTAGCGGACAGTGCGAGAGTAAAAGCAGTATTAGTAAGAATAAGAAAGTAGAGAAACAAGCGAAAGACGTAGAATCAAATTCTGA
This sequence comes from Andrena marginata, assembly GCA_963932335.1. Lineage (NCBI taxonomy): Eukaryota > Metazoa > Arthropoda > Insecta > Hymenoptera > Andrenidae > Andrena > Andrena marginata. Next base: position 10,563,780 of record OZ010661.1, read on the forward strand.
CAGCTCCGATACGGAATGTTGCGATGAAACCACGAAAGAGAAAAAGCTCGAGACTTTATTGGTCACTGCGAGTCGTCATTCGAAAGTCTTCTTTGAGAATGACGATGGGAATATATTTAGTATATATAGGTGTTTGCTTCACAATAAGAAGGTCCGTTCAGTTGTATCGTTTAGAGAGTATAGTTTCGTGGACAATTCACTATAAGCACAGACATACATGTCTATGATCTTATCTTGTGATTTAATCTACTTTGTTAGAATCACATGGCGTGTCTATACTTGCCAGATCAGGAGAGATGCAATTACATTTTAGGAAATTCCTGAGGTAGACAATGAGATGATAGCTCAAGCATTAGACAGTGGGAGAAAGACAACGTGGACTGTTATCATGATTGGTGGAGGCCACTTTGCAGCAGCTGTGTTCCAAGGTAATAAAACTGATGGCAACCTGTGTCTTAGGGCAGTAACGAATATTCGAATAATCTAAGTATGGATACGTTTGCAAAACAAATAATTGTAAAGGCCAATATGAAAAGAATTTCACGATAAAGCGTGTGAAAAAAATTGTATGTTCATATTCCTATTCGGTAAATTCTGAAATTCGGTCACTGCGAATATTCGAATTGTCTGATATTCGAATATTCGAATAAATTCTTTGAATTCTCAGATATTCGAATATTCGAAGGAATTCTTTGAATTCTCTGATATTTGAATATTCGAAGAAACTCTGTGGGTTCCCTGATATTCGAATATTCGAAGAAATTCTTTGAATTCCCTGATATTCGAATATTCGAAGAAATTATTCGAATTATTCGAATATTTACAGCTTTAATGTGTATTTATTTATCGCATAAACAACCGCATTCTCATTTCAGATGGCGAACCCATCGCGCACAAAACATTTCACTTTTACACCGTACGAGCAAAGCAGGGATTTGCCCAAAGTTCGCGTACCATGACTAATCACGCGAAGAGTGCTGGAGCCAGTTTGCGGCGTTATAACGAAGCATCTCTTCTTCAGGTATTTAAACATATTGCCTCGACTATTCTTCCATTTCTAAGCATCTATATAATATGTTTCTGTACTCTCCAGCACGCGCAAGACATACTTGAATCGTGGTCGTCTCATATCGATAACTCCTCTCTGATTTTGTACAGAGCGGTTGGGCCGTACAACCGCACTGTATTATTCGGTGGGAAGAATCCACCTTTAGATAAATGTGACTCAAGATTAAGACCATTGCCGTTTCCTACCCGTAGAGCAACGTTCAGCGAAGTTAAGAGGGTATACGATGTACTAAGTACCATGGAGATTTATGGTAAACAGTAAATGCACCTCGATTTCAGCGATCGTTCAAATGTTTCCCTTTACACTTGATTCTTCCGTGTTCTAGGATCCGCAGCTGCTTTTACGGATTCGTTCCCGATTTCACCACGCCAACCAATTAGAAAGAAAGTTTCCAAAGTCGATGTAGGTAACGAAGCGACGGAAAAAGTAGAGAATGGAGAGTGCGAGGCTAACACTGCCACGAATGCGCGTAATATTCAAGATAACGATAAAAGTAAGGTACCTGCGCAATTGTCGCCAGAAAGGCAGCATAAGAATTCGCGGGCCCACATGGATAGAGCGAAACCAAGGAAGAGTCCAAGCCGTCCCTTGCCTGGTATAAATTTTCAAATATATTATATGCAACTTTTATTACGTTACGTGCAATTGCACATAATCGCAATGTTTGTCCTTGCGTTTCAGATATCGTTGCCAGGTTAGCACAGTCGTCTTCGGAGTCAGAATTAGATAGCCAATTAGGCAGTGCCAATATTCCAGGGAACGTTGTTCTAATCGAACAGGAACTCGAAATAGAATTCAACGAGCATTTACTTGCTTTCCAAGACACTGTACCGAGATACATGAAGAACAAGAAGGCTCGACGACAGAGAAAGAAACCGAAGAAAGACGCTGAATTACTTTGTAAATATTTTCATAAGCGCACTCGACCCTTTGCACGTATTAAAATCAAACAATTCTTTTCAGACTGCGCGGCAAGCGAAATCTTGGGCAGTGCTAAAATGAAATTATGGTCCGCGTGCAAGTTAGGCGACAGTGAAATGCTGTCGTCCGTTATCGACGGTTTATTAATAGAGATAAAGAAGAGCGCAGAATTGGAGGAAGAGAGCAAGGAAGACGCGACCGCTGAAGCCGCACCGATTATAAATATGGACGACTTGATAAAATTGGCGAATGACTCGAACGAGGATGGAAACACGATGCTGCATTTAGCAGCCCTTGGTGGACATCTGAAATTAGTCTGGTAGATCGATATTGTATTGGTGAATGTTATCTTTTGCGGTGCACGAGGTATTGTTACCGAGAGATTTGATTTTAGGCAACTATTAGAAATCGGTTCGGATCCATGCCATAAAAATAAGAAGCTGCAGACACCGTACGCCGCGGCGAACGACAAGGAAACTAGAAATACTTTTAGGAGGTTCATGGCCACTAATCCTGACAGGTTCAATTATAATAAGGTACTTATACTCGATGTTTTACTATCCGCTGTGTAAAATATATTCATCACTTGGGATATAATATATGAGTCTGTTGGCGAAGGCTCACATCCCCGGACCACTTACGGATGAAATAGAACAGGAGGAATTAGAGAAGAAGAGACAGCACAGAAAAATGAAACGGGAGAAGGTGAAGGTGAAACGGAAAGAGTTCGAGCTTAAAAAGCAAGAAGAAGACGCGAAACAAAGATTTCTCAGTCTCAGCGACAGAGAAAAGGTTCGTGTTTCAAAAGGAGCAGGATCTTAATTCTTCTTATTACCGATAATCGAATTATTAAAAATTTTATGCACGTTTATATTGCAGAGAGCATTGGCTGCCGAGCAACGTATTGTAAAACAAGGATGCGCCGTGATCTCGCGGTGCTTCCAATGTGCCGTAAATATGGTTGGCCGCGTGCCTTTCGAGTACAATTCCAATCGTTTTTGTTCCATGCCATGCCTAAAGGAACATCGCCTTCGCAATAAAGTCGTTACTTGATACCATGTAACGCTTAAACCTACAATTGGGTTGCAGTTCTACAAAGTAGCCTGAGTAACGATTTGTACGAGGCTAGATCTAATTACAGAAACAATTCTCGTCGATAATAAAACTGTTTAAAGAGATGAATTCAGTAGTGCTGGGTCGCAGGCGTAGATATTTTATCATCAAAATACTATATACAATTAAATGAATCGAAAAATACGTTATGTTTTGGGGCATCCATGATGCACAAATATTGTCAAATCAAATAAAATCTTTTGCATGTATTTTCTAACGTTGCTTTGTCATGTGATGTGCATACAAGAATTTTTGCAGTATATCTACTTTGTTGTTACTTTCCACCTTTAAAGAGATAATCGTTTTTGCGCATTCGATATGAACAAGGTAAGTATATAACAATATTAAAAGCAACACTCTTCTTTCTCTCGTTCCTTTCCATCGTCATGTGCTCCCATTGACTCGGGAGTTTCACTGACATTCAATATATGGAGCGGGAATTCTCATAACTTTGAATTAGGTAGTCATTTCTCAATTTCTCTCATTTCAAGATTGCAGATGTTTTATATTTTCGAATGTATCTTGGTACTGCCAGAAACTTGATAAATACTTGTTTATACTCTCTGTACTAGGGCTGGGACTATTCGAATACTTGGATATTCGAATTATATTCGCGAAATAATTGAGTAATGGAAGTATTCGAATACCGAAAAATTCGACAAATAGCCGCAGCCTACTCTGTAAGAATGTGCAGTCGGCTCATATGTGATTATCTTCTTTTTTTTCTAAGTAGCGCGTCCTGTTAGTGGCATTAGCGTTATCCTTGTCGCACACGCTACATTTCTCTCACTCTGGCTCAGCTCCTGCTACTTCCACTGACATCCTGTGTTCCTGTTAATTCCGCAGAATTTCAGCTCCGATTTCCACCCTTGCACAAGCCCTGTCGGTTCCTAGACTTGTATAGTGTTCCTAAACTTGTATAGTGTTCCTAATGTCAGGTATCTCTCTCCTTGTCGCACAATTATGGTTCTTTCTCTCTCTCTACCAGTGAAGTACCTGCTACCTCTTACATCATTCTGTGATCCCATTAACCTGAGTGAATTTCCTGATCCAAACGGACCTGTTGACTGTCGTAGTCGGTAAATCAATTAATAATTATATAGCACGCTTTTAGGAGCAATAGGTAAAGAATTTTGTTATTGAATATAATTGCTTAATAAGTTACAGTCTCGTTACAAGAAAGCTAGAACCCCAGATTGCAAATAAATAAGAAAATAAACGAATTTGGATACTCCTGTACGTGAGCTGAACGAAATCAACTATGATATGAGCTAAGATGAATATCTTAATAATAATGTCGTTGATAACTAATGAATCATAACCAAAATGTAGATAAAATACGAGTTAATCATAAGGAATAAATAATATACAATCAACTCGAACTTGTTAAAAATTAAATACACTTTATATACTTTTCATATCGGTTACATTTCATATATCGTATATATAATAACTTCTTTGATCGTATATTAAATGACGTATATAAAGAAACTAACATTTTTCACGCTAAAGACAAACGGTAACCGAGTGTCACACTCATGATCGCAATATTACATTCATACCGTATTTCCGATATCATAGTATTACGACGATATCATTACATGGTGTAATATTCGTGTGAAAAACGAGTTCGTGGGGATATAATTTTATGGGCGAATACAACGTTCATTATCCTTCCCCATACACTATCAAAGTATCATTGTTTAGGGCATAGACATTTACACAATTAATCTCCTGACGAGGCTCCGAAGCTGTCCTGTGTAATCTCACGTAATATGTGTTTCCATTCACACGAGAATCTCATCGATGACTAGTATCGAAGGAAAATAGAAATTTCTCAACGCACGTACCGCGAAACCGTTGTAATGCAACGTCGCGCGGACGAAATTCACATGCCGGCAACAGCTACAATATTTTGTCGTCGGTCCGCATTCACAGCAATAAACATTTAAAAAATAAACCGCATATAATCTTGAACGCGAAGTCATGGATTATAATAATGGCAACAGAGCAGAAAATTCTTCTAGTACGTGTTAACTATACGTGTAACGATAAATATTTGGAAGTATGTGTACAACCGAATATAATTCGAATATTTACACGGTATCTTACTTTTACTTTAATAAAAAAGAAAAGAAAAATAAAACAACTGCTCCTCGGCTCACATCGAATGAAAAATAACGCATCGAGATTCAGAAGTCGTCGCTATAAACGTATTATATCTCTATATCCCCCTTTTCGTTCTGCAAATCTCTATGTCGATTATAATTCACGATATATATATATACATACAACAGCAATGAGAAAATATTCTTCGGATCGGTCGTGTCAATCTTCGTTATCTCGCTCTGGAGGTGTTCTTTAGGCTAGTCGAATTGTCTTCTATTACATGGTCCATGTGTTCCACAGCTATAGCGAAAATATCAGATTTCTTTTCTAATAAAATTCGTAGTGTTCCAGTGGTTTAAGTACAGAACATGAAAATTTCTCTTTTGGCTTTCTGTGAATCCCACGCTGCTGGGGAAGCTGACTGCAACGTTCTGCCACTGGTGGCGCCACCAGCGTAGGCGCCACTTGTCATCGGCGTTTTACATAAATAAATAGAATGTAAGAATTCGCCTTTTCAAATAGTTAACGATATTTATCATTGTTAATATCGAATCTGATACATCATGAGACACGTTTCCGTACTAAATCTTTAGGTGGGACAACAGTTAAATGTCCATAATTATCGCCTTTTGTTGTCATTTTAATTAAAAAATCAACAGTCAGTAAATAACAAAAAAAATTGTAAATAAACACAACTTCTAATATTATAGCGATATTTTACTTCGCTACGTGCGCCAGTGTCGCCCTCTACGCTGAGCTTGCGTCAGCTTCCCCATTTCTAGATGCGATTGTTCAGTCTGCTCGGACGAATTCCTTTTTCTTTCGTCTCTTACCGACCTGACTGCTACCATCAACTTCACCCCTCTCGAATCTCTCGATTTAAAATATTCAAATGGACGTGGAGTCATCGGAGTCCGTGTCGCAATCGTTGTCATAAGGTCCCTGAACATCACCATCGCCCCAATTACTCTTCTCCACCTTCACCTCGTACCTGTTCTCTCGAGCGTTACTCGACGACACGATCCTGACGTACGTGTTCTTCATGCTCTTCAATTCCGGGTTTGGAATCACGCTCCTCGGTATCAGGCTCCTTTCCCCGCTGCTCACCGACTTGGACCGAACTTTCCCCGCGACCTTCTCGCTATCAATCGACTCCAAGGAGCTCTTCCTCCGGCTGCTCCTCCTGCTAGACTTCTCCTTGTTGCCTGCCTCCTTACCGCCCGTCGTCTTCCTCTTGGCCTTCGGGCTCTCGTTATCCAGGTACTTCCTGATCCACTTCGGGGTGTCGCTGGCGTAGGGTGACTTCTTCGCGTACTTGGGGCTGGCCATAATCATCGGCACGTCCGTCTCGATCACCGTGGTGATCACCTGCTCGTTCTCATCGAAATTGCTCTCCAGATACTTCTTTTTTGGCACCGCGGACATAGTAATCTTGCCGAGTATCTTGTTACAGTCGTCGGCGGTCTCGTAAGTGTAGGAATAATGCTTCTGTACATGCTTCGGCTGGTCGATGATGTTGACGATCGTTTCCGAGCGGGGGATCTCGTTCTTGCGGTTCTCCTCCTTCTCGTCCCTGCGGAACCTCTCCAGAGCCTCCTCGAATAGATGCTTGGGTGATTTTCTGCCGAAATCGAGAGGCTTGATCGGGGAGTTGATGCTGTACCTGAGGTTGCCGGTGATGCTGTGCCTCTGCCTGGTCGGCGGGTCGAGTAGTCGTCGGAGACTCGAGTTCCTTATCTCGGGCACGGACATCCTCTCCCTGGCGGCGACCGGCGAGACCGATCGGAACCTGGCCGTGGTCGTTTGGCCCTTCTGTTGGGCGGTGGTCGCGTTGGTCGTTGCGGGGGTGACCTGGTCGGCTTTCTTGGTCAACTCGGAAGACAGTAGCTGCCTTTCGGTAGACGGTAGAATCGGAGTGGTGCTGGCGACGAGCACACTCCCGAGGCCTTCCCTGGTGGGGGTCTTGAGCTTGCTCCCGGGTATTCCCGTCAGCTCGTCGATCCTCGTCTGCTGGTGCTCGTTGATCGGCGAGCTGGCGATTGGCAGTAGTCTGGACCGGGTGATGTCATGCTGGCGCGTCAGCTGGCTGTCCAAGCTGAACCTCTGCTTGGGCGTGCCGGCCATCAGCCTGAGATCGTTCTGCGTCTCTAGCTCCGGTATCGAGAACCTGTCCCGGTTGAACTTCGTCACGGCGGACTCCTTGAAGCACCTGTACTTAGCGCCGATGTCCAGCTGCGACAGGCGGTCCCTCTGGCTGGCGTGTATAGCCGGCGAGAATCTTTTGTGCTTGACGGGTGGCGGGGAGGGCGAGTGGAACACCATCGTGGGCAGGTTCAGCTCCCTGCCCATGCTCAGGCAAGGCTGGGACAGTCTCTGCTGCCCGCGGTTGGGATGGTAATCCCCGGTGACCAGGGTCGGCTGAGAGAGGCGCTCCCGTTTCCCTGAACTATCGTTGCGCATGCTGAACCGCCGTATGTCAGGCTGGGAGAGCCTCGAGGAGCCCTGGTCCATCGTTAGGCTTCCCCTGGAGCTTCCGCTGAACCCTTGCACGCTGGGTGCTGACAGCCTCTCTGCCTCGTTGATGCTGTTGTCCCCGGAGGTCGCTCGGAGGCTGGTGTAGGAGAGCCTGGTCCCGCGATTCATCCCGGCGAAGTTGATGCCGCTGAAGCTGGAGTTGAGGATGGGCTGGGACATCCTTATGCGACGGTCAGGCGAGCCGCTGGATCTTCTGTCGTAGGATACCAGGAGGGTGGGTAGATTCGGCTGGGAATAGCGGCTACGTTGGCTCGCCGGCGAGTAACTGGGCGGGCAGGGCGTCGTCGAATGGGTGCCCTCGTAGGTCGCCGAGTCCTGGGACTCGATGCTGGACTGCGACTGCGGCGGCGGTTTCACCGGCGTGATGTGCAGGTTCGGATGGGAGAGGCGGTTCTTGCGTCCTTGAGTGGGCCTCTTTAAGTGGTCGATGAGGTTGGGCTGCGAAAGACGGATGTAAGGGGTGCGAGGTCGGTTCAGGTACCATAGGTCCCGTCGGGAGTACGGCTCGCATCAGAGGGTACCTTCTTCCCTTAAACGGCGTATGAAGACCGGTCGGACGTCCTCGAAGAATGACGGCAGATCCAACTCCGCGGCACGGGCGATCCCGCCGTCTTTGCACTCCAGCCAGTAGGTGTCCATCAATCCCTTGCCCTAACGACACGCATATTATTCACGCGGTCCACTTAAGGGGTTACATACCCTCGCGAGGTCGGAAAATAGTCATTTTTATGATTTTTTTTTCATCTAAAGAAATGTAATATTTAAAAATCAAGATATACACCTTGTTGTGTATAAATTAACCTGTATTCTTTTAAAAAAGAAATTTGATATCTTGAGAAATGATGCCATAACAGCCCCTTCTCCCAAGGTACGGCGATTGCGGTTCATAATTAAAGCATTTACGGTACCGAAAATATCTCAGAGATTACTAAACCGATTCGAATAAAATTTTACACGAATATTCTTAAGACTATAATCTAGTATTTGTTCTGGCGATTTTTCCATTAGAGTCTTGTTTTGTTTTTTATTAACAAAAGAAGATGAAAACTTAGGTCGAAAATCGCAGGCTTGACTTTGAGTAGCTGACATATCCTAAAAAATTTAATTTTTAAAATCGGCGCCGATAGGCACTAGATTATAGTCTTAAGAATATTCACGCAACATTTTATTCAAATCGGTTTAGTAATCTCTGAGATATTATCGATACCACAAATCCTGTAACTATGAACCAACAATCCTTTAACTTGAGAAACGGGGCTGCTACGGCACCATTTCTTAAGATATCAAATTTAATTTTGCACAGAATACAGCTTCATTTATACACAACAATATGAATATCTTGATTTTTAAATATAACATTTCTTTATATATAAAAAAAATCTCAAATATGCCTTTATTTTCCGACTTAGCAATGGTACCTATGTAACCCCTTAATGTTCGTAGAGGAACCACGCAGTCACGTTTACCTTCACGTCCACCAAGCCCCGGTGCACGATCTTGAAGCCTCCCACGGCATCCAAAGCTTTCTTCATCTCCAGGCTAATGTGTATTCGTAGGGCTAAGCGCAACAAGAATTTCATTATCAACCCAATTAAGACCCCCAGCGATTTCGAGCTTGCAACGGGGATAGTACCTTCTCCAGTCGATTCCATGCGACTCGCTGTATTCACGGTATCCCCGAAGAGGCAGTAACGGGGCATCTTGCTTCCGACGATCCCAGCGACAACGGGCCCCGTGTGGGCGCCGCTCCGTATTTGAAGTCGTTCCCCTGGTCGCTTCGGCACTTGGAACACCGACGACGCTGCCAAAAGGTCCAGCGCCATCGTCGCTATCTCGGAAACGTGTTTGTCTCCTGCAACAACGAACACGATTCAACGTGTCCAGTGACGAGATGGATGGATCAATAGACAGGGTGGTGATTTTGCAAGGCAACGCAAGAAAGGGGTGCAATTTTCACCATTTCTAACTGGCAAGCCGGAGGCAACCATGTAAGAATCCCCGATGGTTTCAACCTTGTACACGTCGTAGCACTCGAGGCGAGCGTCGAACAGCTTGTAGATCGAGTTCAGGAACGTCACGACCTGAAATCCCGCGGTGGTTTAAAGTACCGATACACGTTGGTTGTTTTTAATGGTGGAGCCTCGCGTAGCTAGCTGAAAATCGAGGCATTTTCGGGAATTTTTTTTAAAGAAACTATTTCATCGATCTTTCTGAAACTTTCAGGATATCGTATTGTCAGATTAAGGTAATTGAAAATATTTTTTTATTAAAAAAGAACGGCAAACAACTGAGTTATAAGAGCTTATGCCGATTTTATTTGTCGGAAACAAATGAAATTCAAGAAATTTTGTTTAAAAGATGCGAAACTGAACAAATGGCCGGTTTAATTTTTATTAGAATTTCGTTCCGCGGCTTTGGGAGCATATTTTCTTGATTTTCTTCTACCCGCGACACGAGGCTCCACCTTAAATCGGCAGACAAGGAAGCTTACTTCCAGGGGAGTGTTCTCCGCCGCGATCTCGGTGAAGCCAACGATATCGCTGAAGTACACGGTCACTGCTTCGTAGTACTCGGCTGGAACCTTTCAACCAGAAGGAGCTACTAAGTAATCGAAATAAAGGAGAGCTAAACGCGAGAGGGATCGATGTACCTGTTGAGTCTGCTTCAACTGCTGCGCAACGCTGGGGGGTAGCATTTGAAAGAGCAACGTGTCGCTCTTCCCTTTCTCCTGCTTCAGCTCTCGCGCTTTCTGCGCCAAGTTCGCGGCGTACATCTAAAATTCCACGGGCGTCCCTTTACTACCAGAGCATTCGTCTCGATTACATTTGTTCGCGAATTGAAGCGATCGGGAAGCCATGTAGTCAACGAGAATCGAGGGTGAATGGCAGCGCGGCGATAAAAGTCTTCCACTTTTATTGACCAGCCGCGTTACGAGCCACCGCGCGGCGCGGGTAAGAGAATTATACCGCTGAATTGGAATTCAATCGAAAGGAACGGAAGCACGCGTCGCTTAATTGAAGCTGTCGGTGCCGTTCGATCGAGCTGTTCCCCATTTGCAAGATCGAAACAAGACCCCTGCGGCACTAGCCAAGATAATAGCCGGCTTTACACGGACAGTCTTTCTCGCAGTTTTGGAGAAAGAGTTAGGAGATAGGGTTACTATATGCTATCCAAAAGGAAGACACCCCTTTTTTCATTGAAATGCAAATGTCTTCCTTTTTCGTCTCATCCACAATTCAAATTCACCCGGTAAAAATTCCATCACTATTTGCCAGTTCCAAAAATGAGAAAGGAGGACAATTTAGTCTGAAATTGTTTGAAAAGCCGGACGTCCTCCTTTCCAAACGATTTCAGAATAGATTGTCCTCCTGTTTCGTTTTTGGATCTAGTAACCCCATCCGAAGACAATTTAGAAAACTTAATTGAAATTTATAGAAGCTTTCCCTGCTTGTAGAAAATAAAATCAGATGACTACAAAAACAAAAATTTAAAAAATTCAGCTTACAACGAATTTATTGAATTTAGCAAACGTGAAATTTGTCCCAATGCAAATAACAATTTTGTGGAAGAAAAGATGAAGGGATAAGTGGAGCTTTTCGTGGGGAATTAAAAAGAATTAATGAAACCACGAGGAGTGGCGTGTCTTACTGAACTGTGTTGCGTTTTTTAAATCACGCTTCATGTGTAAATCGGCTTAAACTTTGTGGAGGAAAATTCTACCCACCTGTATAGTCGCAACCGCGTTGCGCACTAGTATTATAATTATAGGAGAGACGACCAGCACCAGGACAACTATGGCGATCCCAGCAGCTTCCTTATTAGTCGCGTCTTGCAGGGTGGAATTCACGTAATCCCTGCTCGAACAGAACTATAGCTATCATCGTCCTGCTCGATACACCGCGCCCCACTGGTGCAACCAATCCCATTATAAAAATGTACCTTATCATGTGACGTAATTCTCGCTGAAGTTTCCGTAGCTCGTCCACGTAAGTGGCCATCGAGTCGAAGTAAGCGATCGCATCGTCCACGCTTGGCTCCCCCTTCTGGTTCCGCAGGATCTCGTCGCGCCTGCAAGTGCACACGTTTCCTAGATCAGTGGTGAGCGATCTACGCGAGTCGCAACAGTAAATACTTAAATATCGTACCTAGTAATCAAAGAATGTTTATTTAGCGGGTGAATTTTATTATTTCTGACGTAGATTTAGAATTGAAAGAATTGCGGGCCGCAATATTAAATACTTGAATATACTAATTAAAGATTTTTAATTTATGGAGTGAATTTGTTATTTCTGACATAGATTTAGAATTGAAAAAATTGTGGGCCGCAAAATTAAATACTTAAGTATACTAATTAAAGATTTTTAATTTATGGAGTGAATTTGTTATTTCTGACATAGATTTAGAATTGAAAGAATTGCGGGCTGCAATATTAAATACTTGAATATACTAATTAAAGATTTTTAATTTAAGGGGTGAATTTGTTATTTCTGACATAGATTTAGAATTGAAAGAATTGCGGGGCGCAATATTAGATACTTGAATATATTAATCAAAGATTTTTAATTTATAGGCTGAATTTGTTATTTCTGATATAGATTTAGAATTGAAAGAATGGCGGGCGCAATATTAAATACTTGAATATGCTAATCAAAGATTTTTAATTTGTGGGATGTATTTGTGATTTACAATTGACAACGTTTCGCACGTCCGACCTTTCAAACTCGCCCCGCCGCGCAGACCGAGCGATCGAGGGGGCTGTTCGGGGGCCTTTCGCGTACCTAGACTTAATTCTGCCGTAGTCGGGCATGGTGCGCGTGAGCTCCGCGTAAAAGTGCTTGAGAGAAGGCACGTATGTGAGGGAGCCTGTGAGGAGGTCACTTCCGAGGGCCTCGTGGCGTACGTAGCTCACGTAATTGTCCCCCAGAAGTATCCCGCGGCCGAAGTAATTGATCCCGTACACGGAAGCGATGCCCAGGCTCTCGATGCTCCTCAGCAGGTTCTTGAACGCTATCAGATACCTGCAACGCGAAATTTCTCTCTCTTTCCCTTTCATTTCTATTCCCCATTCGTAGTTGGGGGAGAATGGGGCAATCGCGGTCAGCGGTTAATGATGGTTAGTATTGTTATTATAAAACGGCATGTTCGAAATGTGCAAATACTTTTTTTTTACGTTCCACGACACCATTCACTATATTGTCGAACAAACGCGCCTTCATCGTCGCTAAACAACCAAGGATGATAAACCTTTTTGTGGTTTAAATGTCGTTGATGTTATATTTTCTGTGCACAGCGTAAGAGATAAATACTAATTTTCAAGCTTTTTTTACATTTCAACTTTACGTAAATACAGATATAATGTGAAGGCAAAGGATTAGAATCAAATTGAATTATTATTACCCGAAAGTGTCGACAAATTGCGGTCAAGCACATCCTTTGTGTATTTCGTAATTTTACTGAATCAATCAATATAATATTCTGAATTATTTTTGTATCTCACAAATGAGTTGATAGTTTACGTTTATAAAAAAATCATTTTCAAGAAATAGTTCACCTCATATCTTGGTTCTATTACAATTATAGCTTAATTGACCGCTATTACCCCCCTTTTACCCTACTCTTTGTGCCGCCAGGGGAGACCGGGGCTGGTTGATAGGTACAGTTTCTCAATTTTTACCATTTTTGTTTGAATTAATTACTTAATAACAAACATGGTAAAATATACTTTGGTCCTTCCTCTTTAATATACTGCAAGTGAAAATTGGAGAAAATACATACAAAATAAATGAAAAAATGTTATTTGTACATGTTGGAAATGTTTTGTCCAATCAATCATTGTCTTGGCCTTTCGAATGAATTACACTCTGTCAGTTATTGAACTTGTATTTAATGTAGTAATATGAAAAATGAAAAAAAAAAGGTTAGAAATATTACGACGATTATATACAGTGTTAAAGCCACGACTGCTCGCGATCGGTTATGTTACCGATCCACAATAACACCGAGCATTGTACCTAGGGCTGGGACTATTCGAATAATTTAATATTCGAATATTTTACAAGTATAATAACATTCGAATACTTCGATATCCGAATTATATTCGCCAAATAATTCAGCAACTGAAGTATTCGAATACTCGAATACCAAAAGATTCGACAAATAGTCCCAGCCCTAATTGTACCTACTCTAGAAGGAGAAATATTCCAAATATAATTAGTCTAAATATCTTTCATCAACTGGCAATCAACTTGCCCCGGTCTCCCCTACACAGAACCGATCGTGGCGCGGAAACGATCGCCGAGAAGCCGCTGCTAAAATCGTGTTCATTCCTTCACCTCCACACTCCGCTGTTGTCCGTCTCCTTGATCTGATTAGTCAGGTGGTCCAGCATCGCCGCGTTCACGCTCGTGTACCAGGCCATCACCTCGGTGATGCTGCTCTCCTCCGAGCTGATCTTCTGCCTGCGAAACCACGGCAAACTTTGCACTCAAAGCCCCGCCGAGTACCGTTGTCTACACACCGGCAATCGATTTCCCCGGTTGCTCTCAGAGCTGCCACGTCGCGAGCTCTTCCCGCGGCTCAATTACCGAGGAAAGGCCACGAACGGCGCGCAAGCTACACGGAATTGTATATTTCGCGAAACGGCTGTCTAGCAATCGAGCTCTCGCAAAGCTCCGTTCCCAAATTCAATTTCAGTAGCTCCCGGCAGTGACAGCCCGTTGTCGAGGGAAAATCCTGCGAAACTTTTCGCGCCAGCTTGCGATATTATAATGGGAACCTGAACGACTTTATCTCCGCGTGTCAGGATCCCGCTCGCGGCCACGCACAGTGCTTCGAAAGTCACCTTTTGTAGACCATATTCCGTATCTCATTGAAGTTCTCAACTGATTTTTATCCTTCTGTGCTGATTTCATCGGGGATTGAATTTTCCAAAACATCATACAGTAGCTGTCAAAATTTTCTTCTCTTCAAATAAGTATTCTAATGTGTCAAAAATTAGCCTGTTTTATGCTTTCCCCTGTTACCAAGTTTCAGTTAAGATTTTACATAAAGAAACTACTTAGATAAGAAAAATCTTTTCGATATAGTCCCAAGGATTGTTCTACTAAAGTTTCCATCAAACTTTGTCAGAAAGAAACATAGAAAAAAAACCACATTTTCGTCGCGATTCAGTAGTTCGACATTTTAGCAAATTTATTAGCCGACAGAACGAGCAGAGAAATATAAAAATCGGTTGAGAATTCACTGAGATACAGAGTTTTAGAATTTCCATAAAACGTCACTTTGGAACCACTGTGCGGCGGGAGAAGCGGGTGGTTGCCTCTTGAAAGGGGCTCGACTATTCTGGTGGACGTTGATCGAGACGGAGGATCGAGCCGAGGATTTTGTTGTTCCAGGCTGCCGTTCGCCGCGAGGAGAGAGGCTCGATCGAGTCGACGGAAAGTCGACCTAAACAATGTATCGAGCCGGCTTTTAGCCAGAGATGCGATAGTGTGAGCGACAAAGAGGCCGTGGAGGAGGGGTTGACAGGAGGGAGGCGGGCAGAGGGGTCTAAAAATATTGTCTACTGCTCTAAATGGGCGGTCACGCGCTCATGTGTGACAACCTCATCCATTGCTCATAAAGGTGGTCCGACAGGGAAGGCCGACACGCGGCATAGGGAAAAAAAAAGAGGTACGATTTCTTTGAGGGAATTTATTGCACGTGTACAAAGCGCGTGCAGGCCGTTATCGGCGTCGCGTATGCGCGCACGTGGTCCAATTGTACTGTCGGATGCAAGAACGGCTTCGGGACACTCGGGCCCTTTTTGCTTAAAACGCGTAATTAGATTCCTCGTTGTTTTCTACACATGCACTTCGAATTCCAATGCTGTGACTATTTTTGTGGCTATATTTTTTCAATATTCTATATTTCTTCGATATTCTATATTTTGTCAATACTCTATATGTCTTCAATATTCTATATTTTTTCAATACTCTATATTTCTTCAATATTCTATATTTTGTCAATATTCTATATTTTTTCAAAATTCTATATTTCTTCAATATTCTATATTTTTTCAATATTCTATATTTCTTCAATATTCTATATTTTTTCAATATTCTACATTTCTTTAATATTCTATATTTTTTCAAATATTATTCAAACATTAAATAAATAATAAAGAATAATCATTGACCGAAACGTTGGAATTTGATAAAAATTCTTAAAATTGCAAAATAGCTTTCATGTAATCATTCAATAGACCGTCTTCTAATTAGAATAAAGAATAACGTTAAAAAAACATTTTCTTCTATATTTCTCCATTTCATGCAAGAAGAGGCTGAAAGTGCCATAATTAAAATTAATTTCACTGATTAATTAATTACACAATTCCGATTGTAATAATGCAACTGCAAAGGAGCTACTTATATATCAAGTTTTTAAATATTAAAGACAGTTTCACAACACCTTCGCTATATATAAAAAATATCTAACTTCGCAATGTTTACAGATACTTTTCTAGAAAGTAATTTTTGGCACCGAGACCCTCTTTGCACCCGACAGTGCAATTACACCGCGGAGCTTCGCAAGCCCCTCGCCCAGCCGATCGTTCGGCGACGGACGCGCGCTTCTTCGGGAAACTCGATCCACCTTCCGCGCGCCCGAATTTCGTCCCGCCGAACGAGTGCCATTAGGGCATTAATTGGCCGAAATGAAAGGAGCCGCGGTCGTATAGGCCCCGCCGGGGCGTTGAGAATAATCGCCTAGATAGGTCTGCGCGCTAATTAATTCAGTTGACGACCGATCGATCGGCCCGGCAGATTAATAGAGCGCCGGGGATCGAACGGCGCTATTTCGTCCCCGACGGGATCGCCAGTTAATACGTATCTGTTCCCCAATCGTCTTCGTCAGCGTATAATATACCGTACGCCTGGAAGACGGAGAGGATTGTTAGCGGCTTGTTACCGCCGCTCCCGCTGACAGAAATGCGTCCCATTGTCTGACACGCGCTCGCGTCACAGCCGAGGCGAAAAACCAACCAGCCCTGGTTCGATCGACGGAAAATTTCTCTGTAAACCGGCCCCTTTAGAAATCTAACACCTTCTCGCTCCTCGTACGCCTCTATTTATGTAGAGCCAAGCATAAAGATCCAAAGGCAACTGGGATGGACACCACCAGTGGCGAATTTAAGGAAACAGTATTTTCTAGCAGAAAATACTGTAAGTGCCGAACAATAAATTTTTCCGGAGAAGAGAAAAAGTTCACTGACTTTAAATTATTTAAGAAATTTGATTTGTTTCGATTGCCTTAAGTATACAATAACCCAACTCCCATCTTTGAACACTATTGGTAATTTATTTACAAAGAGAAATTGCCTTAAAATTCTGTAGGTTTAGGAGTCTATACTATAAAATTATTTATGATATAGTATGGTGTTCTATATAGTTAAACATTTTTCAACGAAATTTCAACGAATTTCTCTTTTACTCTTGGCACTTACAGTGCTTTCCTAAATAAATTTACGCCTGTGTGATATGAAAATTATAGGAGACCAGAAAGAAAAATAGTGTTTTGATAAATTCATAATTTTCTTTTGGAGATGGGGCCTTCTAAGCAGGGTCCCAGGCAGCGACGTCTCAACGGCTGCCAGTTAAATCCCCCACTGGACGTCACTGCGACGAAAGGATATAAATAACGATCATAAGCTGACGTATAGTTTCATAAATCGACAGCTTCTTTTATCGAGACCTATTGATAGCTTGGGGGAATTTCGAGTCTACGCTGGTCTGTAGGTATTATTTGCATCGATACTTTGCCGCGGTATCGATTTTATCGGGTATACGTGCCCAGTGGCCGCGTACCCCGCCGTCGTTTTCAGTTCGGCCAAATGAAAAACGTGCCTTCTGCAAATATCCCCGATCGGGCCGCATTAACGTCGTTCTCCCCCGCGCTTCCATCCGTCCATGCTGCAGCGCGTCCCGTCATTTTTATCGCCCCTCTTCTCTCACCCCCTTTTCGGTTGCATCGCGATAACGCCGTTGTCCGCGCCGTGTCTCGGGTGAACCGGGCCCTGGCCGCGTATTTTTATGTCGCGCCGATCGATCGGACAAGACGAATGCCACAGGACAGCCACGCTAGGAAAGTAGACAACGCTTTTCTGCCGGGCCTTTTGGCTCGCCGCCGTGAATTAGATAATTGAGTACGTACTACGTATTGCACTGTACAGTGTACTTATACTTTCTGCTGTTTACTTCTAATGGCAGGCTCGCTGCGATAATCGAGTCGAGCACAAGGAACTTGGCAACTCTTGGAGCCGTATACTTAGTCACAAAGGGGGTGAAAAACTTGGAGAGTGAATGCGTCAAAGTTCCTCGAAGGGGAGTCTAAAGTGGCGTTTCCCTGGAAGGGAGATGCGGAGCAGTTTTGCATAAAAGATTGCATAAAACGACGCCCTGCATCGGGCGATTTATTTGTTTGCGTGCTCAAAGAGTTTCGCGAGTCTCGTGTTACGAGGTGAAAACTCGATTCGCGGAAAGATCGAAGAGGAAAGTTCGGATCTCTTTATCCAGCGGGGAGAGTGCCGCGGTGGAGGAGAATTCTCCACTTCGAGGCTGAATGGAAATTCAACAAGTGTCGGAGCGAAGGCTCGAGGGAATAAAGGCCTCCGCCGTAACTTTCCACGCAATCGAGTGTTGCTTGGAAAGACGGTGCCATTTTAAGTACCCGTGCTCCATTCAACCTGACCATCCAAATTCCATCCTTAAATCTCAATATCTCCTTCTAATTTTTATTTTTATTTTTATTTGAAGAATAAAAAATTAATCTTCGACGTTCTATATTTTCTCCGAGCTTGACACTACCTACTTAAAAGATTATTTAAATAACTAAAATATTAAAATTATTATCTTGTAGTAGAATAAAATTTCTATCTTTCATTCGAACTGAAAACTTTCATTCAGATAAAACTTTGCCCATCTCTGATCGAAAACTATTATCGCCCCTTTCCCCCCCCCCCCCTTCTCTCTCACCCGATATTAGCAACCCTTCTCGCCCCACGTAGTTCCCTCTAATTCCATACCGTTCATATGCGGAAATAGCTACAGTATTTTTTGGTGGCGATGGAAATTGTGACGCTCGAGTCGCTTAAGCTTAGGGCGATGGGGCGATCAAAGCGGATCCGTCAGGCACATGGGGGGATACTCTGACGTCATTAGCGCGCGAACCACGTGGACGGTGTCTGGAGTGTATTTGCCGATCGATTCGTTACCTGAAATCCTCGAGGCGTGCTTGGAAGGCCTCTTTGCTGACCACGTCATAGGTTTGCGTCTTGCTCTCGTCCCTCGGCACCGAGACCAGGGGCCACGTAGTCATGTTGTGGAGAGCCTGATCGGTTATGGCGAACCTCTGCGTCAGGTTCGACCTTCAACAGACGCAACAGACCGTGCCCGGTTAGTTCTACGTGGATAAATCGGCCGGCAGGCTACATATTTATCCGTTCTTCTCAGTGAACGCGCCCGGCACGCGTGGCCCAAAGGCGTTTTCATCGGACCTGCCGCGGGATCGGCAACCGCCGCGCAAATTTCGTCCACGTTCCCAGCGGCAACTGCTACTCGGCTTTTATAAAACGACCGAAGCGTAAGGGTCAGGTCAGCGCGTCACGTCTCGCTGACCATAAGGGTCTAATACCTCGATCCTTGAATTCGCTACTATACCGGTAATTAAATCGAAGCCGGGCGAAGCTGCAGCTTAACGATTCGCCGGAGGAACCGCGGCCCCTTTTGCGTTTCGTTTTTATCAGCGAGCGAAGGTAATTTGTTGCCGTTTATAATACAGATTAAGGGGATCTTAATTTAGATCCGACACGGTGCCTGGAGGGAGCTGCTCTTGTATTCCTCGCCGCTATTGTTTCGCCGGTGATGGTGGGAAAAGTGTATTGCTTCGGCGGCGGCTTGATTAGAGAACACCCTGTTGCCCATCTGTTTTCATTGGCCTGTATAGTAAAGGGTTCCCTCACGCGCGGGGAATGGCTTTTGCCTCTGAGTCACGTATAGCCGGGGATCGAGCGACTTTTCAAGCGACACGATCGAACGAACTTCGGGAACGGCTTACGAATTTCGAGCAAGTAATTGTCATTAACGTTTGAATTAGAATCGCCTCGGAGCTTTCGGGATCTAGTGGTACCTGAGGGTGCTGCCGTTGGTGTAGATGAAGAACGCAACCTCGGATCGTTCCAACTGCATCCGAGTCACTACCTTCCCCAGGTCTGTGGCGATTGTTACCTGAAAGCAAGTTAGAAAGACACTCGATTAATATTTTAAGCGGAAACTCCACAGAATGTTCGATAATATTCCGGGTCGCATTTGTACTTTTGAAGGCACGAGGATGATGATTCCTATCATGTGAGTCGCGAAGTGTTTTCTGGCGGAGCGTCACGGTATTTTTTTTTTAATATTGTTAAGTTAGAATTATATTCTGAAATACCTATTTTAATGTGTTCTCTTTGCCTTATTAAATTTAATAGGGGGTAATATTATAAAAGAGGATCGCGACTCAGAAAAGATTGGAAAACACTGCCCTAGGAGCAACATGATTATGAGACCACAAAAGAACAAGACGATTTCTACGGTTGTGTAAAATATGTAGTAAAAATAGGTATTACGGGCGTATAATAGGTATTACATTTCGAAGTTAAATATAATTAATTATACTATATATATATAAATATTTAATTTAGTAGTTTCATCGATAGATTGTAGTGTAAAGGAATAATCAAATAATATCAACGAAATGTCAGTATCATGAAGCAGTTTTAAAGTGTAAATGATGTATACTTTAAAAATGATTTTTTATAAATCGGATAAAGCAAGTTGTTAAAAAGATTAAACCAATATTTACATGAGATCCATGGAATCCTGTAGTTATAAAGAAGATTGATCCATAAACTCTATCGTTGAAGCAGAATGTTGCTTCAAAATATTCAATAATTTGAAGTAGGTATTACCCCAATAGTTTTTTTTTGCCTCGTTAGTGGTACGCTCCCATACATGAATTTTATGCAATACAGCAGTTCCTGTTAGTTTTATATTCTAAAATCTAAGGAAAGAGCGATGTATTTAAAATACCGGAGCGAGACCTCACAAATTTTTCAACTATCGCCTGTTTTTATATTATGAACTTAATATTTAAAAAGAAGTAGATACCGTAAAGTGGAGGAACATTGGCAGTTACTTAACATGTATTAAAGAAGGAGAACGATAAAAATGCTATGCTGAAAATGCAATGTTATAATAGGATACTTGAAGCAAATGTAAAAATGTTAATTTTTAGATTATATAACAAAAAGTTCCAAAAGCATGCCAATGTTTCCCCAGTCTGCGGTGCCTATTTTATTTAGCAACTATACCTAACACGGGAAAATCTCGAACCCGAAAATTCAAAAAATTCTGAAACTTTGTGAGTATATAGGAGATATTCTTCTGTTTACAGCGCAATTTTGTTTTCGCCTAAATTCGCTATAGGGGGATAAAATTGACCCTTGAAAATCCGGTTATTTTCCAATTTTGTGTTATAACTCCTAAACTGTAAAATAATTTTTTTACCAAACGATAGATCTAATTATCGACAGCGTATCTATGTGCTTTAATAAAAAGCAATTTAGATACATCCAATATTTAAAGCCTCATCGGTGTATAGTTTATACTCTAGGACTCCAGGAACTTTCTTTGTCAAGATCCATACCGCGGCATGTTACACTCGTCCTGTTCAGCACAATTGCTCCTGGACGACCGCAGAGTTACAAGTTTGACGGTCCGAGGCTGCGCCACTTAATGGCCCAGCGTTGTTCTCGAGTCTTCGTGAAACTTGCGAAGGGAGGCGGATGTAGTCGTAAGGGCCAGAATGGACAGGATGGAGTGGCCGAAGGATTCCCGGCCGTAAGTCGAGCGGCCTGCTTCAACTTCCAAGTGCCTAAATGGCCTTCTATTATACCCGCGATCGCTTTTGTGTTCCATCCACGCGAAGCCTGCCGATAATTATAGATCGCCTGTGACGGTAACAGATGCGAGAAGCGTGAACGCGGGGTCATCGTGTCGCAGCGATTTTCTTTCTTATATTTCGCAGCGGTCTCGTGCGGCGAAATCGCGAGGAGTCGATCAAGGAGAACGGAGGCTTTCGAGTTCGTTAACTTTAATTGGTACCCGAGAAACTTGGCTTCTAATCCATTACAGTCCCCCGCCGTTGTCGCGCCTGATAATTTTCGATAATGCGCGAGACGGCGACACGTTCATCCATCGAGAGCAGAAAATATCCAGCAAGATGATGTCAGTTTCGCCCGTCTGGCCCAGTAACGCTTCATCCACTAGCGCCAGAATTAATCACGAACAGCGGATGTCCTGCGTTCGTGCAGATTAATAAAAACGGATCTTCGGATCACGGTAGACATTCTCGGACGTACATACATTAACTGTTTAACAACGAAGTGGCATTCATTTTTAAACATTTCCCCTGTTCAATTTGAATTCGTCGTCCGCTGACTACCGAGTCCCTTCTATGTCTCATTTAATCTTCCAAGTTCTGATTAACCCAACGTGATTCTTCTGAAAGCGTAACAGAATTTGTACTCTGGCTAACTTGTATTGCAATGAGATTGACTTCTTCTATGGATCCCCTTCTACTTTTAAGGGGGTAGTGGACTATTTCAGCTTCAAAAAATCGTTCTTTTTTATTTATTCTTAAAGTCTTATTCTTTATCAATATTTTAAACAAAATTTCGTGAAGAAATTCAAGTAATTATAGAAATTATAACAGCGAACGTATTTGAAGCCGTTTTTCTCGAAACACTATTTTCAGACACGGTGCACAGCATAACTTTTGAACCAATGAATCTTTCACTTTAAATTTTTATTGGATGTGTAGAATTCCTTCCTCTACAGAGTGGAATCCCGGCGTCAAAATTGGATGTTTATAAAACATTTTATATCTGATTAAAGGCGATTTTTATAAGTAAAAATGTGGGGAGAAAAATTGATTCGCGTGTAACTCCTACAATTTTTGTGCAAATTCATCGGCAAAATTCCACTCCGTAGGTTTTGCTGCATAAAGTGCTCAGCTCAAAGCATTTTGCTTTCAGATGATTAGCTCACCTGAAGATACACCACCTGCAGCGGCGCGTCGTACAGGCTTATCTTTCAACGATTAATAACTTCGACAATTTTATACATTCCGACGATCTTTTTTTTTGTAATTATTTGGTATCAAAATAATTTAGCGTCAAAGAAACTAACAATAGTCCACTACCCCCTTAAAACCAGAGTACACAGAGCGTTAGCACGTAACGATAGGCCTTCAAATTCGTACATACTTATTCAGTTGTCCGTGTTTAATTTCCGTACTCTGTTTCGTTTTTAGTTGTAACGCTTGTCTCTGCTATGTATCGTTTACTCCAATTATTGTTCCTAAATTCTGTGAACCCTACGTCCACCCATCCATTAAATGTCCCCTATTTACCAGCGAGCTGCAATTAACGCTCCGCCCTGTCGCGTGCGCCGATTAATTCGATTCTGACGAGTGCAAGAGGAATCGATGCCCTTAAGGGGCGACTCGGGTTCTCCGTAGCCTCGTCGAACGAGGAAATTCCTGGCCGGTTTTCCTATGGATTTTAATTACGGAGGGCGTGGCAGAGGGGGCAACGCGAGCGTGTATAAAACTCTCGACACGCTTACGATCGACTGCAAACACCGAGGACGACGAAGACGTGGGGCGAAGGACGGGCATAGAGGCGAGGAGGAGAAGACTCGTCCATTCCTTTCCGCCGTCCGCGTCATCGCGCTCGTCAAACAGCTAACTCGAGACCAAACGGGGGTGTACTCGAAGCTGCACCCCGATGAATTTCGATCTGATCCACCCTCGCGTAACGTCCATCATCGAGCGAGCCGCGGCCGGCTCGCTCCGCTATGGAAATTTTTCCCATCAGCCCCCAAAGGTGGAATTAAAGGACGTTAATCCTCTTTGCCCACCCATTCCCGTTCACTTACGCTCGGCCCTTTGTTGACAAAACATTCGGCCCCGGCGACGATCGCGAGGGCCTCGAGCCTCAAGACACTGGAAGCGGGCTCGTTTTTCTTTCAGGAATTTCCTTTATTAGTGGAGACGAGAGTCACCACCCCCGGCCCTCGTCCCGTCGCTCCTCACGTTAATTGAAAATCCAGCTATCCGCGAGGATCGATCGTCGCTGGCAGCGATACGATTTCGCTCCAAGAACCATTGTAAAGAACTCGACGCGCCGTGAAACAATGCCGGGCCCGCCTTTGTCCATGCCCGGCGTATTGCGAAGCGATAGAATTGGTTATTGCTGGTTATTTACATCGCGGTACGAAATGCCGTCGTTGACGCTGCTGGTCGATAAACCGATTGCTAGCCGCGGATAGATCGGATGCTCGTTAGGTGGGAGGACAATAGTTGTTCCCTGTGGCGAAAACGGGGAAAGAAACTTTTTCAACGTTGTCAACTTTGTCAACTTTGTCCATTTTTCAACTTTGTCCATTTTTTCAACTTTGTCCACTTTGTCCATTTTTTCAACTTTGTCCACGTTGCCAACTTTGTCAACTGTGTCAACTGTGTCAACGTTGCCAACTTTGTCAACTTTGTCAGCTTTATCAACTTTGTCCACTTTGTCAACTTTGTAAACTGTGCCAACATTGCCAACTTTGTCAACTTTGTCAGCTTTATCGACTTTGTCCACTTTGTCAACTTTGTAAACTTTGTAAACTGTGTCAACGTGGCCAACTTTGTCCATTTGTCAACATTACCCACTTTGTCAATTTTGGAAACTTTGCCAACTTTGTCAACGTTGCCAATTTCCTCCACTATGCCCACTTTGTCAATTTTGGCAACTTTGTCAACTTTGTCAACGTTGGCAACTTTGTCCATTTTGTCATCGACGAAGGTTTTGTCGTCGAAGAACTTTTCCCCCTTCCTCCTTTCCACCCTGTTCTACGGTTCCCCGCGATATCGACATCTGTTTCGCGATAGCAGGCCGGGGTGTCATAAAAAAAACTCATTAAACTCTTTTAATTCCCCATGAGGAGAGAGTCCTGTTTCGAAACAATCTGCCGACGCGGAACAATCCTCCCGCCCGTATATAACGCGTAGCACGGATCCCATTCGCGCGGATCTTCGTTACCGTTCAATCGTTTTCATTTATCAGAGCCATTCCAGGGGTAGGTTCAGATTTGGAAAACAGATTTGTTGGAAGCTGAAGGGTGGACGAGGAGGGTGCTTAATCGATCGAGCCGCCTCTATTGCCGCTTCCACCTTCGATTTTCAACGCGTTGCCGCTGCAAGTAAATATTAACCAGGCTGGGGGGGGGGGGGGGGACAGGGTGATGAAAATTTCTGTGATATGAGAAATGAGAATCTTCCAGGCAGCCGACGAGAGCGGTTAGTATCTCCGGGGGTGCAAAATCGCCTGACGTTTGTCCCGTAATAACGTAACAGAAACTTAATCTGTACGGCAACGGAGAAGACGATTATGCATTAAAGGAAGCGTCGAGGCGGAAAATGAAGTATCGGGGTCAACCACGAAAGGGCTGCTACCGATTCAAGTTTGTCGATAATTTTCATATCCACCCTTGCCGGGGGCGAGGCCTTCGCCGCTCTGTAGCAGAGTTGGGCATTATCCGAATAAAAGTTTATCTCAAATAAAACAACCAAATTCGTTATTCTCGAAGAACTTCATTTTATTCGCAATTCTTATTCGAGATCGTTCGAATAATGCCCAACTCTGCTTGGAGGGCCATAATATTCCGGACAGATATCCGAGGATTTAAATAATCGGGCGGCGCTCATTGGAAATTGAATATTTACCGTGCAGAAAACACCTGTCACGGCAGCTGGATATTGTTTTGTTACACGTGCTTGTATGGACGCGGAATTTGACGAGTATCAAGAGCGTGGCTCGTCGAAATAACGCAGGGCCGGTGCGAGAATGGTTGGCGCCCTTGTGCAAGAAAATTTTTGGCGCCCCACAATTTTTGCACTCTGTTTTCTATTTAATATATTTGTCTTTACGAGGTACGATAATAAAAGAGAATTACATTTACATTTTGTTTATGAGGGGGTTGGAGTTCTTTATTATTAAGCGTGCGATATAGTTTTTTAGGGCCCTGCAATAACTTGCATAATGGTTCCGGCGGCCCTGGTTTTATCGTAGACTACCAATTCCGTTCTGCTAACATTTTTCCGTCGCATTTTGTCCCCCGATGAACCCGCTCGATCGCGGAATTTCAATAAATAACGAAGCTCGAACCCTCGTCGCCCAATACGCGGTGGCACGCGATTTATGTATGTAATTCGTTCCAGGGGCGATTATACCGCTTGGTTATCGCCGCCGGGGAGCGGAAATCGAAGGGCGATCGTTGTAAATCATAGACAGGGGCGATTCGTTATCGGGAACTATGCTCTGCGCGCAGAGAAAACGATGGAAGAAATGGGACAGCCCGGTGAACGAGGCGTCGTGCATGCTGGAGAAAGGGACGCGGGTGCGTAGGTGTGGTGGATGTTTGCCCATTCCTCCGTTACTTTTAGACGGTTCGTCGATCGATTCGCCACTGAATTATACGAGCCCGACCTAATTACGTTGCTCGCATAATTGCGTGAGGAGAGAACACGTGTCAGGAAGCTTCGGTTTTCTATCGCGTACAGAAAGCGAGGGGGTCGCAGGATCTCGATGACTTTGCTCTATAGTTAGAGGAAGCCTCGAGGCAGTGAGCCGGCAGTGAAATAAAACCGAACGAAGGCTCTGCGTTGATTCCTACGCTTTCTATAGATGCAAATCCACGGCGAGACAAAAATATCGTGTCTCGCAATGAGATTCTAATCTCGCGAGACAAATATTTCGTTACTTTACTATTTTCTAATTATTTTCTCACGAGATTCATGAAATTAGACTCTCAGGAGACAAGTTTCATGATTTAAAAAATCTCATCTCTCGCGACTATCTTTCTTTTATTTGTGGCTGAGATTTTTGTCGCGTGTAAAATCTCATTGTCGATCCGGACGTTATATCCCAGAAGGGTGGAGCTGTCGCGTTACCTGACTTTCGATGTCCGAGACCTCCTGCCGATAGATCAGGATGTCGTGGAGCGTGTTGGCCGTCTGGACGATCAGCGCCAGGATCGGTATGAACGGCAACACCAGCATTTGCAGCAGCTGGATGCGACGTCCGCGGCGATGGGCCGGATCGGTGGCGCGTGCCCAGCAGGACTTCTTCCGGTGCGCCTTCGTCGCGGAGACATCGTCCGACGACAGGCTCCTCACCGAGCTCACTTCCGCCACGCACGAGCCGTTACGGGGCGACATGCTGAAATCATTTCCCAAGCTTTGCTGAATCTCTGGCCGAAAGAGCTTAGTCACGGTGCAGTGAGTGGGAAAGAATATCGCGAGTCGACTCGAAGAGTAATTCTGAATTAAGAATTTCTTAAGAATTTCAAGTACTAGGGGGCCTGGTGGTACTAGGGTGCTTAGTAGTATTAATAAGCCTAGGTGATATTAGGAATGCCAGTGGTATTAGAAATCCCAGTGGTATTAGAAACCCCAATGGTATTAGAAACCTCGGTGGTATTAGGAACTCCAGTGGTATTAGGAACCCTAGTGGTACTAGAGTGCCTAGTGGTATTAGAGTGCCTAGTGGTATTAGGAACCACAGTGGCATTAGGAACCCCAGTGGTACTAGGAACCCTAGTGGTATTAGGAACCCTAGTGGTACGAGAGTGCCTAGCGGTATTAGGAACCCTAGTGGTACTAGAGTGCCTAGTGGTATTAGGGACCCTAGTGGTACTAGGATGCCTAGTGGTATTAGGAACCACAGTGGTATTAGGAACCCCAGTGGTATTAGGAACCCCAGTGGTATTAAAAACCCTAGTGGTATTAGGAAGCCCAGTGGTATTAGGAACCCTAGTGGTACTAGAGTGCCTAGTGGTATTAGGAACCCTAGTGGTACTAGGATGCCTAGTGGTATTAGGAACCACAGTGGTATTAGGAACCCCAGTGGTACTAGGAACCCTAGTGGTATTAGGAACCCCAGTGGTATTAAAAACCCTAGTGGTATTAGGAACCCCAGTGGTATTAAAAACCCTAGTGGTATTAGGAACCCCAGTGGTATTAAAAACCCTAGTGGTATTAGGAACCCCAGTGGTATTAGGAACCCTAGTGGTACGAGAGTGCCTAGTGGCATTAGGAACCCTAGTGGTACTAGAGTGCCTAGTGGTATTAGGGGCCCTAGTGGTACTAGGATGCCTAGTGGTATTAGGAACCCTAATTGCGCTAGGGTGCCTAGTGGCACTATGATCCCTAGGTACTAGGTGCCTAATTGTGGTAGGATCCCTAGTTGCACTAGGATGCAAATACTCGCCCCCACTGCTTTTACAATCGCGTTATATCTCTTCCACCCACTGTGAACGTCGCAGCAGCGATGCTTAATTCTATCGTGACCACGAGATAACAACAATAATGCTGATAGTGCTGAGGTAATATGGCTCGTCGCTGCAACCTTTTGCAACTGCGACGCGGGTCTGCGTGTGGGTGGGCGTGTGTGTGCGCGCAACAAGCTGGGCAAGCATTGTAATTAAACTATGCGAGCTATTTTACACTTAACTACATTAAGAGGGGAATATTTACGGACGGCTGCGCGGCGCGCGAGGGTCACTCTTCAACCGATTGAAAGTTAAACATAGGAAGCACATTTAAGCGACGCCAACAGTTTACGAGTGCCTGATGCATCCAATTACCCCGAAATTAAACACTTTTACGAAACATCCACGAGCTCCGGCATTTCGAAGTCGCGCGGTATTTTTAATCGACGCTCTACTCTTATTTGCCTATCGCGACGTTCCTTTCAGCGTCGTATTCCTGCACCCTTCCCGCGTTCGGTTCTATCAACTGCTCGACTCCGCGGCGCCCTTTGTTTCCCTTTAATTCGCCGAGGGAGGTGGAGTGAATCGAGCAAACGAGCCGTGAAAGAGCAAGACCTTAGTCTCCTTATTCTAAACGCGATCTCAGTCTTTGATACACGCGTTCCTCGCTCCTACGGCACCGTGAAAGGAAATCAAAC
Source organism: Andrena marginata (assembly GCA_963932335.1). NCBI lineage: Eukaryota > Metazoa > Arthropoda > Insecta > Hymenoptera > Andrenidae > Andrena > Andrena marginata. The sequence goes on from OZ010661.1 coordinate 10,592,615, forward strand.
GTCCGAGGAGAGGATCGAAAGGCATCCGCCCGTTGAATAGCACCTGATTGTCGGAAGTGTACGTTCAGACACAAATTAGTAAGCAGCGTTCCTCCTTTTCCACGCCACGAGTAGATGTTACCGCGGCCGGTGGCAGCGCCGTAACGCCTAGCGATCCCGAGGGTCCCCCTTTCATCCCCCGACGAATTCCATCGAGGTCCGGCGAGGCTGGGCGGTTTCGAAGTTTGCCGAAGGAATTCTCCGCAGCGCGGCCCTCGGATCCGATTAACCGGTAGGAAGGCGACAGCCGGTGTTTGACATGCGGGAAGGGGGCCAAATGTACCGGGGAAACGAGCCTCGTGTCCCGACTTCCGTAAACCATAGGCGAACAAAGTGATATCTGGTGTCGTTCGCCGCCTTTCTCGGGATACGAGGCAATAATCTCGGGGACGTCGAAGTTCCAGGCGATTCTCGCTCCTCTTCCAGTCGACTGGCGCGGAACAATACCCGGGCACCGATCTCCCCCTTGTCTACCGCCGAGCTTTGCACAGGGCCGAGGCGAAGCGGCGCGGAATCAAATCACTGGCGAAGGGAAGCTCTCGCCCTGCTGTTATTGCATTGCACGCGTCTCCTACGACTCTGCGGGACAATGGGGACAGCGGTAGCGCGATAAACAAAGGGAAGAAGCCAAGAAGCTAGCGGGAGGGCTCGAACGTTCCCGCAAGGCAAAAATTCACCTCGGTTCCGTTACAAATGTCCTTATTCCCCTTACGACCGTCTGACCTCATTTTTAGAGGCCTTTCGCTCGCAGCAGCTATGTACACGCAATGGAAGCTGTTGTCATTGGACAGGGCGAGGGGGAATGCTCGGCAAAGCAAAGACTGGCAAAATGCATTTGAGCGTGGCTGAGCGTAAAGGCCGACAGCGAAATGAGCGCTGGTGCACTGCATTAGCGCGAATGGATAAGAGGGTATATCACGCGATACGTTTGTTGACAGAGCCGCGGCTCCCCGGGGGTTCAGGAAAACTCGAATTCACCTGCACGGGCATCGCGCGTTGCGACGGAGAAGAAAGAGTTCGATCGATATCGGGGCCGGGAGTCGAAACGACGCGAAGGAAGGATACGCCAGCGACCGCGCGTCGTATCCTCGGAATCTAAAGCCATCTCCAGGATTGCTCTACTAGTAAATTGCTCCTTCCGCTTGAAATTTTGCGCACAAACGTGCGTGAAATCAGTGAATCCTGGGGCCCTTGCGTCAAAGGGGATCCCAGGTCGAAAGCTCGTCCCACGCTACAGCTATCAGGAATAACGTTCTGCCTCAAAGTTGATAAGAGCCTTTGGGCCACGAAGAGTCGACGAGCTCCGGCGATCGCCACGATTCTCTTCTACAATTTCCTGATCGCTGTCGCTCCGACATTCCGAGTAACGCAACTCGAGCAGGCGACGATTAATGAACCGCAGAGAGGCACGGCGCGAGTCCTTCCTCTGCTGTCCCATGCTTGTCGCGACAGCCAACGCACCATTAGATTATGCACCGCCGCTGTAGTGGGTTATTGCCGTGTTGCTGCGCACGCGGCGCAAAGGGAATCCACGACGTTCCTGGGATCCGCGTCGCAGACCCGGAACCGCGCCTTCCTAATTGCTCACCTCCAGTCATAAATGCCCCTCCAAACCTAGTTACACTACCTAGTAGTCACCAGCTCTATCGAGGGTATACGAGTTAGCTCCTTCACCCCTTGGCAATATCTTCCTTCGGAGATCGACTCTCTTCTTCACTTCAGGTGAATTCATTTCACGGGGCCATTTCTCGTTTCGCGCGGATTACTTTCGTTAATCTCCCCGCGTCTACATTGCCGCCTGGTGCTCCACTCGGCTCAGTTTCCGATCACGTATCATCGAGGTTCAATTTAAGAGACCAAGGTTGACCATTTTTTGCTTCAATTCGTCCTAGTTCCCAGAAGCTTCCTCAAAGGGGACCTTCTTTGGCATACCGTATGGTAATCGATGGTCAACGTGGGATCGGAGGAGCTCGGGAACAACGCTCCGCGTGCGACAGTCTACTATAAGCAATGATATTGGGAGTTAGAGGGGCATAGGGTGCGGTGGCATCGAATGGCCGTTTTAAAGTACGGCGGGTATGCTGATCGCATTGAAGAGGTCGCCTTATCGAGGATCTCGCGATCAGGAAGCCACGAAATCGCTTACTTCCCAGGCTTCCCACGTACTCGCTTATAAGGATACCGTCCCGTCGCTAAGCCGCATAATCAGCGCGGGACCACGAACGACAAAGGGACACACGAGGTCCGCGTATCTTCCCTCCGAGCAAGTTTAAAGTCTGTACCCCCCACCGGAGGAGTATGTAGGCACTCACGAGGAAGAGGATCCAAGCTTGCAAGCACAACGTGAGCTTCCCCTCACACAGGTGACTTCAAACCTGGGACTTTCGAACATTCGAGAGCTCAAGACTCAAGCTGGTAGCGCGAAAGGAAACGACGGAACCTCGGGACTCAGGGACGTCGACGATGGAATCGTGGAGGGACACCAAGCCGAGGATTGAAATCTCTGAAAATCAGGGCTATTGAAATCTTGAAAAATCGATTTCTTTGTTACTGTAAATTTTGAAAGTGCCATCCTTTGTGAACATTTACAACAAAGTTTCATAACGAAATTCGAATAACTGCGGAAATTATAGCGCTGATCGGTATTGACGTAGGGAACTTAGCTTTGAAGCCGTTTATCTCGAAACTACATTCTTAGCCACCACGTCCGGCATAACTTTTTAAGGAGTGAATATTTTCACTTGAAATTTTAACTGGAGGCGTAGAATTCCTTTCTCTACAGCGCGAACCTTGCGCATTAACGTTAGATGTTTGTAAAACATTTTATAACTGATTAAAGACGATTTGTTCCCGTAAAAATTCCGGGGGAAAATTGATTCTTGTGTAACTTTCACAATTTTTGTTCAAATTCGCCAGTAAACTGTACTTCCACACTGTACTTTTTAGTGTAGATTAGGCATTTTGCTTTTAGATGATTGTTGCACCTGGGGCTGTGTACGCGGACTACAGCTGCGCGCAACGCAGGGCCATGTTTAGCGTTAAGGAGTTAGACTACTGTAATGGTCTGAAAAGTAAGGGTGTTTTCGGGAATTTTTTTCAACCAAACAACGCAAATAAATCAATGTGTTGCTTAGTATAGTTAATATATACATATTGAAGGGTAAAAAAAATTTTTCAATTCAAAATTCATAAATCTGTTTCCTGTATACTTCCACGTCAAAATATGCGCTGCGGCAAAATCGTTCTTGTCGCGTTGGTAGTGCCCAGGCTATATGGTTAATCCGAATTCAAAAAGACAACAATATTTAGAAAACTAGAAGCCTACGTCTATTACGTGACGATCAAAAAAAGTCAAAATTGCAAAAAATTACAAAATGGCGGACCACTGAAAAAAGATCATGTTCGCCACAAAATTGGGGAGATGATAAAAAAAACAGAAGGTCGTTAATTAAAAAAAAAATTATCGTCAGAAATAGAGACGGTTTTTCATACATTAAATGCCCTTGCTCTTGTCAATTTGCGGTATAGTTTTCTCTGTAGACAGTCAACGCGGTTGAAAAATGTGATTCTGAGAAGAACGCGTTCAAAGTTCCGCTCGGTTCAGTCGCGCGCTTCTATATCTCCGTCAATTTTGCGAATTTCTTTATAAAATTTGAAGAAATCATTCTTGAAACGCACGTCTTTCAGAAAATGTGAAAAAGAAAAAATCGATTTTCCGATTTTTTACAGTGATCTGCCCCCTCCCTTAAATAACTTCAATATGTTATTATCAACATTTTGACAATGTTGTTTTAAATTACTTGCAAAAGCGTGCATAAAAATCTGCGAAAAGTACCGGCATGGTGATTAGTCGGTATCTAAATAATCCAGCCGAAAAGAAATCCCCCTTAATCCACCCCTGCGCAAACTTGGTGGCCGCTGAAAAGTCATGAATCGGCGCGGCGACTGGAGCCACGACGGAAGGCCTCGACAGCGGAGGAAGAAGCATGGTGGTTTCTGCGAAGCCGAAGTGGCGAAAGCGACGGGCAGGTGTGCACGGGCGTATCGATGCGGCCCGAACAACGATGCATCGCATGCAAAGCCCGATGTACTCACTCGTTGTGTATGGTGAGCATGACTGCAGGAGGCCACGGTGTCCGCCCTCACCTCGCGCGATCTCTCGCGATTCGATGGATCCGACTTCGGGCCTGAATGGCTTGGGCACAACCAGGCGTATTATCTCATAGAGGAGGCTGCTCTCTCTGTCCATTCAGTCTCGATATAAAGGTACGCGGGGCAAGGGGCTACCATAAAACCATCTCAATGGCAACGACTACAAATAATCTACCGGCCGCAATCTTACGTGCGTACATGTACTACGTGCGACGGCGGCCGAGCTGTCTCGCGGACACGATTTAAGGAGCAACATACACCCAGCAGGCGAAAAAGTAGGATGGATTTGAAGAATTTTTTGCTCGGTGGAGAAATGTTTTTGTCAAAGAAACATTATACACGTTAGAAAGGTGATACTTTTGTCTAGAAAACGTGAAATTTTCATTAAAAAATTTAGAGGAGAAGCTTCGTGTTAGCTGTTTCCGTAAAACGACTTTATGACTGAAAATGTGAGAAGTCATAAAATCTACTTCTATGTTCACATGCTCGCCGTTTTGTCAGAAATTGAAAAAGCCAAAATCGGCTATGACAAATGCTACCTTTTTTATCTACTTTAATAATAATTTTTCCTTCTTTGTTTCAGGTCGAAAAGAACAAGAATATGATGGTTAGCGCTGACGTCTTTTTTTAAAAACGCAGCTTAATTTTTTAATGAAAATTTCACATTTTATAGACAAAAGTATCATCTTTCTAATGTATATAATGTTTATTTGGAAAAAACATTTCTCCATTGGAAAAAAATTCTTCAAATTCGTCCTACTTTTTCGCCTCTTAGTTGTATGTTGCCCCTTAAGGGGCCATTCTACTTTTCCGGTCGAAGAAGGGGCCTATTTTCATGAGTTTTTTTACCAACAACTAATCTACAGATTTTAATGTTTTTTCTCTTTGGTTGCATTTTTATTATTTCTTGCTGTATAGAATCGTATTTTTCATGTTTTCTAAATATAATTACAAATGTGTGTGGATTTAATTCTACACAGCAAGGAATAATAAATATTTATCATAAAAATATTCAAATTCGTACAATAATTCCTGAAAAAATCATGAAAATAGGCCCCTTTTTCGACCGGCAAAGTAGAATGGACCCTTAAATACGCTCGACCTGGCCCGTGCTTCCCGATTTCCGTCTTGGAGGCAGGTGACGCGCTTGGTTTTTCTCGTCGTTATCGATCTTCGCCGCGCGTTTCGTTGAGACATCCCGCGTGCGAGTAATTGAGGGGAAAATGTGACTTTGGGCTGAGAACTTCGCAATTAGCGTGTTTCCAGTTTGTCTCCGCCTTCTACTCCCCTGTTACTTGTTTTATCACTCGAAACCGTATATATTTGAACTGTAAGGGATTTGCAAAGTTCCTCGAGGGCCCTCAGATTCACACGATATGGAAATTTCTGCGAAAGAGTTTTCGCAATTTCAAAGGAAGCTTGAGAATCCGTTCACCGCGCGACCAGCAAAGGCGAGTTTAATTGAATCGATCTAATAGCGGCTCGCCGTCCTGAAAGAAATTCTAGATCACCTGCGTCGAACTGTCTCCGCGCTGAAATGCCATTAGCTCTTCAGCAGCTCGACTCGAGCTACCTAAGTGGACTCTTAAGTCCACCGTCTCGAAACGAATCGCAATCACGCCCAGCTTCTCGGCGGAATTTTCGTCGACCGAGGAAAAACGGAAGAACGAAACACAGATGGACTTGCAATAGAAACAAGCGTTTTAACCAAGTCAAAGAAACTAGCATCAGCGATGCTGGAGAAAGAAATTTATAATCCTTCAATTTGGACTCTCACGATCCATCGATTTCGCACCCAAAAGCGATCTAAACGCTTCGAAGCGATCCTACTAAATAGCTATCGGTCTCGTCTCGCATAGACCGTGAACGCGCGAACCCGAGATGCTTGAAGAACAAGTATTTCGTACAGCATGCGATAGAATAGAGCGTTCCTATGATCCAGCTCGAGTTCCTGTCACACTTTACTTGTACGTTAGGTTAGATGCATGCCACGGGGAGGGGCGATGGGGGGGGGGCGAACGGAACGATCGATCACATCGATGCCACGGAGAAGATACATGCGAAGAAAAACAGCGAAAAGAATGGATTATCGGATGCCTCATGCCCAGGTCTCGTGGAGGTAGAGTTTCGAAGATGCCTGCATGCCTAGGTGGGCAAGAGTTATGATACCCGTGAATACGAACGGCCACGAACAACCGGCGTACGTCAATAAAGAAAATTGCTCTTACGCGTGTTTAAACGAGGACCACGAGAGACACGTGGTTGAAGTCACGAGGACGTTCCTCTCTCGCGGCTAAATCTCTTCCTCTCCTTCGCTCTTTCTCTTGGTACCTCGCCTCCTTTTCTCGCCCGACGATACTTAGAAACGTTCCTCCTTTACGTCTCCACACCGCTCGCGATCACTCTCTCCCTCTCTCCCTAGCGTTCTCTACGCGTACGATGTAGATCTCTCTTTGTCACGCCGATATCGAACGATTCTAACTACTTAACGATTCCACCTTACCCCCGTCGATCTCGGTCGATAATCTTCCAACTTTCAACTGAATGGTTTCCGCTGCGTGTGTTATCATTCGCTGGTATCGTATTTTGGAAAATTACTCCGCAGAGATTTTTCTATGATTGATGCCCGATTGGATCGAACGAGGCGCTCGAAGCCTTTGTGTGTTTTTTTTTTGGACGTTTGGTAGGTAGTGGTCGAAAGTTTTCTTTTTTTTCCTCGGTGTTTAGTTTTGAAAGAATGGTCACCGATTAGAATTCACGCGGCCTGGGACGCGAAAAGCGAAGGCGTAGGAGCCGAAAGAGCAAACAGGTGTTCCCGCATGGAATGCGCGACCGCATACTGACGATGCGATCCAGGAACGTCCGCCAGTGATACGCGGCGGACTCCTTCGACGCCCAATGCGCATCCACGGCAACCCTACCGACCACCGACGTGTCTTCCAACCCTCTTCCGTGATTATTTTATACCACAGACTCGAGGCGAATTTTCTTTTAAGTTTCAGTGAGGAATAACAACTTCGCCTCACTATTTTACCCATGGCAGCTAACGTTACTTGAAATTAAATCGACTATCGACTTATTATTAGAGATAACGGCAATTTCGCCATTTTGAATATCGATGAAATTTAAGGGTGATCCCTTCCCAGATAGCACAGGACGTTTTAAAAACGTCCATTTTACGTCCATTTTACGTCTGAACGTCCACGGCTTGATTTGTGAAAATGGACGTTTTTAAAACGTTTTCTGGACCTTTTCTGGATGTTTTATGGACGTTTTCTGGACGTTTTTAAAACGTCTTTTTGCTATCTGGGTTTAAACACTTTACTGTCACCTTGAAAATTCTGATAAATTTTTGGCTATGCCATCACGTAATGGGTAATTTGAGATGCCTAGAGCCTCTTGTAGCGGATTGTAATCAAGATTTCACTTTGGTAAGTGGACAGATTGATATCGCGTCGAGTACTGTGATTTCCAAAGCACTTGACACCCGAGATTTTGTTTCTATGGAAAATATCTAAAATTAAGCTTCGCGAGGTATACTAGTCACCTGAGGCGTGACGTTGTAATTATTCACGCGAGCTTTAGCATTATATTTGTCGAAAGGTTACTGTGAATTCATTTACATTTAAATATTTGGTAAGCACATATCTACGTAATAAGCGAGTGTCACTGGATAGCCTCTCCAACTGCATCGTAATGCCATCTCTGAAGAGAATCATAAATAATTTGTGACAGGAAAGTTTTTCACGTCAATCAAAACGTTCATTATCTTATCCCATGGTTCGACACACTCGAAATTTTTCTTTTTCGTAGCACGCTTTATCGCGTTTGCGTTTCTTCGAGCCGTTTTTTACAGATAAACCTTTTCAAAAATCGTATTTTAAAGATACTCATTCGGGAATGAATGTCCTTTATACATACGTATTATATCCAGGGGTGGATGTTGAGATTTGGCGCCCCTAGGGTAACAAGCGTCTGTCACCCTTTCCGTCATATATTATCAAATATTTTAATTGAAAAGAATCGGGACGGTTTCAAAATTAATTCAATATAGCTACTCACGTGTGAGTTTTTGCTAATTCGCTATACGAAAAAAAGTGAATTGTTTTTAAAGTTGTCTCAAGCCCCTGCGTTTAAACATTTCCAATTTCTCTCGCTCAAAACTTGTCGCCCCTCAAAATTTGTCGGTCCTTAAAATTTGCTGCTCCCCAAAATTTGTCGCTCCTCAAAATTGCCGCTCCTGAAAAATATGCCGCTCTGAAAACTTAGCTGCCTTATGCAGCAGCCCACTTAGCCCATAAACAAGTCCGCCCCTGATTATATCCTTAAACTTGTTGTCAATGGGATATAATTCATTCGCGTGTAATAATCAAAACACGAGATTTTCACGAAGTCTCAAAAAATGTTTAGATGAATAGACATACTATGTAATTGTTCACTTAATTATCATTTGAATTCCGTGAAGAGCACGTGACTTATTCAAATTAATCAAGCTCGATTGGAAGGATTCACTACCATGCCTCCAATCGCATCATCTTCCTTATCTTCTTTTATATTAATATCTAGAGAGTTATGCAGAAGAAATTGTATATCACGTCACATGCAATTAATTATCTCAAAAGAATTACATCTTCGCATTATCACGTAATCGTAACTACATAAATATACGTGTAGTAGATTATTTCTTCCACTCTTACGAAAGAAGGTCGCGTGATTAGATAAGACGAAGTTTTAATAGCGAAATTACATTCGGCTTTTATCCAGTCCTGTTACTTCTCGCGAGCGTCGCAGTTAAACTTTCTCCGCGCAAACACAACTTATACTGCGCTATTATTATCACAGGGAAACTTCGTTGTTACGCATATTCTTTTAAATTAATTCATATTTCCCAGTATAAAAGTCATACATCAACAATGACTACATTAAATGCAAAAGAACTGGACATTGTAAAGAAGCAACTGCACGTACCTTCTCTTAATGAAATAAAAGATGGTAATTCTCAATATTGAAACATAATTATCAATTTTCAAAAGAATCCAACAGCATAACGTATACTTTGCTTTACAGTTTTGCAAGAAGGGCTGGCTAAAAACTTTGACGAGGCTAAAGTGGAAATCGTTGACTGTCCAGACTTAACAGCGCAACCTTTCACCCTCGCTGCACCAGGTAATTAAAAGTTTAAATACTTTTTTAAACTGGTTTAAATTAATATGTTACATTGATCGTTCAGGATTGAATGGCAATGCAACTTTGTTGGAGATCGGTGGTCCATCGTATCTCCTTCCTTCTGTGCAAAGAAACAAGCTGTACGATATCGAGCAGCTTCTGAATCATTTACAGTACTCCAAAGATTCATTAGTTATCGGAGCAGGCGCCGGACCATGGCCTTACTTAAACAGCAACTGCGAGGTATACTCAAAAATCTGTGTTTCTGTTATATCTCATATATTTATCACACAAATATTCTTCCAGCTCATAATGAATATGAAGGTTTCACCCTCCGGTGTGAAAAATGAAACTCGCATTGCATCCGTAGACACGAAAAGCGGAGACTGCGTGCTTGAGAATTTACCTAATAAGGAGACGAGGCTAGCCTTGTTGGCGAACCTCTTTGTCAGCGAAGGGAAACCAGGGCAGGTGTTAAAAGTGCACGCCAAGAAACGTACTGGCAGTGACGATTTCATCGCCTGCATGCAAAAGGCAATTGCGCAACATTATAAAAATAATCTTGTCGGTGAGTGTATCGCGCGAATTATGAGGTCGTTTAAGAGATTCGTTTGAATAATACTGTTAAATTATTGCAGGATTGGGAGGAGCGTTTCTAATGAGAGATGGGAAAATTAAGCAGCACGTTATGCGGGACTTTTCTACTACCCCTCTTAATACCGAAAAACAACTCAACAACTGGTTGCGCTTTTATAACATGTCAACGCCCCTCGTTGCCGTTGGTACATTTGTCAGCTCTGAAAGTGTAAGCGCAATCGCATTAAACCTTTGACGTATACAATTCTGTTCTGTGGTAATTTACGCATACGTCATAATTTCAGGATGTGGATCTCCGTGTCCAGCACTTCCACAGCTTTTCTAATCATGGAGAGGGAGGACATTACCACATCGATACCACGCCAGAAACTATCGAATACTTGGGATACTTTAACTTGGGCGCTACGCTTTACCGTGTAGATCAACCAGAGACTGGCGTGCAATTTGGAAAGGACTGATCAAACTCTTCTCACGACTAAATATTCTGTGATGTTCAGATATAAATATAAATGAATATTGATACAGTTACAGAAACCTATTAACCATGTGAAGTTTATAATAAAATGTTCTTTTGCTATTTTAAATCAGTACCTCTTGTGTAAACTCTGTCGCAGAATTACCTCTCAACTATCAAAGAAAAATAAATTGCACACCCACGTTTGAGAGCTACACCAGTGATATAACAGAATCAATATGCAATTCGGTTAACAAGAAATCTGAATTCCAGTTATCTGTATTCAGTTACATAATTATTAAGATATATTCTTGTTCCAGCCACATTAGCACAGATAGGATCAAATTTAAAAAACAATAATCCACAGTAAACGAGACTGATGTGACCTAAGTTTCTATGTCTTTTATAACAGATTTCGTCTTCATTCTAAATTCTCGGTGCACTGTCGGTAGCGTTTTATAGTTTAACAGTTGGACGGATCTTAATCCGGTCGCTGTTATATTTTCCAAATCTTCCTACCGTCACTAATCCTCGATAAGCTGTTTGACGTGCAAAGCTGTATGCTAATTCTATCAGACAGCAGACGCACTAACGGTAGACAGTAGTGTACCACCAATATTTCGTTCAGTAAAATCGTATATCGTATAGCTGTTACATTGCCTAAACGATGAAGTTCAGCATTGAAAATACAACTTCTTATAACAGTATACACCCAGCGTACCATCACACAGAGCAATTCGCTAACAATGCTCAGACGTATCAAGAGGGTACCAAATGGTACGGAGTGTTCCTGGCGTTTCTCTCAGGTACATTCTTCACAATCAGTTCCTCGCTAGTCAAAGCAATCCAGAATGTAGACCCTATGATATTGCTGGCTATCAGAGCTGTTCTGCAAATGCTAGTTATGACTGCTGTAGCGATTAAAGCTTCCAAAAGTCTTTTCGGCGCCAAGGGTCAAAGACTACTTATGCACTTCCAGGTACGTTGAAACTATAAGACAAGAAATACCAGTGTTTCTTTCGCATAATAAGAAGTAGAAACGATTCGCAGTTGAAACTTAACCCTAACAAATCATTCCATCTTTCTTAGGGAATAGTAGGCGGTGCAACTCTGTCACTATTATATTATAGCTTTCGTATGCTACCCATAGGAGATGCTACGACGATCATATTTAGTTCTCCAGTGATCGTTATTGCGCTATCTTTCATTTTCCTAAAGGAACCATGTGGAATATTGCGCGTGATAGTTATGTGTGCGCTGTTTGCTGGTGTTGTGTTTGTAGCTAAACCACCGTTTATATTCCAGGTAAAGAGATGAAGTTGTAATGTGCTCTGCCTCGACTAACAATTTCCCTGAAACATATTTGTCATTTCAGATACACAGAGCTGAACCGTACAACATCATAGGATACGTGTTTGCTATTCTAGCTACGTTATTCACAGCTCTGAACATAGTGATCATGAGAAAGTGTTCAGAGATTCATTACTCAGCAATAATCTTCACCCTATCTTGGTGGGCACTGGTCACCGCAGTATTCTTCTTTTTCGTCGTGTCAGAGAAGCACGAGCAGAACCTGAGACTGCCAGACGATTGGTATACCTGGGGCAAAATTCTGCTGGTAGCGTTCACTGGATTGTGCGGTCAAGTGTTAGTGACCAAAGCGTTGAAAATAGAAGGCGCAGGCAAAGTATCGGTGACCAGATCTTTGGACATCATATTGGCTTACGTCGTGCAGATATATTTCTTCGGGGATCAACCCTCGTCGACCAGCATCACCGGGGCGTTCTTAATCATAGTCTCTGTGATATGTATGGGATTCGAGAAAGAGATTTATGGTATTTGTGATTTTATTCCCTAGTCAAAGATACAGCATCTTAAATTATTTATCTGCTCTTAACGTAAACATAGATAATATTATACACATTTTTATGAATGGTGAAAACATTGTTATCATACTACTAATATTGGTTTTAATGATATAAACGTTTTAAGACTTTACGCAGTATAAAGTCAAGTTATATGCAACTACCATTCATTTACATTTACCGCAGTTTGTACCTCGCATATAGCTCCCCCCCCCCCCCCCCCGAGATAGAAACAAGTGGGATCAAGTACTCGATAGAGCAATTCAACAAAATTATCATATAATATTATGTACGCGTAATTATAATCTCAACTTCTCTTAAAACTCTCTTGTGGGATAGAAGAAAGACTTTTACAAAATTTTGAAATATACGACTGAATGCATATTTACAATTGTACACATGCCGTTACCATATGTACCTTCATTATCCGTGACTTTGTGCGGACATAATTGTATTTTTATAATTGCTGACAATTTATTTAAAAAAAATACATCTACGATTAACAATAAACCACCGTACCATATCCAAGATAATAATATGTACAGTTTCATTCTTTTTTTCTTTTTTACCTACTTCATCCCGGACAGATACAAATATAGCCCTATCGAAGAGATGCTAATTTAGTGCTTACAAGTCTATACATATTCTTAGAGTTTAGTTTACAACTGAAGTAATACATGTAGGAGTTCTTCTCAAACTGTTTAAAACTTTATCATGCAACACAGTACCGTACGCTACGCTAAGTATGCTTAGTTCGCTTATCCATAGAAATAAGCCACGGATACTTACATGCGATCAACCTCCTTGCAGTTGAAGAAAAAAAAAAAAAGAAATTGTATACATGTTCTTACTACTCGTTTGCTTTTCAAACCCTCCGCACCTCGAGTCTCGCTTCGTTTCACGCTATCTTTGCGATTACTGCCACCTGCACTGGCTGCTCTATGCACGCGTTAATTAAATGAATTCCCGAAACTTCCGAGTCACGCTTAAACAACATTAAAGCTACCGTTAAACCGGAATGTAACCGTGCGTAACACTGAAATACAAATCATTTATACATAATATATGAATTTTCATATGAATTTCTAACATCTCCCATGTAAATGTGTATTTACATATCTTTTTTTTACCCCCGAAAATTGTTACTTTACATTGGTCGTATAATTTTCCCTGCTCCTAAACACCTTATATCGTAATTTTGAAACTGTACAAAGCCTGACTTACAGCCTGTCATTCTAAGTGTTTCCAAGATGGCTCTTAAATACTCTTCTTCTTCTTTTTTTCTTTTCAAATAGCATCAATATAATTACATATATCACTAAAGGAAGTGGTCACTTCTCGAGTATGTACATAACATACAAAATATGATGCTGTCCTATGAATGCAACGATTAAACGCATACTCTATGTTACTCGAACACAGTTATAATGTTATTTCCACTGGAAATTTTCTCAGTAATAATATTACCAATTCTTTTGCTTACTCGTCGAATGCTCTTTAACCGATTCCGTTTGCGTATGAGAATACAGAGGCAAACAAATAACGGGCACTACGTGGCCATTCCTGAAGAGACACGGATAAGAACATCAAATAATAAAATATACATATGTATATACATTTTTCGCAGAATACTGCAGACAGTATCAGGATTCTCTTCATATTCAAAATATCTCTTGGCTACAAAAATAGGGCACGCACTGCTTTTGATTGATTGCCACACATAATGCCGTTGAAATACAATTAATATTCTTTTGGAATACATACATATGTATATACATGCGTCGCTTTGAAGCTATGAAAGGTACGGCAAAGGTATCTACATTACTCTTTTTTGCATTAAAGGTAGTAAAACCGTGCGAATTATTTTACATAAGAAAATATATATGAACGTTTCAAGTAATTTTTAAAATGTTTTTAAAGATTACTGCACGAAGTCATACGATTTTGCAGAGTTTCAAACAATTCGAAGCGTTACGCATTTCAATGCAAACAATTTTTGTTAAACAAGCGAAGTATAAAATATCAGCGGAGTGGTAAAAAAAAAGCATGTATACTCTCGTGTAAAAGCTCCACTTGCCGGAGGACAGTTTACATGAAATAATTTTCAGTAAGATTCTGCTGAATTTTGTGAAACGAAATACGCCTTAGTGTTTATTACTAAAAACCGTTTCGCAAAGTATTTAATAAACGAAGAAACGAAGTAATACAAGAAGCTAAAAATTGATACCATCTTTGTATGATAATAAATAACACAATTAAATTTCTCGATTAGAATTAGAAGGAAAACTGCGATGTCTCTCCATCATTATTTATTTCTATGAAAAGAAAATTCAAACGCTACCTGTTGGTATACACATAAAATATTCGTATGAAATTGCAACACAAGATCTTAAGTGAACTTAAACTCTTATGAGTCTATAATGTATAAATTTATGTTAACGGAAACAGGACTATGATAATTCTGTTTGTTCCAAAATTGTACTATTTGACGTAATTGAAAATGTAGTGCAGTGGAAGCACCCAACTACAATTAATCTTGCAAAATTGATGGATCACATACTAGTAAGATAATATTGCCGATATGCAACTTAAACATTGAGGCAGAATGTATATACAGAATGAAGAAACTCGGACTCTTTTATAAAATTAAAACTTAGATCTGATTGTGCATAAATAATTTACGAAAGCTTAAAGTAAATAATTTCAGACTTCAAAACATTTAGCTTTTAATGTTTCCTTCTTCATAAAATTCTACATATAATATTTCATACAATCCATCATGTACAATGCCAAATTTAATGAAACGGTCCCGCAATAACTTCAACGGGAACCATTCAGATATGTTAATATAAACAAAGTATACCATAATGATGAGCGTATCTTTTATTACATAATAAATACTAATGAAACAGTAACAATGTAATCGTGTTCCTCGAGTCACAGAACGTTTCATAGAACGAGAACTAAGTTTTATAAATGTTTCTATGCGATGCGCGCAACGCGTGTGCTTCGTAGTTATTTGATTTCGGGGCAAGTTGGCGCCTTTCTAAGTGCCTTTAAAAAATTCAGTTTCTGTTCAAATGGAAATCAAGAAATTTACCTGTCATCTACCAATCGTCCTACTCTGACCTTTAAATATTGCTGCGAGTAAAAAAGAGTTTAATTCACGAGAAACAACCTGGAGTCGGATAATAATATTGTGTACAAATTGTCTATCGTAGTGATCGAATGCATTAGTTCTCGCGTATCTAATCACTTAGAAGCTAAAAGCAAATGTACAGAGTAAATTTAATTTATATAAAGGAGTAATATTATTACAGAACACACTCGTATTAACGTTTAGAATGCCTCGGCATTTTATGTACACGAAGTGCCATTATTTCCGTTTTTCTCTCTCTCTCTCTCTCTCTCTCTCTCTCTCTCTCTCTCTCTCTCTTTAATTAATTTTCATGGTAAAATTGTGGATGGCAGAAGAGTAGTCTAAGATTATGACTCTTTGACCGCGGTAACTGGTTTCGTAAACTGTAAATGTATAAAATATCTGTAACCTCCCCCACTGTGTCATCATTCAATATGAATTTCGAGCCAAATAGTATTCCCTGCTTTTCCATTATTAGAAACACGAGTAGTATAAAAAGGATATAATAATATTGTTAATTGAAAACGAGAACATTCGAAAGTTTCTACATACCTTAGAATGACACAATAAACTAAAGACAGCATCAACTTTTAAAATATATGTTAAACACAAAGATCTAGTGCACTTCAAAGAGCAACGAGTAGAGGACGTTTGTTGGCATAGTAACATAATGTCAATTCCAATAAACAAAGAAACCTTCATTGACAGTGTTAAAATATTGCATGATTAAACAAATATTCTCAAAATAGAACAAATTCGCATACCTCCTTTAATTGCATCGAACAAATTAAATCAAATGTGTATTGGAACATGCACCAGCAATTCTGCACGGCTGGAGAACACTGCAGAACACATCTCACATGTATATTCTACGGCATCCGGTATTATAGTTTCTGGAATATCATCCACGTGAACGGCCACCATTCGCTGGGACGTCGATTCGACTTTTACGCTAAGCTTTACATTCCCAATGTCTCCCGCATTATTCATGTCCACGTCCGGGAGGTACTTCTCTTCCTCGGCTGTAACACTCGCTTCGAAAGCGACTTCCAAGTGACTACCATCTACCGCGTGGTCCATTAATCTGCTGGAATCCGCATTCTCTGTATTGTTATTGTTCTGTATATGATCCTGATCGATGTCCATTGGCTCTTGCTTAATTCCATGCTTTTGCTTTTTGATCTTCTTCAGGACGCCGGACTTTTTCCTGGGCGTCGGCTCGATCTTCTCGTTGTTAATAGCGAGGATATTGCCGTTGTTACTCCTGTGATTGATACTGGGCGCCTTCTCCACGTCTACTTCCAGTTTCACGTTCAATAACGAATGTTGATGCATCGGTGCCGATGCTTTAATATCGTCCTTTGGCTTTGGGAATGTTGCGGGTGGTGGTTGAAGCTTCCCTTCGATATGGTAACTAACGTTCTTTGTCCTCGGTCTATTTCTTTCCCCACCGGGAAAGATCCCTAACTTATGTTCATTTGGCATCACTTTCGGGGTCCTTGTTACCATGGTTTTAGTTTTCTGCCCCTTCTTAACTCCGTCGCTACCGATCTCTACAGGCACTCTTGTCTTTTGCGTGTGTATCATTTTTGGTCTACCAGGTTGGCACGAAGATTGAGCCTCGTTCTTCTTCTCCTCCTTCCTCAGCTTCTTCTTCGAGAGCTTCGACTTTCCCGGGTTCAGCTTCGAATTACTAACGATCGAGTTTATGTTCTGCAAAGAGCTCTCGAAGCTCTTAAGAACGTTCTGATATCCCTCCTCGACGTTCGACCGATGCTGCTTATTCTTTCTGCCGAGTTTCCGCTTCGTATTATCGTCCGAGTCGGAGCCGGCTTCCATTATGTCGTACTGTTCGCTCATACGCAGGATCGTGCTGGTTTCATGGGGCTTCAGTTTACGTCTCCTTTTGTATTTGCGCGGACCAGTTTGTGGCTGGCGTCTTAGCGCGGTATTATCGTCGCAATGCTGCACGATGTGAGCGACTATTTCCTCGGACGTTGAGTACGCATCGCCGCATACTTTACACAGATACGGGGTCACGCTGCCAACGCATTTCGGATCGGGCCCCGAATGATGAGCGCGCACGTGTTCTCTGAGAACAACCTGAGGGAATCGAAAGGGGCAAGTATTAGAGTACAATGCGCTCGAATGGAAACATCAAGTACTAAACTAAAGGATCTTACTCTTTGATTGAAAGCACGTGGACAGATCGCGCACCCATACGGCTTTTCACCTGTATGAATGCGTTCGTGTTTTCGCAACGTTCCACCGTCGGCGAATGCTTTCCAACAAAATCTACAACCGTACGGTCTTTCTCCGGTGTGAATACGTATATGAATCTGTTGCGAGCTGCGACTCCCGAATGTCTTCCCGCACTCTCTGCACGGAAAAGAACGGCCACCCAAGTCTTTATTATGCGAGTGGCGGTGACTCACAAGAGCTCTACCATCGGGGAATTCTTCTCCGCACTCGTCGCAGGCTACCATCTTATTACGATGCGATACCATGTGTCTGAAACAGAATAATATGTATGATAAGTAAGTAGCGGATATTAAAGCGCGAGATGCACTTGCGACGAATACCTCCGTAATCTAGCTTTGCTGTGAAAGCGTTTTCCACACTTTGTACATCCGAACGTCTTATCAACATTATGAACCCATGAGTGCTTCAATAAACTGCGCTTATCTTTGCACGTCTTTCCGCAGAGTGTACACGTATTTGGTGGAGCATCTTCGGCATGATTCTGCCGGACGTGTTCCGCGACTTCGGCGTCATCGCGACACGTCTCGCCACATAATAAGCACCGACGACTGGGCGATCTGATCAAAGCATGTTAGTTATTTTACCAACGCCTTAAGCATATCTGAATACTGAGCACAGATATCCGACGCTGCTGCTACTACATTTATATAAACTTTTTCTAAATAGTACCTAGCATGAAGTTCGGCATGCGCTAACAATGCTAAAGCCTCTTCAAACCATTCTCCGCAAACATTGCAAACATGATGCTGACTCGAACCTTCCACCATATCAACTTCTTGCTTGACATGAATCCTAGTGTAATCAACATTAAAATTAATATCATAATGTTATCAATTTCCCTGCAAATCAGCAGAAAGTTGGAACAAAATGTAATTTTACTCGTAACTTCGATCAACGAAAGTAACATACTTTTATCGGATAATCTTACTTTTGATGACGCTTAAGTAAATCCAAACGATGAAACGGAACACCACAAGTGTTACAATAGAATTCCCCGAATCTCTCGTCACCCGTGTACGTGGCATCGTTATCGTATTCTTCTGTGTCCGATTGTACGGTACCACCGTGTTTCATGCGAACGTGCTCTCTTAAACTGTTGACATCCCAAAACATGTCACCGCACGATGTACACTCAAACGGGCTGTCACCACCGTGTACGCGTGCATGAGATGCGAGTGCCTTCTCCCTCGCGAAGCCGACGCCGCAGTATTGACACACGTATGGTTTTGTCGGGTCAGTTATAGGCCATCGTGGTGCTTGGGGTTCAGCGGACACGGACGATATCTGTTCGCTCCACCTAGAGCTTGTCGCATAGTTACCACTGCGCGTAGAATTCCTGCTAGTCACTTCTTCCAAAAGACGCATATCCTCGTCAACGTAATCATAAGACTTAGTGACGTACTTGCCCATTTCGATTTTACTGTCCTCGATATTGCGTTTCGGGACAGCAGAGTTGTTCTTGCGTTTCCTCGGCGCGTTTGATTGAACTTTCTTACGTCTGCCTTTAGTAGACTCTTCCTCTTCCGGCGCGAGGGAGTCATCGTCGTTTAAATCGTCTTCCAGACCGTCTCGAGACGGCGCGTACGCGTGAATCTTCAAATGATTCATAAGATCGCACTTCCGGGCATAACGTGCACCACACAAGTTGCAACCATGAGGGCGATCTGTCTGGTGCGCCACCATGTGATTCATTAAATTGGCTTTTTTCCTGAACCTTCTGCTACAGAAGTCGCACGGATAAGGTCTGGTATTTGTGTAAGAATCTTGATCGATTGGTAATGGTATCTCCATATCGTCGTATTCAAGAAGGTTGTCGTGAGACACTTTTGTGTCTGGTATCTCAACCCTTTAAATTTACAAATCAATTAATTACCGAACTTACTGAATTCTCATAAAAAATGTAGCCCCTTTGAAACCTACCCATCTTCGGGACCAGATCTATCCCAATTGTCTGTGATTACTTCTTCCGTAACTTGTATATTCAGATAGTCGTGACCCTGATCTTGTGGCACTATGTAAATGGATTCCATATCGCTAGTCTGCGGTACCATTAATATCTCCGATTCTGTCGTAGGAGTAACGTCGGGAACAGATTCCACTGTTTCCTCGACCGTTACTTCCTCGCAAGCTCCTATCACCTCCTCTTCTGGCGCGACTAACTCCGCCTCCAGACCGCATATTACTTCCTCGTGAATTACATTTCCGACCTCCTCCACCCATTGTAACGTTAGATCTCCAGCAACATCCATTTTGTTTTATTGCAAAATTATTTAATCACTGAAATCACTAAAATGTAAAAATCTCATGTAACACGATCGAACGATATACCAGAACGCTTAAAGACCATTCCGCCTTTCTTCTAATCAATTATTCTTTCTCATAGGCGACGCATGTGCAATGTAAAGACCATGGATGTACGAAACATTTATTACACAGAGGTGAGAAGTAAATATTAATGTAACTAATTACATTACTCTTAAAATCTACAATTTCAACGACCCCCGACTTCGCACGCTCTTTAGAATTTTGCATGCAAAAAAAGGATTGTTTAGCCGGATGCAAATAAAAATTGATCGAATAGCATGAATTAAAAGAATTGTGTTTAATACTTCTGCAACCGGAGGAGAGGTTACTTTTGTTTAAAAATTCTGTATACTCGAGTCAAATGACTTTCCTTGAACGATGTGTGTTAAATTAAAGCCAAAATTTACATGAATTTATCGAAATATACGTTAATATCGTTATGGAAAAGATGCAATATCGGGGAGATGTAACGTACGAATCTCGCTCGGGAGTGATACATTTTCGGTGCGCAGAGCTACGGGTCAGTTAGGTTCCTCGGATTCTCCGAGAACGTATCCGGCGAACTTCTCCAACAAACGAATATTTAAAATGTTGACATCTAAGGTTATATTATATAGGTTATGACTTTAGAGGTTATAAAGAGCATTTCAGGATAGAAAATTGTTTCGCGCGGAGAAATCGGCCGAGAGGAATGCCGGATAGATCGTCGGCGAAAAACAAAGGGTGACCGATCGGGCGACACTATTTTACATATGATCAAAGTAGTAGCCATAGCCTCTCTTTACGCCAAGCCTCCTTCCATCCAATTACACATTACGAACTATGTCTAAAGCCGCACTCGTCCACGCGTGTATGGACAATCTCAACCTCGATACGGTATTGATGCGAACAGGCTCGATCACGATGATTTACTTACTGTTAAAATATCTTCTATTACACAGCTATTAACCTAACCAAAAATACTTTATCGAGATCGAGAACAGCGTCGACCTTCGGTTGTTTTCAATTTGGAGGGGATACGTTTAGAAATAAATTTAACAAAATGGCCGACAGACGTGACTTCGAGGGATAGCCAACTGTAGATAAGAAAGCTGCGCAAATCCATCTCGCGGCTCGGACATAACATTCGCTCCCGTGGAAGATAACCAATTGCTTAGCGCTGCTTCCATACGTGTACCGATTTTATAGGAATTGCAGTTTTGCTTTAAGTTCACAGCTTATGCGTGCTTGAAGGAACAAAGCGGAACAAAACAAACGCACGGCGTGTCGTCGTTAATTGGCAATTTCTTATTGGATTACATTACGCGAGCCGCCATGTAAATACGCCATTTTATGTAACTAAAATGTATCTCTGGGCACGCTACCTAGCTCTGTCATATTTTATGACCGTCGTCCGTTCAACTGCCGGAGATTTGAATTTGTCTCCGTCGCTCTACTTTAGCGTTTGATTTTTGTTTATGTTTACATCACGATTGTTGGTGAAACACAAATTGCTGTCATGTATTATGTAAATTGTTAACGCGTGATATACGCAAAATGAATGTTGAATTGTAAATTGTAATGTGAGTGCTTTAATAAAATTGTATAAAGTCGCTTTAAATTTAATGTTGTATAAATTTCTGTTCGAACCACAGCTGGAAATGTTCGCTAAATCGGTTTCAACGGTGAGTTGCGATTAAAAGTTTATAGATGTTAATGACCTGCAAACATTCTTTCCGTGTGATTTTAAATGTTTTGTCAGGGTAAGAGCAAATCTAAGAGGACACAGCCAGTGAGACTGACGGAGTGCTTGACTTGCCCGAAATTAATTCAGACTAGTTCGAATAGAAAAGGTGATTAAGGGAAACTTTGTCTTGTCTACGCGAAGCGATGTCTCTAAATGATTATGACGATAATAAATATCTGTGTACGTTATAGAGGAGAGATCTCAACCAATTAAAATCGCACAGTTGCTTCGAGAGGCTGAAAATTTGAAAAAGAAGCAGAAGGACAGCGGTTGGTATTTGTTTGTCTTTCATTTTTCTAGTTTTATATGAATATGGGATTCGAATGAAATATGCGTTTTAGTGCGGAAGAAAATACAACCCGAGAGATTAGGTCAACTGTCTGGTCTAAAAGCAAACCAGAAGCAAGATGGTTAGTACGTTATGTTCTTTGGTATATAGAATTATTTATATTAATATACAGTAGCTTATTTTTATTAGGAGCTGGTACACAGGACAGACTTACATATTCTAACAGATGCGTACGCAGGAATCTCAATTTCAACGAAGTTGCTGTGAAAACCCCGAAGGATAACAATGAAAATAGAAAGAAATCGAGTAAGTTTGTGGTTGAGGAGCCACTTTGCAAGGATGCTTATGAACCGATGGGTAGGAAAAGTATGTTATTGCCACCGAACACTATAAAACATAGACATCTACAGAATTCTACTAAAGAGACCAGTTCGCATTCAAAGATACCTCAATTACCGAAAGAAGTCGCACCTACTGAAATAAAGCATACTAACAGTTACACCATTGTTCGAAAGGAAGATGAAGAGGTCGAATTGAATAACGAAGCTCCTGTGAAAGAGAATCTGTCAAAGTCCGAATGCATAAAAGCATCTACTAAATGCACAGCTGGTGAAGTTTCCAACCACACGAGCACACGTGTTGCTGATGAGAACTGTGCGCAAGGCTCTCGTATCCCATGCGTTATTACCAAATCTCTGATACCTTCAGAATATGCAACTTCCCAAAATGATAATTGTGACAAGACAAATTCTGTAAAACCAAAAGACCAAGATAGATTTATAGAAACTTTATGCAACAACATGCAAGATACGAGACTGATTGAATCAGAAAGCGATAGAAAAGTAACGTGTTGTCCATCCGAAGCGATCTGCATAAGCAGAGATCAGTTTATCCGTCTAGAAAGTGATTTGAAAACTTTATTAGCCGCGACGGAAGAAAACGTGTCTAAGATAAAATCGACCTTAAGATGTGTCTCAGCATTACTATCTATGAATAGCAAGGAATCTATGGGGAGAGAAGAATATTCTGTATTGGAGACAGTACGTCATACGGTGTTGGACGGAGAAGTTGAAGTAGAACAACTAGCGGAGGATTTGGAAACATCTGTTTCGCACATTCCACAAATTGTCTTAACTGATACAGGCTACGTAGACACGAGCAAATTGCTTCAGAATAACGAAAACAACAAAGAAAACTGCAAGGCAATGAATATACAAAGCATTTCTGAAGCTATACAAGAAAGCATTTCTGAAGCTATACAAGAAAGCTTTGTACAATTAGGAAATCAAAATAACATTGCACAGATAAAATCTGTTCAAGATGACTACATGCAACAGAATACTCCGACTATTAACAAGTACAGGCAGAAACGATCGCTGAAGGAATACATGGCCTTAAAGTCGACTATGAGCTTTCTAGAAACTCCAGATGGTAAAAAGTTGAGGTCTTTATGTTCGACTGGAAAGCTAGACAAATCCCTTGTGAACAAGTCGTATATATCGAATAAAGTTCTCACAGATCTTCATAATTTATATTGCGACTCGCCAGAATCTAATTAGCAACCAAAATTTCTTTCTGATCAATTCTTTGTTTAATTTATATTTATTCCCTTGTGCATACAAATTCTGTATAAATCTTTAATTTATTAACATAGACTGTACGTGTGAAAGTGTGAGTGAGTAAGTGTGCCGCGCGTGTGTAAACGTAGTATAAGCGCTTTTTACCAAATAAATATACATAAATTTTAATACTACTGTGTATTAAAATTTCAACCGCATTTCTCATTTATTACTCTTCCGAATCGGCGTTATTAATTACTCCCGCTAACACGGGATACATTTATATTCCGTGAAAGCGCGAAATGCCATTAGTTTTCGATCATATCGAGCGCTAGAGCGCAACAACTGGTTGAAGTATCGCGGGCGAAAGTGCATCGTATGATTGCGTGTCTTCTAGGATGCTCGATCAATGGTGCAACAACCATCTCAAGCTAGCTCGGGATGACTCCTGTCACGGTCGAATTATTAATAAGTGTATAATGACATCGAGAGCCAGGCTGCTTGTTTCCCAGTTTTGCCCGCGGTATTGTTGTTCTTAAAACAGGCCGCGCACTATGCTGTGCCGTTTAAACGTTCTGTAACTAGCCCGAGATTATCGTGCAGCCTGACGAGATAAAAGGTAAAGAGAATGGCTCGGCCGAAGCATAGAGTTAACACGGATATATGCGCTGACTGCGGAGCCCTCGGTAAATGCACTCTTCCCTTCTAATCATTTATTTCATGTGTCGTTTCTGTTATGCCGTTCTTTTTAAGTATATATATATATATATATATATATATATCACATTCTATAATCAGCCGCCGATAAAAAGTCGCTTTTCAGTCGTTCGAAGTAATGGGGGTGATCTACTTAGGGAAGGTTAATGTTGATTATGTATTTACATTTCTATCCGGCCGTCTCGCGTATGCATGATACGAATTAAATGGTGTGCGCAGGCCGAACACTATCACGCTCGTGGTTATTGGAATGTTAATGAATCGTATGAATTTCATTGCATAGATTTTTTCATGTGTCTGTGTTGTTTGGTGTACATTGTTTCTACTTTGTTGTCATTTAACACGTTGCCACGGTGTTAGTCGCTTTGCACTTGGCTCGTAAAGATCAATCGACGGCTGACTTTGTGATTCTCTTTTAGAACCAGGATGGGCTTCGTTGAACAGAGCCATTTTATTATGCGACGATTGTTGCGGAATTCATCGCAGCCTTGGCCGTCATATATCGCATATTAAGTCGCGTCACAAGAGTGTTTGGCACACGAACTTACTCAATGTTAGTAAGAGAGAAAGGGATAACGGCAGTCGATGCTTGAGTCGAGAAATGATAATTGATATTTTGTAGATGGTGCACACGTTGAACGATAATGGGGCAAACAGTATTTGGGAACATTCCCTCCTAGATCCTAGCAATTCGAAGATTAGCAGAAGGAAACCGCAGGCTAAAGATCCGTTGCAGTCAGTATAATTTGTGTCGCAACGTACCGGCGAAGTGTTTCACGAATAATTTCATTCTTGCTCTTTATAGTCCAGTGAAAGCTGATTTTATTAAGGCGAAGCATCAACAGTTGATGTTCATATTGCGTCCGAGCAAGGAGGAGTGCTGCAGCGAAGAAGAATTAAGTAGACAGCTGCATAGCAGTGTTCGTACAAGTAACTTAGAAACGTCGTTAAGATTGCTAGCGCAGGGTGCTAATCCGAATTATTTTTACAAGGTATTTCTGAGTAAAGGTAATATGTAATTTCGTCATGGAAATGGAAAGTGTAATACTTGAATTTGTAGGAGAAAGGAACGACGCCTTTACACGTAGCTGCTCGTGCGGGTCAAGCTTTGCAGTTCGAGCTTCTGATAGCTAATGGTGGTAATCCCAGCATGATCGACTCGAGCGGACAGACGCCTGCTGAAATTGCCAAGTACGCTGTTATACTGTGTTCGTTACGTCTATAATTATTCGAATACAGTAACCGAATTGATGTTTTAGAATGGCTGGGCACATAGACTTGTCCGAGCGCATAATCGAGTGCATGTACGAAGTAACGGACAGATTGACGTATTACATATGCTCGCGTAAACCGAATCACCGACTGGACGAGCACATAATTATTCCCGAATGTACATTATTGCTGGAACAAAGTGACCTGTGTTTAGAAGGAAGAAATAGATTGCAATTGGTAAGCGCATAAGCTTCTCGCCGGTATAAAAATATAATATTTGAATTGTTTTTTGTTCAGTTATCGAATCATTTGCTGGAGGAGTTAGCAATGGATGTCTACGACGAGGTAGATCGACGAGAGAACGAAGAAAGTGAGTAAATCATTGCGTTCTATCCTATAGACGATCATTCTGGCAAATAAACACATTAGCGGCTAGAAATAATACGATGTCGTATCCATAATTCTTGCGTTTAATGTGTAGTTCTGTCTTACAATGGATGTACGAGTTACTAAGCAATTTTTTACGCCAAGTCTGATAGTATACATGTAGGTGTAAGAAATGCATTAAAATCCACTACATACATTTATCGATCTATGCTGTGTATCTGTTTTATTAATGTGCATGCTTTTTTTATTGCATCGCTTTTAAGGAGAGGTGAGTTTAAACATAAGATTTCACTTTCTTTCACAATAGCTACGGGATTTAAGTTATAGCTCAGTCGTTTCGAATAGAAATGTTCGTATAGAGAGCGCAATACATTCTGTAGTACATTTTATTATAAAATACATCGCATCGCATAATACTTTAATCATTCACGTAATATGCTAGTTAATTAAATCGTTCGATAAAACAACGCTATAGATACTTTCTCACTGGATCATTTGAATTCTTAGATTTGCAAATGAACTACGTTGACACTGTTAATCTTATGTTCTTTTAATAGTCTGGTTTGCAATTACATCTTTACCAGAAAGATGTACAGTACCTTTCCTACCAGTTAATCCACAACTGTCGTCGACGAGAAATCAAGGTAGACAGAAGCTAGCAAGATTCACGCCAAAGGAATTTACAACACTTATCATAGACCTCCTCATCGAGGTTCGCAGAAGACATACGCTTACGAATAATGCACCCGTGCAAGGTGCGTAAAGAATCTTACACATCGCGGCTCACAAGATCCCGAAACCGGAAATTCAAAAAATTCTGAAACTTTGTGAATATATAGGGAATTTCCTCCTGATTACAATGCAATTTCTGTTTGCTGCCCAAATTGACTCTAAGGGGGTGTAGTTGACCCTTGAAGATTCAGTTATTTTCCGGTTTTGTGTTATAACTCGCAAACTATAAAATAATTTTTTTACCAAATGATAGATCTAATTAAAAGAAGTAACTTTTGTGTTGAAACTTTTATTCTATCTCTTGCAGTTCGCGAGATATAACACAAAATCGGAAAATAGCCGAATTTTTAGGGATTAATTTCACCCCCTTTCAGGTGAATTTAGGCAGCAAACAAAAATTGTGTTGTAATCAGGAGGAAATCCCCTACATATGCACAAAGTTTAAGAATTTTTTGAATTTCCGGGTTCGAGATCTTCCCTTGTCAGAAATTTATAATATTTGTTACATCGACGAATCTATCGGTTATTAGATCCAGCCGTTTCTATGCTTCGCAAAGAGCAACTGGGAAAGTATGGATCCCAAATATCCGACGATGAACCTTTGTATGATAGCGTCGCCTCTGATGACGATTACGCGCTAACATCGACAGACAATACGATACCGGAATATACGACGTCGCAGTTCAAAATGGATAACGAGGTGAGTATCGAAGTATTTCGATGTAGGACATAAAGACATTTTACAAACACGAAAATCTGTTGTAAAGTATAATTATGTATTAATGGAGAAGAGATGGGTGATAAGTTACTTGCTAGAATGGATAAAATCGTGTGGTAACGTATTAAAGGTACCGGCACTAGTAACGAAAAGAAGAATAAGGAATCGGCTAAGTACATGGCTCTTCTGTAGACAGTGCTATTAGGCGAGTGCACAGGTCTGTTAGTGCATGTGCAGCCATTGCCAGAGTTACATGAATTTCAAGATTCTATTCTATAATTAATTACTTGCATCGTCTCACCTCTTCACACTTCATTCTCTACTAAAATTTATAACAAACATTATCTGTTTTGTTTCGTAACAATCACATAGAGTGACTTATAATACCTTTCACTTTCTCTTCCCGTAAAAGTAATCGTTTTACGACGTATACATCGAGAAACTATTGCAGGAGGCCTTCGCGCCGTTGGCCAAGGGGCTGCCGTCAGTCGTGGAAGTGTTGAAAAAGCAACTAACCCTCTCCGAATCTACCGTCAGGGATCTTCGAGACCAGATACACACTTTGCACAACACTGTAGAACAGCTTACGCACGAGAACAACGGGTTAAAACAAATGTTTCACGTGAGTGGAATAGCTGGTCGTAACCTGGCGCGTTTGTCCGCTGTAAATTGAAATCTGACGTGTAAAAACCGTAGGCAAAAGAGTCCACTGACGGAGTTATCAATGGTCATGTAGGCGGAGAGCAGGAACCAGAGCTAGAGCCAGTGCTTGACATAAAAACATCTCTTACCAGAAGTAATCAGCGACCCGCGTCCATGTATGAGACAAGAGAAGGTTTGCGTAAACCAAGCTCGTGGTCAACAACCATCGGTCAGGTATTAACGCTAAAACACTCTACCTAGTTTACGTTCCCGACTCTCGCAGCAGAGACAACTCTCGCTACATTCGTCGACTACACGAATCAATGTAAACTCTAGACAAAGCGAGATCCAGAGGCGATGTCTCGCACTAACACGCAAAGCCTGTGGGAATGCGGTGCCCCGAATCTCCCTCCTAGCGAGGAAGTGACTCGTAGGACCGAACAAGTAACAAGAAGGATTCAAGAACTGTGGATGGCCATGCAGGATCCGAAGCAACGGGAAGCTTTCGTGCCTTGCGCCGAGAGAATTCGCGTCGCTGTTGCGGAGCTCACCGCTATATTTCCTCAAGTAAGATCCCGCAGCTTTTAGAGTTACGATCTTTAGGATACGACGAATCTGTAATAACGTTTCTCGTAGAATCCTATCGAGGAGAATATCAGGTCCGCTCTGCGACAGTTGAACGGCAACACCGGCAGGCTTCAAGCGGAATGCTCCGGCCTTCAAAGATGCACCAGCGACGTGGAGCACATGGACCGTTGCCTGCAGCAAGTGCGCTCGTGTGCTTACGACATTGCCAAAGCGACGAAGCTTCTCGTTACCCAGTTTCAAACGTAACAGACCCAAGGGAAAGTATTACAATTTATATAATTCTCTCTAACAGAGAACGGGACGTGTATATAACTTGTACAGACACAAACTCGTAATACTCAGAAGCATCACAAACATTCGATAAGTATTCGTTTTTTTTTTTGTTACGTAAAAGCACTTTGTCGACTAATACCCCCTATTCTTTATTCTACTGTAAATAACGGGCAAGCTTTCGCGCATCAATCATTCGTGTAGCTCAGTTAAACGAATATGGAAACATGACATTTTTTTTTAGACGATTCGACGTATAAATATATATTTACGTAATGTTTAATATCTCACGAAGACTGAATAGCCATGAACCAATGAATTTTAGTAGTATGCAGTTTAAGTTTGTATATTTGGTTTTATAAACGTAACCTTTGCTCGTATAAGCTGGCATGCGACGAAAATATCAGGCGTGGCGTAAAATTTGTCTCTGCTCGCGCGAGCGCAAGAATCTATCAGTGCAATATGAAGAGAGAAAGGTATTCCTTATTGTTTGTTGAAACTGTGTAAAGCTATTATCTACATTCTAGTGCCAATAACGAAATCTTATTCAAGCTGTAAGGTTAAACGATTAAATGATTATTTACGACACGAATGTATGACGAAGAAGCTGTATTAATGAGAAATAAAATATGTTATTATTAGCGACTCGAATGCAATGATACAGCGTTTGTAGGTATCTTATTCTGTTGGTCGCTTGACGATTGTTATAGTGAATATCCAGCTTATATTAAAGCGTAACAAACAAGTGAGAAACATTGCCAGTAAAATAAAAGTATTCCTTCTCTATTAATTAATGTTTCGATACGTCTTATAGAGTAACGCACGATTATTTTAACCGAGGTTTAGAAGTTAAGAGCATTTCTGTTGTAACGTCGATATACGTATATTTAACTGTATAATAAAATTTAAATATCACGCCATTGTTAATGCAGACGAATACAATTGTCAAAGAAGTTGAATCGTTTCTGAAAGATCCTCAACATTTTATAGCTACTTAATAATATATAGTAAGTGAAAATGCGCGTAAAATCGTTATTGTTCAATTACATAATCTTTCATTTTCTCGACGCGTCTTGAAATGAAAATGCGGGTGCGATCAATTTCCAAGTCGACCGACACATTTGGCCCATTGGAAATATTTCTTCGTAAAGTATAACTTTCATGATATTACGTTGCAATTAGCGTTTCCAACTTTCAATGAACGCAATTTCCAAAGTGCCGCGGCACTGTCCATGACCAATCGGAACGCGGCAACGGCAAGGAGTT
This sequence comes from Andrena marginata, assembly GCA_963932335.1. Classification (NCBI taxonomy): domain Eukaryota; kingdom Metazoa; phylum Arthropoda; class Insecta; order Hymenoptera; family Andrenidae; genus Andrena; species Andrena marginata. The sequence continues at coordinate 10,622,699 of OZ010661.1, forward strand.
GAGGAAAAAGAAAGAAAAGTGTCGAGCAGTTGGATGGAAAGGAAGCTTTAGGAAATTCTTGTCTAGTGAATTTCGTAGGCCAATGATTCACGAGCGTTTTCGCGCTACCTGTTATGAAATCTTCGACGGATGATACAAAAACACGTGTTCTTTTGTATCTTAGCTGTGAAACTGTGGAGTATTACGAGTCGATTCGACGAGCGTTAAGTAGGTAGGTAAAACAGAACGGGACGGGCGCGAGGTCGGCGTGATTTCGCGTAAGTTAACCGGCGTAATACGAACATTTATGCGGATGATTGAAGGGAAAGTGGCGAAGCAGGAGAGCGGCCATTTTATGTTAGTATGACGTAGAGGCTGGGTGTAACTTCGCGTTCAACCGTCCGTGTTCGTTTGGAAAAGGCGAGAAAACCCGAATTCTGATGCTGGGGTCCAGGTAAATGCACGTACCACGCGCTGAATGTGTGCACCGTGAAGTTAAGCCGAAGGAACGTAAGGAAATTAGTTAAATAAGGAAGTACACCAGGGGGTTCTGAGAGGAGCGAGCATGAGCGAAGAAAGCAATCCGCGAACGCTCTATGTGGGTAATCTAGACGCTTCGGTGTCGGAGGAACTCTTGTGCGCACTTTTCTCGCAAATAGGTGCCGTTAAAGGATGCAAGATCATACGGGAACCGGGAAACGACCCGTATGCATTCGTCGAGTTCACGAATCACCAGTGCGCGGCTACGGCGCTAGCCGCCATGAACAAGCGATCGTTCCTCAATAAGGAAATGAAGGTTAACTGGGCAACGAGCCCTGGAAATCAGCCGAAGTTGGACACCAGTAATCATCATCACATATTCGTCGGTGACCTGTCACCGGAGATAGAGACCCAAACATTGAAAGAGGCGTTCGCGCCATTCGGTGAGATCAGCAACTGTAGGATCGTACGCGACCCGCAGACCATGAAGAGCAAAGGATACGCTTTTGTGTCTTTTGTGAAAAAGTCAGAGGCCGAGGCGGCGATAGCCGCGATGAACGGACAGTGGCTCGGTTCCAGAAGTATCAGGACAAACTGGTCCACCAGAAAACCACCACCACCTAGATCCGAAAGGCCGCGGCACTCAAATAATAGTAAACCTAACTACGAAGAGGTACGACACTACTACCGTTCCACTGTTGGTATTCATTTCTTTGCCCTTACGCTTAAAACCATGTGAAAAGTCCTTCCTTCTTTTCTCTCTCTTATATTTACAAATGTTATAGCTTGTACCTAGGCTTATCTATAAAAACATGTACAAATGGTATTTTTATAGTTTCTCCGTATCGTTGTTGATAGGTATATAACCAAAGTAGTCCAACTAATTGCACAGTATATTGCGGAGGTTTTACAAATGGTATTACGGATGACTTGATAACCAAAACATTTTCCCCCTTTGGTACTATCCAAGACATAAGAGTATTCAAAGATAAAGGATATGCGTTCATTAAATTCACTACTAAGGAAGCGGCGACGCACGCCATAGAGTCCACACATAATACAGAAATTAATGGTAGCATCGTTAAATGTTTTTGGGGGAAGGAGAACGGAGATCCTAATAGCGTTGGTCCTAATGCAAATCACCAAGCTCAACAGGTTGCGTATACATATTTTATGAATCAACTTTACCGGTTCCACGATTTCGCCGTATAGAATTTAAAAGACACTGCTCTGTCGACGTATACTTTTCTTTTATCGCTAAACACGCAGTAATTGCTTTAAGCCGCTCGAGTCGAGCTGGCGTTTAAATGTATATTGTCTTGTGCGATAGGTTACAGCTGGAGCTGGTCAATACGCTTACGGATACGGGCAGCAAATGAGTTACTGGTATCCGCAGGGTTACCCACAAATGCAGGGTCAATTTTTACAACCCGCTCAGTACTATGGCCAATACTATGGACAGCAGGCTCCGTATATGAATAGCATGCGAATGCCTGCCCCAGGCGCAGGCACATGGCAACCTGCACAAGCAACCGCTGCACCACCGTCTGCGACTGCACCATTGCCACCAGGTCAGCAACCCGCTATGGTAGCATACACCATGCCACAATATCCCACGCAATGAAATTGATCATTGATCGGCATCAACTAATTGTTACATATGATACATTTGCCCACGGGGCTTTTGCAAAAACTGTTCTGTCATATACCTATTCCAACAAATTTATTGGTATCTTGACCGCAGCATCATATGTACAAATATCCTGGTTTTACTTCGATCGAAGTACTACATTGTAAAAAAAGAAAACTCCTAAATTTGGTTGTCCCAATATTGACTGACATCAAATCGCCTCTTGTTGTAAAGGAACTGTTCCATCGAAAGTTAAATGTGATATATATATATATGCAGTTATGTTTGCATATATATATATGTGCACACGAATACACAGACACGCATGAAATATATGTTTCCTTTATACGTTTCCCTTGCCAAACAATAGAAACGTATACCATTTTAACATGATGCAAGTTCACCTTGCAGTGCTCATTAAAGGAAAAATAAAAAAAAATTAATAAATCTATAGTAGCAGTCAATCCATCAGTGTGATACAATAATCATTTGAAAAGAATTTATACCCATGGTGTTGAATGAGGTATATTTCTGAACTCAAGGTTGCAGCCCCCATGACGAGCCCTGCATTCGTTGTGCTGCGTAAGGTGTACGTATGTATGCGACCATTGCGTTGTTATATTTTTAATATTTTTGCCACAATTACCAATCTTTTTTTAGTTTATTTCGAATCATCAATGGACAGAGTTAAATGTTCATTTATGGTAAACATGAAGTATGACATTGAACATAGTATAAGATATAGAAGAGTATAGGTAGACACGGCGCCTGTGATGTAGCTAGATTTGGATGCATGCTTTGACGTATGCAGGGCCCCATTAAACTAAACTACGCGAGTCGGCAAGCGAGTTGTAAACTTTCCTCGTTATGTGATATTTATCGTCGGTGGTAAATGTACAAAAAAAAAAAGGAGTAAAACGAACACTTTCATACAAAGAGTTTTAAAGGAGAATTATATCCCCCGGAAGTGTGTCGCGAGCAGAACTGTTTTTATGTCGGACTTGACTTGGTTTAGATACGCGGCGTTTATGTACACCTTAGTGGCTCCACTCTCCATCTGTACAGACAAATAGTAAACCTTGGTGTAATTATTACAAATGTAATTTAAGTATAACGATAAAAAAAGAAACTTCCACTAAGAGGCCGGAGTCACTATTGTTATGTCTTTATTAAATTTGTGCGCTGGAAGTTAGAATTATGTTTCCTTTGGTACACCGTAGAGTGCGGAGAATTCTTTTATCTCATAACTATTAGTATATCGATTGACAATCACCCTTTGATATTACCCGATATTTTTGTCATTGTTGTAATCATTGTATGGCACGATACTTGTATATTCGTGTCTTCCAAATAATATGCGGTAGAAATTCGTTGCACAAATTTTAATAAGATCCCCATCGCTTTGATTTTCAGTAGAATTAGCTTTGTAACATTTATTTGCCCACGAACAGCCCACCGTTCCCCTCCTATTTATCGGGATACAATTTGTTCGCTGTCTGCGTCTGAGTTTTCTTGAGTTCTTGGTAAATTAATAAATCGAGCGATTACGACGGAAAGGAAGGAAATTAGTAACGATGCACTGATCGACAGCTTCGCTTCACCACCGACGATAAAAGCCATAAACCTTTGAAAACCCATTTGTATAAAGTCAGTACTGGATGTAATAACAGGAGAACCACAAAGTCGAATATAGCAATGATTAATTGACTGCGATAAGTGATATCGAACGACGGAGAGCCAATTTAAGAAAAAAAAAAAAAGAAAAGAACTTGTCTATGGATTAATAATAATCAGTGAAACCGATGGAAGACATAAAAAAATGTTATATAAAGAGTAATTTAGGTACAGCAGGGTGTGAGACCCTCGAAAATGCTTAGGATAATGTTATCTTATAATAAAAACAAATTGTCCTTTGAATGAGAAAAAAAAAGGAATAAATATTTAAAATACACAATATTTTGTATTATTTCATAGCCCACGTTATTACAAGATATAAAGTTATGAAATAATATCAAAAGTGGTTTTTTAAATTTATAAGAAACGTAGTACCTTCATTTATATAACTGGTTAAATGTAAAGATAATATAAAACATGTTTTTTAAGTACATACAAGGTAATTTTATTTTACAGCCGACATACTTTTACAATAATCATCATTTACGTTAACCGAAGATATATTCTTTTCTACAAATCATCTCGTCGAGCTTTTAAAATATTCATGACTGGATGACATTGTAGAGGACTAAGAAGACAAATGTTTCTGATCTTCTAACACAATACGATTTAATGCTAAGTATACAAAATGTCTGTGGGGACATGTTGAAGATAACGCGATCGTTCTATACCTTTCTCTTATGGGCTATAATTTAAAAACCGCATTGTTACACCACCTTAGTACGGAGAAGGTACTAAACGCCACCGCCACTTCAACCAATACAATCTTTTCTCTCGCGAATACAAACAATGTCAACGGGAAATACCTTAATATTACAATTAAAACGTACGTAACAATGCAACAGAGTCGTAAATAATTCAACCTAATTCTCAATTGGAAGCAGCGATCATTCCTTTCTTTTAAAAAATCAATTGCGCTCGAACAATTTGTACTGTACATTTTTATTACATTACAAAACATGCGTCCCTCGATCTCGATCATACAGCGACAAAATATTAAGTACGATATATCTTGCATTTCTGTACAGTAGGGTGATTCTACGCTAATTCATTTGCGTTTAAACTTCACTATTTAATTGCATGACTTCACTGAGTATACCAGCGTTTAATTAAACATGTATTCAATTGTTTTATCGAGCGAAGATACACTAGAGCTCTGCAATGGGCGGGTTTGGTCCGCCCGGTCCACGACTGTATCTCGGTGTACCCGACCCACCCGCACTCGAATCGTTACTAGCCCGAAGAACCCGCGGCTGTCTAGCCCGTCCATGCCCGCCCGAAACGCCCGATTCGTCCCTGCCCGCTCTTTACCGAGACATTTCTTGCGCTTCACTCGATTTTCACTCTGACTTATTGTTCCCCTTGAATGGAGAGTCAAACCTTGACAACTTATTTATTATTATTGTGTATTATACTTATCAACTGTATTCTAAATTTATCATACCTATTTTATTAAAATAGGTTTAGTTTATGAATTCTTTACCTTTAGGAATCGAAAATACAAATAGTCTTCATCCGTTTCCTCTTAAGGGGAGGTTCAGATTTACGCGGCCGAAAAATGGGCCTTCAAAATTTATGTCATCTCATAAACTCATAAACGTATTCTCCTGAAAGTCATAAAGTGAAAGTCACGTCTTGCCTAAATAGAAAGAAGTTTTACCGCGCATATGGTAGAAATTGAGGAACTGCAAGGCATTAATCAAAACATAAAAAAGATACAGATGTTGTAGAGGATCGGCTACAGAGTTATGAATTCCAGTTACGCGCCAAGGAGACCACGATGAATAGAGGAAAGGCACAAATACGGACACGGACAGGTCAGATACGTCGCACGGCTGGCTTCAGTTTCGGGCTTGACGGGCGGGTAGAAATGAACCGCTAACCCGTCTTGCCCGACGCGGGCCGGGCGAGTCGGGTGAGTCGAAAAATTATCGGGTAACGGGCGGGTTGACCCGCGGTATACCCGCCCGCTGCAGAGCTCTAAGATACACTACGATGTACTAAAAACGAGTTTGCTCAACGGAAATCTCAATTTGCAATCTATGATTGTGATCTATCTTGTTCGACGTACCCTTCTTTACGCAATCTATAATATTGTTGAAAAACACAAGTTTGGCATTTAATGAAAATATAATTCATTAAAGAAACCTATGGGGAATAGACCATTCAAGGAATACAAATGAATCTTACAGTTCTTGTGCCCTCCCTCTTCGTAAATTAAGCCGCTCGTTTCGCTAATAATTCCGCTCTCGGCGTGATTACATTTTGCATGCCATTAGAATGTGAGAAATTGCCACTGCGCGGTTCTTAAAGTAAATTACTCCGAGTAATGCCAAGAGGAGAGGAGTCGAAACTTTACAGATCGAAAATTGCATCCATTCAAAAAGCGCGATCCGCGCCAACGCTTGCAAACAACGTTTCTCGGCGACCAATCCGCGCTCCATTATTTTTAGCTTAAGTAGCGTTAATTAACGTTAGTGTCGTTATTCGGTTTATATTTTTAAGAAATTCCCTATTACGAGTTATAAAAGTAGCAAAATAACTTAATCGAGGCTGAGCGTGTTTTTTAATATGGAAGGCCAGGGTTGTAAATACGTTTATACCCATATTGATAACAGTCTGTTGTGCAAGATCATCGAAAAGATTCATTTAACGATATTACTCTGCTTATGTATATAACGAATTACTTAACGCAACGTCGCGCGAAAGAATGATCGGGTGCGGATTTATGAGAGAACGATTATTCTAAAGTGAAATCAAACGTAGACTATATGTATACATAATGCTAGTGTATTGGCACTGAACTATCGGAACGTAAAAGAGTATCGGGCATCACTTTCCTATCGAGCTTCTACTTACATTGATTAAATTAACGAAACACAGTGATCGGCTATACGCATTAAACTTAACACATCTACATTGACATACCGCTGTGAAATCAAAATTATTTGGCATTATTTGTATCGTCTGTTGTACATTCGCGCTTTTCTGGATAAAGACTTGGCGCGCGCTTCGTGCCGCAGATGTATACACGCTTTACAGTTCCTACATTTTTACCTAATGTTCTACGTACAATTGCAACGTGGAGATTCTAACAATTAAATGTACAATTCATCCTGCATCGAATTGCTTGGCAAAAATGAAGAAACTTTAACACACGTATACTCTATGTATATATATGTATATATATATCTAGTATTTATTAATCAGTATCAACTATTGATCACACCAGAGAAGCTTTAAACTCGTTGCATTAACATCGTAGAAGGAAAATGATAACGAGCCGCTACGCTGGAGAAAGTAATCGAACTGTTTCGCGCTTCTCTTACAAACAAACGTACGTCAAGTGAAATCAAAGAGACTAATGTAAATAATTTCAGAGTGAGGCAATGTTGTACGAACATTGAAGCTTATTAGTACTCTCTTGCGGTAAACAAGTTTCTTTCTTCCCTTTTTTTTCAGTGATTATATCGTACAAGCGCGATCACTTTTATTTGAGCATCTGAAGCAATAGATAAATATCAAAAACATTTATATGCGTGACACTTTTTATAGCGTATGTTATATCGTAACATTATTCTTTCTTCATTTTTTTTTTCACAGACAATATTCACTTATGAATAATAAATATTTTCAGTTTCACACAGTTCAAATATATCCCCCGGTTCGTTGTCTCGTGGAAATCTTATCGAATCAGAATTTCACGTGCAATCCGATAAGTGTGAAGCCCTCCCCACCCCCTGTTAAGAGACTTTTTAATATTACTTCATTTCAACAACTATTAATCGAATATCTGGGATATCGTCAAACGTAACAAGACTAATATTCGCAATATCTCCTTCTGGCTACTGTGTGCAGTTTGTTACTTTTAAAAAATTCATGTGCAGAGAACAGTTCTATTTGTGTGCTTCTTATCCGGCACGTGCTTGTACAAGGTGCATCGAAATTTCATTCGCCTTTATGCCTATCCGATTACTTGGCTACGCCGGCGATTAATCCGTTTACTTCCGATTACATCGACTCCTTTATTATCTCATTGGACGCGAGCTGTTCCATGTGAAAATGCAGTCTTCCTACTAATATCATTCAACTTAATTGTGCTTAATCGGTAATTAAATATTTACATCGATTCCCTCGTCGCGAACGTGCATACTGCAATTGTTAACTGTAGGATTGTACCTTTTTCATGTCCTTAAGATATTTACTTAAGTAGCAAAAACTGAACTATAGTTAGAAGAAATCAAGGCTCTTCGTTAACGAGAACGTAAATGAACATGGGGTCTACGAAAGTCTACGAACGAAATTATACTATCGGTGCAGAAATAGACTGTAACTATCGATATTGGTAATTCTAGTGTCGACACTGCTACAAGTGGAACTTAAATCTATGATACCTGATTACTGGATGGAGTATGGAATGTACGTGTATATGTAGTATAAAGCTAGTAATATTACAGCGACACAACTGTAATACGGTTTTTAAAAAACAGTGCTCAGCAAGAGTGCCTTTCACTTACCGTAACATTTCCGTTTTACGCATAGATGTTATCATTTACAAATTAGCTTAGAAAATGTAAAAGTTGCCATATTTACATTCTGTAATAATTAATATCGCAGAAAGTCACTTTTCTAGCATTCCCCTCCGTCGCAGCTGCTTCTCTCTATTTCCCGCGGCTTATCGGGCTAGTGGATAGCCGAGCGAAACTTATCTTTCAGCTCCGCGCTTCGGCTGACTTTTAACGATCATAGACTTACGTCGCCGTATTCGAAGCTCCATTTCTCGTAAGCGGCCAAGCTCGCGGGTGATACCGATCTACGAATTCTTTTCAGCGAATCACGAAAGTCTTGCATAGTGATGTTGCGCACGGAATTGAGATCCAGTTCCTTTACTTGGTCTGGATTCAGCTCTGTGCAACATCGACACATTTTTTTTAAAACTACAAGGTGCGATGGTTTTCGTGCATAACGGAAAAATGGTTGAGACTGGCTGGCCAAGGCTCTAATATCCATTCAGTCTACTTTAAACAGATACAAAAACAAGAGGAATACGATAAATCAGTTTTATCTCACCTCTGATAGGGCCAAGCGCTGCGTCTTTGGCCAAGCCCGTTAGATCGCTTCCGGAGTAGCCGTCGGTTAGAACAGCCATTTCGTTTAATTCTTCTGGCGTCAGTGGGTCGTTGTGCTTAGCTAGAAGCCGTCTGAGTAACATAATCCTCGTTTGTAAATCTGGCAACGTAACGTACACTCGTTTCGTGAATCTCCTTAACGCAGCCTCGTCTAACTCTTGCGGTCTGTTTGTAGCAGCCATGACGAGGACCCTTTCTTCCGGGTTACATGGTAACCCGTCGAATTCCACTAGAAATTCCGTCTTCAACCGCCTGGGTAGTAAATGAATTAAGTAAACCAAGGTGAATTAGCCAGTGTAGAATTTTAATTTAGAATGGATCTACCTCGAGGCTTCGTGCTCATTATCTCTACGCTCGCTTAGCAGCGAATCCACTTCATCGATAAAAATCACAGATGGCTGCAACTCTCGCGCTATAGCGAATAGAGCTCTCACTAGTTTCTCTCCTTCCCCGACGTACTTCGACGTAAGGCTGGCAGCGGATATCGAGAAGAACGTGGCGTTGCATTGAGTAGCCACAGCACGTGCAAGTAGCGTCTTCCCATTTCCTGGTGGACCAAACAGTAATAATCCTCTCGCAGGTGTTCGCAGACCAGTGAACAGTTCTGGCCTCAGCGAAGGTAAGATCACCATTTCTTGCAGCGCTTGCTTTGCCGTCTGCATAACAGGAAGATAAAGGATATTTTTACGCGGTCCTTTCATACCTTCCTGATTAATTAGTAACGCATAGGTGGATCATCTTCAAACCTCTTGACCAGCGATGTCTTCCCAATGCACCGCTTTCCCTCCTTCCAAAATTTCATCTAGAATAACTTGCGCCAGCTTCGGATCCACGCCCTTTAAAATAGGCACCTTCCTAGTAGGCGTTCCCTTGTTGCTATTAGACGCGGTAGGTGTTCCCGGCCTCCTTATGGGCGAGCCATTCCCGGGTACGGACAACTGTCTCTTCACTGAAGGCGGCGTAGACGTAGGTTTAATGGGAGTAACTCTATGGCAAGATTGAATCGGCGGCGAACGTCCCATGCTACGTGGTAGAGTTTGACTCTTGCTTATGGCTGCGCCCACTCTTTTCCCAGGAACAGACAACTTCCTTCCGGATGCTACGACAACACCACGAAATTAGCAAGGTATAAAAGCGAGGAGGTGCGAGGATAATACTTGCTACCAATATACTTGAATGCAAATTCTCAACAAATCTAATATATAGAAAAACTATCGCAAAGGATAAAAGTAACAAGACAAATATTTTAAAACGAAAGATGCGACTGTCAAGACGCGTAATATTTAAAGCGACATACGTTATACTGGTAATGTCTCAAAAGTGTATTAATATGTTTATTCCGAAGAATCTATATATACATATTAATGGCTTAAATAGTTGAGCCATAAATACAATGTGTAAAGTAAATGCAAAACAGAAGTTCAATTTCGCGTAGATTTCACTGTAAGATATCAATTTTAAAACTATATCTTTAAGTAATATATCATTAAGCAAAATTTTAAGTCTTTACGTGAAGCATATATATTCGTGCATATGTCTTTTAATCTAATTCATTCATTGTTATATACACATACTCCTTTTATTTACGTATAAATAATCGAATCTTGTGAAGATCTTTGTCCAAATGGACGCTATACTAGCTAACTACGATTTAGCAAAGCTACGATAAATATAACAGTCAATGTAACGACATGCCTACGTTTACTACTTGTCGAGCTAGTTCAGAGAATCGTAAGAGTGCACGTATCAAGAATGGAACAGAGATAAGATTTTTAGGGAAGCGACTATTATAGATATCATGTTAAAAAATTTACAATCAACGGCTGCATGTAAGCCCAGAACTTCAGACAAACAGTACCTTCGGAATGGGCACAATAGTTTTTTGGTGAACGTGGCCTTAACTTGGGGATTTGGGTACATGTGTTCTGCCCTATGTTCACTGTCTGTGTACTGTTAGTGTTCTTTGTGTGATTTATGTTTAAAGAAGATCGTGCTGTTTGTAGTGTGTGTATATTGCGACGGACCCTCAGATTCTTTCCTGGATGTTCGTTGTCCACCTTATTTCCAGGGGCGTGATATTCATTGGAGATATCCATCTTTTTCAGCTCACACACACTCACTACAAAAAGGAAAAACATTCTCTGCCATGCTGCAGTAGGCTAAATAGCTAGGTACAGATTCAACTCATAAATTTGTTCCCCGACTTCCGTCGGATATATCGTAAACTATTTTAACTAGTATCGGAAGATGAAACGAGGTATGCTGACGGCTATTAGAAATGCTGCTAGACGAAGTTTTAGCTACTAGTTTATACATAAATGTCTGCGCCGCTCGTGAAGGAACGTAATGTGCGAGAAATAAACATATGAAAAGAAGGGATAACGCGAGCATGCGTACACACACGTATACATTCACGCATGTAGACTTGCGCACACCTCACGCATACGCGTAAACATTATAGAACAATTAACACATGAGCATGCCGAATACATCAATACTCCGATATTCCTTAAGCTGTTACTGTAGAACATCGTCCGCGAGACAACGCGCAGTCGCGAACAGAGTTTGTACATTTATTATGCGTGTGTTAATAACATCGACCGCAAGCTGTGCTCTCGTATTCACGCGTAAGAATGGAACAGCTCAAGAAATGTAACGTTTACGGATGATATAAGTCTACAAACCGAGAAAGTCGAGTCTGTCCTTCGCCATCGCTAAATTAGTGCGCATTTTATCGTGGAGCCTCTGCGCGTGTTCCCACACTTCTCCACGCCCGCCGGTGCATTCTATGGCTATGCCCTTCTCCAACTCCCCGATGCCCTTCTTGTAAAGTTCGATCGCCATTTCTTTTTGACCTGACAGAGATCGGAAGCAAAAACGATTAGCAGCGAAGCCACGATTCGTTCCTCCCGCGCGTAAATACCTTCATTGTCTTCGTCGATCTTGAGCGCTTTACTGATGAATTCGAAAGCTCTGCGATGGTGATGCTTCTGCTTCGCTAGCAGCGGATCTCCGGGGCCAGGACCTATAGGTCTTCTGGGCACTTGCGACATTCCCTCGCTCTCCGAGTGACCAGTGTTAAGCAAATTATTATTTAACCTCTGCGCGGACTTCTGACCGACCACAATCTCCAACTGGCATGTCTGCTTGGAAGCTTGCCTTCGTTGGATCAGCTGAGACGTAGATGTATACAAATACTTAAATACCATGTATAACTGATAGAGAAGGGTTCTCAGAACGTTGAAGAGCAGTATCAACGGGAAAGAGACAATATAGAGATTACGTTTGTGTACCGACGGCTGGGGATTATCGAGGAACCGATGTGTGTGGTGGTAGTGATTGTGGTGGTGGTTGTTGCAGTTAATGGTAGTCGTGGTTTTATCGTTATTTTCGTTCTTAGTCACGCAAAGCTTTTTCGGCGACTTGGTGCCGAACTTTCGTATAGGACGCCCGCCATCGCTGTAAGACATCTCCTATAGCGAAATATTCGAATTCGCACCGTCACGGATCGCACTTCTGTCGTCAAAGGTAACACGAGCTAAACATCCCGACATTCCCGGCCTCCCGTGAACATTGGAAGAAGGGAAAACAATGCTGAACGAATCTTACACCATTTTCTCCTCTGTGCGTGTTTAAAGAGCGTTTCGGTGTCTGGATGAACGATCTCGGTTATGGGTAATCGCACTGTCGGGGACGCTCGTCTTCGCCGATGAACGGGAAGGAAAAGAGGAGCGGTAGGACTCGGTGTCCCGTGATGCTCGTAATCGACGGATCGCGAACAAAATCGAGTGGCCCGTGGTCTTCTTCAGCATCGCTTGTTTTGATTCGCGTTTAACTTGGAACATCGATGTTATCGGACATCGATCTATGAACATCGACGAGTGTCGTTTTACGAAATCACGTACACGAAAATCTGTGTACGGAAACAGACTCGTTTCACATTCACCTTTGGTATATACACGCAAGATAGATAGATACCTTGTGTACTTGCGCTCTTCAACGTGCTTCCCTTGCACATGCGTGTATTTTGATATCCTGCCCTTCCCATCGTTTTACCTTTTTGTACTTCCATTCATAATAATACTCCAAAAGCGCAGCGTTTCTCGCGATCTAACGCCGTCGTTATTTGTTTACAGGTGAATGAGTATCGAATCTAATCATCCACAAACAGCAGTAGATTTAAACAAGCAACCGATTGCGACCGTCAAGTCTGTCCTACGTATCGACTGTGGATACATTGGGGAGAATTCTCATAGAATGCCGGTAAGTCAGGTTCCTAAGTTTATGAATCGCGCGGTGTTAGTACACGAGTCCCCTATAGAGGGTCTGGCGACGTGTTGCCGCCATTTTCTTCATCAGTTCTGCGTTTTACATTCCAGAGATTGCATCGAGGCAAGATGTCGTCCGCAAGTGGTGACGAGAGCGAGATTACTTTAAATGAACCCGGTAAGATGGCCCAATATATTAACGAAATACGTGCTGATCCGTTCGCGATTCTGCTGCGTCTCCTCGCCGATGTGCGTTCGCACGAGGCGGTAACAAAAGATAGTAATATACCGGGCGGCACGGCGGAGACCCACGGACCGCCATTAAACGAATGGCGTCTCGCACACGCATGTAATGTGTAAATATTTCGCTCGAATTTTCCGACACCTCTCTCTTCATCGGGAATGCCCCTTTACTTTCAGTACGCCGCACGAGATCCGGTCGCACGCGCAAGGCCGCGGTCGTGGCCAAGAAATCGCCCGTGAAAAAGCTCCTAGCAAGGGCGACACGATCTCCGAAAAAAGTGCAGGAAATCGAAGAGGTCGAGGTACGTAAGTCCGACGAGATGCTATAGTTAGGGCCCGCGATTATCGAACCGCGCGACTCGCCGTGTCCTCGACGAAGGCGATTGATCACGTCGCTGTTTCTAGGAGGAGGAGCCCGTGCTCCAAGAGGCAGTTGTTATGGAGAGCGTCCCAGAGAACGGGGTGCAGAGGTTCGGTGACATTATCATCGAGCAGCACGCTGAAGACGAGTCGTCTATGTTGCATTTGGAATTGGAAGATTCCGGGGACACTACTGTTCATGAGATCAATATGAATCAGAGCGTGCAGATAGAGGCGGATCAAGAAACTGTACCTGACTTAGAAACGGTTACTTCTCAAATTGTAAGCACGGCTCGGTAGCTATTCGAACGATAGCAGAAAGCTCTTAACCATGTAATGCGCGTGTAAATTAAAATTAGATCATCGCACACGTTGGGCCTCACAGGCCCATAGCTACGAATCTAGAAATGCATGGGTGTTTTGAGAAGAGAAATTTTTAGACCGCGCGTAATCTATTGCAGTCAATTTTTATTAAGAAAAATATTGCATAACAGAATGAAATACTAAGCAAATATCTCTTTTAGACTATGAATCATCGTTATCTGAAGCTTTTTCAATATCACGAGAACTGTTCACTTGGGCCTGTCAAGCCCCATGTCTGCATTATAAGATATTTTGTTACTTTTAAGCGCATTAATTACTTTTACGATCGGAGGTGATGGACCTATGTATTAATGTGTAAATTATTCTTTATTAGGATCACACTAATACAGACCATATAATCATAGAGGAGGGCAGTATGGATAAGGTTGATATGTTAAGCGAACGCGAGCAAATAGATATGGAAGGGCAAGATATGAGTAACGATGACACAAATCAACGTGTTTTAATAGATTTCCAAGAAGTAATAAACGAGGATGGGGAAACCATAGCGCAAGTAACAGAGATATTAGAGACAGAGGAGGTTGAGTCCGAGAATGTTATTAGCGAAGGTACTGGGATCGAGGTGATGGAAATAGACGATTGTCAGCCAGAAGAATCGGAAGTTATAGAAACTGTTACAGAGAAGATTGAGGCAGACACAGACGTGTCGGAAATAACCGAAGTGGTAGACACAACGGACGCTGATATGGAATGCTCGTCCGAGGATGCTATAAAGAAAATTGAGCCTGATACGGAAGCTGTGTCCGAAGATGAGCTGCCTACCGAAGCAGCGGCGAAGGTATATCTCACGAATTCTTGCGAATAATACGCGACATATGCGGTTTATACTTCATTTCTAATACACAGGAACCAGAAACGGAGGCAGTGTCCGACGAAGAATTGCCAGCGGCAGCTCCTGCTGATTTAGGAGAAACTGAGTCCGTTTCCGAAGACGAGCTACCGCCAGACGGCGAGAAGAAAAAGAAGAGTGGGATAAAAGCGATGAGCAAAACTCCTGAGAAGAAGAACAAGACGGAAGGCACGAGTAAGTGTGAGGAGAGAGAATGTTTGTCGATCAAGTTTCCTTATATCCCACTATTTCTGTTTACAGACAAACGTAAATTGAACGCAGAGGGAGAGTACGATCCCAGTTCGCCGACGTCTGAGAATAACGACGAGACGCCAGCGAAGAAGGTGGCACTGTCGGCCGAGGCTGACGCCGGGGATAACAAGCAAGAAACTAAGCCGGCGTCGCCAAAGAAAAAGACACTGCCGGAGTTGGAGAAGTATTGGAAAGCCGTGAACGAGGATCCCTCGGATTTCACAGGATGGACGTACCTTCTTCAGTACGTTGATCAAGAAGTGAGTTGAAAATTGCGAAGTTGAGGTGAAGGATAGAATCAGTAAATATAATTAAAATTACCTTTCTTTTCCCGTAGAATGACGCAGAGGCCGCTCGCGAAGCTTATACGAAATTTTTGGAGCGTTACCCATATTGCTACGGTTACTGGAGAAAGTTCGCTGATTACGAGAAGAAGAAGGGCAACCCCGAAAATGTCCAAAGGGTGAGTCAACTCGTTTACCACATTCATTAGGCTACCTCTCATTATGATATCATTTAATTAACGCAATCTAATGAAAATAGCTCGAGTTAGGAAGACGCGTGGGCAGTGTGCACGCACGTAAATATGGTTTTCCCTTCCAACAGCCTAGCACGTCTTGCGGCACCTATACGACTCTCTCCGTTTACCAAATAGCTAGTTACTTAATTATTCTGCGATATCTACAATATTATTGCGAATATTACTGTTTTACTTTATACCGTTATATTGATATTCTACGTATGATATACGTAAGTCAAGCGAAGGCTAGTTGTTTCAATTTGCGATATTTATCGTGCAAGAAGAAAAATTGTGTGTTATATTTACTGTAAGCATTTGTACACATAGCTTACTACAGAAAGTATTGTAACTTAAGCATAAGATGTGGTACCTTACTTAATGTAAGTAAGATTGGGTTGGGTGTTAAGTCAAAGTCAGAAACAAAGACTTAGGACGTGAACGCGCCAGAGAGGGAGCAAGAAAAGTGGCGGAAGACACAGAGGCACCCAGATCGGAACACTCCTTGACTTTAAGGTGAATGCACAATGCTCTGCAATCTCTGTGTTAATTAAATCTCTTTATTTACAGTACGCGTACGATATGTGAGTATACGTTGCTAAAAAAAAACAAAAACAAAACAAAACCGTAATGCTTAACGAAAGCTAAAAAAAAAAGAAATAGGTATAAGTCTACCCGCCACCAGCCCAATCAGTTGTAAACTCTTCTAAATATGATTGCAAATCATTACTACAGGTATTCGACCAAGGTTTGAAAGCTATTTCGCTCAGTGTCGACCTTTGGCTGCATTACATCAACCACTGCAAAACCGTCTACGAAAAGGATGAAGAGAAGCTCCGAGAACAATACGAACGAGCTATTCAAGCGTGCGGCCTCGAATTCAGGTTTGAATAGTCCCTTGTTCCGCGTATACATATCGCTCGCGGTTGAATGTTTAACAGATGGGAACCGATCCTCTTCTTCAGATCCGATCGCCTCTGGGAAAGTTACATAAAGTGGGAGCTGGAGGGAAAACGCCTGAGCAGAGTGACGGCACTGTACGACCGCCTGTTATGCACACCCACGCTTGGCTATATTTCCCACTTCGATGCATTTCAAGAGTTCGTCTCCTCGAACCTGCCGAATCGTATCCTAAGTGTCGACGATTTTCTCGCGTTGCGCGCGGAAGTGAAAGCTCTTTTGAAGTCGGATGACAGTACCTCCACTTCTGCAGCGGACGATGCACCGCCCGGAGAGGAGCCACCGCCACACGAGCTTCTGCCTACCGATGAAGAGACCCGCGCTATACGGGAGAAAATTATCAGCAGCAGGCGTAAAATGCACAAAGCTAATATTAACGCGGTCGCTGCGAGATGGTCGTACGAGGAAGGCGTAAGTATATTAAGCTCATTTCGTAATTGTTTATGCTGGTACTTATTCCCGGGTTCTCAACGATAGATCAAAAGGCCATACTTCCACGTGAAGCCTCTAGAGCGATGTCAATTGAAGAACTGGAAGGAATACCTAGACTTTGAAATTGAACAGAAAGATCAGAACCGGATAATCATCTTATTCGAGAGGTGCTTGATAGCGTGCGCTCTGTACGATGAATTCTGGATGCGAGTAAGTCACCGATATGGTTTTAATTCGTTAAAGTGTCTCTTGTTAAGGATACATGCTTATATACCTGTGTGTTTTTTTGTAGTTTGTTCGTTACCTGGAGTCTTTGAAGGGGGACAATGTGGAGAAAATAAGAGACGTGTACTCCAGAGCTTGCATGGTTCACCATCCAAAGAAACCAAACCTGCACCTGCAATGGGCAACCTTCGAGGAAGGTCAGGGCAATTTTGAGAAAGCAGCCAGCATACTGGAGAATATTGACAATGTATTACCAAACATGTTACAAGTGGCATATCGACGAATAAACTTGGAACGCAGAAGAGGGGATTTAGACAAAGCGTGTACATTGTATGAAAATTACATTAGTAATAGTAAAAATAGAACAATCGCGAACAATATCGCCGTGAAGTACGCACGATTTTTGTGTAAAGTTAAGAACGACGTGGACAAGGCAATTAAAGTATTGCTGAAGGTACGTCGGCAATCCTGAACGTTGCATTAATTTCCGTTCGCTTTCGATGTAAATTATTTTATACACCATTTATAGGCGACAGAGAAAGACAAAGACAACCCACGGCTGTATTTGCAATTAATCGATCTGGGGATGCAGAGGACTCCCGTGGATACCCAAGAAATCGTAGGGTACATGGACATGTTCATCGAACGCGAGCACGCTGATCTCGAGCAGAGAGTACTTTTCGCGCAGCGTAAGGTAGAATTCCTCGAAGATTTCAGCCCAGACATTCGGCAGGTGTTGAAAGCGCACGAGCAATTCCAGAAGTGTATCAAACAGGCGAAGGAGCGGAAGAAGACGAAAAGCGACGACACCAAGGCGTAAGTATTATTCGCGGAAGGAAGAGAGGATTTATAGCTGATGAATCGTACTAAATGAGAATTCTGTTTTCGCGCGTCACAGAGATACGTCTCCTCCGAAGAAAGTTAAGACTGGCGATCAGGCGAACGTGCCGCCGCCACCTTCTGTCAGCTCGCAGTCATCTTATCAGTACAGCAGCGGCCCGAGCGGACCGTATCAGTCGCAGCAACAATTCCAAGGCGGTCAGTACGGCGGTCAAGGCGGGTATCAGCAGGGTTACCAGCAATATCCACCTCCCTCTGACCCCAATTACGCTAATTATCAGAATTGGCAATACGGCCAAGGCGGGCCGCAAGCATACGGGCCGTACAATCAGTGGGGCTCTTATAATTATTATTAGTTGATTACAAAATGTTTTTCCTATACCGGCTTTCATTGCGTTACTAATTATGTCTACTGTACATTTTATAACCTGTATTCTTCTTTCATCGATAAGAAAAGGGAAACGAAATTCTTCCAAGTCCCAATGACACATCGGTGACCTGACACGGATCCTAAATGCTGCATGTCGCGCTGATGGTTCCTTTCGATACAAAACTGTTTCTTTGCATGAACCTCTGTCTTAACGTGTTTTTCGAAATAAGTAATATCGCAGTATAGGGAATACTAATAAATTTACGACTGTTGACGAATATATTATTGGAAGCGTAACACGAGATACCAGGTAATTTAGAGAGAGAGAGAAAAAAAGGTTGCTATACTGTGTACGAGAGTGTGAGCAACGTTGCATTCGATATTTTCTATATAATCGTATATATCAAGGGAAAATATCTCGTATCTTCAATTGAATTTAACACGATATCAACTTCTGATGCCTTTGATCTTTTATTCCGTGACGTTGTGTTACTTGTTCGACAGCAGACCGGCGATTGGCGAATCGTCGCCCTTAATTTGTAATAAGTTCTCCTTCTGCGCGTACTTAGTTTGTAATAATAGAGTTTCTGACGATACGCGCCGAGCGTGTATCGCTTGACCAGAATTAGGGAATATTTGTAAATGGAAAGAACAGATGCTTGAACGCTGCGTAACAGCCACCTTGCGAGATATCCACGGGATAAACGTTGTTAACAATTGTCGATACATTTTTCGATAAAACGGGAGAATCGAGAGACTCTGCTACATTTCTAGAATATGCTCGGTTATAGGGAAAGTAAGATCGTTGGTGGAACTCTATATTAAATTCTTGCGTTGCACTCATTTTATGTTTGTTGTAATCTCGCATTTGCGGCTAGGATCAGAATTTTGTTAATCGGCACAGAGGTCACGCGCGACGTTCTGTTGGTACGTGAATTTTTACGAATTTGCAGCAAGCGCAACTTGAGATGGTACGCGAGCAGGTTTTTAACATTGTCAGCGTATTGCTTATAGCGATTTAGAATTTCAAGGAAATATATGTATTCCTGATTATCACGAGAAGAGAACATAATTTTAAAATTACTTTGTGAATTCATGTTTCAGTTCACATAATTTTGCTAATAAACGATTAAACGTCTTTGAGCATTATGTTCGTAACTTTTAGATATTCAGTGATTTAACGTTGTTTGCTTGTTGTTTTTTTTTTGTGTAATTGGATCGTAAGCAACTGCCGGATATCGGGATAGGAACATAATGTAAAGACACAAAAATATTGTAAGAAATATTTTTTTATTACGAAAACATTATTGCTACGATTCCGAACAATTATAACTGTGGAAACGCTATATTTCTACTTTATTTATTGCGAGCTCGTAACTTTATGTACGAATACGAAACATGTCTGATCTTTTTTTTATCGTTGCAAAATATACAGCTCTTCGTAATCTAAGCAATACAAATTGGTATAACATGCGTGTTGCATCGGTAAAAAAAAAATAGAAATGTCATTTAAGACGAGTTTCAATATCATTATGAAAGACGTTAGTTTCATGTATATCTTTATTATGCCACTACAGCGCTTGAAGGCATTGCGTTAAGTCCGCAGGTACCGTCTCCTCTGTAAACTCTGTAATATCCTTGTTCGCCCCATTTTGGGCTCCAGCTGTTCTTTATTATCCAGTACGGTAGTTCTCTATGGAAGAGACGATCATCTGGAAAAGTAAAGAAGCACAAATGCGTTACACAAACGATACAGTGAACTGCTGCGTAAACAAATTTTAAGAGCTTAGTACTTACGACTTGTACCATATCCGACAATAAGGACGCCATGGTCCAGACTCTCAGGGCTACACAAGAAGCGAAATGGATGGGAAACTCCACCCATGTAAAATTGCATAGCGTCAGCATTAATGGCAATCGAAATCGGGCCATTTTTCACTAGCCACTTCGCCATATCCGTTTCGTTCGAGGTGATATTTACAGCGGAGACAACTTGCACTTTAGCTTTGTCTTTGGCGAAATGGCACTTTTCATTCTTGGCATCGTAAGGGTATTCTTTTTCTAATTCCAGACCGCCCAGCTTCTCTATCGTTCTGTAAGCGTTCTCCATCTCCCCTCCGCCGCACCCTTGGTCCATGGTGTCGCAGTCCACTAATTCTTGCTCCGATAACGATAACAATTTCTCGTGCTTGATCGCGTATTGACCTTCTACGTTCCCAGTCACGGAGAATGCCCAACACGAGCCACATTGGCCTTGATTTTTAACGGGCGTCACCGCGTTATGTTCGCGCCAGTCGAATTTAGGTGGCAACTCAATGTCGGGTATCTCAGCCATTGCGAGAGGTATCTCATTCTCTTGTCTCAAATCGGGTCGATAGCCTAAATGACGTACCTTGAATTCTTCGCGCGTTAGGTCCGCGAACATCGTGATGCCATACTGCGCTGTTCCTCGCTCGAATTTTTGCAAATCATCAATAGTACCCAGGTTCCGCTTGAAGATCGCCAATCGCTTCTCTTTCTCCTCGGGAGAAGAATAGATTTTATCGTGTTCTTTCAAGAAGTTTTCGAACAGATTCTCGGCTTTGATATCGTCAGCCAGTTTCATCATCTTCTGACTGTATTGGGCGCCTCGCAGAGCTCGCTTTACCCGGTTGTTTACGTCACAGTTGATGGTAATTTCTGGAGATCCTTTATCGTTCCATGGCTGAGACCATATCGTGAACAAGCACTGCTGGATCTCGCTTCCCGTTTTCAACTGACAATTGGATTTCACGCCCTTTAGACACGTGCTCGTGCCCAAGTTCACTTTTATTTTGTACAAGTACCCGGAGACCACTTGCTGCGAGGCTTCCACGATTTCTGTTATGATCGGCTCATTTGTACCTTCTACATTCTCCGAGAACTTCTGCAATCCTTTATTAGCGAGATCCTGTATTTCAGGGTCATCTGTACGTTTGGTGCTTGGCGCCCCAACGAGATTAGACCTCCTCCTATTCCTACGTAAATTGCGTGATTCGTTAGCCACAGCCCCCGCAGATAACGACTCACCGCTTCCTTGTACTTCGCCGTTTATTTCGGGAGCTGATCTGGCGTTCCTCTTATTTATAGTGGAATCGCTTTTAAGCTCACAGTCGATGGTAATTTTCGGCGACCCGTTATCTAACCACGGCTGGGACCATAATGTGAACAAGCATTCCTGGATTTCACTGTCCGCTTGTACCTTACAATCATCTTTCTTGCCCTTCGGACAAGTGCTCGGACTCACCCTGACTTTTATTTTGTCCAATGTCCCAGACACAACTTGTCGAGAAGCTTCAATTATTTCTACTATAATAGGTTCGTTCGTGCCCTCATAAGTTTCTGAAAACCTCTGTAATCCTTTCTTAGCCATCTCTCGCACCTCCGGATCGTTAACATCCTTTTTACTAGGCGCACCAAGCACAGGGATTGAGTCACGGCTCCTCTTGTTTCTATTTAACACGGGCGATTCATTGTTTGCGGAGGATACTCTCCTCGGCAGAATAATATCCTCCGTAACTTCTTCCCTCTGTATTTCAGGGTTCGGTTTATCCTCCCTTACAGGCAAATCAAAATCTTTCAGAAATTCCCCGAATTCTCTGGCCTTATCCTCGAATCCTTGAGAATGAACGTCATCGTCGTTTCGATCTAATAAAACTTTCACGACAGGACGTTCCGTTACTTCTGGTTGCTTTTGTCCCTCCGATTTTACAGGTGTAGCATAAGTGAAATTATCAAGAATGCCTTTTAAGCTTTCCAAAGCCTCGGTTTTCTCAATATTAACTTCTCTGTTAGGAGTAGGCGTTACAAGCGCTTCAGAATTCAATGTCGAATAAGAATTATTATCCACAGTGCAGTTGTTCCTGGTTATTACACGGGTGGGTTGTTGCCAGCGTTGCTCGAACGTCACCAAGCAAGTTTTAATAGGAAGATTTGCTTGTAGAGAGCATTGCGAATCGTCTATCGCATTTTTCAAGCAGTCGGATTCCCCTATGCGCACCAAAACTTGGTACTGTATTATGTTAGACGTGGGCGACACGGCACGCGTTAGTTGAACGATATCCACAGCTTTGTGTTTAAAGTCATTTTGTACGAATTCATCCATCGACCTTGCCACTTCGTCTCCAAACAGGCTCGACGAAGGCAAATTTGGGTTCAGCTCGTAGGGGCATCCCGGGCAATAAGTAGGGCTGGATGCTCTCACAGCTATGAACGGCTTCTCGTTATGATCCCTGGTGTTCTGAATCTCGTGATCCAGCTCGACAGTTTGATTGGTGATAATCTGTTTGTCAAAACTCTCGTTAATCTCTTGCTCTTGAGTATTCTCTTGTATCTGCAACAGATCGTCCTGCGCCGATTGCGGATACAGGTACATGCATTGTATGGATTCTCGTAGGACATTTATAAACCCTTGCTCGTGCTGTTTCACTTCAACGGTGCACGCCTCTCGAGGGCACGGTTCCAAAGAATCTTTGCAAACAGCGGTCAGATCGAACGTTAGTCTGTATATTACATACGGCGTCTCTTCCTGAAAAATTCAGCGAACAGACAATGATTTGGGTTGAAAGTAATGGTCAAGAGTTTTTCGCGGAAAATTTGGAAATTTTAATCTTTATTAATAATGATGTGCTTCTGGGCACGGAATATATTAAGGAGACATACCAGCTTTTGCGCGCTGATCAGGTTACCACCCTTGTACGTGTGATGCGTCGGGGAATCCTCGTTCAAAGAATTTAAGGCACTTTGAATCAACGGCTCTGGCACATTCTGCACTGGCTTGTTCGCGAGACAAGAAGACACGAGTATAAAGTTAATGAAAAGGAGAAATATAAAGCGCGCTGCGCATAACTGAAGACCTGCCATCTTTCTGCATGTACGCCACAGCTTTGACCTCCAACTGACGCAGCAGTCTCCGCGATTCTTTATATATTGGTGAATCAAAGATGATAATCAGCAACGAAGCTTCGCTCGACTTTGATCGCTTTTGTGCTCCACGCGACAGTGCCTATGCGCTGTATAGGAAATTGAATATTTCGGGTTGCAACAGAAGCGATTTATGGGGCAACTGTCTAACTTAAAATAGCGATAAAAGATTGAAGCGGAAGGGTAATCGCTCAGACCAATAAAAACATTGCAAATGTTTTTAATTATGGACGTGCTACATCCGTTGACACATTTCATTTTATTGCAACAAAGATAAGATAGTTTCTGTAACTCAATATGCAACGAATTTATGCGTATGTGAATATGTATGTTCCGCGAACGGATAATACAGCGTCGAACACAATGGTCATGTAGGACCGGTGTCTTCGGAAAGAGGTGGAGTTATTAAATTAATAATTGTCTGATGATTGAAGGCACTTAGACGAGAACAGGCATGACTCAATAAGGTGCAAAATATAGCAGAAAAGACAGAAACTGTGCATGAATCACGGGTGATGTAATCCCTTATTCGGGGCCATTATCTAAATTCTTAGATTTGCAATAATTTACATACAATGATGTATCGATTCGGCAAAAGTTTAAGCTAACGGCAGGGCCGGCGGAAACATTATGCAATTTATGCGCCGCGTAAGGGCGCCAGCTGAAGGGGGCGTTAAAAACTATATCGTACGCTTGATAATAAAGGAATCCAACTCCCACATAAACAAAATGTGAACGCGATTCTTTTTTTTTTGTATTCCGTAAAAGCGAAACATATTAAATAGGAAATAGGTGCAAAAATTTGGCGCGGAAAAAATTTTCTTATTTTAGGGTGCCAACTATCCTCGCGTCGGTCCTGGTTAACGGAAGTATGTTTCAGGTAAAGTTTTCAGTTTAAGTTCTTCCGAAACAATGCAGAGAAATTTATAGATCTTTGGAAATATGAATTTGAATATTTTCTGTTCCCAAGAGACAATTGTTCCTCCTGAAGTATCTTATTATTGAGTACGTAAAAATTGATAAGGCTAACTAGCGATTATTTCCATTCGTTGATCTGATATGATGTTTTTCAAATTTCAGCAAACACTCAAGTCAGTTTTAATCCGTAAACATATTTATCGATTTTAAACTCGAGAACATTTCTAGAAATTTTCCGAGATCGTTTTAGAGTTAACGAGTCTCCGTTGTCGCGTTCAAATCTTCCCGCCCTGCTGAAAACTGATATAACTATTTCCTGGCTTCCGGTTGTCAGAGGAGCAGCAGCTGTTCACGGCGTCGAAGTGTTCGTCTGTCTTAGCCGCAGTATTCTCGGGAACGCAACGCTCTCAACAAAGTTTCGTGATAGTTTGTCCGCGTTCTATGGCACGCTATTGATTTTCATTGGTAAGCGAACGCAATGTTTATCCTGATTCACTTTTATGCAAAATCCACATAGGAGGTAAACGTACGGGCTACCACATTGCGGTGAAGTTGTTATCGATTTTCTGCTCTACTCTAGCTATCGTTTCACCCAAAGCACCGCACCAAGTGCTACCAAATTTATCGAATTTCATATTAACGGCTTCTCCCTTTCTCGAGCTCCTTTTGTGAGAAACGTCCGTGAGTGTCTCCTTTCTGTTTCGATAATCTCTCACTTCTAAATCTAACTTCGCGTTCGCGTCTATGCTAGTCTGATGGAATTTTTCTTTGCCTTTTGGATTCTTCCAAATGCTTGTAGTCTCCTCCCACCTTATGAAGTACCATTTCGATATATCTATAGGGTGTTAAGATTTCTGCATTGCACTACATAGTTCTTCGTGCGATAGTTTCTCTCATTGTGAAATACGGAATGTTTTCATACACATCACTGTAACAGTTGATATACCTAGAACTTTGTGTTTCCTGAGTTTTTATGGTGGTTCTATACATCTTCATTGTGTACATGCTTGAAGAGTAATTAAATAGGTGTACAGCAGATGTACAACTATTTTCTGAATTAGAACTAATACATTTGATGACAAGGTAGGTAG
Organism: Andrena marginata; assembly: GCA_963932335.1. Lineage (NCBI taxonomy): Eukaryota > Metazoa > Arthropoda > Insecta > Hymenoptera > Andrenidae > Andrena > Andrena marginata. The sequence continues at coordinate 10,648,221 of OZ010661.1, forward strand.
AATTTCATTCAGGTGGCTGTTCTCATCAATGGGATTTAAAAAGTGTTGCATGTTGTAACGTAATTACAAAATTAAGGGACGGTGATACTTGTATTAGAAGTGCTTTAACCTGTCACTATCAGATAGTAATGTAACAATCGGAAAAACAGAGATATAAATGCAATGATAATAGTCGAGCATTTTATCTCTCGGATGGTTCTCAATCCATCTCTACAAGTTTATGATTCTTCCACTACTGGACGTTCTTTACATAACATTTCTCTCTATACACTATATTTCCGTGGCTCAAGCTACGCTCCTTTCACCAGAGGATAAATTGAATTGGTCGAGAGACACTGTTCGCCACTCGATGCGGCTTACTTTCGATAAATGTCGCAGCCAATCGGCAGCTGCTCTGCCGTTCGATTCGTTTGCATTGAGGATCAGCATAATAAATCAGGGGTTCTCAAATAAGCCGAGCGTCTAGCCTGTGGCGTAACGCAACGGAACAATCGATTTTACTCGATTGCGTGCAGCGGTTTATGACGCAGGACAAAAATGCTCGACGCGCGCGTAATCGATCGCGAAACAGATTAGGCGTAGCGTCGTGCCAATTTTCTCGCAAATCACAATCGCGATTCGTTATTAAATGCGTATTCCCGCGTGTTGAATTTGCAGTTTCGTAATAGCGCCTTCCTATTGGCGGCTTCCATTGTCGATGACGTCCTACCCCCACCCGAAGCGGCAGCCACCGCGCTGATACTCCGCGTCTGCTCGGTGCTCAGTAGACGTCTATCAATCTTCGGAGGGTAGGGAGCGTAGCTCCGAGTTTTCATTCTGCAGTTTTACCGGTTTCCCTTTTAGGACAGTGTCAGTGCGACAGTCATCCGAGTTTCTTCCTCGTCCCTCCTCGAAGCAGTCGCCCGGATCCGTGAACAGTGGAAACACCCATCGGCGAGTTTCACGGTTAGTAATAACAGCTAAGCCGGACGGCGACACTACACAGATTCTTTCTTCCTTTCCCAAAGTCTCTCGAGATTCGTTGCAATAGAACCTTCCACTCTTCTCCTCGAACTTGACTGCGAAAACTTTGGGATCTTGCGACGTTCTTACGACTGACCGTGGATTCCAATTTTACGGTAAGATTTGGTAAAGCAGTCTGTCGTTCTCGGTACGCGATCGCAGTGGATCAGTGCACATTAAGTAACGATTTTTAATCCCCGCACGTTGCGATTCGCAGTCGTTACGCAGGCGAGGGTATTTCGAGGGTCTCATTAGGTTTCCCGTTCCACGAAGTGAAACGCGGACTCGTTAAAGGTTCGCTCGGCTAATTCGATTTTATCGTAAATATGTTAGCGTCGAATGAAACGCGTAGGACGTATATATTGCTCTGTCAGGGTACGTTTCTATGTCACGTATCTTTCGCGAAGATCGGTGAAGTGCGTTCAACGTCGCGGGGGGATGTTCCTGCCAATGGGCGAGGTATAGTAGCTAGAAGGGATATAGCGAGGTTATAAAAGCTGCGCGAGTCTCAAAGTGTATAGTTTTGTGTGTTTCGGACGGAGAGGCGCGGAAACCTTGCCTCGTTATTTCGATTTCAACGCTGTTTTCAAGCATTGGCCGACGTCGCGTTAACGTTGCCGCTTCGAACCGGCGATTTTATTTATTGATTTCCTAATGTCAGCCGCGGCGCGGCGTCTACTTATCGCACGCACGTGAAACATTATAAATACCGTTCTTGCCTCGCTGTCTGTGCCCTCGAGCATAGAGATTTCGCACGACAACTGTTTACATAATGGAAATGACAGGTTCCGACAGAATCTCTACCGGCTCTAACAGCTGAGAGTCATTGATAACGGCATCGAGTATGCGCGCGCGCGCTTTTCCCTCTCTGCTCTTATACGTGCCCGCGAGCGTGTGTGTGCGCGTTGCATGTGACGTCAGAATATATTTGTATTTTTAATTATGGATGATCGCGTAATTACAGTGACGCACCTGTGAGTCACGAAGGATCCGGAAATGCACTGTAATATTGATCACCTCACCTGTTCTATATTTATTGCTGCCGCTTTTTGTTTAGACTCACTTAACGCCTGAATAGAATCATCGAACGCTAAATATCGATCCGCGTGCCGTGCCTTTGCGCCAGCAATCTTTTCGCCCAACTGTTTCATCTGCCACCGCTGACTGCAACCAGTGGCAATGCATATTTTGCATATAGGTACAGCGCTTCGAGTTAGTTATTTAAAAAGCTTCGCCTAGTTACTTCGGTATTAAGAGTTCTCAGGTACTCGTTTCATTTTCGGTGTTTGTTTCTTGCTTCTCGCTTCTTTGCTCGTTTAATTACAGCGTTGTTGTGTAACGCTGTGAGTCAGGAATACTTTTCTAAAGCTTCCCCTTATCATCGCGAGCGCCCGAGGTAAATATTCGACGTGCTTTGCATCGGAGCCAGGTGTCACGAAAAGCTGTTGCCTCGACCGAAAAGCGCGCGTTGATAAGACTTTGCAGCGACGCGCATCTTGTTATCTGTCAGCATATGATGCTGCAAACTGCTAACAAGAATCCTCAGTTGTTTGACCAACTGATTTGAGTATTGTAGGATATTCTTACACTCGCCGCTTCTCGTATTTTCAATCTGCTTTAATCCAAAACGACTCTTGCTCCACTCGTGACTTTTCTTACAAGTATTCACACGTTTACCTTGCTCTCCGCGTGGCGTGAGGTCATCATTTTCTTCGTCTCATTCTTCAATAAAATTCATTAGGTGATTATAAAGTTTCTTTTCTTCTTACAAAGCTGTTGAATTAATCCAGTCATGGTTTAATACGGGCAGTATTCTATCTGAAAATCCCGAGTAAATTCCTTCCTCTATTACTTCCACCCTCTACAACTTGATCCCCAACACCTCCATGCCTGCGTTAGAGGTATCTAGACGTGGAAATTTAGACGCCTCGTACAACACATTATCTATGAGAGCCGGGAGCCCCAGAAGATGTTGTATCGACCGAGGAACACGCACCAGCATTATCCTTGCCATGATCGCGAATGATATCGCCAGGGTTGCGCGTACTTTATGTAGCAGCGTGTTAGACGCCCAGCATTCGTCAGAACTCAAAGAATCTTGATAGACTATTTGTCCGAGATCCGTATCGGGTCATGCAAGTTGATGCAGAGGAATTTCTTTCAAGGCGGTGTGAACAGGCGGATGACAGAAATATCTCTGTCTAAATAATGTCCCCTCGGCTGGACGTTATCGATTCCCTCCGAATGCTTTTAATTTCTCGTCTATCGAACGCCGATATCTGTGCGCCCGCAGTAGAGGGGCTATACGTACCCGCGTCCTCCAGATCCGACTGGTCGCCCGTGATCTTGGCGAGGTGCACCGTGACCAGGAGAACCGACGCGGTACCTTTCACCCTGGAAACGAGCCAACTTTGTCTCGAGGGCAAGGACAGGCTCCGTAAATTGATCACGCCATAACTCGGGTCGTGATTCCATCCCGCGCTTATTATCTACCGCGAGCTTCGGTGTCCGAAAATTAATAGATAATCGGCTTCTATTCTCACGTTTAGATCGAAAGGGCGCATCCGCAACTTTTGCTGAAATTGAGTTATTGCTGCTTAGTAGCACAGGACTGGTTGACCTATATGTGGATTAAATAAGAAAGGCATATTTCCATTGAAATGGAAGATACAACAGTTTATATTTTTGACGTGTGTCAAATTGATACGTGGTTGTTAAGGAGCTATATACGCTTAGCCGCGGTAAAAGTGAATGATTTTAGGAGTTTCTTTACGGGTTTTATTAAAAATAATAAAAGAAAGTACTTATTACATATGATTTATTAGTCCACAAGGTGCACGAAAAAATTTATTTACTGTAATTTTTGTATTAAATTATTTATGATTTTTGAGGCTCTTTACATCATAGCAGAAAAATTTGCCAGCATGATTTTTGCTTTTAAACATTGATGGATCTAAAAAATACCATTTTGGGCAGTAACTGTAAAATCTTAGTAACAAAAGGCGTAACTGTAATTAATTTTTCAGTGTTTTTTCCACGGGTTTGTCATTTTAACCTTTTTAACCAGATTTAATATTTAAGCTACCACGGCAGTATTCAAATTACCACGGCAGTATTCTACTTAGTTACTCTTTTCTAGTACTTATTCCCAAATTTGTCACAGCGCTTCGTTCCTTGATCTCCTAGTAACTAATCGCGAGAGCAACGTTCCCTAATCCCTTCTTCTCAGCAGCTGTTTTCGCAAAAGTACCCACCATCGACGCGTTCAAATGCCATTTCAAATTCCAACTCTCTACCCACCGATCGCGAGGACCAAGGTCAAGGAAGCGCGTCCACGTCAGAGGCTCGCACAATAGTCGATCCAGCCTTCAAACTCCGCGTTCTACTTCGCGTTATCGCGCGACGGTGTTACTAAAGCGAATCCTCTTGTCGCGCTATAGCTGGCCGTTTCACGCGCCTTGTTTGGATTCCAGCGGAATCTTCTACAAGCTTCCGGCCTTCCTTTCGCTCGGACGCCTCCGCTTTCGCCGCCACAGGAACGTCCCCGCGTGATTAAATTTACAAGTGCCAATTACGAGGCCCTCCCGACGTCTTAATGCATTAACAAGATCTCGTTTCACATTCGGTGCGGGGGGCTGTTGTCTTCCACGCTGCAGCGGGTAACCGGATTCCCTTGCTACGAGATTAGTCGTTGTTGGCGTGGGTGGTTAGTCGCTTTCGAGTATCGAGTTTGGGCTGCGGGGAATTTGTCGTCGACTTAAGGGGTCATGCTCACTCAGGAGGCCGAAAAAAGGGTGGGCTTTGGAAATTTTTTACTCAAAAGCTATAACACATTTCTGAAAAAATCTTTTTTCCTTTTAAGGATTGCATCTAGTACCGTGTATCGTAATTTTTTTTATTTAAAAATATTGATCAATAACTAAGTTCTAAAATAAAAAATTCAAAAGAATTTACTTATTATATTATATTATCTAGTCTTTGAACGAAGGATTTTTTTATCCGATGCTTAGTTTTCTTTTAATTGACGAAAATCAGGCACGATTTATGATAAAAATTGAAACTTTTACTTTAAACATCAACCATTCTTTCCCAAATCAATATTTCGAAAAATCCTTCGTTCGAATACTAGATAATATAATATAATAAGTAAATTCTTTTGAGTCTTTTATTTTAGATGATCGACTTTCGAGCAGCAGTGGTCACCGCAGGAGCCTTTTTTGAGAGAACCTTCGAGTGATGGACAATAACTTAGTTATTGATAAATATTTTTAAATAAAAAAATTACGATACACGGTACTAGATGCAATCCTTAAAAGGAAAAAAGATTTTTTCAGAAATGTGTTATAGCTATTGAGTAAAAAATTTCCAAAGGCCACCGTTTTTCAGCCTCCTGACTGAGCATGACCCCTTAATTGACTGGATAAAGTAATCACCCGGCGATCCCGTCTATCGGGTTCTATTCGAATCGCCGTTATGAAAAGTTCACCTTCCAGGGTGTTCTAGAAGTTGAAACGGAAAGTTTCATTCGTCCTTCTGAAGTCACTCCGAGCGCCACGCATATCGGAGACATCCAGTATCTACTACTTGGGCAAAAGTTAGGTACACTTCGCGTGACGAAGCACCCTCCGTAGGCCGGGTTGCCACAAAGCGCGGGCTACTGTAATCCCCGCGAGACATGCGGAAGCTTGCCAAAAGAGTGACTTATTTATCCGAGCGTATCAATATTAACATCCGCGTATCAGCTCGTACAATAATGCTTCTCTAGCGATGATGAAATGGTGGTGGGTCCCTATTACTTTTTGTATATTTGACAAGGGAAGTTGGGCAACCCGGAAATTCGGAAAATTATGCAACCTTGTGTGCAAGTAGAATAATTCGTCCGTAGGGGAGCTCAATTTTTTTTGGTACCCTTGTGCGGTTTTAGTGGGTGACGTCAACCCTTGACTAAAATGTGGAATTTTCTTTTTCGTGGAATACCTCGAGAACGGTCAGAGATATCGAAAAAAATTTAAATAAAAGTTGCATATTTTTTAGATATCTACAAAACTGCGTAAAATAAATTATCAAATTAAGGATTGGGGGTGGTGGGTAACTCGAAAAGAATGGACTTTTTGGTAATTATTTTTACGCAGTTTTGTAGATATAAAAAAATAGATGCAACGTTTGTTTAAACTTCTTTTTTATATCTCTCACCGTCCTCGAGATATTTCATGAAAAAGAAAATTACGTATTTTTTCAAGGGGTTATATCTATTTTAAAAAATAGATTTGTCTTACGCTAGAACTGCTCTACTTGCGCAGAAAGTTGCATAATTTTCTGAATTTCCGGGTTGCTTAACATCCCTTCTAACTTTCTATAGGCAGTAGGGAGCAAGGGGCCTTGGCACCCCCAAAGAATCAGCTCCCTAAAAACAAAAGAAACCCTCGATTTAATTCGTTAAATAAATTTTCAAAATCACCTAACGAATTTTCTTGTATTAGCATTAAATAAATATTTGTATCCCTTCGACTCAACTCCCCAATATTAAATCCTGACTGCGTCACTGTCTACAGGCATCTCTATACACGAGGCACTGCGAAGGCCATCCCGCTTTCTGTCTCGCATTTATCAGCGCCCCGATCGAAACACTGTCAGGTACACGCGGTGCCCGGAGAATCCTCCGACTCGATCTCCTCCCCCAATACACAGTCGAATGCATTCCTATCCAAGAAATGACCCAGTTAAATCCGATAACTTACAGCCTATACAATCGAACCCCGAGCGCAGACCGCGTGCGGAAATCCTCCGGTCGCATATGCCGCCCGTGGACTCTGAACGCCCAACGGCGTGGCCCGCACGGGCTGCAGCCGCCGACTCGATGCACGCGGTTCATTGCGTTAGGAGGGTTCAAGGTTTGCTCAAACAAGCTTCAGCTTCAGCTAATCGTTCGCGGAGACTCTTTTATCCCGCAGCACGAAAACGGGAGCCAGCTCGCTGGGCGACTTAACGCACACAGCGTTGGAGGTCCCAGCTGATCGGGTGCTGCCGATTCCGGCACGAGGAGTGGGTGGCTACCCAGCATCGTGTGGGTGCGTGGGTGTGTAGGGGGTGGTCTCGCGAGACGCGACGAAGGGGGGAGGAGGGGGTCGAGAGTCGCGGTCGCGCGTCTGCGCGCAATTCGGTCGGTGGGTCGGTCGGTCGGTCGTCGTGGTATTGATTTTCATGGGACGGCACAGCTACACACGAGCTGTGCACACCCCCAGCACGTTCGCGCGTATACATGCACCCACTACGACCGACGGGGCGGCTGTCTTTGCCGAAACTCTGCGTGAAATTTCGCAATCGCTGGCCCTGGTCTCCTCGGGGCTTCTGATTCGTGGCTCCGTAAGTCCTCCGCGTTTCCTCGACGGAAGTATGTACCTACATTCGTCTCGTCGTTTTCTTGTAGTCTGCCCTTCGCCCGATCCTCCCCTGCTGGATATTGGTATCTCTCGGTCCAGCGGGGAGACGGTACTCGAATTCGGGGGATAGCCGTTCAGCGGAATGCTTTGAATCTCGTCGGGCTCCGTAGTCGACTCGATTACCTTAATGGGCTCAGGGGCCTCCACCCCTACCCTGGCTCGCCGGGAAGTTTATCGAGGCGGGAGTTACGGCCGCTCGTCTAACTCGCCTTTCACCCTTTAATGTTGCAGAACACTCGAGCCTACTTGGAAACAGGAGCTTGAGCCAGGCACAGAGCGAGCCGAGGGAGAGAAGAGAGATTCCAGAAGAAGGCTACTCGTCAGGCAGCAGACAAGATGCCTGCCCCGACGACAGCAGAGTCACCGGAGGGGCCCGGTGCCGCGGAGGGAGGACCCCCTCGCACCGAGTTGCAGGAATTACAGCTAAAGTCCGATCAAACTACAGATGAGGTGCGTGTCTGGCGACTCTGAATTTTTATGAGACCACGGTCTAAAGCCGGGAATCCACGTGAAAGCTCAGCTAAGCTATGTTTTTTATGCAGGTGGATCCCTGGCTCAAAGCATTCTTAACCCTTTAACGCCCGAAACCCCTGAACCGTTGCTTTGAAACTGTGAAACTGATATGTTCGTTGCATTTTGTTATTTTTAAATGGAAAATATTGGTGCTTTTTTATATGAAAAAAAGAAGTACTTGGCTGTATTTTCCACTGATTTATTTGAGAAGTATAAGGAAACATGGCGGTTTGAAGTAATAATCCACGATAAAATTTTGAAGAGAAAGTTTACCATCAGGAAAATTACGAATGGTTGCTAATAATAGTTAAATATGAACGGGCGATAGAATTTGATGACTTTTAAAATGGGAGTTAAAGGGTTAATTAAAGTATCTATTAGGGTGGCTCTTATTTTCGACTTTTGAATTTTCTTCGGGGCACCCTCCAGAATAGTTTGAAATAATTAAGAAAAATCTGTGTAATGTTTGAGCTCGATCGGATAACGGGAAAAAGTGCCCCTGGGCCCTTAAACGTTTAAATCATTATTTAACAGCTCAAAAAGTCGATTTTATATAATATCCTTCAAGTTGTTGATTAAATAAAAAAATATGTCAAACAATAGTTGTAGATCCGGGCAAAGAGCATCTTTTATGTTGTATTACTTTTTCTCGCGCGACAAACGGGTTTTGAATAAAGTCGGAGAAACTAAAAAAAACTTTTGTTTTTCTCAAATTTTGAAAGTTTAAATACTTCTCGGACACTTTTTATTTATGAAGGCGTACAAAAAAAGGCTTTCTTATTTTCGAGGAATATTTTTTAAACATTTAAGGGGTGGGGGTCATTTATCGAAATATGCGAAAAAGATAATAAAGAATTTCCTTACACAGATTTTTTTTTAATTATTTGGAACTATTCTAGAGGGTGCCTCGAAGAAAATCTTGAAAAAGAATTTACCAAGAGTAAATAAGAGCCACCCTAGTATCTATAGAATGACGCGTTCCTGCGTCATAACACAGTGTTTATTAACCCCTTCGTGGTCACACCTTCTTCCAATCAGAAATTAGGGTTCACTGCACCCCAGCGTCATTTTCCAGTTATCATTTTCGTACTTTTGAATCTAGTAACTCATGCTCTATAGTCTTTTTCTAAGAATATAAATTTTGATACGATGAAATTTGTAATTGAAAATGCGCGGCTTTCCACAGTTGTAAATAAAAGCGATTTTTTAAATTTTTTTTGGCACTAAATCTCCTTTGGAAGTATCAAAGGCGCGACATTTGAACTCGAAAATTTCCCTTGGGGCGCGACACACCCCGCGTGACCACGAAGGGTTAATTCTCATCCCCCCGCAATCGACGCATCGCTTAACAAACGTAAATGATTTCGTTTCAGTCCCTGGAGAGCACGAGGCGTATGCTGGCGCTATGCGAGGAGGTGAGTTCGCCCCATCCCTATGAAAGATATTCTCTCTCTCTCTTTCTCTCTCTCTTCTATTTACGCATCTAACCTTCATCCTCGATCATCCTCGGTACTAATCCTCGATCCTCGTTACTATAGCGTATATATATATAAAAAAAAAATGTCTATTCCCGGAGTTGTTATCTTGCTCCCCGAGAGATATTCGTCTCGCATAGAGTCTAGAGAGATGCATTGACCGTCGCTGGCGAAATCGTGGCGCGGCTAAGAATCGCGGCAGGATGACGGGCGTATGGCCTGTCCTCGGTAACGGTAGACTCGACGGTCTACGAATTTGAAGGATCCTGAGATAAGAAAAAAAAAAGACGACGATCATGACAGTAACGATAAGAAAAAAAAGGGATAATGGCAACGCGCCGGAGAGAGATGGGCGAAATACCATTTCGGTTGGCGCGGCTAAAAGCAAAGTAAAATTAGGTAAATAGTGGAGGGAATGGCCCGCGATGGCCGGAGCTAGCCTCCGTTCAAGTTGCAACAAACGGGAGAAAAGAACTAGATAAATAAATAAATAGAGAAAGGGCCATTATTTGCCCGCGATGTCGAGGCCCGCTTGAAATAGTATTTGACCCAGCTCCGGCGCCGGGAGCATCCTTTCTCGTTGCTCTGCGTGCGTAGGATGCATTTCGAACGTGCATCCGTCCACCACGGAAGTAAATAATGGCCACACGATCGGGGACATTCGTGGCTTTACGGCGCGACTTTGCCCCGCGACGAGAGCAAAGAGCGGTCCACCTCCCAGAGACCAGGAGGGGAGGAAAAAAAGAAAAAAAGACAAGATACGCTGTCGCACCGGGTGCCAAGCGATATATATTATTTTGTATCGTCCGCTCCCAATGGGATCGCCGCGTATGTGTACTCGGAAGAATTGTAAGACGACGCATCGACGCGGTCTCAGACGGTAATCCGCGGCACGAACGCGGGCGACTGTCGCGTCCCATTCCGCCGTATCGCTCCTTCGCGCCAAGTGTCTCCCATTAAAATAGAAACGAACGATCCTCTCGCCTGTGCCGAACGCAATCGCGATGTCCCGTTGGGGCGACCAAGGACGAGAGGGGGACTCCCTTGCGTGCGCGCGCGCGTTCGTGCGCGTTCTCGCGTTGTACCTGTTCTATCTACGTTCTTCAGCTCCGCATTTCTCTTCCCACATGCATAAAATTACTCGTTGCTTGTGCTCGTGTACATCTTCGATGTATATTCTACTCACGATACGTGTATGTACGTCCCTCTGTGCGTGTGTCTGCGGAACTTTTTCTCTAACTGTGTACATCATACGTGTTTCACTGTCTTTCTCTCCTGTCCGACTTGTCGCTGGATTGTCGAAGGAGCGCACGCAATCGGCGCCGGTAAACCCCGTCACCTGCTCGAGCTTTTTGTTTGTACTTCGACCGGCGACGCGACGGCACCTGAAGTGCCATTTTTACTCTTGATTTACCGCGCCACCCTCTATTTTTACGCTCGCCGAGACTGTACCAAATTAAACCTGCTGTCTGTCTACGCATCGTTGCAAACGGGAGCGTTATCGAGTGTCGTGATGCGCGTGCACGCGGTAAATTGATCGTGCCATTTCTCGCGAGATGTATTTGAGGGCCTTGGGGTGAGAGGGGTGTAATTCCATTTTTTTAGTTTTTAAAACAGAATTCTATATTATTTAGTGCGCGTTTGATGCAAATCCGCTAACAAGAGCGCGATTTATTGCAATGAAATAAAAATAGAAATATTAATATTAATATTTAAATACAATATATATAAATATAAGAAATATAATATTGAATATAAGATTTTATACCTATTTTTGGCGAAAAAAATATTCTATAATAGAAACCAAAATATTAATATTAATAGAAATAAAAATATTAATATTAATATTTCTATTTTTATAGAAATAAAAATATTAAATTAATATTTTAGAATATTTTTTATAGAATTAAAAATATTAAATTAATATTTTAGAATATTTTTTATAGAAATAAAAATATTAAATTAATATTTTAGAATATTTTTTATAGAAATATTAATATTAATATTTTTATTTTTATTATAGAATATTTTTTACCAAGAATAGAAACAAAATCTTATCAACTCAATAACTACTACTTATTCTGTGAAAATATATATTTTTCAATTAATGTTCTCTTGGCTCTTGTTACTGTTAAGTCAAAGCAATACTTTCATAAACACATTTTTCCTAATTTACTCGAAGTTGGCAAAGATTAAGCTGCACCCCTCTTTCTGTAAGCTCCTCCTTCTCCTTTTTACCCTCGCGTTTATCGTCTTCTCAGTGGGCAGCTCTCGCCGCCGAGGGGTTGAAAGGCACGCGTCGGGGTGTGACGGGGTTAAAAGGTCATTGCGTCGCTCCGTTCCAGTTTCTTCTGCTACTTTATCTCTGTGGCTGCACTAACTAGCACGTATCGCATATACATTATATATCTCGAGCACTGGAGACGTCGACGACTGTTTTCCCGGTGTACGTACATACTTTAACGCACGGACCATGCTATGTTAAGACCACGTGCGGGGCGGACTGCCGCCCATTTCGGTCAGTCGATCCTGCCCTCTGCGAGAAAGGAGACCGAGCGAACGAGCCTGGATGCGCTAGGGGGCAGTTGCCGTTATTAATTGACCCCATCCCTAAAAAAAAACGACTCTTAATGCTGCCAGTGGTGGAGGATATTTTTTTTTCAGCAACGGTGAATCCCACGCCCCCCGACACACAGGGTCTTTGGAATGGACGCTACGGAATTGAGAGAACTCGCGTTCAGACGCGATACGATATCGAAGGAAACAAGGAAGAGATCGATGATCGCGCGGGTACCATTCACGATCACGTGGGCGAATGGTGCGCACTTCGACCCCTTTCTGTTCGTCGCGTGGACATTTAACAGGGGTTTCTCTGTTCTCTTCTCTCTTCCCCCCTCCCACGCAACCTGTCTCTCATATTTTAAATTCTTCCCCGCCTCCTCGTGTCTCTATACTTCTCCCCCCCCCCCCCCCGACCCCGCCGCGGGAGTCGAAGCGGACCGTCGGAGATTGCGATCGATTCGCTCACGGTTCCGTACGACCGGCATATCAGAAGAATTTAACGATCCCCCTCGTATGTACGTGCACGGTCCTCTTTCGGTTGCTTCCGCCTCACCTGTCCCCCTTTTTCTGTTTCTCTTCCTCTGTGGAATGTTGGCCGTAAATTTTTTAAGAAACGTCGGTTCGACGATCGGTAAACGGGGGGGTTCAACTCGAGACGCATTTAAGAAAATGTCGCACGCGATCTTTTTTAACCGACTTTAAAAAGGAGGAGGTTATAGATTTGACCCGTTTGTATTTTTTTTTTACAGTAACGGTAGGGTGTGTAATAAAGTTACAGTAGAAGCATAATCTCGAACGAGGAGTGATTTGATTACGGTCGCCCAGTGTATCAATTTTAACCCTCGCTTGGCGCATATGTACCTACAGCTGATATTAGTATCCAGGCGTTCGGCGTTTGGGAACGGCTTATGGTGTGCTATTGGCACATAGGTGGCGCCCGCGTTAGCTCGGTATTTATGAAGCTCGTAAAAGAGTAACTTGTGAGTCGGCGTTGGGGGAATTGGTAACGCGGCTGGCTATTATGCGGAGGACACGAAGATCTTGGGTTCGAATCCCACCGGCCGAGACTCTGTTTTTCGCGCACAAGTATATTACTTCTTGAAAGTATAAGAATATTAGATAATATTAACAAAATCGAATCTAATTTACGCGAATGAAATTACACGGGATAAAATATAAAAAATGGACCCTGCGCGCAACGCATGGTCCAACTAGAATATATATATTCGCCATACAAGTGTCTAAGCTTTCCCTTGGCAAATTTTATCGCGACTCTCTCGAAGCACAAATACAAGCAACGATTAAAAAACCGATCGTCGAACCAAGGAGAATGATCTCTCGCCTGGACCAAAACGGTGATGACGACCGCCATCCGGCGACGGTTTACGGGCGTGTACCCTTCAAAAGTTAGCCTCGTGATTTCGTTGGAGGCTGTGCGAGCCAGGTAAACGACGCCGAACAACGAGCGTCCAACGCAAAAGAAAGAAAGAAAAAAAAACAAGGATCGTTTCTCGATCGGTAGCGCTAATCGAGAAAGGAGCTCGCGTACACGGCACCGACGCCTGATCTTCTGCCGGTTTGCTACCAGTACACGTGTACATTTTCTGTATTATTATCCGTGTTGCTGGCTGAACCGGGGCATCCCTCGATATTGTCCGTGTCGCTGACTGCGTATGTACGTGTTGTCACGTGTGCGGTGTGTGCCCACGTGTGTGCCCGCTTGCTTTTCTACTCGACAGAACGTACACTCCGCTCGATCGCCTGCCCTGCATCGGCGAGCGCGCCCCAGCGCGGCGACAGCTACCTCGGCCACGATCGGGCACATTCGGTCTCTCGCTAAGAAACTAGCGAAAGAGAAGAAGAGATCGTCGTGACAGCGAAGGGACTCGTCGCGGCCAGAGCGTAGCTTTCGTTCGAGGGGGTGTACTCGCCCGCCTACTCGCAGGCAGTGTTCTCGAAGCAAGCTTTAATTAGCCCCGCGATCGATCAACCGCTCGCGTACACACGGCTAGCCGACGAACGTGGACCAGCGCCGTGGCTAATTGATCGCTCGCTTCGCGAACTCTGCCGCCCGCCTGCCTTGGCTGCCTGGCTGCCTTCTCTGTGTGTGTTTGCCTGTCCTCCACCGACACACTCTCTTCATTCACCCAGCCCCCGCCCACCCCCCCCCCCCTCTCAGTGCATCGTGCTGTCACTTTTCTGGCTCGCGGATCATTCCCGACGCGACCGGCGACCTGCTCCGTGCACAGAACATTCACTCTCGCCACCCACAGAGACACACAATCCCCCGTGAAGAGGGACACCTCGGTATCGCGATGAGGCAGGAAGCTGTGCGCCCACCTATCGAGCCCGCGGCGGATAGGCTCGCTATCCACGGCTGCGGTGGCGCAGGGACAAGCCACGTCGCTCTTCACAGACACACCCAAATGCATCGTGATCGTGTCTCCCCCGTGGTTCACTATGCTCCCTTCATTTCATTCTATTCTTCGTTTTTTTTTCTCTCTGTCTCTCTCTCTCTCTCTCTCTCTCTCTTCTCTCTCGCTTTCGTCCTCGCCGTGTCGCGTGGCCGCAGAGAGCGCGCCACTCGGCGAGGAGCGACTCGCGTCCTCCGTCTTTCTCTACTGAAAACTTTCCACTTCATGCACATTTCCTACGCGGGTGAATGCGCACGCTTCTCTCTATCACCGTCCGCGAAGCCGGGCGAGGAAAGGGGCAAAGGTCTCGGCTCTCTGGAGGAGCAAGCCGCTAATTAATTCCAGCGAAATGATACACGGGTTGAATCGAGGGGACCCGGCGGGCTCCCGGGTTTCAGAGGGGGATCCGAGCATCGAGATCGGCTCGGGATTAATTCCCACCGTTTCATTTAATTACGCGACTTTTATTCCGCGAGAGGATCTTTTACAAGGAAACGTTCGCGGACGTGGAATTTCTTTCGTACTCTCTGTCCCCCGATCGGGTAGAGCAGGCTGCAGCAAAAAAGCCGCGCCCTTGGATCCCGAGCCTCGTTTTTTTAACGAGTATCTCCGCCGATCTGGATGCTTGGACCGAGCCGCGGAAGCCCCGAGTAATTCCCTCGCGGTCTCTCGAGCCTATTCAATCCGTTCTTTCTCTCCGCGCCGAGTGGCGTATTCCTTCCGAGCTCTCTGTTTCGTTGAATTCGCTCGAGCTACTAGACGGTGGCCTCGGCTCCTCGAGCAGAAAAAAAAAAGGAGAATAAGTATCGTCCGCTGAAAGTTGAAACGGCGATCAGAGCCGCCGCGCCGAAGCCCCTTTCCTCCCCGCGGCTTTAACTCGGCCGAGAGAAGGAAGGCCCGTCGCTCCTTTTCTTGGCTCTCCCATTCGGTCACTCGCCGCTCTGTCTTCTCTTCATTCTCTCCTCCACCGCGATCTTTCCGACTTCTGTGTGCGTGTGTTCTACTTTTACATTTACTCGGGCGTTCTTCGCTCCCCCCCCTCCCCGTTTGAGTCCCGAGGATCTCTGCCCGCGTCTCTCGTCCCCGCCTCTCTCCCCCCACCCCCCGGAATACACGGGTGAATCACGACCGGATCAATTAAAGCGGAGTTAATTTGCAATCGACGCGAAAACCGTTGGACACGGCCTAAAGGGAGGAAGAGTCCCCTCTCCCTCCGTTCTCGCGACTCAAAACGACCGGGGACGCCTCTCGTTTCCCTTTGTCTTGCGCATACCACTCGATCTACTTTACCTATCCACGAGACTACTGTGTATTGTACACCGTCTTGTATTCTGCGATACTTGTCCCTTTACGTACACTATATTGTGGACCTTCCTTTTCGTTCGTTGGGTATTCAGACTCTCCTAGACTGTTTTCAAGTAGTGCTCTACTTCTCTCTCTCTCTCTCTCTCTCTCTCTCTCTCTCTCTCTCTTCGTCTCTCTCAGTCTCACTGTTTCACTCTCTCTCTCTCTTCCCCTTCTATCTATCTGTCTGTCTCTCTCGAGCTATCTTTCTCGCGAGGATCCTCTTCTCTTCTGGTTCGTCGACTCGAACGAAGAAGAGAGAAAGTATCGGATGCTACGGAAGAGAGCTCGAGATTCTCTCCTCCCAGTATATTTAAAATAAAAAAAAAATACAAGAGCGCTTTCGACTCGTCGCGCGCTAGCGAAACAGAACAACAACGGTAACGACAAAAGTAAAACGAGTATGTGCCAAAAAAATAAGTAAAGCAAATTAAGTACAGAGAAAAAGAGTCCAAAGTCTGCGCGAGCGCTCGCGCTCGTATACGAAATCTCGATTAGCCAGAAGGGAAGATCCGACAAATGAGAGTATATATATATAACAAAAAAAAAGTTAAAGTAAAAAAAAACCTACAACAACGGCGACGACAGTCACAGAGCAACAGGAACAACAACAACTACAACTACAACAACAACATCGTCATGATCGATAACAACATCAAGAACAACAACAGCAACAACAAGCGACAGGCCTAATATAATCTAGAGCTCGAGAAACAAAGTCAATACTCATTCGAGAACGATCTACGCGTGCGAGTATAGGACCAAAGTAGCAAAACAATATATATTAGGTATATATGAAAAAAAAAAAGAAAAAAGAAAACGTGTCTCTATCAATCCGTGGTAAACGTGTTTCCGTTGCTTGTCCACCCTGTCTGCCCACCTGCCATCGTCACACAGACAGGACAGTATGTAAATAAGTAAATAAAACACGTGTGCGTGTCGTTGCAGCATCCGCCTGCGTCGTGAACGCGTCAAATGGCTAATCAAACAAAGAGCGTCTCGTCTGGAACAGAAAACAAAAAAAGAGATAGTAACAAGTAACGACCGAAAAGTAGATCAACTTTTACTCTCACTTCTGTTGCCAATATATCACGCGCACAAAGCCCCCCCGCCCCCCGCCCCTCTGATATAATATAACCCAGCACCGTTTTGCGAACGATTAAAATGAACGAAACCTCGAACTTGCTTCTCGCCCCCACTTCTCTCCATTCACTTCTCTCCGTACACCCTCCGTCTCTACCTAACCGTTATACTATATACTACTACTAATATACTACTAATATTACTATACTATATACTTACTACTGCAAAAAAAAAAACAACTCTCTAACACTGGTGGTGGTTGTCTGTGTTGTGCTGCCTCTGTCTGTCGTAGAGCAAGGAGGCTGGCATCCGTACTCTGGTCGCGCTCGATGACCAGGGAGGTGAGTGAATCGCTTTTTAGCCATATAAGTAAACAACAGGAAGAAGGAACCTCGCCTGCTCTCATCCACCCATCCACCTACACCCACACCGACAGATACACACCCACGTACAAATGGACTGCGTCTAGCCCCGACCCCCCCCCCCAAAGCACCCCAACCCCGCCAACCCTCCCGTCGCGGACGTTCCGTCGTTCCCCGCGGGGAGAAACCGCGAGGGTGGAGCGCCCCCCGCTCGCTCTTCTCGCGCTGACAACGATCCGTGACGCAGGGGATCGCGATTCGTCGCGGGCGCCCCAGAGGCTTTACTTTCGATCGTGCTCGAGGACGCCGTCACCCCTCCCCCCCCCGCCCCCCCTCGAGGAAAATCGATAGACGCTTATCTCGAGAACACTCGCGACCTCGTGACCTTTTTTTCCTCGCCAAGGGGACCGTTTTACCCGCGCGACGCAGCCCTCCTTTTCTATTTAGCTTTCGAACCCTTCCTTACTCGCGACTGTCAAGGGAATCCCGGCGATCATATTCGCGGGAGAGATCGGCAAAATATTTATTTAAGTAAATTTCGAATATTCGATAGAAGTTAAAAAAATTATATATTAGAATAATTTTTTTTTAACTATTATTATATATTAAAATAATTTTTTTAACTTTTATTCGCTATTCGAAATTTTTAATTAAGATTTTTGGCCATTTCTGAGTTTCGCGCGTTCGTATATTACGAGAGAATCGCGAGGTGTCGATGCGTGTTCGGTGACAAGCTTCCGCACACGCTCGTCCTTCCGCCTCGTTTATTCGCAGGGAGCCGCGCTTTTAATAGCGCGTTCCGTTCCACCGTGAAACGGCTTCGATCCACAATGGCACCGTACCCGGTCGCGTTCGAATGGGGAACGGGGTCCCTCCTGTTTTCGCGCGAGTCTACCGGTCTTCTTCTCTCTAAAGATACTTGGTCGACCACACCAACTGCCACGATGAAACTGGAAACCATACACGCAACTCCCTGCTCGATTTGACTCCTTGCAACCGAGAAAGGTAGCGGTAGATCTGCCTTAGAGTTCGGGTTAGACGCGCGTATTGCGGAGATATCCGACGTCGCGAACTCGCGGTTGAACGAAGAAAAGCGACAGCCAACTACCACTGTATAGTCCTGCTATACGAGATACTAACGATATACTATACCTACTATCGCCGTTACCACGACCGCCGTCACCACTAACACTACTAATAACCGTCGAGCCGCGGCGGCTGGGTGCAAAAGTGGGCGTCTGTTCGCGGGGCTGGCACTTTGAGTGGCGCAAGGTTTCGGAAAATGGCCCTCGGAGAGTTTCCCTTGGCTCGCCTCGAGGAAATAGCGGAGGACACTCGGGGGACACTCGACTAACACTTTCGCTGCTTTCCAGAAAACACGAAGGCGAAAGCAGCTACCGTTCGGCGCGAAAGCACGCGGACGCCATTCAAAGTGTTAAGGGTAGCTTTCTATCAAATCACTCCAAGAATAGGTAATTCTTTAGGATTTTATTTAAATAAAAGTAAACGTTATAGTGGTGGAAAACTTTTCAGCCTGTATTCGTATATTATCGAAGATAATAAAGAAAAATTGTATATTGTATCTGATACTGCTGTCTGTTAATTATCTAATTTACAACGGCTTGCAGAATTATATGAAATTAAGAGACCAAGAAAATTCTGAAAGTTTATAAGATTGTTCATGGAATGATCTATGGTGATGGGAAAATATTGTCATCCCATGATTTGGCAGACGTTCGGCAAAATTTTTATAAAAATAAGAAGATTGGTACAAAAGTTAAGATCGTGGATGATTCCATGAAGAATCTTATAAACCTTAAGACTTTTCTTGGGTCGTTGATTTAAGACAATTCTACAAACTTCGTAAATTTTTTGTACCACCAACAGTATTAGATAAAATAAGCAAACAAATTGTTCATTATCTTCAATGATATACAAATACAGTCTAAAAAGTTTTATTACCACCACAGCGTTTACTGTTTTTAAATAAAATCCTAAAAATGACCTACTTCTGGATCGATTTAATGGGAAGGTTCCCTTAATCTTGATCCGAGGCAGGCGATTCGGATTCGACCGCCGGCGTCGCCGCGACCCTTTTGCACGGCCCGCCGTGAGCGACGACGCTACCCATCCATACTATTTAACTAACACGACATAGACATATCGACTACTTGCAATGAAACAGCCACTACCCTCGCTGGTGCTGCTATCGCTGCTGCTGCTGCCAGTACACGAATACGAGAGACCCGAGATACATACGCCTGCAATCGAATCTGTGCGGCGCGTATTTATCGTTGCCCTAAACGCGTTATCAACTCTCACTGGTTACCAACCGACCTGTTTTTGTTTCTTCGTGCCTCTGCGCGCCCACTCTCCGACCCCCTTACGCCCACTACTTCAGCCTCTCTACTGACCACCCCTTTTTTGGCGCTTCTCTCTCTCTCTCTCTCTCTCTGCCTCTTTCTCTCTCTCTTCCTGTCTCTGTTTCTTTCTCTCCTTCTCTTCTCTGTGCCTCTTCGTCACTATGTTCTCCCTCTGTGTCTGACACGCATACCTACACACACAACGCGGCAGTACACCATAAAGTACTATCTGGAGCGTAGAAAGTGTTACCTCGTGTGTATTCTATGTATGCATCTGGATTAGGACGCATACGCGATGTATTTTGTCAGTATCTATCTATCTGTCTGTCTACCTATCTATCTATCTGTTTTATTTTGTCTCTTTGCCAACACCCACCGCCCGCGGATCGCGTGTCCAGCATTCTCTTCTTTTTCTCTTCTTTTAACTCTATCCCCCCCCCCTCCCCCCTTCTTCCCCTGATTCTCGTAGTCGAACACTCGAAGCTTCTTAGCTGTGTCGCTTTCAGTCAACGTGCGAATACGTACATATTTATATACATCTATGTATCTATCCATACACGAGTATACGTACAGTATAGCTGCCGTTTATATATGTATGTATATATATATAAACATGTACAAGTTTAGTGTAAATACCCAGTGTGTAAGCCACACCTACCATAGATGATTCGTAAACGTCTTTAGCGGTAGTTTCCTCCACGTAGGTATGCTCCCTGTATACGAGGGTGCTTCACGTTGGTCTGTTCTGTAGATCTCGAAGCACGCGTTCGATTCTAAGATTAACTGAAAGTAGGAGCTTCGAAGATTGTTAAGAGTTAAGAGGGAAGGGCTCATAGTCGGGCATTGTCCGAGTAAACTTTTATTCGAGTAATTTCGAATAAGAATTGCGAGTGAAATGAAGTTAGGCGAAGAATAACGAATAAGTTTTATTCGAGGATTATTCGAATGAAAATTTATTCGAATTGGGCATTATTTTGGTGAAAATTTATTCGAATTGAGCATTATTCGAATGAAAATTTATTCGAATAAAAATGAATTCGAATTGGGCATTTTTGGAATGAAAATTTATTCGAATAAAAATGAATTCGAATTGGGCATTTTTCGAATTTAAATTTATTCGAATAAAAATTATTTCGAATTGGGCATTATTGGAATGCGAATTTATTCGAATAAACATTATTTCGAATTGGGCATGATTCGAATAAAAATTATTTCGAATTGGGCATTATTGGAATGCAAATTTATTCGAATACAAATTATTTCGAATTGGGCATGATTCGAATGAAAATTTATTCGGATAAAAATGAATTCGACTTGGGCATTATTGGAATGCAAATTTATTCGGATAAAAATGAATTCGAATTGGGCATTATTGGAAGGCAAATTTATTCGGATAAAAATGAATTCGAATTGGGCATTATTGGAATGCAAATTTATTCGAATAAACATTATTTCGAATTGGGCATTATTCGAATGAAAATTTATTCCAATTGGCCATTATTCAAATAAAAATTAATTCGACTTGCGCATTATTCGAATGAAAATTATTTCGAATCGGGCATTATTCGAATGAAAATTTATTCCAATTGGGCATTATTCAAATAAAAATTAATTCGACTTGCGCATTATTCGAATGAAAATTTATTCAAATTGGGTATCATTCGCATACAAATTTATTCGAATAGAGCATTATTCGAATTGGGCATTATTCTAATGAATAATAAATGTTTATTCCAATAATGCCCAACTCTGGTGGACTCGCGTCTGGAAGTTTCCCTTGAAATTTCCAACACCCCCGAGTGCAACGCCTCCCAGACCCCGGCACCTTCGTTTCCCTTTCAGTCGAGCGCGTTTTTCAAGAGAAACTTATGAATAGACCAAGGTATGACAGCACGTAGCGTACATCCGCCTTACACACGTGTATGTATATATATACATATATATTTATTTCCCGTTTATCACCTCGATTCGAACCCTCCTCTGCATCCAACGTACTTCTTAGTCGACCGTCGTCTTACCAAGTAGGCATTATTATCGCCCTCCGCTTGTCGATCTGCGAGTTTTACTGATAGAATTTGTCGCGCGCGCGTGCGATAGCGCGACGGCTAGCCCGATTCGAGTCGAGTCGGTGGACAGCGTTCGCCGTGAGGTTTCGCTGACCAGCAGCGATGTCCAGCAGCGACGAGAACGATGAAGAGTGGCGGGACTCGACAGAAGCAAAGTCCGGTCGCTAGTTTCTACTGTTCGGTCACCATCTTCTCTCCGTCCCCCACCGATATATCCGCGAGGATTACGCTACTGCTGTATCCTCGATTAATTGCCTGGATACGTAGAGAGCCGTTACGTTCATTCACTTTGGAGCTGCAGAAATGTATCGTTTGTATGCGGGATGGCTTAGAACGCGCGTAGAGAACTCTGAGAGAATGTTGGAGAGGTGTGCAATTATAAGGGGAAAATGTATCGATGGATCTTGTTTCTAAATGCTTAAGGGGTTTGGCTACCTTTGGGGCCCAAAACTCATACGTAAATTTCAGATTTTTTTGCGAATTAGTAAGATGAACGAGGAATGTACGTAAGGTATCATTTATGATGAAAGAAATTTCGATTTTTGGAAGCCTCAAAGGTTGTAACCTTTTAAGGGGCAACACACATCTGGCAATAGAAAAACCAGGGTGAACTTTGACAATTTTTTTTATTGAAAATATTTTTTAATTTCAATATCTTTGTGGACGGCTTAAAGTAGATACTTCGATGTAACAATTGCGTAAATTTAATTCTAAAACTATGAAGATTGAATTCGTAATAGCGTTTATCTCGAAATGGTACCAATTTTAAAAAACGGTAAGCAATATTTCTCGAGAACTAGTGGACCAATTCTGTTGAAATTTTGAACAGAGGTTTCGAAACAAAGAATTATTCAATTTCTACCGTAGGGCCTTTCTTTTAAACTTAATAGTTGATTTTCTGTAAATTAAAAGAGGATGATTTTTCACTGCAAAATCACACATCTGTAGTCAAACTGCTACCATTTTGCGGAAAATTGTTATTTTTTAAATCGGCTACGACAAGAACTAGATTTTTTTGTATTTTACGAGAAACTTTTTAAAAACTACGGGAAAAATTTTGGTTACCGCCGAGAAAGTTACCAAAGGAAATTGCTATTACATAGTCAATCTTCTCAGTTTTCCAATTAAATTTACACAATTTTCCACATTAAAATATGTATTTTCAGATGCATATAAAGAATTCTAAATTAAAATATATATTTTTAATTAAAAAAAAATTGTCAAAGTTCACCCCGATTTTTCTAGGCCTATATATACATTGCCTCTTAAGTGATTTTAGGTATATCAAGCAATAGCGAGATTCATGGAAGAAATTTACAGAAGGGGGTGGAAAAGTACAAGGAAGGTCCTTAGTTATCAGCCACCCCCATAGTAGCACCCCAATATTAAATACCTAATAACTTCATAAACATCGAAAACAGTCCCTATCTATGCGCCATTTTTTACTCCGCAAAATCTCTCCAACGTCTGAACGAGTCCTTCACGCCGAATCCAGAGTCAGCCCGCATAAATCGGTACCCTGTTGCGACATTTACGTTAGCAGTGCGACGCGCACGGTGCAAGCAGACGTTTCACGCCAGTGTCGTCGCTTGCGAGAATTTTCAGCGTGCCGAGCAGTTAGCTAGTTACTATTACGAATCGTTCTAGCTACTAACGATCCATCATCGTCGTTCTTCATCCACGTTGGTATTTTTTTTTTCCGCGCGCCATCACTCCTTTGTATCTTTTCACCGTCACCACTCGATTCTTCTATGATTTCTTCTGATTTACCAGCACGCTCGAGGTGTTCGTCCGCGACAAACAGACCACAGCCTTCTCTCGATCTCGAAAAGATATGTTTTCTCGAAAAGTTAAACGGCCCCTCGCGGACGTACACCTCGAACACGATTATTTTCTTTCGTAGATGAATATGGAGTTTTTTATTTGATTAAAACCCGGCACGTTTTGTCACACGAATCGGATCCCGTCGAATTCCGCTCGCGAGCCCCTGGAAACCGGGGAAAATAATGGCCCCCGTATCGCACCATTTCTGTTCACTCTTCGCGACAAGTTTTATCACATTTTTTTTATCTCCACCCCTCCGACCGATCGAGTATTCGGCGCGGTACTAAAAGCATCCCTCCTGTGGCAAGGCGTGCACGCGGTTCTGCTTGTTTGTCTCTCTGACTTGATTTCGCAGTTGTTCACGCGCATCACTGAACGATCTTTCATTTCCGTTAACGTGTGGGCCCTTCGACCCTGTCGTAGAGCGAGGAGGTCGCAGCGAACACTCTGACGATGTTAGACCATCAAGGCGGTAAGCAGTTCCCTCAGCAATAAACCAAAAAAAAAAAAAAAAAAAAATTATAAAAAACCACAAATCAAGGCTCTCTTCTCGATGAACGAGTCGAGAAGCGCGAGCGGCCGAGTTAAATAGGAACCGAAAAGAAAAGAAAAAGAACTACTAACAGAAAGTAATAAAGAAAGGCGAGAGCAAAGTGGCGAGAAACGAAAGGAAACGGGACATGGGAGAAACAATGAAAAAGAATAAACAAAGTACGGACGAAACAAGTTGTGTATCTTTTTTTTTTCTCTCTTATTTTTTTTTTCCTTTCAATTCACTCGAGCAAATCGATGGTTGGGGGTGGCCGAGGGCCTGCACCCTCGCTTGCTTTCGCTGCCCTCGGTCCCACGCAGATTTCCTTCTCTCGTACACTTCTCTCCGCGGTTGACCGGGACTGGCTCGTTAAAAGGACAGGACACACTCGCGGTCACATTTGCTCGACTCTCACCCGCGGCTGGGAGTCGCTTCCGAGTCCCGGGACTCATTGCCTTGGAATTCTCCGGGCGAAGCGTAACGCCGTTCTCTTTATTCGACCACCGGGACGTTGACGAGACGACTTCCAACATGTACTCGGGAACTCGAACGTTTATCTCTGGTTCTGATCTCTTTTTCTGTCCTCTAGCTGAACAACAAAGCTTCTAATTCTGTATCTTACAGCGCCCACGGCACTCTCGAGTGCCCTACACTGGAAACGAAGCGTGTCTATTTCTTCCTTTTTAATCTGCTTCTGCCTTTGTCTGCTCCTATTCAACATATTCAATCAGACTTCTCGCATCATCTCGCCCACTTCGATATAAATGTAATACGTGCATTCGGCTCATCTGATTGAAATCCATTCGATTCTTCTCCCTCGTCCCCGATCATCCCCCTCACTCCCCCCCCCCCCCCACCTCAATTCATATTCGTTCTTTAGTACTCGATTACTCTCGGAGAAATGTGTACCTGTTATTGGAGCGCGTAGCTGCGCTCTCCGCCCAGCCATAGTACGGCTGGCACTGTTAAACTGACTGTCTCTAATCTGTTTTTGATCTTGGAAATTTCACAGATCTGCGATCAATTGATTTTATCCCCCACCCCCACCCCTTCCTCAAAGTTCTTCGCTCCTGGACCGTTGGATTTACCAACCCCCTCGCTCGGCGCATTCAAAGATCGATCGCCCAGGGGCGATCGGTAGGAGCTTAGACTGTCGTCCAGTCGCTTCTTCGCTTCGTCGATCGATTTGTTTCTGTCGCAGAGATTCGCTGGCTCTTTCGTTGTCCCTTCCATCGGGCCGTGATACCACCCTTTATCCGACTTGGCCTTTCGAGGGCTCGATCGAAGCAGAGGAGCGACCAGATACCCCTCTAGGAACTATCTATCTCCACGAGTCTCCGGACCGGAAAGGTCCTCTCAGCTTCGCAGTTGGTAAATCCAACTCGTCCGCCACAAGTCCCCACTTGTCTCTGTTCGTCGCATCACGTGCAAAGATCCTGGTCCCCCCAGCAGAGCCTGACGTAGAATTAATGTGAATCAGGACCAGATCGTCGTCGCGCGCGCCCTCTCGCCCCTCCGCGAGGTGGATCGGTAGTTGGTCAGCTTTAGCGAGAAACGGCAATAAGGGGAATGTCGGAGGAGAAGGTAGCGTTCTGTTACCGCGGTGCCTCGATGGACAAGGTAGAAAAAGGAGGATGGGTTGAGAAGGGGCGATCGAGTCAAGAAAATATTCGGACATTCTTTAAAGTAGACTAACTTTTTTAAAATTCGTCCAAACGACTTGGGTTTTTTTTCGAGAAGCCAGACGCTATAAATCCAGTTTGTAGATTTAAGTAAATTGTGGCCACACGTGCCGGGGTATGTATGAAGCATTTTCCACCTCTTAAAAAAAGGATTTAAGTAAGTTGTATGCGTGCTGAAAATTGCATCGAAATCGGTAACGTAGCTACGAGCTACGAGCAGTTAAAAGTAGTGGAAATCACAGTTTTAAAGATTTTACATATTTCAATGCCTGCCGCTAGTTTCTTCATCAAACTATTTCGATAAAATTTTAAGCACGTATACAACTTACTTAAATCTACAAACGGGACTTTCAAATTTTCATTACTGGCTCAGATGAAATACTTAAGAAAACAACCTTCACTAGTTTATTCGCTATTCCGACAAATTGCAATTTTTTTCAAAACGACGAGGCACGTCACCTAAGTAGTAATCTAATTCTTTTAGCTTCTAAAAAAACTCCAGTGGTTTGGACCAATTTTGAAAAAGTTGCTCCATTTTAAAGGGTGTCCGAATATTTTCGTGATTCACTGTAAGTCGCCCATCCTGGTTTCTCTGAGTCTTTCGATGCCAGCGAATCGACAGAACTCGAGTCTAGAGCACAGAGAAAGCATCTCCGTGTGAATCCATGTATGTTCGCGGAGGGAAGCTTGAGGGAGCGTTTCGACGGTGCTTCCTGTTCCTCCTGACGTGTTAACACGCCGCTGATTGGTCGGTTGCCTGTTTAGAGCCACGAGGTCGGGATGAAAACCCTCGTAATGCTGGACGAGCAAGGCGGTAAGCCATTTCAAATCTAGACATACAAACATTAAACTTACGTAAAGAGAAAGATACGGGCCCATTTTATTCACAAGAGAGTTTTTACGCATAAACGTATATACATATACGGTCCACGACCGAACACAGAAGCCAACCATCGACGAATATAGATTTCTGTGTATTCTTATGTATATATATATTCTTATACGTTCCACCCCGTCGCACAGTGGTTTAAAATGCGATTCCAGCTGATCAGAATTATATTATTTTCATTATTTATCAACAATCATTGTCATTATTTTTTGCTGTGCGTATATATACTTGAATAGTATTTACTCTTTTATTATTTGTATACGTATTTACGATTATTTTTTGCTTGTTTTTGTGCGTTAGTAAAAATACAGGTGTTCTCGATAAAAGTTTAATGAAAAATTTATGAAGGAACAGATTAGTATCTCGGCAAAAATAAAAAAGTGCATATAATCTATGTGGAATAAAAGTAGTGTGAAGCATCAGCAAGTGCTGGAATATTTAGTTTTTTCTGGTAATTTGATAAATACATTAACAGAATTTAAGGACAAATTTTGCTGTTTTTTTTCAGATTATTGAGAAATTCAGTTATTTCTATTTTCGTTTTGTGTGTAAGTAAAAATACAGGAACCAGCAATAGTTGTCCTTAAATTCTATTAATGTATTTATCAAAGTACCAGAAAAACTAAATATTGCAGCACTTCCTAATGCTTCGCGCTACTTTTATTCTATACACATTTTCTGATTTGTGCTGGAATACTAATTTGTTTATTTAAAAACTTTTCATTAATCTATTTGATTATAACCTGGAAATATTAACCTGTATTTTTACTTACACGCACAATAAAAAAAACATAAATAAGTAAAAAAAAAGCATTAAAAATAATAAAAGCGTAAATACTATTCGAGTATACATGGGCGCAGGAAAAAATAGTAACAAAAGTAATTTTGCTCGGCAAGAATCGCATTCTAAAGCACTGCGCGCCGATATACAATACCCGCACGTGCACCGTGCATCATTCCTTCGTACGCGCGGATATTATGTATACGTCCGCACACGACACTAATTGCGTGTAATATCGTCCAGACACTGTGCAAACCCCCGTTCCATTTGATTTAGTTGTCAGCCATCGAGACCCGTTCAAATACCAAACCAAAAAAAAAAAAAAACCACCCGAAAGACTACGAATTCGTTCTACATCTATTCACCACCCACCCCTTCAGCGTTCAGATCGTTTACGTTCGAGATCATCGTTTATACTTCTCTCCCCCTTTTGTTCTTGATCTCCATTTCCCCGCCCCTGCATCTTCTTCCACCCCTCTGTCGCCTACGACCACACTCCCACCCCCTTTCATTCACTTCTGAAGCTTTCGTACCCTTCTCCCCCCTTATCACTTCTCCTCGCCGTTGATTTCGATCATCAACCCTTCGCTCTGTGCTCTCTTCTCTTCTCCTCGCCACCCTCTCCTATTTGTCTCTTTTATTTTCACTGCCTCTGCCTCGCAGCCTCTCTTTCTTTCACTTTGACAAACTTCTCCACCTCTTCTTCTTCTGCCTCTTTCTACGTGAAATCTCTCTCTCTCTCTCTCTCTCTCTCTCTCTCTCTCTCTCTCTCTCTCTCTCTCTCTCTCTCTCTCTCTCTCTGTCTCTCTCTCCGCCTATGTGCTTCCTCCTCTACTCTTACTCCGCTTCCTTCCGTGACCGTGAATCTCTCACGAAGGCGAACGAACAAACTACAGCGATATACAGAAACAAAACAAGTAGACAGATACAAAAGAACGACGAGAAAACCGAAGGAAGAGTAAATATATATATATATACAGAGATGTTGTATCGGGTCGCACGCACGACACCGCGCACCACCGTTCTTTAAACGAAACGCCTATCTCCGTTACTACCCCGGCACGGTGTAAGTCAGTCTACCACCACGTAATTTTACTTGCAATCCACATTTGCCAACCCCCCACCCCCCTGGACCCCCCGCCCCCCACTCGCCCCCCACCCCGCTCCGTTGACCGGCACATTTTTTGCATTCAGCGCGTTACTACTCTATATAACTCGTAAAGTGTAATACTTGGTTTCGACTCGTAAACCCAGTAACCTTTAGAAACTACCCACCGTACACCCCCCCCCCCCCAAAGTACATACAGAGCTACTCACCCCGATCTTAGGTACCCTTAGTAGGGAGACTCTTTGCTTAGCTGTTGCACTTTCGTTGCACTCGTTTTTTATTTTTTTTTCTTTTCCTCGGGGAACGCTCGTCGAGAGACGTCGCCGTCCGTCCGTCGATGTTTAACGAGCATTATCTCTGCGATTTTCGCCTCGAGGAATCTGCGCAGCAAAATTCATTCCACCGATCTACGATTAACTGTATTTTTTTCAACCGACTTCTGCTTTTATTAGCGGCTATATATATTTATAGTAGTTTGATAATATCGAAACGACGGTGATTCTCTCGACGACTCCTCGTAGAGTACAAAGCCGCTGGTCGTCATTTGGTACCGATCAAGGAACAGAGTCCTTCGCTATTTTTTTTAATTAAATATAGTTTGCGGTACTGCTGCAGTCGGTATTTCTAGTATTCCGTGTTATATGTAGAAACGAACGGCGATTTTTTCCAATGATTTAACCAAGAATGACGACGCGGGCCATTTTTTGAGAGCGACGAAGTGAAAAGCCCTCGAAAGAGAAATGGACAGTTTTTTTCTTTCTTCTTCTGTTCTCCCCCAGTTTCATTGCCCGTTTCGGTGAGCTTCTTTTTAGTTTTAGTTGTCCGTGAAACGACTCGCGGGTAGATGACGCTGCGATTGGTTGGATTTATTTACGATCGGGCTGTCCGCTCTCTTTCGAGCCTTAAACGCGGAATAGCGGCTAGAAGGGTTTTAACGTTCTATTCTCGTACGATGAAACAGAGCAACTGGACAGAATCGAGGAGGGCATGGACCAGATCAACGCCGACATGCGCGAGGCAGAGAAAAATCTCACTGGGATGGAAAAGTGCTGCGGTCTCTGCGTTCTTCCATGCAACAAGTAGGGCTGTCCCGAAAATCGCCACTCTACCCTCTCACACTTGTCTTTAAACGAAGCCTTCTGTTTTACAGCACACTCTCCAACCGAACAAATCAAACTCGAGCGAACCCTAAGTTCGCGACGCCTTCCGACCACCGCCCTTAACTCTTTGCCGGGGCGAGTAACTTTCGACATTACTTTTGCGAACTCGAATACTCGTAAGGGAGGATCCCCAAACTGGAAAAATTCCGAAAATTATGAAACTCTTGGGATACATAGAGGAGATTTAGGTATTTATTTAAAAAAATTTCTTTCTACCCAAATTCACTCTGGGGAGTTGAAAATTGCACTCTGAAAAATTTCTAATTTTGTGTTATTCCTCGCGAACTGTAAGAGAGAGAAGAAAAGTTTTCAGACAATATTTACTTCTTTTAATTAAGACTATCATTTGGCAAAAGTGATTTGCGAGTTATAACACAAGATCGGAAACTAGCCGGATTTTCAGGGGTAATTTACACCCCCTAGAGTAAACTTGGGCAGCAAAAAAAAACCTAATAAATACCTATATATCCCATATTCCCAAAGTTTGATAATTTTTTGAATTTCCGGGTTAGTAGAGACCTTCCCCCGTTAGAATTTCTAATGTCTAAGCTGTACTATTCTCAGAGCAGAGAATACTAGCCCCCCCCCCCCATGTTCTACGCCTCGAACTGCGAAATTCACCACTACCGCAACTTTATCAGAGTCACCTGATCCTCGATTAATCACGGAAGTAACTCGAACCAGCCCCTATTTTCCACCCCGGCCATACTTGAAGCGTATCGCCTCGGCAAAGGGTTAACGGTAGATACCACTGTTCCCCCGCCCTGTACTCAATGCCACCGACTCTGAACAGCTCAGTGTGCGTGCGTGTGCCTTTGAAGCGTCTGTAGGCGTAAGGCCGTTAATGGATTATTGGTGTCCGCGTAGGAGCGCCAGCTTCAAGGAGGACGAGGGCACATGGAAGGGCAACGATGACGGTAAGGTGGTGAACAACCAGCCCCAGCGAGTGATGGACGATCGGAACGGGCTGGGGCCACAGGGCGGCTACATCGCCAAGATCACGAACGACGCACGCGAGTCGGAGATGGAGGAGAACATGGGCCAGGTGAACACGATGATCGGTAATCTGAGAAACATGGCGATCGACATGGGCAGCGAGCTGGAGAATCAGAACCGGCAGATCGACAGGATCAATCGCAAGGTGAGGAAACGATTCGCGCGCGTCCGACGTCGACGCGGCTGGAGTCGGCGTTGTCCAGCTGAAAGGAGCCACGTAATCGCGAACGTTCGAACCTTGCTCTATTCGGCTTTCGACTTTACTTTAGGAGGACTTAACGCTGGCGGTGGTTTATTTAACCCTGCAGCGCGCACTGGCACACTTTTAGACCGTAGAGGTTCAGGGAGTTTTAGGGGACCAGCGACCGCAGATTGAAGCTTGAATATCTACTTCGGAATTCAGAATTTTGTAGCTCTCTTTAGGTATCTTTGGAGAAGGTATTCGCAGCATATGGGTTTCGTTTATAGGAAGAGAATCGAGATTTGGGAGTGGAAGCTTGGTAGAGTCTATTAAGTTTTTAGAGAACATTAGAAATTTTCTGGGCTCACCGGTTAACCCACAGAGGTGGAGAATAATAAATTGTCGATAATCTTTATAAGGAAAAAAAATGGGCAACAACTGAAAGTGGATAGGGTAAACCAACCAGTTATTGATCGCATACCAGTGAATGACCATTAGGCAAAGAAATGTCAATTATAAATTTAAAAATATTATATGTTTATAAAGGGAGTGTAGTTGCACTTTTAATATCTCATGTTTTTAGTTACGCGTATTAAGCAAACATTAATAAGTACAATTAAATTATTAAAAGTATACGGTCATTTACTGGGCTTCTACACGTTTTGCACTTTATAATCGTTTTTTTAAAGATTACGATAAGAATAAGTAATTGTTTTTATAGAAATTTCAAGGAAAATAAATTTAAATGCAATTTCAACAGTTCTTTTGTTGTTATAGATAAATATATTCAAGTATTAATCTCAAAGGTCCATAAATTCAGCAATTCGGTCATTCACTGAATTCGTTTACCTTAGCACGTTACTGCAAGTTGGAAATAAACGAAGGATAAAGGAAGTGAGAAATCTTAGAAAAAAGTATATTACGATAGAAACCACTGATTCTTATTCAAGAAAACAAGCTTATTAATATTTTTTGCCTTTAAGTTGGATCTTCTCGCAGATACTATTTGCCTATTTGGTAAACATGTTTCCAAAGGTATCATTTTGAAAAATCACAAATCTAATTGAACCTGACCCCACAATTAAAAAGAAACCTAAACTATTACTCACTATGTAAGCTACTAATCTCTAATACTTTTTAATAACTGCTTTTAATAGAAATTCGATATTATATATGTTTACTTTTTATGAATCCTGAGATTTCCACAGATTGCACAGTACCGTGTGTAACAGAATATAATACAAAGTACCCACTCGTCAAATTAATCGAAACGGGAATATCAAAGCTATCGACAGACGATAATTCTCCACCTCTACTCCACAGTACGGAGGTGTACCAAGCAGTAGCGGGATCCATAAGCGTAATAAGAGTAAGGGGGAGCAAGGTTCGAGCGGTTTGAAACTGGTACTGACGGATTACGATGCGATTAGCTCCGCTATAGTTGTTCTCTCCACGGAGCATGCGTGGACTTTTATATCTCACGATGCACGCGCTCAAAGCGATGCACAACACACGTTCGTCGTCGCTTATCGCTTTCTTCCACTCCCTCCCGTCCATGTTCCCTCCGTCCTAATCGCGGTCCCCGGTCCAAAAACGGACCCCGACGATGCCGAGGATAACGTCCCCTTTCCTCGTGCCACTGGGAGCGTTCCACTTTGTCCCCGCGCGTGCAACAGTGGACCAGAAGCTCCCTTCGCTAGGGGCTGTTTAAACGAACGGAAAGCTGGCGGACGGCGGACGAAGGAGCGCTGGAACGGAGACCAGCAGCGGTTTGCCAGCTTTTGTTCGCGCGAACCGCGCTTCACGGGATTACGAATGTCGGGTCGCGAGATCTCTGGCCGCCGACGATGGGCAACGTGTCGCACGAATACGTTCCTATGCGTAGACTTCTATCCTCATCTTCCCTGCGCCATTCATCCCCCGTTTCGATGGAACTTTACGGGTAAACAGAGAACCGAGTCTATAATTACCCAGGCGGCTTCATCGAAATAGGCGTGGTTCCCTAGTTAGAAGATTCCTAACGAGGGGATGTCATAATCTGGACGCAAGCACCTTTTGGATGCGATTGGAGTAAGGGTGGATGCAGGGCTGGAGCGAGAAGGGTGAAACGCGTTCGCCGGAACCAGGCCCTGCGGTTTTAAAGGCCCCGCGGTTCACGAGAAGCTCGCCTGAAATTTTGCGGGGCCCTGTGTATAGAATTTATTATTACAAAATTTCTTTAAAAGGCCTCGCGATCCAGGAGAAGCTTGCTTTAAATTTTACGGGGCCCTATGCATAGATATTTATCATTAAAAAATTTCTTTAAAAGGCCCCGCGGTCCACGAGAAGCTCTTCGTAAATTTTTCGAGGCCCTATGCATAGAATTTATTATTAAAAAATTTCCTTAAAAGGCCTCGCGGTCCACGAGAGGCTTGGCTTAAATTTTGCGGGACCCTATGTATAGAATTTATTATTACAAAATTTCTTTAAAAGGCCTCGCGATCCAGGAGAAGCTTGCTTTAAATACGGGGCCCTATGCATAGATATTTATCATTAAAAAATTTCTTTAAAAGGCCCCGCGGTCCATGAGAAGCTCTTCGTAAATTTTTCGAGGCCCTATGCATAGAATTTATTATTACAAAATTTCTTTAAAAGGCCTCGCGATCCACGAGAAGCTCGTCTTCAATTTTGCGGGGCCCTATGCACAGATATTTATTATTACAAAACTTCTTTAAAAGGCCTCGCGATCCACGAGAAGCTCGTCTTCAATTTTGCGGGGCCCTATGCACAGATATTTATTATTACAAAACTTCTTTAAAAGGCCTCGCGGTCTACGAGAAGCTCGCCTGAAATTTTGCGGGGCCCTGTGCATAGAATTCATTATTATACAAATTTAGAAGTAGATATAAATACGTTTTCCTTGGCCCCGGACAATTTTGGAATTCGGCTCCGCAGAAGTTCCCGGCATTCATGGGTAGATGAGTCCAGGTGGTGTCCTCCTCTTGCAGGACGGGGCTATCCTCCCCCTCCCCCGAGGAGACCGCATTCGGCAGAACGTTTCTCTGTATTTCTATATTACATATGTACACGTTATCTTTTTTTTTTGTATTGGCACGGAAATTCTATTTTCAACGAGGACGAAACGATCGTGCCCGGTTAAGGGTACTAGGCAGACGTTCTTGTCGAAAATGGAGCATTTCTTTTTCAATTACTTAGGAAGACATAAATCGAAGCTGAGGCTTGTTCTTTCACAGAATGTTAATTAACACCATAATCTTTAACAGAAACCTATTTTTTTCGCTAAAAATATCCATTATAGATGACGCTACAGATGGATCATTAAATAAAGGCTTTTTACAAAAGTTCATTTGGTTTCGCAGCGATTTTACGAAATAAAATTCAGAGACCTGCTTGTAAATGCTACTTCAGAATATCTTTGCTTTTGTACTGAACCTATAAAAGTAACAAAATTATGAAAAGTACAGTTATTAAAAATTACATTACAGCTGAAAATTATACCCCAAAAAATGCCTTTTTCGTTAGACAGATGAGGTTTTAGTTTCTTTCCATAAATAATAAGAGTTTTTATTAATTTCAATTTAGCTTCAGGCCGAAACTACACATTTTGTGAACATGCTCGAATTTAATTTAAATCGTTTTGAACCTTCGTTTTTTATTTATCACTGGAAAACAAAAGTGACTCGATTAACACGCCTCTTTAAATAATATAATAATGCATATTTTCGACTAACCAAATTTGTCTTTTTAAAGCCTATGATGTTAACAAACTATGCATCAAAGAACAACGCTCAGCTTCAACGTATTTCCCTGCAATTAAATAAAAAAGAGATGCTTCGTTTTCGTGAAAAACGACTTTCTGGGATGGATGCGAAAGAGGGGCGCGTGATCGATCGACGATCGTTCCGTTCTCCGTTTTGGCATGCGCACGCACGTGCACCGCACGACTAGCCACCCCTTTCTTTCCCTGGTCATCGCACACCACGTCATTCCTCCTTTCTCGCCACTGTCACGGGCTGTCTTCTGTGTTGGGCCGTACGCTGCAATCACGAGTGAAAAAGACTGAGAAAACATAGTAAACGATGTGTGATCAGATCGAAATGTAAGATAAAGGAAAGGAATAACTTGCACAGCTGCCGTCGCGGTCGCTGGCCGACCGCGCGGTCCACGCTTTGCTGGCCAACGCCACTTCTCTTCCCTACGTTCGCTCACTACTTTCGCAGTACTTTACTTTCTCCTTCTTCTTCTTGCCTTTCGTTTGATTGAGGAGTCTGCGTTCTCTCCACCTTTTCACCATACCCGAAATCTCTGTGATAATCCGCAGGGCGAGTCAAACGAAACGAGGATAGCCGTGGCGAATCAGCGTGCGCACGCCCTGCTCAAGTAAAATGCGTCTCTCTGCCCGTACACGTACCCGTCTCCCCCGAGCCCAACCCTGAAAATTAGCCAGATCTATATATATATATATATATATATACATACATATATATATATATTACACACACATACCAGACCCAACGGCATGCACACGTATACTGTGTGTGCATTGACGTGATCACCACACGCCCACGACCACCCCCCTTTCGTCTGCCTTCTCGTCGTCGGTCGGACAACCGTCAGCCCAACCTCGTGTCTCCGGCACTCGGTCCGCCTGTTTCTGCTACAACGAAATCATCGAGTTCGCTCCCGGGTCCGCATCGATTACGCTCCATAGACGCGGGCGCGCGCGCCTACCTGCGCCCGCCCGCCTGCATTGGCCACCTCCTTGCGCGCCGTTCACCGCGCGCGCCCCAAATCTCTTCTTTGCCGTTTTGTGTGTCGCCCAACCTGCCATCTACGGCTGGCGGCTCCACCGATGGTTTATTGACATTAATGTTATCACACGCACACACCAGCGGCCGTCCCCGTCGCTCCGGGATCACCAAGCGCCTCCCAGCTACCTCGGGCACCCCACGGCCTGGGGCCATTCTTCGCTGGGGGTGGCTTGGTGATGCCAGAACCTCGAGCGGCAGTGTATGTAACCACGTACACGAATGGTGACACCTACGTTTAACCTTTTGGAATCTTATTTGTCGGATGAAACCCCGCAGGCTCTCGTCGTCGTCGTCGCCACTGTTGCGTACGAGTTCTGTCGCTTTCTTGACGATCATTGTAGTGTTTAGGGGAGCGGGAACCCTGGGATTGATTTTGCACTTGATAGTTGGCGGAATGATGCATTTAGTGGCGTTCTGATTATGCAGTAGTACGGTGTTTAAGTTTGTCGAGCGATTGCTGACGAAGGGGATAGAATTGAGGGTGGATAAGCAGTGGCGGATTTAAGGGAAATGGCCATGGTGGAAAACATTCTGAGGGACACAGTTTTTCGGGAGACTGAGGAGATGGGTTAGTGAAAATAGATTATGGTCGAGGTACCAGTAGTTGACCAGTTAAGAGAAATCCTTTAGGTACACAGTAGCACTTGCTCTGTCATTAAATAGTGAGAGTGGATGCTTGAAGATACTTTTGAAGCTTTCAAAATTATGAAATGAGAACGATTTTTTTTAAAAAGTTGTTATAAGAATTTTAAAACTGTTTCTCAAAATTCAGAAATTGCTTCAGAAGTTGACATTCCATTGAAAATGACAAATACAAACCACTATTAAGACTTCAGTCATAAAGACTTAATACCCTACGAATTTTTTTACCTGGACCATACACCGGTTCTTAACAAAATCTTAACAAAATCAATTTAGTCAGTAGATGCCTGGGCACGTCAACTGCACTTTTTAAAAAAATCGTCACTCCTAAAAGACTTATTTTTCACTGTTTTCTCAAACTCAGTCAACTACTTTTACCTTAAGTGTAATAATACAGAAATAAATAAAGTGCTTTGATAAAATCATAACTTTTTTGGGCCCCGGAGGACTTTTCGGTCAGGGGCCCAGGCCGTTAAACCCGCCACTGTGGATAAAGCGTACGACGACGACGATGCGAGGGGAGCGCAGGCTAATCGAAGTTGACGAGATCGAGAATACCACGATCTTGATCCACACGGCTGTGTTTGTGTTACGATCTTTCGTTTGTTTCTTTTTTTGCCACGCAGGGCGAATCGAACGAGACGAGGATAAAGGTGGCCAACGAGCGAGCCCATCAGCTACTCAAGTAAGGCCACTCTCGACCACCTGCACCCCGTCGGCCACCAACAGCACCAAATACTACCATCACCACTATCACAACCACCACCACTACCACTTACAACACGAGTGTCAACAATAAAACCAGTACCAACAATCACAGACACGCTCAGCTACTCTCAGTTACTCGTTCTCGCGATCACGGTATCTACGGTTTGTTTATCGTCGCCTTTCCGTTCGCGGTTACCTCTATTGACGGTAGATCGTTTAGCGTAGACTGTTTAACGAATAGGCAGCCGAAGAGAGAAAAGAGAAGATTAGAAGGCGCGCAAGTTCTTTTTCCGTCCTTTTGTTATTTAATTTCTCGAGCCGCGAGTTTCGCGCCCCCCTCCGATTAGTTACCGTAACGAGATTAGCGATCTCTTTGAGTTTTCGAGAGGTGCCCCCGGTGGCTTCTTAATCGTAACACTCGTCACCCGAGCCGCTCGAGGAGCGAGAGTATTATTTGTAACGCGTTACTCTTAAGTTGCGGAGCTCCGCCCACCCGTTCTTCTCACAGCCCTATGCTTCCCATCGCCTCTTTCGCAATCGACGCGCTCGAGCACCGTGTCTTTAACCCTTAAGAGGGCAGATATTACTTAGTAGAATCCACTAGGAGACAGAGGGAAAGGGCAGTTCGCCAGCGAGTCTGTTTAAAGAGACGCGGGCGCGACGCCACGTCGCCAAAAGTCAATTCATCGATCCGGGGTATAGTGTTTCCCTGGAGAGCGAGCGAGTTAAAGAAACGGCGGTAAATTAGACAAGAATCTCGTTTTAAATGCACGTTTATCCAAGTTCTTCCTCTCGCGATAGCGTTTACATAATCGACGGTTCGCCTGTGAACTTTCCGTAGCCGAGGACGGAATGAGAAGAGTTAGAATCTCTTAGGTGATATATACAAGTGAGCCGCGTCCAGCGACGAGTGTGTGCGCCTGTTTAAGGGTTAAAGATTATCCCCCCACAGCCACCGACGGGAGCCTACACACCCGCAAACAAAGCACACGCCCACACACGGAAGAGAACTCGAACAAGAGGGTTTACGGGAGCACACATACACTGTAATTCGCATCGTTACTTATCGAACACTTGGTACAATTGATTCGAGATGGTCGAACACACACAGACACACACGGAGGGCCACTACGCGCTCAGGGACACGACAGAGGTATCACAGACACGCGAGCGGACACACAGAAAGATAGAGAGAGGGAGAGAGAGAGAGAGTAGTGTATAGATCGCACAGCGCGTGGAAGTGCACGCGTGGGAATGGTAAATACGC
This sequence comes from Andrena marginata, assembly GCA_963932335.1. Lineage (NCBI taxonomy): Eukaryota > Metazoa > Arthropoda > Insecta > Hymenoptera > Andrenidae > Andrena > Andrena marginata. The sequence goes on from OZ010661.1 coordinate 10,686,426, forward strand.
ACAGCGAGCCCCCGTTGTAGGTAATACATACCGTATGTAATAATTTGTTATCACGATTAACGTTACCGACCAAGAGATATCCGTGTACACTAGACCGATGCGTAGGTAGTTAGTGAGACGCGCGAGCCGGTAGATCGTAGCTAGGAAGCTGCCTCGAAACGCGTGCGATCGATGCGAGTGGTCTCCTTTAGAAATTCCGCTAAATATTTATACTTACCTAGCGTAGAAGTTAGAGCGATCGCGAAGGGAGGTTGTTCCTCCAGAGGTGACCCGTGCGAGTGAATAACGCAACGCAGTCTGCGCTAGCTAAGTGGAAACCAGGCCCAAGAATCCAAGCCCCGAAGTGAATGAGTTCGTTATAACTCTCGCACCGATCGCACGGTTGGGCAACGCGTATCGATTCGAGGGGCGTAAAGGAGAGCTCCGCTCTCGTCCACGAGCGCCTCGGCCTTCCCTCGGTACCGGAAGAGACGGCGAGCGTAGCGTGGAACGCGGGACGAGGCGGAGGACGCGCGGCAGGAAATCGGGAGGAACGGAGGAGAACGAGAGGGTGTGCGAGCGGGGCCGTTATTAGCGGAGCGCCCGGGAGGGCGGAGAATGGCGGAGCAACGGGTGCGAAGAGGGACGAGGGCGGAGCGGCGAGAAGAGGATTGATAATCGATGCAACGAAGAGGACGTAGCCGCGGGGAGATGGCGTTTAATGTGTATAGATAGGGAACTTTTGTTGGTCGTATTTTGTCTCTCGACTCACCGTAGCGCGTAGATCGATTTCCGTTTTTCTTTCCGGTGCTGAAGATGCTCCAGCGCCAAGGTCACAGTAAGGTTTAACTCCAAACGAAAGAGCGAGCGAATGAAGCGAGACGCCGACGGCGATGAGTAAAGATTGTACATTGTTGTATTTACACGAAGCGAAGTACCTCCACTTTGTATTGTACGAAGAGGCGAGGCGAGATCCGTAGACCGCCGTGTCGCCGCGGCCAGCAGGGAATCCCCACTTCCGTTTACCTGGGCCCCTCCCGTGTCCGCGTTTCTGCCCCTGCTCGACTCTTGCATCCGTGCTCCAGTCGATCAGCGAACGGATTACTCAGTTAAGCAGCCCGGAGGGCATTCGTAGACGAAGGAAAGCGCCGCGGACACCGGTGGGCCCGGACGAAGGAGCCGCAAATAAAAAAAAAAAAATAATAAGGGACGTTTCTCGAGACAACAGCTGTCAGCCTTAACAGTATTCGCGTCTTTACACTTACCTCTGTAGCTTTTAAGAGACCGCATAGAGGGCAGAGCTATGCTCTGTCACCACCGCTGACGTTGATCCTCCCCCCGACACCACGTAGCATCAAAATTAGTCCGTAGCGAAATGACAGAGACAGAGGAGGGCGAGAACGAGCAGGTTAAGGGTTTAAGCGGTTTTTAAGGCGATGATTTTTTTTATGTAGGCCACGGTGAACGGATACTTAGCCGCCGTGTTTAATATATTATCGATAAGCATGATTTCAATATGCATCGGTGTGCATAGAGCGTGTCTCCCCGGCTCCGTTATCTCGCCGATTCTCGCGGCGGTTGTTTTAACGGTCTCGAGTAGAACAGTGGGTATCCTAACAGGAGCGCGAGTATATAAGCAATAATAACATTCAAAATTTTCGTCGTTCGCTTCCTTAGAGGGGGGCTTAAAGTGTCTTCCTTTCGATGTAAAAGGAAAGGACTATGTTGCGTAAGGGAAGCGAGAGGCGGCTGTTACTTTCCAACGGAGCCGGCGAGACACGCGGCACGCCCATAGACTTTTTCCTCGATAATTCAGCAATTAATTAATCGACTATCGCAACGGGTATCGCCCTCGAGTCGCGCGCCGCGTTATCAGAGAGCCGGGCACAAAATGAAAACAGGGGGGGGAAGAAGCACGAGGATCGCGCGTAGCTCCTTTCGATTTCGCTTTTTCGATTTGCTTTTTCTCGGGACGACAGTCGAGCGCGGTCGAGGGATGAGAGGACGGGGTAGGGAATCGTTGGTAGGCTTGCATACCTTGGACGCTTCGCCGGACGAACGTGCTAAGAGGGGTGAAAGGAGTGGAGAGAAAGGGGAACGTCGCGAAACAGGGAACGAACGAATGAGTGAGTGCATGCGAGACAGAGAGGCAGAGACAAAGAGAGTAAATGTGCGACTCGAGATCGTTAGGCCTATCGTAATTATTTACTTGGTAAACAGATGAAATATACAGACGATTATAAATAGATATATATATATATAAAAAAAAGAATTATATATACGGTACATACATACACATGCATATATGTATGGGACGAGCGTGGTGAGCCCTTTTCTTAAATAGCTCCATAGAGAAAACAAGAGAGAGAGGGAGAGAATGAGAGAGAGAGCCGGTTGCGAGAAGAAGCTACCTTTCTTCGCAAGCGGTTAATATCGTTATATTATAAATATATATATATATATATATATATATATATATATATATATATATATATATATTTATAATATAACGATATTAACCGCTTGCGAAGAAATATATATATATATATATATATATATTATATGATACGTGATCGAGTAATATTGTATTGTTACTTCGTCGTTAATATTTATCATCGCCTATTCGAGGATTACACATATACATACATACATGTATATGTTATGTACTTATTTTACAAACGTATCCCTCATGTTTGAACGAGTAACTCATATCGAGCCTCGACTGGGTCTATGTGGTACGCGTACCCTTTTAAATACCTAATTCCACAGAACTGTATAGACACACGCAGATACTGCAACGTAGGGTAGACGACGCGTAGAGAGATGATTAGCTGGATAGACGTAGCCACGGGGAAAGGAAGAAACGGTCCACAGTGTGCGTGAGTGCGAGAGATCGAGTGAACGGGGAAACAATGGTGTTTAGGCCGGGTAATTTTCGAGCAAAGTATAGAAATAGGGGAGAGACGGGAGATCGCCCGAGAGACATCGCGAGGGGTGGGTGGTGTCGATTCTTCGGGGTTCCTCGCAGACGCGTTTTTTGTATGTCACATTCGAGAGGTGGATCGGCGGGCGCGGGGAACGCCTGGCGGGCGTTCAGCGAGTACGGTTAACCTGTGTATGGGGGTGAGTCCCGCACGCCGCGCACCGTTCACCGCTCGAGTCTTCGCATCGAAAGGGTCGATGGCCCCGCGCGTTCTCTCTCGGGCCGCGCGGAGGCAACCGGTCACTTTCGACCGGCCCTCGGAGCATCGTACGGCAGATCGATAGCGCGCCGACGTTTGCGACAACAGAATCTGCGAATCGCGACGATTAACGCAATTGGGACCACCGTGCCGAAGTGCAAGGTGCCGGGGCGAGCGAAATAGGCGGGCCACTAAGTATAGGGGCCTCGCTACCATCGCCTTACACTCAATCGAGGTGGGTAGAAAGGCGAACAGTCGCGGATATTGTAAAGTACACCACGAAGCGGAAACTGGAGCGACAAGGGAGAAAGAGCGAGTATGAAAGGGAGAGAAAGTACATGTGAAATATTGTAAAGTAAGTTTGGTAAGCGGAGAAATTGATCGATCAAAGAATATATCAGCTTCTCTCTTTTTAGTATCGATGTATTGTCGCTAGACGTTATTACAGAGACGTAAGAAGTATTCTTCGGCAGTACCATTATAACAAATGCCTGTGTATTTTACTTCTCGGCAAATAAACCATCAAGTATTGTATGACCGTGTCGTCAGCTTACGTCGCTGCGGCGTTCGAGCGCTTGCAATCAGAAATTCTCACGAGCAGCGGTTTCAAGGAAACCGATTCAAGATGTATTCTACTTTGCCGGTCGAAAATTAGCCCTATTTTTCATGCTTTTTTCAACTAATATACGAATTTTAATGTTTTTTTTTGTTAAGTATTTCTTATTTCTCGCTGTATAGAACTGTACTTTTCATATTTCCAAAGTATAATTATAATTTAAGTAGCAAGGTTTGTGTCTCAGTGAGAACACGGAAGGAACTCTGCGGAAGTCCTCCTCGACCTCAAAGTGGTTCAAAAGTGATAGAAATAGAATGATTAAGTTCTATAGGGATGTACGCATAAAGTGGACTAAAATCATCTAGATATCAAAAATAGTTTGTGTTCCATCCACAAAAAGACACCGAAAAATAGGCAAAAAATCCGGGACATTTCTGTCACAAGGCCGTCATTTCCAAACCACTGTTGAGAAATCAATAATTCTAGTCCACTCTATGCGTACACCCCTATAGGACATAATCATTCGATTTGAATAATTTTTGGACCACTTTGACGCCGAGGAGGACTTCCGCAGAGACTTCCATGTTCTCACTAAGGTACAAACACCTTGTGACTTAAATCCACACATTTCTAATTAAATTTATGAAATATGACAAATACAATTATATACAGCAAGGAATAATAAACATTTAACAAAAGAGGAAAATCTTAAAATCCGTACTAAATCTAGTTGTTGAAAAAAATTTATGAAAAATAGTCCCCTTCTCGACCCGCAAAGTAGAATGGACCCTCAAGCCAAAATCCCCAATTTTCTAATTGCAACCGTTCGATTACTCCCCCGCGACCCCCACATCCTTATTCAAATATTCCCTACATATATTTACATTTTTACAAGTTCCAAGCACGGGGCCACCGCAGAGCCCCGAGTCACCTGCGTTCCACAGGCATCGAAGGGAGATTAGATCTACTTCTCGGTAAGTAATCCCTTCCGAAGCGTCCCCTGCCGCGCGAGAGTACAGCGGGTAGCCTTCTAGGGCGCGTCGAGGCAACCGCTCCTCCACTATCCTCGTCAACAAGACAGTGGCTTGAAGATACTGGACTTCGTTGAACAGGACGGTTGCAGATGCTGCACTGTCTCCGAGGCAACGGGGTGGTATTTACCGGCGGGAGAGGGGGCGGCAAAGGGGGCGTTCGCGGGGCTGGCCGCCTCTGAACTTCGCAGTTAGCGAGCAAGCGATAAGAAGGAGGGACATTGTTGCAGCGCAGCCTCGCTAGGAGATTGCTCCTTCTTACGTCCACGTTTGGCCAACTTTCGGGGCAGGCATTCTTAAACCCTCTTCCGACTTGAATGCTCTCCCTTCTGGCTAGGGTATGCTGAAGACTTCCACGGAATCTGTCGTAAAAGTCTGTGGAGATCAACTCCACTTGAGATCGTCTTTTGGAGCGAGTCGACCTGAGCGAGTGCTCGCTGCTGGAATAGTCAGCTCCTCCGCGTTTCCGGCGCTGTGTGCCGCGCTCCCAGATCCTCCCGAACCTCTCCAGCACCTTTATGCGCCTCCCGGAATTTTGATTGACCATTATTCTCTCCCTGAACGCGGTATTTATATCGATCTCTGTGTTGGAGTGCTTCGAAGGCACGTCTATGGGACCTCGGTCCTCGTTTACTATGTCCAGGCTCGCTAGGAACGGCGGAGGGGGTGGTGGTGGCGGTAGGTCTGCTGTGGAGGAGTCATCGCCGTCGTGTAGATTGTCTGAGGAAGAAGGATCCGAGCTGGGATCTTCCTTCAAATCGAGGTCGGATTCTGTGGAAGTCTGTAGAAGCCTTCTTCTGGCGCTGAGCCTTTCTTCTTCTTCTTCTTCTTCTTGGTCCTCTGGTTCCTCGTCCTCTTCGTCTTGCGCTCGGTAGGTGTTTCGTTGCTTACTGCGAGGCTTCTTGAACAACATGGACGGTTTGAGTAGGGGGAAGCTTTTCGATTTAACGGAGCCGATTTTCGAGCGAATCTTGCGTAGGACTTTTAGGCTCCTAGTTTTGTGTCGATGGCGTTTCGTTGGCGTGTCGATTCTCTCTCTTTCGTCTGGGGCTTCTGAAGCGGAGGAAGCTGGGGATTGATTAGATCGTTGGCTGAGACGGTGAGATTGTTTGCTTCTTCTTAGCACGGTGGCGGGGAAGTTGTCGGGTTTGGAGAATATCCACGCGTAGTAACGAGGCTTCTGAGGGCCTATGTACAGCTCGTTGCTGTGCGCAGTTTGCAGCAGACGGGAGAAGAACGACAGAACTACCTGGAGATGAGGAATAATGAAGCCAGTGGCGTTTATATTATTTTAAATTTAGTCACTTCTTGAGTTTAGAGTCTACGCAGAACAGCGGCGCATCCAGAGGGGGCCAAGGAGCCCTGGGCACCCTCAAAGGAAAAAGAAGATTAATGTAACCACGACTGAAGTAATTCAAGAGCTTTATAAAAAGAAAAGGAAGCTGTATTTCATTTTAGAAATCAATTTCTGTAATTACCTAATGAATTTTATTAAACTTGTGTTGCATTAAATAAATTTTTGTCCGTTCCATTCGGCTCCCCCAAGATTAAATCCTAATCTTTTCAGCTTCTTTTCTTTTCACCCAGTTTCCTAGTTATTCTCCGTCACCCGACCTCGTCGATTTTACTAAGGTCGGTATCAAATATATTGGCCGGTGAGTTCGGTTTCGCGAGCGGCGATCGAGGAGAAATCAGCCACCACCATCTGACGATCGCGGATTTGTCAGTTGGAGTTGCGTGGTCGTCGCCGGATATGGTGGGGTAACGGGAACGCTGCTCGGCTCCGCCTGAGCCTAGCCGCTTGGCTGTTATTTATTCTTAATGTTACAGTTGTGTTCGTTACGAAGCTATGCGTGGACCAACGCGAGATGAAGCTATCAAGGAAGACTCAATGTCTGACCAATAAAGCTCCTGAATTTTTTCGTTGCTAACGCACACCTATTCTGGTGTGTGTATTTCTACGCTGACAGTTCGGTTTGGCCTACACGCCAGAAGCTTCGCACTATCCCCACCACTTCTGGCTCACTCTTGTTCTGCGAAGGCGAAAGCGAGATGGAACGAGAGCGAGTCAGAAAACGTTGAGAAAAGGAGCACCGAGGCAAACAAACGGTGTGGTGGGAGAATACCCCTCGCGAAACTCACCGGCCAATATATATGATACCGACCTTAGCGGGATCTACAGGGGAAATGTCCTCGGTACCTGATAGACGGACAAAAGGGCCAAGTACCCTGCCAGGAATGTCCTAATTGTTTCCCCCCGGCTAATGATCCGGGACCTGCAGCCCAGGGTGGCGATTGTCAGATGCTTGGGATTGTAATCGTACACGGCACTGGGGTTTAGGATGTCGTGATGAACGCAGGGCTTCGGTATGTCGTTGGAGCAGCAGGAAAAGGGCACGTCCATGGGCGTCGACGATTCCTCTTCACGATCCACTGGCTCTGGCCTTTAACGTAGAATTGCGGGGGGTGAGGTTTTAGAGGGCCTAATGGAACTGGAGATTGCTGAGTTGAAGTGGGGGATGAGGAAGAATAGACGTTCGAGTTCTTTGTAGTTGGAGGAAACCGGCTTCGCTCAAAGGAAGCTCTGTGGGGATTATTTCTGTATAGGAAGCAATCAATGGATGATTATATCGTAGGTGGACAGATTTCATCAAGGGCTCATGTCGAACGGAGAAGTACACAGGATTGGAAGTAAGTATAAGGTAGATTGTTATATCGCAGACGGGGTATAGGATAGAGTATAGACCTAATATCTCACCGGAGTTCGAGTCACTTAAACTGAAATATCGACTTCATGAAAATTCAATAATTTAATCGCGCATTCTACGTTGAAGAACAGTGATGATTCGTGGGATCTATATTCAAGGAAATTGTACAGGTGGGTAAATTGACTAAAAGTGCAGCATTTTTAAACTATGTCTGTCTTATATTATTGGTTACAATTCACAGTTTATAATCCGTGCCTCGCAATCTGAATATCATAGCCTACGTTACAATCACAACCCAACCTATATAGGTGATCATAGATTATGGTTCGCACTTCAACTTCACACATCGTAAGTCTTCACAGCAACGTGTTACACTACACACTTTACACGTTACAACACTTCACACCAATACGTCACAATTCATTCTACGCGTTACGCTTCACAGTCCCAGGGCACACTTCATACCAACAACACTTCACACACTATACGTTACACTTCACGCTTTACATGTTACACTTTACACCAACCAGTCACACTTCACACTATTAATGCAGTGATCTAAACTTAGGAACTACTCATCTCAGAATCGTGCACAACCTGGTAAGTTTTCAGGTAACCACTCGAAAAATTCAGAAATTCAAAAACCGCGTGTTCGGAATTCCCCTGCACGAGTCTTGCACCTGCAAGAGAGACATAATTTCGCGCTGCACCTGCAAAACCCCAAATTTCGCCCTCCCAACTTCTCTTGCAGGTGCAAGAATCGTGCAATGGAATTCGGTACAAGCCATTTTTTAAGTGCTGCACCTGCAAGGGAAGCAAATTTTCGCTGCACAAATTTTCTTGCAGGTGCAGCGCGAAAAATTGCTTCTCTTGCAGGTGCGGCAACTCAAAAACAGCGTGTTCCGAATTCCTGTACACTATTCTTGCACCTGCAAGAGAGGTAGAGTCCTGACTTGCACCTGCAACAAAGTTGCAAAGCGGAATTTTTGTTTGCGAACGCGTCAATTTCGTTTGCAACATTGTTGAAATTTTTTTCATTTGCAACTTTGTTGCGCTTTCGCGGGGCGCATATTTACTTACCCGATTACTTACCGTATTTTCCACGATCGAGAAACGACGAGAGAGAGAAGTGAGAGAAATGAATCAATATTGTGATGTGTGAAGTGTAAAGTGTGATGTTGTGGTATTAATGTATAGTCTTGTGGAGTGTAGTGTTATGATGTGTCACTGCACTTTGTGAAGCGTAGTGTTCTGGAGTGTGATTTTTTAGGATGTGATGTTGTAGAGTGTAATGTTGTGGAGTGTAATATTTTGGGGTGCAGTGTTGTGATGTGTCACTACACTTTGTGAAGCATTGTGTTCCGGAGTGTGATGTTTTGGGATGTGATGATGTAGAGTGTAATATTGTGGAGTGTAGTGTTGTGGAGTGTGATGTTGTGGGGTGTTATATGATGTGTAATGCTTGGAGTGCTGTAGTGTGAAGTGTGCAGTGGAGTGTGTGAAGTGTGGTGTGTGGAGGGTGGGGTACTATGTGATTCGTGATGCTTGTAGTGTGATAGTGTGGAGTATAGAGTATTGAGTGTGAAGGGTGGTGTGTGTAGTGTGAAGGGTGGTGTGTGTAGTGTGAAGCGCGACCAGTGATTTGGGACAGAGATAGTGTAAGAATGGTGCTAGAATGGAGTAAAAGCAGTATAGGTATAATATAGCAATGTATTATGAGCAGTGATGGGTAAATCACTAGAAAGCAACGTAATTTACCGTAATTTACGTTACGTGACATACGTGTATAATACTAAAATATCCTGTACAAAATATCCAGTGGACCTGCCCCGGCAATATAGAGAGTAGCAGGGAAGTTCCCACATCTTTTTCAAGCTTTTTTGGGCTCTTATATTGCCGGGGCAGGTCCACTGGACGTTTTATACACGTATATCTCGTAACGTAAATTACGTTGCTTTCTAGTGATTTACCCATCACTGATTATGAGTGACACAAGAACACTGTGCGAATAACATGGGCCTTATGAACTCCGTGAAAATGCTGTACATACCAACAACGTTAATATACCTTACATAGAAACGACGTACCATGTGTATGAATCTCTACCCTACCCTATACCTCATCTCTGACTGCGCATTACACTCGACTAAAGAGCAATTGGTTCGACTATACCCACTGCCCTTCCAGTCGAGGGCCCTGTTCCGCATCCTCGGGCCCTTCCATCGACAGCTTCAGCCACGGCACGCGGAACCAGTCCTGGTAGCTATTATCCCCGCAACATTCCAACTCAGTTTGAATGGCATCCACTCGCATCTTCACCGTGACGTCGCTGCTATACTTCTCGATCGCCTCGATCAGACCGTCGCGACTCTTCTGCTGAAACCCGCTCAGCAACGCCAAGTAAGTGGCGTTCAAGATCGCCACGAGGAAGCCGGACAGCAAACAGGCGACCACATGTAGAAACAGAAGTCGATTCGCGTCGTGAGGATCCACAGTCCCATCCACCCTGAGCTGATCCTCCAGGTCGCATCTACCTGGCTCCGGCCTCATGTGCAACCACGACTTGATGCCCAGAATGTAGGCGGGGGAGCAGAGAACAGCAGCCGAGATGATCACCGTCGCCCACACGTAGCCGTCACCTGCTCGTTAACCCGCCCATACAATAGACACCGCTCACGCGAATCCAACGCAATTCACCCTTATTAAGTACCAATTAGTCGCATGAGATCTACTCGACCCCAGCCGTCATTCAAGTTCAATTTCTGACAAAGCTAATGACCGATTTTTGTTGCGATTTCGAGTAGCTTAGTTACTTGGTATCCTCGCGCCGGAAAAAATGTTAATAAACGCCAATAATTAATACAAGAATAAAGGAACATTAATGATATATTTGTTTCATTTTACTCACCCTAATCCAACTTATAATAAATAAAAGCACTCCATGAGCAGTAACGAGAAATTAAAGAAATCTAACAAGTTTAAGTTTGGGGTCAAATGGGCTCCATACGACTAATTATCTAACACAAGAAGGTGCGATTAATTAGGGTTAAATCTTGTTGTAATCCGATACGTCAATAAAGACCATTAAAGCCCAAGACCTCGTAGAACGTTAATCCACCCGGACCCTAACGGTCCCCATACACGCGGCTGGTATTCGGCTCCGCCCGACGCGGAACGCCTTTCGAAGATGGATTACGGCGAGTTTTTGGAAGCGCCCATTAGCCCCGTCCGTCATTGTAAATCGTTCCCGGAGCGAAAGGGGGTCGCGGGGAGTCGGGACTTACCAGGGGTGACGAGGTTCAGGTAATCACCGAAGCCCCTCTCGAACCGGATGGCCCAGACTATGGCCAGCGCGAGGGCGACGAGGCCGGCGAGATTCATCGAGAAGACGGTACAATGCAGTGCTTTTACGGTGCCCCAGTTGTAAACGGCATTTACCAGGCCCATGTATCGTGCGCTTTATGACGGATAATTGTCGATCGTATCCGACCTGTCATCGTAGACAGGTCGCACGGTTCCGATATACACGCCTCTCGCTGGTTAATAAACGCGGCATGACGCTCGCGGCCTGAAGTCCTTTACGATAGGACCACTCGGCCCGTTCTGCTGCTACCTTTACGGCGGCATGATCGTAAACAGTTTCAGGGTACAGTGTCTTGCACGAGGGGAGGAGGGTGTGGAATCGAAGCAAGTTTTCTGAGTGGAGAAGGTATTGGTAACAGCTTTCGCTGGAAAGGATCATTAATGATCCTTCATTATCCACGTGACCAGGCTTGGACCATCCCTATAGGCAACATTAGGCGGCTGCCTAGGGCGCAAAATGGTCTTCTCATGGTTGGCATTTTTTAAAGTAAAGTTTTAACCCTTCGTGATCAAGCGCGGTGGATCGCACCTCAAGAGACATTTTCGAGCTCAAATGTCGCGCCTTTATGACTTCCAAAGGGAATTTATCGCGCAAAAAAATCGAATTTCTTCTACCACTATTTCTCCAACTACAAATTTCGTGATATCAGAGTTTACATTATTAAAAAATGTTTATTAGAGTATTACAAATGTGCAATTATCACTGAAAAGTTAAACGATTCAAATACACGAAAATGGTAACTGAAAAATGACGGTGGGGTGCAGTATACCCATGTGACCAATTTCTGATTATAAGAAGGTGTGACCACGAAGGGTTAACTGAAATATCACAAGTTCTACCATAAATGTTATAAACTACAAATAAAAATTCGGAGCAATTTCACCAAAAAACTTAAATATGTATCTTCACATATGAAGCAGAAAGTTTATAAGTCTGTCGCCTAAAAACTTGCGAGCGGTAAATTCTGGTGTCACGAAATGTGCCTCAGCTGGCTAATCCGCAAAAATGTGACCATTTTCACAATAAAATATTTTTAATAAAATCAGAATCTAAATTCCGGGCGAAGCCGCGTAGTAAAACTACTTATAAATAAAAAAACGCAATTTGGCAAGCTTGCCTATGGCGCAAAAAAGGCTCCAACCTAGCCCGCAGGTTGCCATTACCTTTTCCGCTCAAGAAAACACAGAGATTCTTCCATTGTACTAAAAAACATATATTTCATCAAATAACGGTACACCCTGGCGTATAAAACGAGCACTGGCACATCAGAAGGACCATTCATTATGTCTCATTGTAGCTTAAAACGAAGCCGTTTTCACTCTTCCTCCGGCGGAGTAGCATCCAAATCTATACCAGCGCAGACAACAATCAATGGCTAATTAAATCGTGACGCTACAGGACAGATTACAGGGGACAGTAATTGAACAGAATTTTAGTATGCCATTACGGGTGACCGTATCAATAAGTGATAATAAAAATATATGTATATATGTATACGTGTGTGTATACGCATATGTATATATTCGTATAATTCATTGCGCTCCTCCGCGTACGTGCATAGAACGGATAAATCGTAATACAATCTATATAATATATATATATGTATATATATACCTTATAGTAACAACTGATAATCGGATTGGCATTGTTAAAAACTATAAAAAACAGTAACAACGACGACGAAAACCGCGACGGAATATAGCTTTATCTCGCGTGGCTCGTCGTGAACACCGCGACGGTCGCCATTAAGGAGAACGCGGGAGCGAGTGCCGCACGATAATTATTCACTTTCACCTACGAGCGATCTCCACTCCACCCCACCCCACCACACCCCTCCCTAGCCCCGCGTGACGCGTAAATTTCGCTCAGCGTTCCAGGTGACGTGACGTCGATCGGTCGACTAAAAGTGGCGCGCTGTCGCGCAGATAAATGCACTCGGTCCGTGCGCGATCGTCAGACGGCGAACACTGCGTTCTTTGCAAAGTAAAATTCTCGCCTCGCGAGGTCGGTAATCGGTCCACGCGACGGACAAGATTCCGCGCTGAAACGAGGAGACCCAAAAACTAGATCCCAACAAATGCATTGGCACTTTTACGTTGAAGAGGGCCCCGGCCGTTTCTGAACGGGCCGGGGTGATACGTAGCACGGTCTCACACCCATGGGAATCTATCGGTATGCAGGCTCCTCCATTCGAACAGATCCACGGGATTATCTTTGGAATTAATATCGGTATCGAAAATAGTTGCAGTTGATCTCGAAACGGTCGTAACCCGTATAGCTTTTCGCAGCTGGTCGAGGAGATACGAAGCGCCAGCTGTTTTACTCGCTTTGAAAAAAATTATTGAAGTACCTCGATGAGATCTGTGTGGATCGGTTTGAGTGCGACACCCTGCGCGCATCTGAATGCCACGTGTGCAAAAATTCTCTAAAGAAACCCCGAATCGTGCTCGGCGCTCGTCGTTCTAGCGATTAATTGCCCTAACCCAGTACCGAATCTTAATATCTTTCATTCAATATTCTATTATCGTCTTCGTTCTGTTCCACCATTTGGTCTCGATCGCAACCGCGCGTCGTCGCGTCGTACGCGAGCGTTTTAAACGAGATTCCGATCCAGGAGGCTGCCGAACAGATCCGGCTGCACCTGCAGCAGCCCGCTGGACGACATGCTGGGGTCGTAGTCGAAGCTGTCGAAGGGAATCATGGGCGAGGACGGCGAGACCAGCCCGTTGGCCAGGAACGCACCGGGTAGCTGTTTCCTCGAGTCCGGGGCCAGCTGGTCGAACGGCCCCTCCGATCCACGGGAGCCCGGGCACTGGGGGACCATTTGGTTCTCCAGGTTCACGTTCAGGGGGGACGTTAGGCTCGTCGGTAGCACCGCTGTCGGCACGTTGCGGGAATCCATCAAGCTCTCCTGAACAGAGAAGCAGAGGTAGTTTAATTGGGCTCCGAAGGTCGAGGGACCAACGGTCTTCGGAACCTCTTCAGAATTAGACACTCTGGTCGCTGGAGATTCATATAAGCATGGCTATTGTACCCGTTTTCGAACCCTATTCTTCTTGGAAGAAGGGTAGGTAGCTTTGATATCAATTGGGAGCTACAGAGTGTCTTATTTGAAAAGGTACCCGCAGTTAACAGTGTCTGAAGCTTCGGACGATACTGATAACGATTATCGATATAAAAAGCGACTCGATATTCACGCATGTACTTTGATTAAGTCCTGCTTGATAGGATAAAGTTGTTAGGGAACTGGTAAAGTCGAGGCGAAGCTGACCTCGATCAAGGAATATGCGTGGAACATCAATTTTATTCAACCGAACATTGTTAACGCAACGAAGTGGTGGTTATTTCGTTTGGAACCTTAGCCCTCCAAGTTTTCATATTCTCATTCGTTTCTCAGCGAAACATTCCGCCTAAGGGATGCTGCGTTTCGTGTGAAAGATCAGGAAAATGGGAAACGTTCGAGCATGCAAATCGTTACGTTTATTAATACACCTATTCTCTATCGCTTGAGACTTGCAAGCCGACGCGCTACATTTATCTATCTACAGTAAAGTGAAAAGAAACCCCTGCGCAATTTACGTCACAATTAATCATCTGAAATCATTGGCTACGTTGTTGCGAGATTTCCCACCGAAGCCTCCAGCCACGATAAAACAGCTCAAGGATCGTAGCTATCGCTAAAAAAAAAAGAACACGCAATAAACTTTATTGTTTCTACATAAAATACAACTACAGAGAGGATTTGACGCAATCTACCGATATCTGCCGACGTAATCGCCTCATAAACTAGAAGTCCGACGAAACTCGGTACCAATACCATCGATAACGATCGACGACGTCCCCTTTATTACTCGCGATAAGCTCTTGAACCGCGAAAGCGTAGTCTGCTTATATCACCGTCTCCGACGCCATGCAAAGTCGTCGACTTAAAAAATAAGCGTAAGCGAGGCAACGGGGGCCGCATCTTTCCCGAGCGATGATAGTCTCGAATGGAAGGCCAGTCCCGTGGGTGGAGGGATGAGAGAGGAGGAAACGAAACGCAGCAGTTCTGATGATTCGATGTTTCAATGTTCAATGTATTTTGACAATCTTCAATCAACAATTCCATATACTTTCAAGTAGAATACATAACGTGACTTTAAACAGCGAGACACGGTCGGGCCAACAACGATCGAGCGACACCTGGTCACCGGGCCCCGAACGCAACAGGCATCCCCGAACACTCTCGGGCAGCTTTTCACGCTGGGCCATTGGTTCGCTCGATCTACCGTCCGACCACCGAGCTCTCTCGCCGATCGGCGCCCCTGACACGGGGCCCGTGAAACGCCCCGCGAAACTATCGTCTACTATGGTCACCCGACTCGCGTCCTTTCGCCAGCCTCTGTACAAAATCCAGGGCTTCTCCCGCGGCGCGCAGCGATCGGGCCCTACCGACGCTACCCCTTTCGTTCCCCGGCTGCCGTGCACTGTCGCGGGTAGAAAACGATAGAAGGGTGTGGGAACAAGAGTTCGGAGGAGTGCACGCGTCAGCCGTGGCCCTACTTCCGCGAAGGGGGCCACTTTTCCCTGCCGGTCTCTCTAGAGCCGCGGAAGGGCCGAGGGGGGGCACGCTTGCGACGGCGCTCGCGATCTACGCGAAGATCCAACAAATGTCCCGTGGACAGCGGGGTACACGCGAGCGGGCCGTGTCGCTCACGTGCTCGCGATGCTCTTGGAGGGCTTCGGCTTCGCGAAGCAAACGTATCCCGCACTCACGTCGCAGCCGGACACCAGGAGATTCATCAGCACGCTGCTGCACGGCGGGTTATTCCGCTGCGAGGGCTGGCTGGCCGAAACGCTTCGACGGCACCGGTCGTCCCCGCCGCCCTCCTCCGTGCCACCGCCGTCGCCCTCGTCGTCCTCCATCTCCGGGTCGTCCTGCATTCGACTGTCGTTCTGCCGGCGATCGTGCACGGGGAACGACTCGGCGGAGTAGCCGTTGCTCCTGGGCACCGTCTGCTGAGACACCAGACGACGGAGGAGCTGGCTACCGCTGTCGATGCTCGCTGACTTCCTCGTAGCTGGCTGCTGCTTGCCGAGCAGATGCTCCTCGAGGGGGCTGCCGCGTTTAACGGACTCGTCGCATTTCATGCGCTTGTTCTCGGCCCCTATGTCCGCCGAGGCGGCGTGCACGCGCTTGGCCGCTCTGTCCAGCTTGGAGGCCCATGGGCTGGCGTCCAGGCTCGAATCTGAATGAAGGATAACGATAAGCCCCGTGGCAAACGATCCTTTCGCCTAAGAGACTTACTTTTCCTGGGTATCTGGCCGAGAACTTGCACGGGGTTCACCAGACCCCCTCCGTGGTCGTTGTACTTTCTGGACACGATCTGGTCGGTCTTCAGGAGCTGCGCCAAACTGGAGTCGGATGGTCGTTGCTCCTTGTCGTCTATCATCCTGCCGGGAGATAGTAAATTGCACAGTTTATATACGAATCAATGAGAAAGTGGTGGTTACACCCCTTTGAAACCTAAGAAAGCAACTATCTTTAAGATTTTTTTAAGAAGAAAATAATAAAGAAAATGAAAAATCTATAACACAGCATTTATTGTACAACTATTGAACTACGCGAAAAAAATCTCTTTATTTCCTTCTGTTGCTTTTCAAGCCCCAAAGTAGTACAACCACTTAATCGTGTCTTCATTATCCGTACCATTTTGGGCAACTTTTGTCCGTAGCCTGCGGCGGGCTCCACATCACCATGTCGTCGCTGATGAACAGGTCCAGCGCCTCGTCCTGGTCTGACATGGGGATGTAGGGAGCCCTGAGTGCTAGCTCTTCGTCCGCTATACTGTCACTGAGACCCAGCATCAGCATCTCGTCCTCTGAGAGGCCCTCAGCTCCGCTACCGCCTGTCGGGCTGCCTAGCGAGTCTATGCTTCGCTCTGGGCTCTGCAAGCAAAGGGTTTCCATTAAGCACTCTATTAAAGGACCGCGGGTGGCTATAACGCGCTAGGGACTCACTTGGCGGTACTTGGAGAGGGTGGGCGACACCGAGTTGGGGTCCATGCTGCAGGGACTGCTCGGCGAGTCGCCGTACATGAAGGGGTCGCTGTCGGCCAGGGAGTCCCCTAGGCCCTTGTTCCTGGAGCTGTCCCCGAGGTCGGCGTCCTTCAGGGCGTCCCCGAAGTCCGTGGATCGTAATTCCGGCGCCAGGGCGCCGCCGGGGCTCAGCAGCGGACAGTAGTTGTCGTTACCGAGGATGAACTCGTCGAGCATGTCGGAGAGGAAGGGCGTGTCTTCAAGGGGCACGCAGACGTCGCCGGGCGTTGGCGCTAGATGCGTCAGGTCCTCTGGTTCGTCCTTGAGCACTGCAATACGGCGACAAGTATATTTCACGGAAGATCGCTTCCGGGGTCATAAACAGTGCCGCCTGTGTCGACAGTTGACTTAGAATCATGATACGCTTCCCCTACTTTCTGGCTCCGTTATCGTCGAGTTACGTATTGCATCTGTTTACTGTTATCGCGCTACAAGATATAGCGGATAGGTGATACGAGGCATTCAGAGCAAAAACGGACTAACTCACATTTTTTGCGAAATTGAGTTAGTAGCAGTAATGTACTCCAATAAGCTGTGATAATCATATAAAATAGGGAAAAATTATTTTTTTCTAATGTGGATTAGTCTGGTTTTGCTCTTAGTGCCTCGTGTGATCTGCAGAAGCTTCGAAAAGGTATTCCGAGTGGAAAGAATATATCGAACTACTTTTAAAGCGACACCCCTATATATTGAAAATCAGCACATGCTGTTGTGGGTAAAACATTCTTCCATGCACACCTCAGTGCACTTATAAGGGATCTTCCTAGTGTGACGGCTGAAAAAGACTTAATGTTTCGGGAATTAAGAAAAGAAACAAGTATTTAAAAAAAAAATTGTAAGTAAAAATATCCATTTATAGCGTGAAGAGAACAATATCTTTCCGGATGCCAGACCTGAATGCCATATAACCAAAAGTTCCGATCCACTTCAAATATATCAGGCATAGACGTAACTTTATGGTTCGAACTAGAATTTTGCAAATAATTGCAAAATTGAATTACTACGGTCAACATAACCATAATTTTTTTTTACTAAAATCGATAATTTTTTCAAGGCGTTGCCATTTCTTTGTTTCTCAATATTTTTTCATTATGCTGGTTCAGGCGATATCACAGCGTCTACAATACAATACAGATTACCGTATATTTTTTTTAATTTTGCGTTTGAGATAACTACAATTGCTTGATATCATTCAAAACCCTCTCTTCGCGATGCTCTTATTCTACTATAAATGGATATCTTTACGTACAAAATTGTTTACAGTCTAAGAACGCGATTGAATAAAGCTGCAATCTTGCAAAAGAGTACGTTTAATAATTGTTCCTTTTTATAATTCTCGAAAAATAAAGTTTCTTTCGCCCGTCACACTAGGAAGACCCATTAAATTAGCTAATGTGCTACACACAATCCACGCGACAGCGAGCCCCTGATTAACCACGCCCGCCGTACTCCACTGTCTCCATCCCTCACAGCTTCCCTACATATTCCTTCCACCTCTATCGACCACCAGAATCGACCTCTGAGACAAATAACACCACTCAACGACCAAAGAATCGACCATAGACTCTCATCGAATACCCACTGGTAAGACCAGGCTGATCCTCGCTGAAAGTCAAGAAGCCCTTGTTCATGTCCTCGGTCCGAGGCGCGAAGATGCTCGCTGTGGCAGTCTGCGGCGGTGGTCTGCAAGAGATCTGTTCCTGCTGTTGCTGTTGCTGCGTGGCGATAGGCGCGAACAGGTGCCTAGTAACTGCCTGCGGCCTGTCCCTTCTCACCGTCGCCTCTGGATCGTACTCGATCGCTGGCTTGCCCTGAAAGACGACCAACGACGAGCATGAGCCACGAGGCGCTTCCTCCAAGAACTTCGAACTCAGCGGGGGATTTAAGGAAAAAGGCCCTGGTGGCAAACGTTCTGAGGGGCCTATTTTTCGGGGAAATGAGGAGGTAGTTTACTAAAAACGAGCTAAGTGTATTAATACAGAAAAAAATATGGTGTTTGGATAAAACCATAATTTTCTTTTTTTGAAGGTAGAACCCCGGGGGCCTTCTGGGCAGGGACCCATTTTCCGGGGAAATGAAGAGGCAGTTTACTAAACACGAGCTAAGTGTATTAATACAGAAAAAAATATAGTGTTTGGTTTTATTCATAATTTTCTTGTTTTGAAGGTAGGACCCTGGGGGCCTTCTGGGCAGGGGCCCATTTTCCAGAGAAATGAACAGACAGTTAACTGAAAACTAGCTAGGCGTATTAATACAGAGAAAAAATATAGTGTTTGGATAAATTCATAATTTTTTTTTTGAAGATAGGACCCTGGGGAGCCTTCTGGACAGGGACCCATTTTCCGGGGAAATCAAGAGGCAGTTAACTAAAAACGAACTAAGTGTATTAATACAGAAAAAAAATATAGTGTTTGCTTGAAATCATAATTTTTTTTTATGGAGTCCTATGGGAGACTTTCTGCTCGACCCACGTCGCCCACTGTTCCTCACGTGACGCCTGAAACGTACCTGGAAGATGAAGGGAGCTCTAGCCACCGTCTCCTGCTTGCGTTTCGGCTGTTCGTTCTCCTTGATCGACTCCTCGAGGGAGTCCTTGAGCGCTTGCACCCCGACGAAGACTTTCTCTGTGGCGTGGACCGGTCTCGGGAAGGTGTTATCCTTCCGCGAGCCGTCCTGCGGCCCAGCCGGCTCCTTCTTCTTGGGCGCGGCCGCGCGGAACGTGGAGGTGGTGACCGCCAACGGTTTCGCCCTGTCGACGGTGGCGGCTGGCTTCTGCGGCTCGGCGGTCAACGCCGCGCACTCGTTGTCGTTTAGGTCGAGGGCCACCGGCTCGAGCTCGTCCTCCGCGTTCACCTCGATCCTGGCCGGCTGGGCGGGCTCGGTCGGGCTCGGGGCCAGCTTCTCCGCCCTCAGCGCGCTCTTCTCGGTGTCACGGGCTGCGAGCTGCCGCGCGCTGTACAGCTCATCCTCGTGCTCCACGCCGCTGCAATCAGAAATCCTACCTGGTGCAAGCGAACCGGGGATTGTAGACAGTCGCCTGGCGACAACTAGTCTTCCGTCGGTTAATCTGCCGCTGTTTGGAGCTTCATGGTGTGGGTCCTGTTGGAGTATTTGTTCCGGGGCGCAGCTGGTATCGCAGCTAGCTTCATCGGAGGTTTACTGTCGCACCGGCATGTTAATGAAGCTAGCTGCAATGCTGATTAAACGGCGGAACGCTCCAAGAGGACGAGACCGACACCTGGAAGCCTCAAACTTCTAAGATCCTCTGCCTGCTAGTTCTGGGGCCAGTTGGAGAGCGCGATGGGGATTGGAATTGGAATCGCGGCGCGAGCGAACCTCCGCTGAGAACCGTCAGGGGGGGAGCATCTTCGACGGCCTAGTTAAACGTTCGAACCGGCGCCCTGGTTGCGAAGCCCCCCGAGCACTGCGCGCGATCGGGTCCTGACCCTCGTACGAGGCGGAGCACATGGCCGCGGCTCTTAGCTCGCGAAGTCCCCCTTACGTAACGATTACGCTCGGGCGAGCTGGTAGCCGAGAACAACTGCCGTCGTTCTCGTCTCCTCGTGGCAATTCGCAGCCAAGAATCGACGCTCTAGCCTTCTATCCTACTCCAATCACGAAACCAAAAACTGAAGCAAGGACCTTAACTCTTAAGTGGCCCTTCAATCTTATTCAAAACTTGGACTTCACTATGCCTCAATTATTTTATGAAATAATAAATATAGAAATATAGAGAAGTATTAGAAAGTTTGAAAGTTACCAATTACGTGATAAATATTTACGAGTAATATCAAACACTTAATACGCAATGGTCTATGTTTGCTTAAGAAATTTGTGAGATAAACAGATCTCGTTAGTAAAACCTAAGCTGTACAGGAAAGTTTCGTGCTGTAAGCAAAATGTATTCCCGAAAAGTCCAACAAATCAATTATTTTACTTCGCGTTACTTTTTACAGAACCGGTAAATAGAAATGAATTTTCCTTCGCCGCATTAGAGGCCCAATGAGATAATAGAGAATTACATAAATCGTCGACTAATTACATCGATACATATTAAATACTTATTAGTTTAAAGTTTCACAGGGCCACGGCGGTCCCAATAATCCACTTAACAGTTAACTCCACCTGCAATCAATCCCTCGCTAATCCAGAGACCGAAAACATTCCCTTTCGTGTCCCACGCGTACGATAGACAGTCGTACCGTCGTGGAAAAGCACCGATAAGCAGAGAATGCGGCCACGAAACGCTTTCTCGTGGCTCGCCTCGGCGACGGGTTATCGCGAAGGTTAAGGTCTGCGCGCGTTACGCGCCTCGCCGCGCTCGAGCGTGGAGGAAGCTCGTCGTGTGATCGCGCATGCAAACTAGCAGTCAAGGATTTTCACGGGCGAGGGAAACACAGCGTGACTGCTCATTAACATCGGCCACTGTGGTGGGAAAATGTAAGGAGAGAATGGGACGGTACAGTTTCGTCGCAGATTGCTCGGCCGGCGCGTAGCGTGCTCCCGTCTCGGCCGCTAACTGACTTTAACCGGTCGCAACGGCTTGGTAATTGCCGCAAATTGACCAGCGGGACCCCAAATGTTCGGACGGCGCGCTGGATACAGCCCTTCGCGGAGGAATCACGCGCGACGCTTGTGACGAGAGGGTTCGCGATTGAGGATGCTGCGAGAGGAGAGAAACCTTTCAATAGTAGAACCGAAGATAAATTCTGGAGAATCGTAGATTTTGTTTAAGTCTCCAAAACGCGGAAAGTTTGAAGAAGAAATTTTTGAATAGCAGAACTCTCTAAATTCCGAAAAATCGCAGATGTTGGTCAAGTATCCAAAATACCAAAAGTTTAAAGAAGAAACCTCCGAACAGTGGAATTCTGAAAATTCATAAATTTGGTTTAAATATTTAATAGTCCACTCTTTAAATTTTGAAGATTCGTAGGTTTTGTTCAAGTGTCCAAAACGCGGTAAGTTTAAAGAGAAAACCTCTAAACACTAAAACTCTCTAACTTCTCAAAATTCATAAATTTGGTTCAAGTATCCAAAAGGCCAAAAATCGAATAAAACCTCTGAACAATAGAACCGCCTCAAAATTCTGAAGTTTCATAGACTTCACTCAGCTACTCAAAAGGATAAAAGTTGAGGCAAACTTCTCCGACTACTTTCTCCCAAAGTGTTTCGCACAACTCCCTTCGTACTCGTCCCGGAGTTATGATAAGCGCGTCAAACGACAGCTCGATTTAAAAGAACCTCGCGATTCGACTTGCATAACGGGCCAGCACGATTAAAAAACGCGGCGTTCGAGTGGGGGGTTATTTTTAGGCCCCTCGAGTAAAGGTTGTTCGCGAGGAGACATTTCGAGTTTGCCGAGCGAAATGACTCTATTTCGTTGCGACGGGACGACAGGCGACGACTAGCCTGTCGCAAACGCTAGTGAGAGCATAAGTCTCCAAGAGTACGCGACAGTTGCATAAGATTTATCTCGGTGCGCGCGAACGACGCGCGCGTTTCTCGATACAGATTGCATGCTGAACGTAACGCTCTGTTATCGAGGAGACAAGAAACCTGTATCGGTTCGACACTTCCGCGCTTACCTCTCCAACGATCGTTTTAAGAAATTGTCCGTCTCGGGAGAAGAATATTGAACGGTAACTTCCACAAGGGTGGAATCGAAGAAATTAATAATAATTAATTAATCGTCGCTGCTCCATGAAAATCAATTGCTTACAAACTCTTCTCTCCGTATCGTCACGGTTCGCCAAAAAGCGCGAGGCCTTTAAGCTCACAGGAACGTCGGCATACTCTTTATTGCCACGGTGAAATTTCTGATGGGCGAGCAAACAAGTAAAACACAGAATTATTAGCTTCGCAGAAAAACACTTAGAATATTTCAACTACTTATATAAAATCGGGTGTTAAATTTTGGACGTGAGAGTTGATAACATAAGCATTAAAAGAAACGTTTATTTTTAACTTCGATTCGCAAAAAAGAAATTGGCTTCTAAAATTAAATTAAGAATCTAAAATTTGACTTATACTCGTTTGCCCACCAGAGAAATCTTAAACTTTCTCAGCTACTTTTCTTTATTATCACTGTCCGTCTATTGAAATGTGTATCGCAAAGCGAATCATACTACACAGGCGCAGCTGAGTTCCTATAATCCCAAGTGTAACGAGGATATCAA
Organism: Andrena marginata; assembly: GCA_963932335.1. NCBI lineage: Eukaryota > Metazoa > Arthropoda > Insecta > Hymenoptera > Andrenidae > Andrena > Andrena marginata. The sequence goes on from OZ010661.1 coordinate 10,709,500, forward strand.
TGACTCTGATAACGATATACCGGTGTCCGTCGACTTCCCCCCTGCAACTGTTATTTTCCTTCAAGGGATCGATACAATCGCTCCTATGATTAGATGCCTGTTACAGGCAGCTCCTATCTGCACACCGGATCGCGTAGATACACGCGCATGCTCCGTCTCGATAGTCCAATTACAATATCAGGGTCTCTCCCCTCTCAATCCCGACAAAACGAAAGTTTCCCTCCAACCAGGTACCCCGGGGGACCCGTAAACACGACACTACCAAAGATTCCGCGGCCACCAGTGCCAAGACTCCCCCATTTTCGGATCAGCGACGAAACAGCTCAACTGGCGTACCGACAGATAGTGATACTTTGAATTCGCGAGTAGTGGAAACGCGCGTCCGCGCGGGCACCGTTGACGAGCCGTCGAGCGCGACAGGCGGGCGGGTCGGATAAAGATGGGCGTAGGTTTAGGTTGAGTTAGGTGCAAGTTAAATATGCGGCCGGTATTGTTAAAAATAGAGTGACGGCCGAGCAGCGGTGTTAGCTTGTGCAATCGAGCACGTGGGGAGCACAGTCCCCTCTTCGGGGCGTTCGTGCCATCAACCGCGTCCCTTTCGCCAATTCACCTCCTGCCCGTCAACCGTCGAAAATCCCGCCCACGCAACTCGTTATCTACCCTTCCCTCCTCGAGCCACTATCGAGCCCAAGGAGGAGCACGGAGAAGAGCTCCGCCGACGAATTTGGCAGGCAGCTTCTGGCGACGCGCGTTCATAACACAAACTGAGAACCTCCTCTTTGAATCCAGCTACTGTCACTTGATCGTAGACACTTTGAAAACGATTTTCCGTAGGGGAAGTCCGAGAGAGGTGGCCAATGGAAGTATTTCTTAGAAGGAAAAGCATGAGAGCTAACAAATACTAAGTGTTTCTTTTTTATTGTCATCGAAGGATATTATTATTTATTATTATCGATATGTAGACAAAAGATTAAGTTTTCTTCCATATCGCGTGCGTTGCTTTATTTCAAATAGGTTGACTATAGACCTCAAATGAAACTATGACCATCTCCCCCGGACTCGCCCTTACAAGCAAGTTCTCCGAGACCCTTCCCCCTTCTCGAATCGGCGTGGACCCGAAGAGGGACCGTGACGAGCGCTCTGCCAACGATTTTGGCACGAATGCACCCGCGAGTCCGCGTTCTCTTTCGCGGCCTTTGCCTCGTTCGCGACCGCGAGCTGCCCAGAGAGAAAAAGGGGCTCCCGCGTGCCCCGTTACGTGTGCGCCTCTTTGGCAACGGACAGCGTGCAGCAAGTATACCGAACAACCCCGAAGAGGGGCGAGGGAGGGCGAGGCAATAACGCGGGGAATCGAGGCGAAATGTTGGCCGCGGCCAGTCGATGGCCGTGTGTATTTCCAACACTTTCGTTTCGCCGCTGCCCTCGAGGAGGAAACGGCACGCACTTCCGTGCACCACGCGAAAATAACGCCGCCGAGCTCGCGAAACCTCGCGCGGCGAAGGCCTTGGGCTGCCATCGGGCCCGACCGCTTTGCGAAATAACGCCATTTGCATCGTCAAAGCTTCAGGCGATCCTGTCCTTTCCACGGGGGTGGTCCCCGCCGTTTATCTGATTCACTAGCGAGCGACGGATGATCGATCGTTTAACGCGGAAGCTTTAGACCGGTGGCGCAGCCAGAGCGAAGAAGGAAAACGGAGATTAACGCAGCCACGACTCAAGTAATTCGAGAGCTTTCGAAAAAGAAAAGGAAACTGGATTTTATTATATAAATCAATTTCTATAATCGCCTAATGAAGTTTATTAAATTTGTATTAAAAATATTTTTCTCTCCAAATTCGATTTTTAATTAAGTGTAAAATGTAGATAAAAGTAAAATTTGAGTACCTATCTCTCAGAAATGTGCGAAAATCTTCAAACCTAAACTCTTCGTAATAAAAATATCGTTTCTCATAACTGTTTCCCGTTTTTCGTCACTAGAATCAAGGATTTTATGCTAAAATAAGTCCAATTGGAAGTTTCCACGGGGTAAAAGAAAGTGACTCGTTTTTACCAAATTTTCCCAAAAAGAACCGTGCGCTAATCCCGAGTGCGCCACTGCTTCATACACTCCGCGGAGATCGTTCTCTTCGATCACGGTCACTAACTACTATTCTTACTGCGAAGGGTCGAGTCTAAGAGCCACGGAAAATCTCTGGCCAGCTTTCAGCGGCCACCTCTCCGTTCTATCGCACCGGAAAGTATCGCGACCTCGAGTAAACTCGAAGGTGGTGCACTTGACTCGGCGTAGCAAGCTTTCCCCTCCACCACCCGCGGGATAGAAATTCGAGTAGGCAACGGTGTGGCCGCGATTATCAAGTGGGCAATCGTGTCACTGCGATATAAAGTAAGCAGCTGGGCGGACGCGCGCGGTAAACAAATGTGGAATAGGCAAGAAGGCAGGCCGGGTTTGATCCTAGGCTAACGATCGCGTTCTACATCCCAGCGAGGCGGGATTCTGTTATCGTGGAAGATTAAAATCTGCCATCGGCGAGCAGAGAGGCACCGCCACTTCGCTTCTGCTCCGATTCAGCAGCGCGGTTACGTAACGGAGGAGCGGCGACGAGCGCAGTGCTGGGGCTACCCTCGGCGAGAATCGATCGATCGCGCGATCCAGCGCGGATCTTTGCGCGTCATCGGATGGTTCGACGGGTAGGAAGACTCATTGGTCGAGCGAAACTGCGCGTACGCTGCGTGCGGAAACGGAACGGCCGTCGGAGCTGGCGACGGGTCGCGGTAAATTCACTGGTTTACCAGAGGAATTGGGGCCCGTTTCTTTGCCCCGGAATCTTTGAAGGAACTTCGATCGAAGTCGGGAGCAGCGATCACCAGCACTTGCACACAATTTTCCGAGCGACTCGATGGTCCAAAGATGTGGATCTGGGTATCCAAAGATCCAGCTGCCTTCGCAGTATCAGTGGAATTGATCAGAGACGCGGAGAGGACTGGCACCGAACGAGGATCGAGGATCCAGAACGGCACACGCGACTTTTATCGGCGTACCTTCCGGCAAAAGTACCGGGAGCACGATTGGCACTGGCACCGCAAAACGTTGCACGAGCACTGGCAACGCTCTCGCCGCGCGCTCGCCGCGACGGCCGCGCGAGCGCTTGCAGCGTGTGCAGCGTCGCGCGCGTCATTCAGCCATTCGATTTGCAAATCGCGATTTCACGTGCTCGCCCCTCGGCCGGGGCCACCCGTCAGACACGCGGCAGCGTCACTGGATCCATGGATCCTACGAGTCTCGCGCGTCGAGCGATCTAATCTCGGAAGCCTCGACACTGTTGCGAGCGACACAGGTAGCTGGGTACCTTGCTGGCAGAGTTCTTTCAGGATTCCGCTCTTTCAACGACGAGGGAATGTTCCTTCGCGAGCGATCCAAGGGTACTCTGGCGGTGGAATTGCGATAGAAACTATAAGAAACGATGGGTATTGTTGGTCGGCTCTTAGTAGACTGAATGTCTCTAACACCACACGGTGTTCCTAATATCGCCATTGGTTATATCTCGCGAAGTAAACAATAAAATTTAGTGGTCATGAATGAATTAGTACCTGAGCATATGTAGGAAGACAACTGCAGCGTTAGGATCAACGATTACAAAAAGGGGCGTATTTTAGTGAATCTTAACGACGGTGTAAGTCCAATTTATTGGACTGGGATATTTGGAGAGGTAAATCTAATAATTCTGTGAATGCAATGACTTTTACTAGAAGTACCGTACTTACGGATTGTAATCGATTCAAATATTTTTCGAGGGATATCACTTGGTGGTAACAAGGTTAGGTTGAGGTTTTCTTAAAGGTACCACCCTCCGGTTAAAATTCTTCAGAAAAACGATTTTTTATATATATTTTTTTTAGTGTAACATCCTGAGAGTGCCGTGTGAATGTTTCACATCGAAATTCGCAGAGGTATAGATTCTACAGTCACATTACCAATTCCGAAAGCAGGTATGAGCCGAGGACACTTTTTCTGAAAGCACGATATTTCGAAACGGTAACCTCGATTTCAGAAGAAATAATGGAACGATTTAAAAAAACCTTGAGGCATTTGATTTGCAATTCGATTCACTATCGCAGCATCCTACAACATAATTTTTTGAAACGCGGATTTTTTTTTTATCTGCATATTTATGCGGAAAATTATTCGCTTTTTTTAACTACTTCGTTCAAATGTGCACCATTCATCGCAGTTTTTGGTGTTTTTTTGCCGCGACATAGGATAATGCGACAGCCATTGATATAAATTTTAAGAAATTGTTTAAATTTTTTATTTTGGACGACCCGTGAGTAAATTTTGTGGTTACCGTTTACGTATTTCTTTATGGCAGCGCTGCACTAAGCGCCACCTAGAAAACGCTTCAAGACCGAAAACATGAAACAAAAATTATTTTTTGTACCCTAACCAGTGTATCAATAAGTGCCAAAGATATTTTTTAGGAAATGTTCTAACCCCTTCTCGCGAAAAATTCATAAAGATTACCTATTTCTCAAGCGTTTTAACCGGAGTGTCCCCTTAAACCTAATCCAAATCAAAGAATTGACAAAAAAACATTTATATAGCAAGAAATAATGAAAACACACGTGAAAATAACCTTAAAAACTCCGTATATACATGAATTAATCATTATTTCTCGAGTAGACGATACTAGGTACCCTTTTTTCATCACCCGAGTTTTGCATGCCTTACGTTTTCTAAGTCCGAATTAAAAATTTCTAGGCTTCAACGATTCTAACTTACGCTACGTGAAACACGAATAATTTCTCTTTACTTTCAAACAAATTGCATACAAAAATATCAATTATAATTCAATTAACCCGCCGTGGGCACACTGGGTTGTTTATATCCAGACAAATTACCTTTTTTCTTAAACTTCCTTGCGAAGTTTTACTTTTCCTAAATAATCCTTTAAACATTTGACTCAAAAAGCGATTGTACATTAAAGTACAGACTTGAATAAGTATCCCATAATTTTTTCAGATGTTTTGAAAGTCAGAAACAGTAAAAAAAGGCAACCATGAGCATAAACGACCCAGTGTACCCACAAAGTTAAGAGCCATTTAACTTTTGCTAGGCGATATTAGGTACCGTTACCCCAAGCGTAACTCTGCTCGCTGCTTCGACGTAAACACTTCCCTTATAAAACTATAGAATGTATTCCAACGCTTCGCTCTCATCGCGCTCTCATCGCAGCTCCAACGTAATGGTACCCTAACGCTTTCGCGAGGAAACGAGAACCGGCAGCGAAGTCTACGTAAAAAAAAGGAGCGATGAACTTGATGTACAAACCGTGAACCCGCATGCATTACAGAAGTCGTTCGAATAATCATGTACGGTACCTCGTATCTTTGCGTCCCGATGAAAAAGTCTCGCAAGAAGGCGCCGCCGCATAAATATGCGGCCTATTGCTTAATGTTTATCAGTGGATTATTACTCGGCGTTTCTACGGCGGGCAGGTTCGCCACGAACGACGTACGCTCCAGAGTTCGGCTCCGCGTGTGCGGCATACCCGCGCGGATAAAATCTCAGCTTAACGAGTAACGCTGCGCTGACGAGCAAAGGCCGTCGCGCACTTTTGACGAATCGAATGGGAATCGAAGAAATTAATAATAATAACTAATTAATTCTCGCCGCGTAATTATTTGTAAACTCTTCGTATCTCCGGGCTAAAACGCGCGACGGCCTTAAAGCGTTCCCTTTAGTCGTAGAACTTGCGTTCCTCAATGCCACCATATACTTTATATCGTTTCGTGCACTAATGGAGCTTCCCGGGTAAAAATAAATAGAAACCTCAATATCACTTCGCGTTTATAGACGATTATTATCGACGAAGAGAAGAAACCTCGTAAAGATCGAGGATAAATGTAACCTCGCTTCGAAGAGCGATCGTTCACTGCAACTCTTGCGGTTATTAAGCGCGCTACCACTGGATCCGTAGATTTTTACCTTCAAAGCCTTCCACGGCACACTCAGACGGCCCCTCGCGTCCAAGAATTATTCCACTTCTAATTGGAAGCGATCTTCGCGGCGACCAGTCCCGCCCACGTCCAATTTAGGCGAGCGTCAGAAGCGATCGGAAAGCCGCGCGGTTCGCGGTGCGGCGCGCGAACGTCGGAGCGGATTTTCAGTCGGCCGAAGGCGTCACGGTTCGACGAACCTAACGCGATAGTCGCGTTTTATTCCATGAACTTCGGCGACGCCCGTTCGCGCTCATCCGCGGCCGGTTGCATTGAATCGCGGCTCGCGCTGTCAACCGCGACGCGACAATGGGCTGTTACTTTAAACAAGCTCGCCCCGTGGATCCCGGCACCTGGAAGGCTCGATTATTAAACGGCGATCGGAGCCTTGGAGGCGCGGCGAACCAGCACTCGTCGCCGGAGGAAGGAACGATAAGTGGCCGGCGAGCACGAGGCGCGGCACACTGGGACGCGGCCGTTACTGGGAGAGAAGCACGGATTATCTGCGAGCGGTAGATAAAGCCTCCCGTTACGAAATCACGCGTAACCGGAGGCGAGGAAGAGACGCGTGAGCGTCGACGGGGTTCGATGGCTGAGCTGGTCGATATCAGCCGATATATTTTTACTGAATCGCGCGGCGGAGGCGGACTAACGAGCGAGGAAAAGCTGGACCCTGTCACGGGGGAGCAGAGAAAATTTGATTCGGGAGAAAAATAGATAAGGCGAGGGCGGACGGGTGTATAGAGCGTGGTGAATTCGAGGCGAACGAACAAGAGGTGGGAGGGAAAGTGGGGAGAGGGGACAGATTCGTTGTCTTCCGCCTGGTCGAAACGGAAATACACACTGCCTGAGAAATTTCGCGATATTTTTCCCGGCTTCGACGCCTCGTCATCGCGACTCCTCTGCGACGCGAGAAGACGGGGGAGATCGGGCTTGGGTCGAATGATTTGGCGGGGAACAGGTGCTACAGAGCTTAAAAGTAATACCGCAGCCTGTGCGCGGGTCTTGCAGGTGTTACAGGCGTGGGGACGGTTTCAGATATTACTGTTGTAACTATTGGCAGACTCGTGTAACTCGACGAAAGTGGGGAAGGCTTTGTGAATTTTTTTTCGAAGAGATCGTTGAATGGATCTTTTTGAAACTTTCGTACACCCCGTGGTCCACGAGAAGCTTATCGTAAATTTTGCGGGGCCCTATGGTAGATATTTATTATTGTAAAATTAAAGGTACCCTACGGTCAAAACGCTTGAATAATGCGTGATTTTCATGAATTAAAAATGAAAGAAACTGAGAAACATACAGTTAAATTGCCTTTTGAAGTTTATTACTACATATTTGAAGAAGAAACAGAAAATTATTGTTTGAATTTTATCAATTTTTGTATTAGATATACAGCATTTATTTTACCACTGTAGAAATTTCAGCTATTGGCGGCTGCCATTAGAACTCCTGACAGGATCGTGTGAAATAAGAAATCTAAAAGTATTCTTGAAATATATGTAAATGGTTATCGCCTTATCCGTCTTCACTGCAAACAAACGATCCGGCGATTTGGAGCACATGTTTAAACAGAATGTTGCGAAGAAGCAATTGTTCCACGCATAAATTTGTCCATAAAGAAAAAGTGGGCGATCCAAAATTACTCTTTGTGGATAAAAGGCGATAACCATTCACATTTATTTAAAGCGTATTTTTAGTTTTATTATTTCAGACGATCCTGTCACGAATTCTTACGGCGCCCGCCAAGAGCTCCAATTTCTACAGTGGTACGATGCAAGCTGTGTATCTAATGCAAAAACTGTTAAAATTCAAACAACAATTTATTTGTCTGTTCTTCAAATATGTAGTAATAAAGTCCAAAAAGCTTTTCCACTGTATGCTGTTCAGTTTCTTTTTCTATAATCACAAACTTACTTATTTTATCTTCAACATTTTGATTAAATAGCAATTTTTACACCACTCACAGTGCTTTCAATTTTATTGCGTGAAGCAAAGCGAACCGCGTAAATTCCTCTTTACGACCCATCTCTGACTCCATAAAATGCCACACATTTCTTTTCCCAATCCCCAAGAAGCGTATCTATGATCCGCCTCTATAACCGCTCTATCTTCTCATATAAAACGGATTATCCAATCGACGAGCAAACAGATACCCGAATCCCCTTCGCGCCACCAGTAACCCAGTGTCTCGAATTGCACCCGGAAGCCAAACGCGTACATTTCCATCCGCGGGAAAACAATTCTAGCGCCGACACGCTCGGAACTCCCGCAGCCTCTGACACGCGAAGCTATCCAGGCTCGCCGGGGGCTTTGACTCCGTCTCGGCGGTCTTCGATTTCGCGTTGTTGGAAATTTATTTGCGCCGGTGACAGGGCTAAAAGCGTAACTGCCGCGAAAGTTGAACGCGTCGCGGGCCATTGGCCCATTTCGCGGCCTGGGGCCGTGGCTGGTTGGAAAAAAACTTTATAGTGGCGCGGACCCGAGCACCGGTGGCTCGTATATAGCGGGCAGGAATTTAAAAATATACGCGACCAGTTCCTAGCGACGCGACTTTTTAATTGGGTGCGTGGATCGATAGCGATCGGTGGGGGCGGGCGTAGATCCGCGGGACTGGATCCGCTGGCGATCGTTAACACGACGGGAACACGATCTCGTCACGCGACGCCGCGTTATTGTTTACGTCGGCCCGGCGATCGGCTCGATAACGTGGACGATTGCGGGGCACGCAGATAACGAAGCGACTCGCCCGTAGATTTCTCGAATAATTTCGCGCTCCAGTTGGGCTCGGCTTGAATTCGGTGCGGCGGGCGCTCGGAGCGCCTCGAGGAATCGAGCTGGAGAGAGAGAGAGAGAGGAACGGGCGGGGCACTGTGATGGAGAGCGGGGCGATTATTGCAACGAAGATCGGGGAAGAGATCGTCGTCGATCGAATCGAGCAATTCAACTGGCAGGCTCTGGCAGATGAGATGCATAGTGGATGAGATGGACTACTGGTGGTTATCGAAGCAATCTTTTGGGGCAGTGGCTTTGAGAATTCGTCACTGGGTTTGAAAGTCTTCCGGGAGCTAACTAATTGTCAGACTTCGATTTTGACGTGCTTTTGCAGAATGGTCGTGGATAGATTTGGTGATAATTCGTTATGATAAGTCACACATGAGTTATTGCTAATTTGCTACATGGGGAAGAAGTGAATTGTTTCTAAAGTGGTCTCAAGCCTCTGTGTTTAAATCTCCGCGGTCACACCTTCTCATAATCACAAATTCGTCGCATGGGCTTTACTGCAACCCAGCGACATTTTTTAGTTACCATTTTCGTACCTTTGAATATTTAACTTTAACTCTTAATACTCATACAAACATGCTCTAATAGTCTTTTTCAGAAAAAATAGTTGTGGATAAAAGCGACTCTTTTGTTATAAAATTCACCAAATGTTTAAATTCTATTATTAAGGTCTGTAAATATACAGAAATATTGGCAAATGTATATCCTGGGGTACGATAAACCCCGTCTGGCCACGAAGGGTTAAAGATCCCCCGATCAGAACAGCCAAAATAAAAACATTTTGCTACCTTTTCAAATTTCATTCGCCAAAAATTTACAACCCTATGCTGCAGCCTACTTAGCCCGCATGCAAATCCGTCCCTGGCAAATAAAGTAAAATTTGTTCGAGTCCTGCGATAAATTCGCAACGTCCCAATTATTCCGCACAGAGTAGGATGACCTACCACCTACGACAGACGGTGTATGCTCCTTTCTTGGTGTTATGAAACTCGCATTAGAATTTCTAATAGTCCCTAGCTGGAGATGTACAGATTTAGGTGAGCTCTAAATTACGAATTCGCCACACGCACAAGAGAGCTTCCAAGTTTAGATGAATTTCGGTGGAATTTCACGATCGGCGGAATTTATACATGAAAGTAGATCACCGATAAACGGTGGCATTTAACTAAAAGATTACAGGAACCACCGTAGCTATAGAACAAAAGTTGCACAGCACGCGTGCACCGCGAGGGTGGCAAGTTAAAAATATTAGCAGAGGAGTGAGGCCTATTGCGCAATGCGTTGGAAAGCGAGCGACAACGTAAATCGTGTTAAACCTTAAGTGTTTATCGCTATCTCTTTCCCGGGGCGGTTCCCTCGAATACTTTATTGCATCGCGAAGGCTTCAGCAGGGCTTTGGCCGATTGCTTTTTGCGCCATTCGAATTGATCCCCGTATCTTTCAATTGAAGCTCCTAAACGAAAGAGTACCGGGGCCATTGGTCGCCTTCTCGCGGCTAAGAAACGTCGATGCGCCAGCGTGATTGTTTACAGCGACCTAAATGAAACGAACGAGCTGCGAGCAATTCTCTTGGAATCATCGACCGCCTCGAGCTTCATCTTCCTACGGACGCGTGCACTTTCAGTCCTCTGATCTAAATTAGCCTTCCTACCGCTAGCCTCCGGTTGTTTACACCCGAGCTTTGCCTGGCGACAAACAGAGACACACAGAACGGTCTAAACGTAGCCGGGACCAACGTCACCGTTCAACCGCGTCGCCGGATTAAGTCACAAATTCACTAAATATTAATAGCCCTTTGTGGCCGCTATTATTAACGCTTTCGGCAGGCTTTTTGGCCTTGCGCGCTAGCTCGCGGCAGGCTAATTCAGCCTTCCGTGTTCTTATCACCGCCATCTTCCGCGCACGTTGGTTCGTCGAGCCTCTTTCAGAGCTAGGAGCTCTGAAAGTCAGTGGCCGAGGTTTCCCGGTGGATTCAGTTACCTTGGAGAGAAAGAGACGCGTCACGGAGGAACCGAGCTGGAGCGCACATGTCTCCACAGATCGGCGACTAAGAGTGGCCCGCGTGGTGACGACTGGGATGCTGCAGCCATGCACCGCGATAGCCGGTGCACTCGCTAGCCCGACGACGATCACTGAGAGCCGCGCGGCGCCGTCGCGAAACTTGAATCGCTCGCTTGCCGCCATGCGATCTGACCGGACCTCCCCTCCCAGCCCCACGCCGCGGGCCGATCGGCCGAGGTGAGTAAGTTGTAGTGGAACGTTGCACGGCGTTGCTGCGATCTAACTGTTGCTTCTGCACGCATCCTTGTCCCACGCTTTTAAATCATTTCCGTAGCTTCTTCTTCTACTTTTACTACTTTTACCACTTCTACTGCTTCTACCATGCCTACCACTTCTACCACTTTTATTACTTCTACTACTTCTTATACGTCTAATTTTTTCTACTTCTACTTCTTCTCCTCCTCTTCCGTCTTCTACTTCTTCTCCTGCTCTTCCTTCTAATTCTCCTCCTCTCCCTCCTTCTACATCTCCTCCTACTTGTTCTCCTTCTCTCCCTCCTTCTTCTACATCTCCTCCTTCTACTTTTTCCTCTTCTCTCCCACCTTCTTCTACATCTCCTCCTTCTACTTCTCCTCGTCCTCTACCCCGATCTTCTACTTCTCCCCCTCCTACCCCTCCTTCTTCTACTTCTCTTCCTCTCGCTCCTTCTTCTACATCTCCTCTTTCTACTTTTTCTCCTCCTCTCCCTCCTTCTTCTGCATCTCCTCCTTCTACTTCTCTTCCTCCTCTCCCCCGATCTTCTACTTCTCCCCTCCTCCTTCTACTTTTCCTCCTCCTGCCCCTCCTTCTTCTACATCTCCTCTTTCCACTTTTTCTCCTCCTCTCCCTCCTTCTTCTGCATCTCCTCCGTCTACTTCTCCCCGTCCTCTCCCCCGATCTTCTATTTCTTCTCCTCCTCTCCCTCCTTCTTTTGCATCTCCTTCTACTTCCCCCCCTCCTCTCCCTCCTGCTTCTACTTCCTCTTCTTGTTTCGCGGGGGCACGCGCGTAATCAGTCGGCGCCGCGTTCCGCCCGAGCGGAATGTGTGTCACGCGCTCGCCCGAGGATCTATGGACGACTGCGCGTCACCGACTTCCGCGGTGCCAGTCGAGCGACCGCGCGGATCTGCGTTCAGGTGACCTCGAGTTTGGGGAGTCTCTTTTCATGCAAATTCTTTACCAAGTCTCTCCGTTCTTGGCCGTCGAGTTCCCGCCGATTTCGCGACGGCTGGGTACCCTTGAATGGATATTCTTCCGAGAAATAGAAAGCTCCTGGGGGTCGACTTATTATTCAAACGACACGCAAATGTGCCCTGAAGATAAGCGATGAAGTCCGACGGCGGTCCTGTCGCCGAGATGTTCGTCGACACTAGCTAGTCGGCGCACGTGCGCATTTTCACGTACTCCCCATCGCGATAATAGAGCAGAATACTCTTTATTCCTGAGTCTGACACGTGAATCGCCAATTTCCTTCGATAAGCATCGACGCCGGCGGCTCGTAAACTAAAGTGACCATTGTTTTTCTTGGGATTCCGGAGACACGAGATATTTCTTTGGTTTAGGGGTCACTTAAGTCGCGGACGAAAAAGGGACAATTTTTTCCGCCCAATATAGGTACGATCCTGATACAGAATTAAAAGCTGTGTAAAACTCAGTAGAAGTTGAATTCATTTAACTTAACAGACAAAAGTACTACATAACGTTAATCAAGACAACACACTTTTGAAAATTACAAAGAAGTTACCATTTTTCAATGGTAGGTAATACAAAAATCTAATACTTTGTGGGGGCACCTTTTCCTTAAAAGTTACCGAAAATGGTAACGCCTTTGTCGGCCCCAAAAATGTGTTATCCCGTTGAATGTCACTTAAAACTTTTGTTTGTTAGTTAAATAAATTCAATTTCAACTGGACTATATACAGCTTTCAATTCTCCATCAGAATTTTATATATTAAACTCATACCACACTTCCAAGTTGGTACTGAAAAATAACAAAAATAAAACAAATCGAAAAAATGGTACCTTTTTGTCACGCTATAGCCAAATTAGTAGAATTTTAATAGCAAACTCGTGGATTCGTTTCGTATTAATTATTCTCTAACTTTAAAGAAGAAATACAGAATCAGGGACTGCTACCGAAAATCGAGGACGATTAATTAGGCACCTTAAATTCAGAATTGGGGACAAAATTTACCGGGGAAAGAATCGCGTTCCAGAGCCTGTCCCCGGAAATCGAGGATGAATGGTCACCTTATAGTGAACTCCCAACTCTGTAGAAAGTCGATGCTGGTTTCTCTGTGTCGCGAATTTCTCGAGATGACTAGCCTTGACCTGGTGACTCGCAAAAAAAAAACTGGTGCCTCTCTGCAGAAAGAGCTTCCCTGTCCCAGTAGTTCGCCTCTATCCCTGGATAACGAGTTGCTCTTTCAATAACTGGTCCCCTATTATCCGCCATTCTAACTAGCCAATCTCCCCCGATCTATAGACGCCGATCAGGGCCGCTCGATCGGATCTATAACTTACGGCGAGCCACTCCTATCATCGCTGAAAACGATCCTTATGCAACCGAATCGACCGAGCAGTCAAGGCCGCCAGCGCGGTTCTCGAGAAGAAGCGCGACACCGTCCGCGGCACGGAAACTTCAATACTAACGAGCTTGCACGAAAATTTACAACTCTTCAGGCTTAATATGTAAACTAAGTAGCGAATCGTTATGAGCCTCTGCTCTGTGCCTCCTTTAAATATCATTTGCGAGTTTTGGCCCGTTAACTTTAATTTTATTAGTTTATCAATTATACTACTTCTCTACTGTCATTTCATTCTTTCTTTTACACTGTCTCTTGTTAACTTTATTAACTGTACATTGTAATCTGAGGGATCATTACCCGTGGAATAAATAATAATAATAATAATAATATGAAGTTGGTTTAGCCTCCGCCTTCCGAAGACCGCGAAGCAGATTATCGTGTCGAGAAAAATGTATCAATGGACCATCCAAATAGTCCCTCTCATTTCTTTGAGACAGAATGAGACAAGAGCGTCCTCGTTTCATGAAAAGGGGAAGCGATTCGAGGCGCCTCGGCTGGGCCCGCGATTCGATGGCGTAAGTGGCGAGCTGAGGAGTTTTTTAGGCGACAAATCATTCCCCTAATCCCATAAGTGTCGCGTGTAGTCGAGGGGCGAGCTACAGGGAGCCTGAGAGATCGATAAGAGGGAACATAGAAGAGAACAGCCGAGACGATCGATCCCGCGGATCGGCTCGCGAGGTCGCCGCGTAATCGGGTCGAGATCAGACCGAGCGGCTGCTGTGGCGCGCGGCGTCGCTGACGTACGGGACACACTGCGATTATTTTGAGAGCCGGCACGCGGTCGTCGCGTTTAGTGACGTTCGCGAAATACCCGATGTCCCTGGGCATCTCGTTAAACCGCGACACGCAGCGGGCCTATCCCGCCGGCCCCACTCCCCCGCTCATTTTATCTGTCGACGCGCTGATAAAACGCGAACGGCTATCGGGGACGAGGCTCGTCGAGTCGTCGACCTAAAGGCAACAGCGAATTCTAGGCCCGACGGAACATATTCTCCTTCGTAACCAGTTTCTCCTACTCCCCGAGGAGAGAGGATGATAGAGGAATCATCCCATCGCGCTGTTAATTGGAGAAGCAGGATTTTCTTTGTCATGTAATAACAGAATTCGAGGCAACTAACGGGTGGCGCAAAAGTCATCGTCGTTAAATACCTGCCATTTTGTTTGATTTCAGGTGTATGTCTATAGAAGAGAAAAAAAATGGCTTTTGAGAAAAAATCGCTTATTTTTCAAAACTAATCTTTATTAAGTTTGTACTAAAGAGAGGGAATATTTTTAAATTTCGATTTTTAAATTTTTAATTAAATTGGCGGTATAAAATGGGTTAAAAAAGCAAGGGTGGTATATTTTTCTTTACCAATTTAATCGTCACAGACTTCTTTCTTTGGGGCCATTTGAAGGCATTAGTTTACGCGAATAACCCACAGGGTTTGTAACAATTAAAGGACAATAATTCCACAGGAAATCGAAAATCTAACCCACAATACTATAGAAAATGCAATAAAAAGAGCCCAAATTTGCACGGATTCGAATGGCGCTCATTTTTTTGTATATTATCGTTGAAGCTTGATGTCATAAAATTGCTAAGTCTCAATAAATTGATACCACAAGAAAAGCGCCAACGGTGTTTTCATTTAAAGCCAAAGTGATAGACTAAGCAAAATCGGATGGTGACTTTTGCACAACCCATTGTAATCCTCCATGCCTGCATAGCATTCTACAAGCTATCTGCATATTTCGTATCGCAGTCTACTTTGTACCCTGATACAAACGTCCTCGAGTTACCTCGCTCGTCGTCCAAACACTCCACGTGCCTGTCTACGATTTCGGATTGCTTAACAAATATCCATCCTCGAACGGGGAATCGATGCGCACGGGAATGTAGGTCGACCGTGTGCCTTTTGAATGAGAATAATTGGAAGCCGCGGGCACTTGTAGCGCACAGGCAGGGATCGAGTTAAGGGCGTTACGAAACGTCCCGTTCGCAAAACCGATTTCGGAATAACCCGACTGTCGCTGACACGCGAGCTACGTTTCTGTGCGGCTCGGCGAAGCGGTGGCGCGAAAATCTGCGCTCGCCTACGCGCCAGGATGCCCCCGGGTTCTATTCAGGCGGGCAGCAGGAAGTCGCGCTTCCCGCGGGCCCTTTGCTAGACGGAGGAAACTTGAACGTCCCCCGAGTGACTACGACCACGCTATTCAGGGGCCAAGACAGTGAAGGAAGAAGTTCGCCTAGACTCCTATCGGGTTCCACTGGACGCCAAGTAGAGGGACTCGTGTGTCCAGTAGAGGGAGATTGCTTCCGGTCTGCCTTCTGACCCCGCGGACTTTCACACTCGCAGCGAAATCCTGTGGAGTGTGCTTTAGACTGAGCTTGCGTTAGTAGCGATCCTGTAGGGTTCACCTACCTTCTTGGATATTAATTTGTTGGGGGAGAGTAGGGGATTCGTTATTCCAAAGTTGTTGAATGCTGGGGTAGGTTTTTATCCACAAATGCCAGGGTTGGGTGAAGAGTTTTAGAGGCTTTAAGCACTTGAAAGATTTTTAGCTCCCCTGATATTCTTAAGCCATTCCCAACCGGTGGGACGCGAAGTGTTTTCTGGGGGTCGCAACGTTTTTTTATTATTATTATTAAGTTAGAATTATCTTCTGAAATACCTATTTTTAATGTGTTTCCGTCGCCTTATTAAATTGATCGCGACTCAAAAAGGGTTGGGAAATAATATCTTAGGAATTTCCGAAAATTTGACTAAAAAGTGTTTCTAACACAAGTTAGATTTTAAAATTGAGAAAAATTCTATAGTACCCCCCCTTTCTCCCGACGCCACAAGCACGTGCTTATTTTCCTTACTGGTTAATCGAGCACTGCACAAGCGAGTAAAATAGTTAATAGATTGACACCGATACCTATCAGTTTCCATGGAATATAATGAAATAATCTAGTTGCACCGCCTTCTGTAGTTGATGAATGAATAAATAACTATGCTTCACTCCACATGTGACTTATAAATAGTCGACAGAACTGATTCGCGATTCAGGCATACTTCCCCTACCGCCATCCCTATTCGTGTTACTAGTACGTATACAGGGTGGCTCCAAAGTGGTGTCCGAGGATTCACAAACAAACCACGATGACGATTAATCACCCAGATTACAACATTTCGTCTAACCCTCTATTTTCCTTGTCACGGAGCCCACTAGCGGCAAAGAGGATCACCAGTGCCGTCTTATCAGCATTGCAGGCCCTGGGCAAAGCAACGCACCAGCACACCTGCCCACCCGCGAGAATTAAAATGTTAACGATCGATAAAAGTACCCCTATTTTGTAACAAAATGAATGTTTAAACATAAGAGGTATTGCAAGAGGCGAAGATTAATCAACACAAACTTTTAATCGGTGTAATAAATAAACCTTGAAAAACACAAAGTGCCATTGCTGTACTTCGTAAGTTGTTTCTTATTGTTATAATTTTTTTAGGTATTAAAATCAGTATTTATTATCTGGGGACCTCGAATATCGTGGGGCCCCTGGCGACTGCCTCAGGTGTCCATGCCTTAAGGGGTCATGCTCAGTCAGGAGGCCGAAAAAAGGGTGGTCTTTGGAAATTTTTTACTCGAAAGCTATAACACATTTCTCAAAAAATCTGTTTTCCTTTTAAGGATTGCATCTAGTACCGTGCATCGTAATTTTTTTATTTAAAAATATTTATCAATAACTGAGTTATTGTCCATCACTCGAAGGTTCTCTAAAAAAAAGGCTTCTGCGGTGACCACTGCTGCTCGAAAGTCGACCATCAAAAATAAAAAACTCAAAAGAATTTACTTATTATATTATATTATCTAGTATTTGAGCGAAGGATTTTTCGAAACATTGATCTGTGACAAAATGGCTGATGTTTAAAGTGAAAGTTTCAATTTTTATCATAAATCGTGCTTGATTTTCGTCAATTAAAAGAAAACTAAGCATCGGATAAAAAAATCCTTCGCTCAAAGACTAGTTTATTGTTCCTATAGTAAGCTTGTAAAATTTCAAATAAATCGGTTGAATGGTTTTTTAAATATATTGGTCACCGCAGAAGCCTTTCATTTGAGAGAACCTTCGAGTGATGGACAATAACTTAGTTACTGATAAATATTTTTAAATAAAAAAATTACGATGCACGGTACTAGATGCAATCCTTAAAAGGAAAAAAGATATTTTTGAGAAATGTGTTATAGCTTTCGAGTAAAAAATTTCCGAAGACCACCCTTTTTTCGGCCTCCTGACTGAGCATCAACCCTTAAGACAGCACCGAGGACCACAGACGATAGTTCATCTCCTTAACCATCAAGGGATCATTAAACAGCTACCATCTCCGCTTTCCAAAGTAGCTACCAGCCACTTTCTACATAAATCCTAAATTCTAAAACCCCGAACACATATTTACCATACTCCCCGACCACTTGCACACCACTTCTGAGTCACTCTGTACACCTCGCCCGATCTCAGCCATTCAAAGCCCCAATTCTCAATGAACCCGCGCAGTAGAAGCCGCGAGCTACCGAAGCGTCGATTACTCGAACCACCGATTTGTCCTATTACCGATGAACGTCACAAGCCGCGGCCCCTTGACCCTTTCCCGCGCGGGGTAGTTGTTCCCAGAGCTCTGAGATGCTACTTACTACCACTGACAACTGACCGCTGACCACTGTGCCGGGAGGAGGAACGGCAGCGTACGCGGTGCTTGGACGTATTGCGTTCGCAGCGGTTCCGCTTAGGGAAACTGGCGAGAGGAGGAATCGGGCGCGCGCGCGCGCGACCGAGTTTGCGCGCCAGCGGACTTTCTCCCTTTCGGTGCTCTCGCTTTCGTTCGGGGTCGCGGGCGTCCCCGCGGGGCTGAGGAAGTATCGACGACCGCCGTAGACCAGCGAGGAGGGACGAGGGGAATCGGTTACGCGGCGACCAGACGCGCGCCGACGCCCTGCGCCCCGGCGAGCTGCCCTTCGCGGAAAAGCTTTCACTCTCGGTTATGCTTGGAAGCAACCCCTATCTCCCGCAGGCTCCCCCCCTCGTTATCCTCCCCTCTCCCAATCCCCCGGCTCCTGTAGGCGTCGTGCTTTCTAGCAGCCAGAACGGGTGGGGGGGGGGGGGAGAGAGAGAGAGAGAGAGAGAGAGAGAGAGAGAGAGAGAGAGAGAGAGAGAGAGAGAAATGGCACCAATGGCTCGTAGCTGTGGGCTGATTTATCGCGGGCTCCGTGTCGCTGGTAATTATTGGGAATGGACCTGGACACGAGGACCAGTCGCCCCTTCCCCTTCACGGTACATTGCCCTGGACGAATGTAAATGGCACCCGGGGCCGTGTCTTTCGGAGGGCGATGCCGGGCCGAAACTGTGCGCGAAGGAAAAGCACGCCCGTCGTTTCATAATTACCGATATCGTAAACGGGGGGGGGTTACGTAACAAATTGGCGAGTTATAAAAAGTTTCGTGGGGTTACGCAACGCGCGCAGCCTTCTGCCCTCCGTGCGAGCACCGATGAGGCTGCGGTCCGCGCGATAATCGACGGTGCGGCTCGGTATCGCGACTGGCCCTCGCGAGCCGAGTGCCTCGTGCGACAGCATCGATCTCGGGGCTCCCAGGGTGGCGGAACGAGATCGCCGAAACGGGGAACCCTCGGGGGAGCGATGAAATGGCCACCGACGAGGTTCGGGGGGGGAGACGGAAGGCTCGGCGGGAAAAAGAGCCCGGAGGATGTCGCGGAGGAAGGAGAGGACGGCGAAATCTATCCGGCGAGGTTGGATGGACTAAATGGGGGGAGGGGCTTGCACGGGGCGGCCGGGGGTGTCAGGGACCCTTTTATGTGGGCCACGAGATTCTGGTCTACTATCCTCTTAGTTTCAGAGGGTCGGAGGCGTTCCACGCGCGAAGGGGATGGCTGGGGCTCGAAATTACCGGGGGATGAAAGCGGAAGATGATGAAACCGGGGGGCCTTTTATTTGTTCCCTGATAGAGGAGCTGCTGGATATCGGCAAGCCTGTTTGCAAGCTGGTTAAAGAGACTTTAATGGCAGCTTCTACTCTTTCCTCGGTAATCTTCAAGTGTCACATCGTGAAAGCTATTTGGGACTAGCTATGCAGAAAGCTACTTAGCAACCCTCGAAATGAACAAAAATTAGTATATTTTAAGAAAAGTTTCGACTTTTCATTTCAGATGAGCTTATCTTGAAATATAATGTGCGCCGTGTTTTTATCACCCTCGCAGTTATTATTTATTCAAGATTACATCGGAGAAAAAGCAATAAACAAAATTTTTTCGGAAATACTTTTTACTTTATGTAAACGCAGTACGAATCCCACAATTTTATGATCTTTATTTTGCAAGAATTTACCGTCCCGCAGAAGAACTCTTAGAACCAAGTCATAGTTCCATTTCAGGCTTAAAAAACAAACATACGGAAACTTTAAAATAATATAATTTATACTATTCACTATCAAATAACCCCTTAAAAAAGAATTATAAAACAACAATAATGAGAAATAAAATATACCAAATAGGAATGAAGCTAAGTACTTTCCTTTAACAAATAAAATCCTCGAACCAAATCTACTCAGTTTCAGATCATTGAGGGTTGGTAGCTTTCAGAGATGGGCAAAATTTTTATTTAAATAAAGTATCGAATAACGAATAAAAGTTAAAAAAAAAAAACTTCATTCGACACATGACGAATAATTTTTTTAACGTTTATTCGTTACTCGAAATTTTATTTAAATAAAAATTTTGCCCTTCTCTGGTAGCTTTCTCCATAACTAGACCCATTCATGTTTCCTCGCGCCACTAGTAGTTTCAGATGCCGGGGGATCCCCACACTCCCTTTCCTCAGTGGAGAATTTTTAACGAATACGGAAGACGTTATGATTCACGGAACGTTACTTACATTATTTTCCAAGCGTTCACCTCCCCGAAGACAAACTTTAAAGTAGGTACAATAAAGAATCTGAGCATCGGTGGAATTAAGCGCAAATAAGATTTTCAGAAGGGTAGCCGAGAATGAATGAAAAGAAAGTAGCCATGAGAAAATCGACCTCGCGCTGCACTATACGCAGTAAGAAACTCATACAAATTTAAAAGATCCCGCAGAATACTTTCTACACCAATCCTCTCTCTATTCTTTTCCCCGCTGCTCCTCAAACATTGAATCTACCCGTGGTCGTTTCGTTTTCCCCGGTACCCAAGCTTCTTCCACGAAAGTGACCCAATGTTTCCTCATCGACTCTTGCCGCTCCTCCGTTGCGTCACAATTATCGCCTGCGACTGCCAGCGCGAGGCTACTTTCCGCGTGAAAAGGCGCGCGATTCGCTGAAGCCAGCTTCAGCGGCGCCTCCGGCAACAAAGGCGCGCGACGCGCGGGGGGAAAGTTAGCCGCTAGTCATGCGAGTTTCGTGGAAGTCCTGATGCAAGTGCCTCGCGACGCGTTGCCCGGGTTGCGTCAGGGCGGACTGCACCCCCTTCGGAGGGGGTTGAACGCGCGAGCCCCAATTTCCCGAGAGGGAAGTGGGTCGTAAACCGCGGAGATGATCGGGATATCGCCGGTGGCTGAGAGTATCTTCCGCGAGCGGACAGTAAAAAAGCAGGGGAACGGTGCAGACGCGAGATTGACCGATAAATGGGGTTGCTCCACGTGCAGGCCGGGGAAAAACAAGGGGGCACTTACCTTGCGTGACTAGCGACCGTTCGACCTGACGGAGTTCGGTAGACGCAGGAAATTCTCCGCGCGAGCTAATGACAGGGAAGAAAATGGGGGGGGGGGCGCAGCACGTGGCGCGCTGGAACGTTGGAATGTTCCGACAAAAAACGCGCCATCCTTGCCGCCGATGCCTGGAAGCGAATGGTACATTCGATCTGCTAATATTTACGATTCCTTTCCCGAATTCCTTCAGCAAATTTAGCGGTAAAAAAGTGTCAAGGCAATCAGCGGTTTCTCTTATATGGAATTCTATGTACATAAGTAAATTCTCGGAGGCTTTTACATTGAGAAGAATAATTGCAGCATTTTCTGGTCCAGCTGACGCAACAGCGCGCAATTTTCATTCAAGTCCCCTTGGAGGTGACGCGGAATCGCAGGGGATCCTCGTGGAAAGTAGAGAGCGTTATCGGGACGGGTGGCGTGCGACACAGAAGCTAGCAAGCCGGAAGATACTCAGCGACCAAGTCACGCGAGGAGATAGATGTTCCTACCTTAGAATGTAGTTGACGCAGACGACGGACAGAGGCTTCTGCTGCTTGGAACAGTGGATCAGGGTGGCCTGCGTCACGACCCAGGCGTAGCCTCCTCGCTTCCCGAGGAATCGGTATGCCACCGTCTCGCACTGGCCCTTGCTGAACACTGAAACAACGGGAGAGAGTTGGGTCAGTGGTCCTGCTAGTACTCGCGGTGCACCGTGCGCTTCCTGAACCTTTATACGCGACTCGGCGTACCGATACTGCGCACGCAACGCAGAGTGGATGACGAAAGATGCGAGACTGAATTTGTAATCCTTATCAGATTGAATTCGACACGGTTGCTCCTTCGGGGAAGTGATTTGCACGGACGGGGGTGAGGGAACTGGGAAAACGAGAGACTGGGACATCTAAATTCCAGTTTTACTGATCGTAGTGGATTATTTGTTATTTATCTAGCAAATATTTGTTTTCTTTTCAATTGAAAAGGAAATTTTCATGGTGATGTCGGGCCAGAGTTGAGGAAAATTTACTTTCGGATCTCTACTTAATATATAAAAGGGAAATGTTGCCTGTTTGTTTATCCTTCTTTCAGGATTAAGCGGCTGAACGGATTTCAATGAAATTTTGAATATACATACGTTCTAGATTAGATTATAGGCTACTTATTTTTTTTTAGGCTTTTTATTTTGGAAATATCATAAATAATTCCCGGGTGAGACCGGGTAACGGGTCAGCTAGTAACGAATAAATCGCAGGATTTATTCGTGAACTAGCTTTAATACTCGGCTTCGCCCAAAATTTAGATTCTGCTTTTATAAAAAAAATTTTTTTAGTTTTCTTTTTGCGAAAAGGGTCACATTTACTGGATTAATCAGACATAATGAGCTGAGGCACGTTTTGTCATCCCAGAGTTTATCGTTCGAAAGTGTTTAGGCGACAGACAAACTCACAAACATATGGAAGCTTTCTGTTTTATATATTATTAAGATAAAGAATAACGATTTTATTCGGCGAAAATTTATTCGTTAGTAAATCGTGGGATTCGTTATTTTTGAATATCTTCGTTTTATTCGAAATTTGTACTCGAGTAATGTCCAATTTTGTCTCTGGCTACGTTTCAGGGAACCGGAGGGTCCCATTTATTCGTTTCCACCAGGAATTTCGATACCGTTCATGGACCGCCTTATCGACGCCGCTGCATCTTTCGGGCGCCTCCTTGGGAGCACCATTATCGCGGTTCGGAGGTCGCGCACATCAGCCCCTTCGCGTAAAAGTCGACGAGAGGCGAGATTAGCGTGGGGTGGTCTCGAACGCTGATGCAGAGGTCGAGATTGCCGTCCAAGGGAGCATCCCACGGTGGTATCGGAGGTATGCGAGGGGATCGGCTCGGTCCTTCACCCATGGAGGGACAAAAGGAGATTACGAGGGAAAGGAATTGTCGTTCTAGCATTAAGAAACATTTCTAAGACACGCTTACCCTTGCCAAACGAAAATCTGAAAAACACCACACTGGCAATTACTTTGCATTCTCGATTTTAATAGTTGTCTACATGTTAAAAAACCAGAACGTCACTTTCTCTGATAACCTTCTCTTCGTTAATGAAGGACAGGAAGCAAGGAAAGGTCCCAGAACCGTGAGATGGAGCCGCGTTTCGTAGATCGTTCCCCGTCGCGAAATATTTCATACACCGTTATCCCAGCTACCAATTAAATCACGGACTCGTAAAAGGCTCCGCTCCTAAAGTCCTGATAAGAGATTACCGTCCCCGAAAGATCTCCCTTTATAGTGTCGTTCGCCCGACCCACAGCAAAGCAGAGCCCCCAACGCCCACAACTTGACTTCGTTTCTTTCCCCTTGGTACCTCCGCCGATCGATGCCGCGAGAACTTAACGCGCTATCTGGGCAGGGCTAGTTATCTCGCGAGAGAAGTTTAATAACCACCTTATCCTCGTCAATCACACGAGAAACTATCCAGTTAACGGGATAGAGGCACCGAGATTTCTGGAGGATTCGTAGGATAGGAGGCTAGTGGAGAAGTATCGCTGGAGGCCGAAGTGCAGTTGAAGTGGCAGAGAGGAGCGTGGAGCGATCGTGCCGCAAATAGAGAGTGGGTCGGCGACGAGCGCGTTTATTCAAATCACCGTCCAATTGACGTCTCTACTCACGTGATTTGAAAGACTTGTCCAGAGCTAGATTGTCGAGGGCGTGATGGAACTCGAAAACCGACTGCCCCATCAGCTCCTCGCTGTTCCAGCCCAGATACTCGGCCAACCTAGGAAACCGCAGAGGAATGAGAGCGTTTAATCGACCGATGATCGCTGGAGGGCAGCCGAGTTATCGGAGCGCCGTACTCACTTCTCGTCGGCGTACGTGAACTTCATGCCGAGGCTGTGCTTGGAGAGGAAAGTGTGGCGTCCCAGAGGGATCTCAATGTTGCTGGGGTGCGGTATGGGGCAGCCGACTAGCACCAACGAGGCTCCGGAGCTGCGTTCGTTCACCTCGTCCTCGCTGTCGCGATCCTCCTCCTCGCTCTGTGGTGAATTCGATACGAGGTCGCGGATGTACGTCAATCTGCCCGTGCAGTGAATCACCTGGAGCGACACAACGTTGCATAATCAATCACTTGGTGCCCTTTCCGCCGGTCGTCCGCTGCGAGGTGCGGTTGCGGTGCCGGTGGGAAAGCGACCAACCTTGTAGGAAGCGCTCTTCAGGTTCACCTTCCTGCCTTTGCTGGTCAGGGTGCACTTGAGTCGCAGGAAGAAGCTGCAGACCCGCTTGTCGTTGTCCTCGGCGGGTTTGGAGGACAGGCACTCCGTTAGCTCGTCGTGGTCGCACGGGTGGCTGTACTCGTACACGCTTTGGCCCATCATGTCCATCTGGAGAGGCGATCGTTAGGAATCAAGCGTGAGGAGTTTATGATTAACGTATTGTATTAAGGGTACGTACCTGAGAGACACCCAGGTAGTCGCTGACGTTCTCCGACAGGTAGACCATGTTCCCGTCGCTGGAGAGCACTAACATGAACCCGTTCAGGGCTTTCGAGGACAGCTCGTCCATCTCGCTGGATGACTCGGACTTGGCCAGTGGAGCGGGCACTGGGGAAACAATAGAAATCGTATATCGATTAAAGGAAATGAAGGTTTTAGGCTGTAATGGTTTCGGGTTTCTGTAGTTATTATTGTGGGAGTTTACTTTTCTTTTGGGAAATTACTAGTGTTAGGTTAGTTTAGGAATTTAAGTACAAAATTACTTTAGATTAGATATTAAGTCGAAAATTACTTTACGGAGTTCAGTAAAACATTATATTAGAAATTTAAGTAGAAAATTACTTTACAAATTTAAGTAGAAAATTACTTTACGAATTTAAGTAAAATATTACTTTACGAATTTAAGTAAAAATTTATATTAGAAGTTTAAGTAGAAAATTACTTTACAAATTTAAGTAAAAAATTATTTTACGAATTTAAGTAAAATATTACTTTACGAATTTAAGTAAAAATTTATATTAGAAGTTTAAGTAGAAAATTACTTTACAAATGAGTAAAAAATTACTTTTACGAATTTAAATAAAAAAATTATATTAGAAATTGAAGTAGAAAATTACTTTACGAATTTAAGTAAAAATTTATATTAGAAATTTAAGTAGAAAATTACTTAATGAATTTAAGTAGAAAATTACTTTACAAATTCAAGTAAGAAATTACTTTACGGATTTAAGTAAAAATTTATATAAGAAATTTAAGTAGAAAATTACTTAATGAATTTAAGTAGAAAATTACTTAACAAATTCAAGTAACAAATTACTTTACGGATTTAAGTAAAAAATTATTTACAAATCGAAATAGAAATTACTTAATGAATTTAAGTAGAAAATTCCTTTACAGATATAAGTAGAAAAATTACGTTAGGAATTTAAGTAAAAATTTACTTTACAAATTTAAGTAGAAAATTACTTCACAAATTCACGTAAAAATTTACTTAACAAATTTAAATAGAAAATTACTTTAGGAATTGTATCCCTTTCTCAGAAATAACATTACTCAATCGATAATAACTGTAGAACCGAAGGCTGCATGATTTCTGAGCCGCTCTAGTAATAACAGACATAAGTTTGCCCCAGAATGTGCAGCTCACGAAGAGGTAAAAAAAAACAGCTGGGGGAAAAAGTTAATACTAACTGGAATCGACCACCGAGCGAACTTTCAAGTAGGCGATGGCGAGCCTCATGACGCTGGCTTTGTCTAGGTGCGCAGCCTGTTCCGGTGGCACCGGAAGTGCGACCGCCAGTTCGGTGAAGATGTCAGTCTCCTTGCTGCGACGGTATCGCGCCGCGTCGCGAGACTTCTCCTTTCTCTTCTCATTGCTCCTGCAACACGTGCAAAGAAACGCGTTCACCTCTCAAAGTCCACGACCTCGGTTGCCCACAAAAAAAGGGAAAGAACAACGGCAGGGGTGTCGAAGAGAGCCCGATTCAGCTCAAAATGATTTTTGCCGCGCTTTAGACTTTAAACATAAATTATAAATAATTATCTTAAAATATAATTTTTAACGCCGACTGAAATTCTTTGCACCTCTCCCTATATAATAGAATATGGGTGATTTAACCATCATCGGTCCCTAGTGTCAGTTCAACACAAACGCAAATATACACTGTGCGCGTTGCAAAATGCAAAAAATAAATGCAAAAAAGCAGTATTGCTGCACAAACGATGTGAACAATGATATGCCTAAATCTACTGAAATCTCGTCTTTTAGTTTCAATAAAAGAATTTCTTAGATTTTGCCAGATTTTTTGCAAAGATTTTTTACCATTTTGTTAATTCGACACCAAGGGACAAATTAAATTGGGAAACTTCATACTAAATTCAAACACGAATTACCTACTTTCTCACTGATCTTTTTTACTGGTTTTCATTGATTTAAATTCTCTCCCACTACCAAATTTACCACTATAGTCAGTTCTCCTGCTTCCGCCCCCCTAAATCAGGCCCTGCTGCCGAAAAACCCATTAACGCAAAATGTTTTCGAACGGTGCGAGCCACACCTGTCCAACGAGTCCTTCCTTTTCCTCTTGCTATTACATAATACTGTCCTCGAGCTATCGAATCGTGACCAGCGAAACCTGTAACCCTGAGAGGTCTACGAAACTAAATCCCCGCAGGGCAAAATGGCACCCTATTCGATCTGCATGGTGTCTACGCTCAGCCACAGTCGAAGATAATAGAAATTGTGACATTGTAATCGAAGGGCAAAATGGACACATAGGTAGAACAGCGTAAATATCGACTCATAGACAAGATTTACATCAGAGTGGTTTGGTCACGTCTCGACTATCTCTAGCGACCGTTATCTCCTCTTCGAAGCAACCTTCGAACGGAGCTCCGTTTCTTTTCCTCCGAAGGGACATTTACACCGACTCCCGTCCCTTGCTCTCTCGCAAGCTCTCAGCTCGAAACAAACTGCCAGTGCTTATTATCAACGCGTGACGCTATTTACAGAGTGTGTTTTGGGGAAATACAGGGCCTCCGAGTAGGAAGGTACTGGCGTGTTGATAATCGAGGGAAGAATGCGACGTCGTTTTTATCGCGATCGATATCGCCGCGGCCAAGCGAAACTCGCGTCTATGTTTTTCCCGTTCGAAGTACTTCCGAGGGAGCGGGTTCGTTTCCAAGCGCTCTAGCCGACTCCAAGCTGACGCCTTAATGTTCGCGCGAGGTGGAAACTTCGAAACGGTAACGCGGAAGAAGTTCTAGCTTCCTCCAGCGGAGGAAGGAAACCAGCGCGATAAAGCTCCCTCCACGGTTTCGATATGAATATTCAAGCAGACGTGCTCGACAAAATTCTCGGCGTAGAAAGTCGACTCGCGGCGCTGTGTGCCGTGGTTGTTTCAATATTTAAGCAGGAGGAGGAAAACCGGACGTTTACCGACGACGATTCAGTGGGATTAATAAAAAGCCGAAGAAATTTCCAAGTGTCTCGCGTTCGAGCATTCGCGAGGTCGTAAAAAATTACACATAGAGGTTTAGACTCCTGAGGAATTCGTCGAACATTCTTGCTCAGCCACTTAGCACTTAGAATTTCAGAAAGGGCCGTAAAAATTAAATCTCTAAACCCATGCTCGACTAATTAGCTCGAAGGTTCTACGAATAAAAAAATAGAATGGAAAAACACAGACATTGAAATGGCCATTCTAGGCTCCCTCTCTTTCCCACACTGTTTCAGAATTATCCTACAACCTTCCACGCGTGCAACGACTCCTCCCTCTCTCTCCTCCCATTCCACTAACGACTCAATTTGCGGCCCATTCCACTACGCTTTCAAAACACTCTGCACCCCCAACCAGCGACAGTAACAAAGCACCCATGGCCTCAGGCACAGCACACGCTGCGCAACATTCAATTTCAAAGGCCCCCGTGGCACCCAAGAGCACCCAAGTGTCCAAAGCGCCCGGGGGCGTTGAACCCCGGCTCCCCGGCACCAGCTGGACTTACAAATAGTCCTCGAGAAGCTGCCCGTCCTCTTGGTAGCGCCAGTACTCGCCCCGCGGGTCCTCGAGAGCGCATGGGGGCAGGACGTTGCGCCCGTACGAGTAGGCAGTGTCGTAGAGGGGGCAACGGTCGCTCACGGGGCACTGTAGCCACCGTTCCTCCGTGCAGTAGCCGAGCGGGCCGTTGTCGCAGAACTGTCCGTCGAGCCAGCCACCGTCTCCAAGCGCAACGTTTCCGCAGGGAGCATCGTTCGATGGGAACAGAGGCAACTGCTTCGCCGTCGAGGAATCGGGGTACTGATGGTACTTGGCCCGAACTCGCCGGAACTGCGGGAAACCAGTGGCTCGGTTATAAGCTCGCGGTAAATTGCTCCCCTGCGATCTTTCGGGCTCGAAGCAGAGAGCCAGGTCCTCCACGTCCACCGTGGCCAGCTGGCAGCTCTTGGAGGCGCTTGGGCCCGAAGCTTGCGCGCAATCGCGGTACTGGCTGCAGTAAGGGGGCGGCTCCTCGACGCAGGGCTCCATGCAAGGGAGAGACACGTCGAACAGGCCCGCGCCGGGTACCTGACTCCCGCGAAAAGGGCCCTTCCCCTCGTCGCTCAAACACCTCCCTGCGCTGAGAGACTGGGTCGAGGCGAACCTGCAGGGCGGCAGGTTCGGCCGATCGTCGTAGAAGTCCGCGTATTCCGACTGTCTACCGATCCAATCGGTGCAACGACCCGGCTCGTTATCGGGCAGCCGGTCGATCGGCTGCACGCGCGTCGCGGTCATCGTTCCTTCCCCGTGGTCCTTTTTCTCCTACGATTCCCCCAGCTGTCTGGAATCCCGTGCAGCCTCTAAGCACGAAACGCCGTGGCGCCGCGCCGTCGTCGTCTCTTCCCGTTACTCGCCACGACAAATAAAACTCTGCCCCCGATTTTACTCGACCCCACCTTCGGCTTCCTTTTTTCTTCTTTCTCTCCCTTTCGCTGGCCCCCTCCGCGCCGAGTTCTTTTTATACCGTGGAACCACGTTCGGCCCGCGTGGCCAGGCGTCTCTCTCTCTCTCTCTCTCTCTCTCTCTCTCTCTCTCTCTCTCTCTCTCTCTCTCTCTCTCTCGTCCTTCGTCACTCTGTCTCTCTTCTCTCTCCGGGTCTCTCTTTCTCTCCGCTCGAGGACCCAAACCGTTCGCTCGCCAGCCGACTACCTCGGGATATCTTTCCACCGTCTTTCTCTGCTTCCAAAGATCGAGGCGTTATCTCGCTGTGTTGTCAAACCGATTGACCGCGATCCAGCGTATGGTCGGCTAGAAACGGTGATCGTGGCTGCGACGATCGTCCGCCGAGGCGGAACCGGCGCCGACGATCGGTGAAGACTTTTCCCTGCGGGTACTTCTCCACGCGCAACTCATGCTTCGTCTCTGGTGCAACCGCTGGTTCCAAAGTGGGCTTTCTTCTCTGTTCGACGGTAGAATCTCCGGATCGACGGTTCGCGCGATACTAAACGCGGAACGGAGAAGGCTTCTTGTCTCGCGCACTTGGGACGATGGCTATCTTGCGACGATAACGATATTACCTATCGTCCGATACGACCACCAATTCTTTCAGCTTCTGATTAATAAACGAATCACATTTAATCTTTCGGCACGCATTCACACTCTCCCCCTGCTTGCTGGGCCCTCCTCTTGTGATGTGGCTACATTACAATGAATTCTGGAGGGCAATTTCGTAGTAGCTGGGGACACGTACGTTCCTTGTTTGAGCGTGCTTTTTTTTCAAATTTGTTTATTGAAGGACATAACAAAAATATATATATCTAGTACAATCATTGGTATCAGAAACATAAAAAAAACTACCATTGCTTCACTTGGTCAGCTAATTGCTCAGCGCCTCCGAGTCTATTAGCCTATCAGTCTCTGTTACTTGACTATTTATTGCAACTTTAAGTAGGATTAAAATATAACAATACGTTAAAAAAAACTCTTTGTGCTTCCGCAACGAACGTAGGAACGCGGGGAGAAAAAAGTCCCTTAAAAAAAACCCCTTTGTTTGAGCGTGTTGGCTGGGGAAGCGAGGCCAGAGTTGGGCATTATTCGGCTAAATTTTCATTCGAATAATCTTCGAATAAAAAATTCGAATAAAATGACATTATTCGACAATAACGAATAATTCTTTATTTGACTGAAAATTTATTCGAATAATTTCTTATTCGAATAATAATTTAGTCGACTCTACGGACGAATAAAATGATCACGTGATTTCGGCGATGTATCATGACACCACTGACTGACACCCGTGAGACCTAATGTTTTAGGTTAAGTAACTCTTGTCATAACTCGCACTTTGCAGGAAGATGTAAGACCGCGGTACTACATAGAGTGGCGTTTTGATTTATTTTAAATAAAATTCGCTCACGGCAATCCATTTAAACTAATGAAAAAATCAACCTCTTCAAATTATAAGCGTTCATTGAACGTTTTTAAATGCATACAAATAGTCATGCGAATATTCACATATGCATATATTCAAAGTTAGTTATAGAGTAACTTATGCTATGTTTAACTTGGAATATATGCATATGTGAATATTCGCATGACTGTTTGTATGCATTTAAAAACGTTCAATGAACGCTTATGTTAGACACAGTACAGACTTCCATCGATAGATGCCGGGTATCACATTTATTCGTCGTTCATTCAGGTCGAATAACGAATAAATTCTTATTCTAACGAATCTGGCTAGAATAACGGTACAGATTTATTCGCGAATAACGAATAATTTTTCGTCGAATAAAATCGTCATTTGTTATTCGCGGATAAATCTTGGACATTTATACGAATCCGTATCCGAATGAAAATTTAGCCGAATAATGCCCAACTCTGAGCGAGGCACATCGTCGAGAATAGTTTATACTGCATTCCACTTAAGATTAGACTCGTTCCGCGCAGAGATATACTGTTGATTGGTAGGAAACCGGCAGGGAAAGGGCTACGACCAATCGCATGTGGCAGATCCGTGGGAGCTGCGCAGATCGGTCGGAAATCGTTAGGGGCGTAGGTCTACTCTTAGATGGAATGGTATGTAGCGACGTGCGATACGAAAAGTAGCACGTTTCAATTTTCTTACGATAAATAAACACGTTTGTCTTCGTTATTTACGAAAACTGTCACGTTTCTGTTTTCACTGCGAAAACTAGCACGTTCGAGCGGTTTGCCACGAAAAGTAGCATGTTCCGTTTATAGCGACGAAAAGCAGCACATTTGGATGGTTGGCTACGAAACACCGAGTGCGTCAAGTTAAATACCTTTCGACGCGATTTTTATTTAGTACTAGGTCGGTAATTTATCAAACATTAAAATACCGTAGTTAAATTATGTAGATTAAAATTTTCATACGTGTTTCCTTTTGGGGATTAGATGGAGTTATTATTTAGTAAACAATATTTTCAAAAGTTGAATTCTTCGATGCAAAATGCACTTCAACAATTTAAGCTAACCACGCGCCGAAACGTGATAGTTTCTGCAATTTAATCCATAATGTGCTATTCTTCGTGGCGAAACAGGGTATTGTGCTAGTTTTCGCCGCAAAGTACGAAATGTGCTATTCTTCCTGGCTAAGCAGTCAAATATGTTAGTTTTCGCGGCGGAAGACCAAACGTGCTAATACCTATTCGTCAGAAACGATGGAATGTGCTTCTTTACGTGGCAAACTGAAACGTGCTGTTTTTCGTAACAAAAATGAAACGTGCTACTTTTCGTAACGCACGTCGATAGATAGTGTAGTGTTTTCAAACGTGGGGTATCTGGTAAAACTTTTGGGCTTACGCCGTGAGAGCTCAGAAGTATAGCTGGATCTAGTATCGGAGAGATAATGCCATCCTGTGTTCCGGGGAATGTTAAATTGTTTATATCATTCTTTGTGTTTATCGATATATGTAATTTATGAATACAAAATTTAATATATATATAATATTTATTACAAACTGAAATTTTACCCAACAAATCAAATTATATTTTGATCACTAACGTCACCTTTTATTAACGTAACGTTTATTTTACTAACTTAATCAGAGGGCAAACATATCGAACACTCCTAGAAAGAATTAAGACAAATTTTTACGATTTTATATTCTTCATATTTCTTAATCAACTCAAATCTAAATAATTATTGAGATAGTTTAATTTATACAAATTAGTTAATGAGTTAATAAATAATACTTTGTATTAACTTTCACAATTAATTGAAAATATAATTTTACCCCGAAAATAAGGATTAAATAAACTAAAACATAAGAATTTTTTTTAACATATATATATATATATATATATATATATATATATATATATATATATCAATTCATTATATTGAATTCGAAATATAACACCTCGAATTCAAATAATTAATAAAATATGATATAATCAAGCAATTATAAAT
This sequence comes from Andrena marginata, assembly GCA_963932335.1. Taxonomy (NCBI): domain Eukaryota; kingdom Metazoa; phylum Arthropoda; class Insecta; order Hymenoptera; family Andrenidae; genus Andrena; species Andrena marginata. The sequence goes on from OZ010661.1 coordinate 10,741,997, forward strand.
TGAAATGAATTCAATTGAAATATTATAAATATTAATGAAATTAAAAATCTTATAAAAACAATTCTTAAATATTCAGCTATTAAAATTAAAATAAATGGCCCTCCAAAATATTCAGTATTAAACCTAGAAATCAACTCTGACTCACCCTATATATCCCTACTAATATATAAAAGTGAAACGTCTGTTTGTTTGTTTGTCAATGAAATTTGGAAAATACATTACATACATCCTACATTAGATTATTGGCTGTTTTTATAGGTTTTTTTATTTTGCAAACATAAATAATTCCCAGGTGAAACCGGGTAACGGATCAATCAGTACAATATTCGTTTCATTTTATTTCCATTGTTATGCCACAACTATAGTTTTATTTATTTATACAAGGGGTACGCCAATGATATACCTACACACTTCCAAAGAATTCGTGGAGCATAAAAAAGTTGGGAAACACTGGTTTAGTGAATTAGTTTGTAAATGACGTAGACCAGGTGGGGCTCTGAAGTGCCCTGAATGACTCAGTTCTAAGGATAAGAAAATCGAACAATGATCGTTACACCTTTTGTGTGACAGTCCATTATCTACGCCGCTATTTCTTCTCCGTCCGGTCATTAGCTCGATCGTTCCGAACGATCGCACAAAATCCACTCTCGATCGCAACCAGTGTTGCGTTCTAAAAATAAGTTCCAATTCACTGGAACAGCGAGGCGGGATTTGCGCCATCGCCGCGTACCGATGCGGGTCCCGCTTCACCCGTCCTCACTTTGGCAACGTACGCGGAATGACTAATGCTCATCTCAACGAACCAACTCTGATACAGTTTCACTGCTATCCGCATGGAAGGGCCCCTCAAGACGCGAGTTAAACCCAGCAGACATGACGCGATTGAAATTCAAGCCACGACCCCTCAAAATGTCCCCTCGCGATCCAGATAAATACCGACTCGAGCCGAAGCGAAACTACGTTCGAATTTTTCACGGTTTCTCGATTTCGCAATGGCCCAGCCGCGACACGTGCCTCCGTAGATCCGTTCCTTCCATGGATCGCGGCCTTGATCGACTCCGCGGTCGCTAGAGCGACCGAGGAAATGGGACCTGGTTGCTACGATTCCAGCCGAGTGCCTTTGGAACACGTTCGTTTGCGAAACGGCCAAACGACGAGCGTCATAAATGTTTCAGATACGCGTTCGGTGCATCCTTGGGGGATCTCGACGACCCGACGTCCAGTGGAAACGTACAGGGGGACCGAGGACAGCCTTGGCAAAAAGCACATGACTCCTCGTGCGTCGCGAATGATCGTCTTGCCGAAAAATGGTACCGCCAGAATGTTGAGTTGTGACGTTGGGCATCTGAACGTGGAAGGAGGATCGTTAGAATACTAATTGGTGATTAACGAGCGGAGCTACGACGATCTATCTTATCCGCCTACGCACACATGTTTTGCGTGCTTAATTATCTCGATACGAGGAATTATGACGGACAAATGAGTAGGCAGAATTGAAATCGCTGTTTGAATAGGGCAAAACAACTGGCGGGGGACCTAATTGTACTTTTGGTGGACGGGTAGGGTTGCCAACTTTTTCGCGGGGAAATATAGTACGTTACGGCCAAATGTGTAAAACAATATAGTACTTTGCAGGGGGAAGTGATAGAAAATCAAATTACATTCAAATAGCATCTTAATTTTTAAATGTATATTTTCTTGTGCATTCTGCGTAATTAATTAACTTATCGTCTGTAACAAATATATGAAAGGTTTGATTGCACTGAAAGTCCCAATTAACATATATAAGGAGCTTATTTTTTATGAGAGATAGACTAGTTCTGTATCTTTTTTCTCGCCACTTCGTATTTATTATAGAAAAAATCATTTCTGAGGATTTCCCCCTCATAGAATAAAAAAAGAAGTAAAAGTTGGAGAATTTGATCGATGTATCGAAAATATAATATTTTTACGTACTACGGTCGAACCTCGATAACTCGAATCTCAAGGGAAGGGAAAAATCTTCGAATTATAGAGATTTATCGAGTTTTCGAGTAAGAGAGGTTCAACAAACGAAAATTCGACGTTAGAGGCTTTATACGACTGTTAATTTTTCGACTTGTGAAGCTGTAAAGCAAGACAAATTCAGGTTTTAAAAATCAATTGTTTATTGTATACTTATAATCAAATATACCTACAATCCATGTACTACATATATCCTTACATATATAATAATTATAAAATACATTTTTTGCTCGAAATATTACTCTTCGTTACATATTAAAAAAAAAATGTGTTTCTGCTTTGTGCCAGTATTTTAGTGTATTGTAAATCTCTAGCATTTTCGATCATGAATAATGCAGAGAAAACACTTTCCTCAATATTTTGAGATCTTTCTTCGAAACTTCATAATACATATGTAGAAGTAAACTCCGACTTGTAGAGGTCGGAGTTCTTCTAAATTCGAGTCGTAGAGGTGAAATACATAATTTAACACGCAAAATGTACATAGTTCGTGTTAAGGAAGTTTTATTTCGAGTTGTACGCCGGAACGGGAGGAAATGAAAAAAATTTTCGACTTATAGATGTTCGACTGTATATCTTTTTCTAACAACACACTAGTCAAAAATATAGTACAGGTGGCCTTGTGTCAGAGGCGATTGTAAGATAGCGGGCAAACTGAAAGTAGGCGATGAATAGATGAATGGAGAATGTCGAACATCTCTCCGTGCGAGCCGCCGGTGTTGTTACAATAAAGTAACTTGATGTTTAACTTCTTTCATTCGATTAATTGTCGAGCCAAACGACTGCAAATTGAGGTCACGCTACACCCATACGCGTGACCCGCATGTTAAAGTCTTGTTTATTTATCTTCATTTTTTGCCTTGACTTCGGTAGCAAAGGAATGATAAACAAGTGTTACTATGTATTAACAGAGTGTATAAACGAGCTAAGTTACAAAAGAATTTATGTATACACTCAACCGTAAGAAAAAAAAATTAAACTGAACTACCCGTGCGGAAATCCTATAGTGGCATTTATTAAGCATTGCATAGAACGCGCATAGGCGTCCGCCGCACGCGTTTGCTTAGCGAACGCTTGTAAGCGCTCGGAGGACTTTAATCGTCCCTATGCAACGCTAAGTGACCTGAATATGCTTCGAGATGGCCCTGACGCCCCTGACGGGGCGCTGGAGAAGTACGCGTGTAGATTGCGTGATTCCCCGAAGGGACAAACAACCTGTTAATAGGCCTGTATGGGAGTAATTTGGAAAAGAAAGTTTCCAGAAGGTCGGGGCGTCATTGCCCGTCCAGCGTGCATGCCGAGCGATCCTGTTTATGTATGCGTGTGTCCATATCTCGTGCAAGGGAAGAGGAGGCATCCGTACATGTTTCGCCTGAAGCAGAGAGAGTTCTCCCTTCTTTCCGCGTACACTTGCATCAACGCGTTACCACGGTAATTACAGATTAGCGTAATGCCACTCCCGGCGTGACATTTAATTACGAACACACTCGTTAAACGCTATAAGAGCACGTATAAGTGCGCTGTTCTCCTGCCACGACAGCCGAGATACGATAACCGTTGTATCTTTGTGTAACGATCGTTAAGAAACAATTGAATCGTTCATCGATCGATAAAAATTGATTTGTTCGTTGGGGCCCCATTAAGCAAGCCACAAAAAAGTATTCCTGGAAAAGGGATATAGGCCGAGCTTCGATGTACATATGGCGAAATTGCGTCGAGGAGGTCTTTATCTCCGTGGCCTCTGATTATGCGACCAAATTAACATATGTACACGGCGCGCGTAACGCCGTCACGCTTCCGATTTATCTGAATATCAGTAGCTCCGAGAAAACGACTATTTTTTTACGACACATCTGCAAAGAAACGCGTACCGCGCGCGTGCACGGGTCCCCGCCCGAAATTCTTAGAACTTCCGAGCGGCGAAAAAGTATACACGGTCGGTGGGTACAGTTGCTTTCTATCCTGCGCAAAGTTTTTAGGTTATGGCGGCGCGGACTGTTCCAAGCGGCGGTTACACAGCGAGGCAGGCATCGCTCGGAGGAGCGGTGTTTCGGCGTTGGCGTTAGAATGAGCGCAGAGCGAGGAGAGGAAAAAAGCGAGAAAAACAAGTACAGAGTACGATTGGCCGCGGTGCATTCTTGTTTGTCATGCGGGCATACGCGGAGCTCGCTCTTTGGCCTTAGAATGGAATTATCCCAAAGGAAATCGGTATCGCGAGGACATCTGTGTCAAATGCAATGACGGGACTGTCTCACGTGCATCCATCACCATTCGAATGGCGCCCCGTTCGAAAGAAAGAAAATAGAGATCGCTCGTGGCATTACTAATATAACACGGGCTTGACGAAGTACACCGCGTTAGAAGCGATTCGGTGATTTATCGCCGCGATTCCCGGGGCACGCAAGTTACGGTATTTTTCCTTCCTCGTGTCACGCACACGCGGAAACGCGTAGCTGAAGAGCGAGCGGGGAGAGACCCGAACTACATATTAGAGAGAAGAGGCATAAGAGAGATCGTCGTGTAATAGGGGGAGGGGGGAGAGAGAGAGAGAGAGCGAGGGAGGGAAAAGAAAACAGCGATTGGGGAAAGAGAGACGGAGTTAGCGTTAGAGTAACGAGGAGATAGCGATAGAAAGAGAGAGAGAGAGAGAGAGAGAGAGAGAGAGAGAGAGAGAGAGAGAGAGGGATATAGAGAGCCATCCAACTCGGAGGAAACGCGATTGCGTCAAACACGCACTCACTTGCTCACGCATATATATACATATGTATAAAGCGCGCGACGTGCGCGCGCGCGGAACGCAGAACTCGTTTCTTGGTGGTGCCAGTGAATTCTGGGGGACCTAAACAATGTTGACGAACGATCACGCTAATGAGATAACGTGGAATATCGCAGGCAATGGGACGCTAGGAGTTACGGAAAATCATGGGAAACGTGACGCAGTAGGCGGCACAACGTCCATACGGGAGCGCGGAGTTTGCGAACTCGCGGGGACACTATTCCACTCACCTTCTTTTCTCCTTGTGCTTCTTCTCCTTCTTCAGCTCCTCCATGGCGAAGCGGAAATCTCGGTGCAAAGGTTTCGAGACGGTACAACACCGCGAGACACTCTCGGTCACTGCCAAGGAACGTATCCAGCGTGTACCCTCCGCCTTGCCTCGTCACGATAATTCCCGTTCCTGTGTTTGTTGTCTCTGTCTACCGTACTTTGCTCGCGCGGGCTGGCGCGCGGTCTCTTTCTCGCACTTTATCGAAATCGATGCACCAACATACGGTCTCGGCCACTACGTGGTAACGCGACGTCGCATCTGCTCACTTCGGCTCCGCTGCGATCGTTTCGGTACGAAAACGCATCGTTCCCGTCTACCGACGTCCGTACGAAGTACGCTTCGCGAACGCCAAACTCATGGTGTGACGAGGACGATGGTGAGCGGCTGGTAGTGGTAGTGCGACTAGTTTACGATGGTGTGGTGGTAAACGACTCGCGGCGAGTTGGCGGGGTTGCATACACGAGACCGAGCGTCCGAAGAAGGGGGAACCGCCGCGACGTCACGCCGCTTTCGTTCTATCTGCCCCGCAGACACCGCCATCGAACGGCCGTGACGTCAACCAGCTCGTAGCGCGACGAACAAGTAGAACGTTTCAACACCCGATAACGCAACGGGAGGAAAAAAAATTATCTTTCCCATTCAAACCGCGTGTCGTACTACCGCAGAAAAAAAGCTTTATTCCGTCAAGTCGAAGAAGTATTTATTGATCAGGGCGCGCGATGTTATGTGCGTGGAAACTAATCGAATTCGTGGACACGCGAGTAATCGTGTTAAGGGTGGCTTGGAATTTACTCACAATCAGCTGGCAATCCTAACGCAAGCATTGCCTTTCACGACGTCGCGGAAGGTGAAGAATGTACATAGCGGTAGAACAATATTTATGAATACTTTATTTTCTTCAAACATGCTTTCCCACACAACCTATTCCTTGCAAGGACTACAGAGATCCCGTCGTAAGTCCCGGTAAAAATTTGATCTAGGTGACTCGCAATGCGACTGCACTGCATTGTTATTTGCTCATCCACGAAACAACAAATGTTCAATTGACGCTTGTTCGTTCTAGCTCCTTTTTGCTGCTCGGAGAGTCCGACCTTTCTTCCCTTTTCGATTCCGACGGACCTCTCGTACTGGAGACTTTATCAGCCGCTTGGGAGTCTTTATCGTTCTGGTTGCTCGGATCCATGTCCTCCTCGAAATCGTCTAGGTTCGAGTCTTTGTGCCCGTACAGCGCCGGATACTGGGTCATGCACACCTGCATCGTTTTAAACGCTTCGTAGCAGTCTGAACCTTTCGGGTCTGCGGTGGAATAGTGGAAGCAAGAGAAAGCTTCCCTGAATTCCAAGCCGCACGGTCCGGTGGCCATGCCACCGAGGCAAGGGCAATTCCAGTTGATATCGCCATTTGGTAACAAGAGACCGGGGCTCGGCTCTGGCTCTGGAAGATCTATTTTACTAGGTGTCGCGTGGTCCTCTTTCGACGCAAATATTATCGTGTCTTTACCCTCCTTACGAATTAGTGGCATAATCGATCGATTGATACAAACATACAAAAAACGTATGACCTCTCCCTCGGGAATAAAAGGCACAAACGAATTACGCTAAATTTTCCCCTAAGCTCGACTTGCTCTACGGCTTTATAACTTTAATGCTGATAATTTCTGCTATCAGCGGTAAACGATAATAAATTAGGCGAGGTACGGTGAATAATATACGTGCACTGTTCACCTTCGTATCTTTCGGCTAGAGTTAAGGCTGCCCTTAAGCGTACGTAGCAGTCGTCTGCGCACCGCAGAACGAATCTGTGCTCCTTCGGATCGTACTTCAGAATATCTATGGTGCGCTTGGCTCCCTCTTCGCCGAATAATTGTCTTAGGGATTGAAGGATGTTCTTCTTTAAATAGACGTCCGATATATCGATATTCGGTTTCTGCGGCAGCTCTCTAGAAACAACGAAAGAATGCATCCCACTTACAAGTTTATCTCGCTGTCGCGTCGTAAGAGCACGGCAATACTTTCGATCGATCCGACGAATAGTTTTTCTAACGGATAAGAAACGTAATGATCGCAGCCATTTACGAAATTACCGGGGAAACAAGTGACAACTAGCGTGAACGAAATGCAGCGTACAATGTTCGGAAATGAAGAACCATTTCGTCAGATTACGAATCGAGCAATGACTAAGATGGAATGATAATATCGTCTATCATGAACCGTCGATTTAACTCCCAAAGGAAACGAAAGTTGTCATCTGGGATTCTGACGGATAACGATGATTGAATCGGGCAAATATTCGCCGATCCTTTTTCGCTTCGAATTTAACCTATATCGGGCCTTGGCTGAATGTAGGTTAGGTTACATGTGCGCGGATAGGGATGTTTAAAAGTGATTGAATGTACTAACAGAGAAACGTCTAAGTAATACATAGTACACAGAACGCTGACTCGCGACTCACATTTAATAGTTAAGAACTTAAAACTGCACTTATCGTCGAACTTTAACGCAATGCACTTTGCGGCGTTTCATTCATGCCTTCATGATGGAAAAAGCAGACAACACCTTTAACGGCGAACAGATGGCGTTGCGATCGTTCGCCGTAGCGATCTTTAACTCCAGCTACTCTGATTACCGAACTATATCTTTTAATCAGCAAAAATAATCGAGTGGCTCTTATCAGTAAATACGAACTGTTCGTCTTCACGGGATTATTATCTACAAAAGCCTTGAAGCCAAGTTCTCAACGAATGACATAGGCTTGCTGCCATCCAATACGATCGCTGCATTTCTAGGAAGTATTTCCAACACTGGAGCTAGTTACAAAACGGAATATACGAATTTGAAGCGGTCAGCGATCCAGCCTTTACCCTGCCGAAATCCTGCAGGACCAGGGCGGACAAGCGGCTTATCGACGTAATCCCGAAACTTATTATGCGTCGGTGGATAATCGACTGTCATTATTCTTCCACAATCGTGACAGCTGTACATTCGGCCCTTTAATTTATGCTCCTTCCGACCGCTCCTAAAATCCTGCCTAAGGGATTCCCTTTCACGGAACGATTTCCACCCGACCGTTCTGAAAAGTGCTGCTTTTACCCGTGCCACGATATTCCTACGCGATCGTATCGCAGAGAGCAACGAGTGTGGTCGGGGAAACAGTGGAAAGAGCTAATTGCACGGAGTTCGGGACTTCGTTTCGAGTCGATGCGAAAGCGCAACCTCTTCACGCAAGGTCAATGCCAATGTCAATAGCGGGAGGTTAAAAGCCAATGCAAAAAGAAAGAGTAGCTGGAAACTTTCGCCGAAAGCACGCGTACAGTGGGATTCCAGTGATTTCGCGGAACGTGGAGATTAATAGACTGTCTTTATTTATTCCGCTGCCGTTTATTTCCGACCCCTCTATGGAATTACATATTCGCCGTCAAAGGACCGATTGTGCATTGTGTCTTCGGCCTCTCGATATCGATTGAAACGCGAGAGAAGGACAGACCCAGAATTCATTAGGATTTCGTAGTTCGTAATGCTCGCTTCTCTTTCGAACGTTTCGAGGGAACATCTGGCCACCTTCTCCTCTGAATGCCGACTGATTCTGACAAGCCTACGGCCGCGCTTGAGCCGTACGATCTGCGAAAGAATTGACACTTGGCTTACCTGGAGCATTATTCGAATCGCTGGCCGACTGCGAGCTCGGCGACTCGGCTCTACCCAAGACCCTTACGCTTATCCTTTTCACTGGTTCCATGTGGGTCCTGTATACGAGGCCTGTGCATTGGCGTAACGCGTCCGGAATACCGACGGGGGTATTCTCGATCTAAAGGGCCGAGAAAACTTTCGTTTCGTGGAAGCTACCCAGGAAGCCCATCCATTCATTCCCGCGTCTATTCGCGTCACTTACCCGATCGCGATTCATTATCCCGTGCTGATTCCGCGTGCAGGTCTCGGCGCAGCGGCGTAGGACGACGGGGCGCCTCCAAGAAAAACGTCCACCGCTGTGAAAGCACGTTCCCAGAATCGCGCACCCTCGCGCGTTTTGCGTGGACTCGCCAAGTGTGTTGCGAGAATTTGTCAATAGAAAAAAAGGACGCCGCTGTTTCGCCCGTGAGGCGGGCAAGTTAGCGAGGCCAGGCATACCTACCGGAGAGCGTGGCGTGGCAACTGGCGGCGCGCTAAAAGGAAATCGCAGGGGCATGCGAAAATTTGCGAGCTCGGGAATATCGACGTGCCCCGCGCGCCTAACACCGCGCGGTATCTTCGCCGCGCTCGGAGATGCAATCGAACCGGACTTCTTTTCATTTAAGGAGGCGATCGATGACGCGACGCTTGAAACTGGCGCGCGCGTGTGCATCGCGAGCTCGGCTTCGATTCGGTCGCCACGTGAATCGGTCTGACAGCGCGGCCCGAAGACGCTCGGAGATCCCGGTGGGGGCACGAATCTTTCACGCGACGATTTCTATTTTCTCGGATGCACGCTCGGCCGCGCTGTCGCGCTCTTCCCTTATATTTACGACCTCGTGCTTCCGTGCGGGCAGACAAAACTCGCGACTTCGGCGTTCCCACGAAAATCTAAGCGGAGCCGCCGCCGCAGCCATCGCGCATGGCGTGCCGGTAACTGTACGGAAAATTCGAGCCAAATCGGTAACAGGAGCCGCCTGCGCGCCTACCCTCGTGGGAAGGGAATTCTCCGAAGGCTGGCGAGGAGGCTCGCGCGCACGTCCGCGCGCGCGGGGCCGGGCCCGTAATTCCCGAGGCAACTATAATTCCATATATCGAGCCCGGGCTGCGAGCGTGTCATCGAATACAATAGAAGACTAATGACGTCACGGCAACTATACTACGGGAAGCGGCGCGTTCGCCGGAATATCATGAATAACAAAGAATCGTAGAGTCATCGTGTTTGCGCGGCGGGCCGCGGGGCGCGCGTTTAATCGCCGATACTTCCAGAAACCGTTTCCGCGAAATGTCACCGCGCTGGGCGCATTATCGGCGGGGGTCGGGGTGCACCGGAAAGAAACAATGGCCGTGTGCCGACCCGTAGGAATGTTAAATAGAATGAAACGTCGCGACGCGGGGGAAAAAAAAGGAGCACAGCGCGACGGCACAAAAGCTGAAATGGCACCAGGAAGCGCGGTTCCTGCGTTTCATTGTGCCTCCGTGGGCCGCGCACCGTCCGCGCGCGGGCTTATCCAGTTCGAATCGGGGAGGTGTGTCACGCGCGCTCGGAGGTTTAAAAGAGCTGGGGCCATTTTTGATAAACTTCGAAACGAGCTAAATCTGATTGATTAAAGTTTGAAGCTGACGTGTCCGGGGATTTGAAGCATTTCGCAGACCTTGGAGGCGACCTTACCAAGAAGGGGTTGCAGAATGGAAAGTATGTAGGTACGTTCCAATGTCCAGGGAGCCCGACTGCAGTCGAGCGTAATTTATTTGGCGCGCGGATTACGCAATCGGCGGAATAAGGAAAACGGAAGAGACGGCGCTGCAACGAAAATAAAAGGAGTCCCGGTGATCATTAAGCTGCGGGTACGCACGGCGCGGAGCCGGGTGGACTGGTTCTCCTTGACGATACGCACGCGTCATATTGCCGTTAGTAAAATCTGTCGATTCAAGTTCACTGAAAATCACTGTTACAGCCGCCTCGCCTCTCCCTCCCGTTTCCCTTCCAGCTCATCGATAGGAGAGGCACAGGCCTGTCTTTCTTTGGTGCTTTTTGCCAAGGCGTGTGGAACTCTCAAGGAGAGATTACGCCAGTCAGACTTTTTTTCTGACGAGTCTACATTGAAAATGAACAGACACGTACCGCAGCGTCGCGCTGGGTACCCATTTACTTTCAAAGATATTTAAGCGAGTCAAGTTGCCGTGGATTCAAACGGGGTGGATTCAGGGGTCGAATGAAACTGTTAGAATTTTTAATTAATTATTAAATAATTGTCATTCTGTGCCTTTAATCTCTTCTGTTCCGAGAAAATTGTAAAATGCAGTGAAATGCATACGCTTTTGTGTAAATGAGAAACTTTTATTTTCTTTAAAGTAGAAAAGGGGTCTGGTAAAAGGGGACCGTTTATTCTGTTATGAAAAAGTTGAAGTTGAGGGGTAGATAGATCCGAAGTTGAAACCTTAAATCGTTCGGTGAAAATAATTATATAAAAATCGCAACGTGTTTTCTCTTCTATATTTGAAGAGTAAGGGGAAAACAGGAAATGTCACAAAACGGCGCCATCGAGAAAATTAAGTTTTAATACTTTAGTCCACCAGTAAAGAAACAAGGTTCAATGAATAGAATTTTCTTCTTAAACAATTTCTTTTGTTACCTTGACGACAGAAGCTCGTGCTTAGGCAAAGAGTGGGGACATTCCGTATTTCGTTTCAGTGTAGAGTTGACATTTTCTGTTTTTAACCAATACAGCAAATCTTTAACGTTATCTTACAAGGGTATTTGAAGTTTATAACCCTTTCCGATTCGACAGTTCTGTAGTCCCAGTTGTCACCAACAAAATATGCTATAAATCGCAAAATCACGAAAAATAGACATTCCTGTTTTCCCTCTTACTAATTAAATCAAATAAAATAACTGTTAAACCCTAACTCTTACAACAGAATCAAAGTGTCAATATGCAAAGTTACCTTAATCCAGAAAAGAAACAATCTAAAACTGAAAAGTTCGACAAATAGCTTTTATTCACAAAACTCAACAGTTTCATTCACCGCCTGCACAGGAGGCATCGATTCTTCCGCGTTGATAAATCACGGCGGAAAGAAGCTGCACGAGCGACGTACCTTAGACGAGAAATGAATCGTATCGAGGTTGTTTTAACATGAAATATAAATATATTTGGGTGGTATTGTACAGTCAGTGATTCGTTCGTATATACAGAATTATGTACATGCCGAACACTATATCATCCTCGAATACTCTGCGCGTAGACTCACACATGCACACACGTCTCGACGAATCGATCGACCCCACACACGTGTCTTCGAAATAATCATCCATTCATCCGGATCCACGCATCCATCCATCCGATTCCTTGGATCCGCGAGAGATCACCTCGCGTCTCTCCCCCATTCACCTTATTATCATCCAGTGCTTTTATTTTCTTATTCTCACCCCCTGGCCCCCCCCCCCAACACACCCTCTCGAGTCGAACGGGGTATGTATTTAGCGTTCGCTTACAAATTTCACCGTTCCTATTCCTTTCTTCCTCCTCGGGATTAATTAGGACGTCTGCCGCCGGACAATTCTATTTCTCCGCGGGTCGCCTTATTGCGCTCCTTCCCTCTCGTTAGCTTCGCTCTTTTAAGTCAGCCTAAGCGGACTCTGATCGCAACGTCTCCCTCTCTCTATTTCTCTCCCCCCTCCCCCTTTATTACTATTACAGAGGCTACAGTTTTCTCTCGTTATCCGCGCGTTACAAACCACAACGAGGCGTCCACTTTTTTTCCATTTTTCGCTCCCTTTTTCTTTTACCTTAGACTTCGTGACTACAGTTTAGAGAATAAGCGTAGAAATGTATCACACTAGAGACTTGTACATTATCCTTAAATGCGTAGGTAATGTTCTTCTTACGTGTTCTTTTTTTTTTTTGCGGTTTTTTCTTTGCTTTCGATAATATACAATAGTAGTTTAGTCGGTTAGCTAGGCTCACCCCGCCCGCCCGGGGCCATTCGATAGCCGAGGGAGCGGCGGGGGTTCGCCGTCGCCGGGGCGCCGACGGAGGAAGTCGCGGGATGCCTCGCGAGATGCGTGGACGACGGCCACGCGAGGCGACGAAGGAACCGCCCCTCCCCCGAGCATTGGCGAACGACCGAGCCAGGCGAATAACGCTAACGAACGGATAATGGCCACTCCCGAGGCAATTGGAAACGTTACCGAATCAGCGGGCAACGACGGAAAAGAGATTCGCCAGCCGTAATGGCTTTGCGTCTGCTTCCCGTCGCGCGGCGGCCCCGAATTCTTTCTCCCGCGTACCTTTCCACGGCTGACGACGCCGGCTATAGATCGTTAGCGCGGCCCGTGTTTTTTCGGGGAATCTGTTTACCGAGCACTGACTGCGCGCTATTTCTTTCAAGGCTCGAGTGAATATTTCGCTGGCACTGCGAGCTTCGCCGTTGGGAAAGAATTTCGACAGGGACACCTATAACCTCGAAGCTTCGAATAATGGTAACCGGATCTGCCCGAGGCTCGAGGGCCTAAGATTCAGGCCCTAAATCAACGAATAGTTCGAGAGGTTGAAGAGCTGGACAGCAGGTGCAGGTCTGCTGGAAAACCTGCCACCGATAATGCCCCGGCGCATCGGGGATCTCCCCCCCCCCCCCCCCAGAAGCTTGTTTTTACAACTGTGTCCCCTTTTCTTCGCCGCGACCGAAACCTCGGGCGAGCGACAGCCCGGGGAGATTGGTCCACAATGCGTCGGGGCTGTTGTAAGCTTTCGCGGTGCAGTCGTCAGCTCGTTTCATTGGTTTCGCGGGCGCAGCCGGCGATTTGCGACGATTTCAAGGAGACCGTTGCCGCACCGTTACGCGGAACAACGTTTGCCAATAATCGGCGTGGTAACGGCGGGGGCCGTGAGGCGGACGACGGTTCCACGCGGAGAAGGATCGAGGTGACGCGGAAGCCGACGACGAGGGAGCGAGGAGCACGTGGCCGGCGGAGGAATCGCCTCGTTCGGCGAATCGATCGCGCGGTGCTGGCGCAAAAAGCGGCCGTTTCCTCCGGCTTTATCGAGTCACGGGGCTATCGAGGACCGCTCTACTTGGCGCAAAAGACCGGTAGGGGAGGAAACGGGGGGTGGAGAGGGGGCGCGAGGAAGGAAGAGGAAAGAAAAGGAGGAAAGGAGGCGCGGCGGGCTGGCTGGAGATAGGGAAAAGGAAGAGGGAAATGATAGCGCGAGGAAAGACCGTCTAGGAGGCTGTCAAACGATAGAGTATAGAGGCGGCAGAGGTGGTTATCGATTGGCCAGAGAGGCCTCGGGTCGTTCCAGCCAGGGGCGTATTCGGCTGTCCCGTTTCGTGGCTCGACTTTTGCCGGTGGTAATTTTTGCCAGCTTGTCGCGAGGAACCAGGAGAGATCGATCGTCCACAGACACATACACGGGCAGAGAGGAGAGAGAGAGAGAGAGAGAGAGAGAGAGAGAGAGAGAGAGAGAGAGAGAGAGAGAGTAAGAGAGAGAGAGAGAGAGACAGAGAGAGAGTTGGTCGAAGCCAGAGATGGCAGGCCTTTGGGCGTGGTCCATCGTTTCAAATTGTCGGGACTATCCATAGACAGTAAGCCATAATATCCTGACGTTCGTGACACATGGACGTCTCTCCTCTTTATGGTCGGTGCTATCCAGAATTCAACTTCCCTCCCTCTCCCCCTCGATCCTTCCCAACGTCCCCTTTTCCCGCCCTGTTTTTCTCTCTGTCCTCCCGCTATCTCCCCCTCGACTATCGAAAGATCGACAACCCCTAGCGCACAGAACGACCGTCCTCGACGCGATCTACATTCGAAACGATTTCACGTAAGCCGCCCGGCGTCGCTGCCGTGCCGAGTTCGCCCGTTCCGCGAGCAATGTTGCTTCTTGCGAAATATGCGGACGCTTCGACCGGTTCAGAAACGCTGTGGCGCACTCAGGATTTAATCTTGGGGGGAGCCGAGTTGAAGGGAATGAAAATATTTTTAATGCAAATTTAATGAAATTCATTAGGCGATCTAAGGCTTATTAACACTGCATGCGGGCACGGAACACTTATAACTGGGATCACAGTTCCTACTGCTGCCTTTACTCTAATTTTACTAACTCTATACGTATCGTATCTTCCATTTAAAGAGTAATAAAGTCGTAATAATAGTGATAGCAATCGGTAAAATTTATTTAAAGAATAAAATCCAGCTTTTGTTTTCTTTTCACAAAGCCTCTTCTTTGGGAGTGCCGGGGCCCCTTGAACCCCCCCCCCCGCTGAGTGCGCCACTGTTCAGCCAAGTCGATTAAAGCGTGTAACGGTGGGAAATTGAAAGATTGTTTAAGTAGAGAGGCAGATCGCGAAATATCCAAGATAAATCGTCCGTGCTCCTCCGGCTGGAAGGAGAAGTTACCGCTGCAGTTCGCTGGAATCTCGGTGAAGTGTGTTCGCGAAGGGGAATCGGAGAGTAGTTGCAGAAACAAGGTCCACCGGAAAACGTGCGTGGAGAGAGGGAACAATGCCGCTGATTGCCGCGGAGGGGTGGTTTTGCCAGGTATACGGAGGAGCCGTTTGAAAGGCGAGAAACAAGGGTAAAGTTCGATCCGTCTGACGAACCGAGTGATCGCGGCAGCCGGTCGACTTTGATGACGAAGCACTTAAGGCTTCGGTTGACGCGGAGCCGCGTTTAACAGTAGGAGGGATCGTGGAAAGATTGGCTTCGCCCATATGTGCACGGTTCATCGTCGCCTGGGAGAAACTGGGAAAGTGTCCAAGCTTGGCGATCCTCGGCGAGTCCTTTGCGAACGATTCTCTCGAATATCGTAAACCACTGTCCCTCTTCTACCGTTTTACAGGGTCTATTATCCAATTAACCCTACAGTGGGGCCTGGCGGACCCAGGTGAACAGTTCTCATGATATTGAAAAAAATTCAGATGACTCGTGGTGTTAAAGAGATCTTTTTTCAATATTTCATTTCGTTAGTAAAGATTTTTGGTAATAAAGTTCGAGTGCAATAGATTACGCGCGGTCTCTTTTTCTCAGAATATTCATGTTTTTCTAGGCTTGAAGAAATGCGCCTATGAGTCCCAAGTTAGGCAAAAATTTTAATCGAAATCAAATTTCGAATAACGAATAAAAGTTGAAAAAAATTATTCGTCATTAGTTCGTTAACCCGAGTTAACTTTATTCCACACACGACGAATAATTTCTTTAATTTTTATTCGATAGTCGAGATTTTATTTAAATACAAATTTTGCACATTTCTGGGCCCAACGTGTGCAATGATGTAATTTTAATTCACGTGTGCACTGTAGGGTTAAGATAGACTTTCACCGATGCTTTTACAACAGCCTGTGCAACATAGAACACTCGGAAAAGGGAGGGTTACCCCCCGAGAAAGGAAGCACCCTTTACGGTGGCAATCTCGTAAAATTTACAAATCAAAATCGTCGGAGCTCTATAAAAATATCTACAATTACCAAGGCCGTTATATTGGGCATTCTAAACGCAGAGGGACTCGGTGAGAGAGAAACTTGGGCAAATATTGGAAGCGACCTGTACTATAATAGCAGGGGGGAAAAAAAAAGAAAGGGACACTCTTAACGGAATGAGCCGATATTTACAATTGGAAGAATTACGCGGACAGTGGCCGCAAGAGGTGTAGTTTGAAAAGCTCTGGCTCGCGGAAGGGGGAGAAAAGGAGAGGAATAATACAGCCGAGCGGCATCCGGGGACTCGGTAACTCGAAGCGAATTACAGGGGCAAAGGACTACCGGCTGGCATCGAGCGTGCGTGTACGCGAGGCGCGTACAAAGAGCAGCGCGAAACAGCGCGGCGTTATATTTGCCGAATCGTTCGGTGTACTCTGCCTCTTCCTTTCCCTCCTTTCCTTTTTGTACACCGAACACAATTCTCGGTGCGTCAGAGGAGAACCGGTCATTGTTAGGTGCGCGCCGCGCTTCTCGAGCTTAGCTTTTCATTCGGCGGAGGGGCTGACGGGTCCTCTCTCCTTCTCTCCCGTCAGCCCCGCGGGATGGAGAGATCATTCAGCGGGTTTGGACCTGCAGGGTTATGGCGAGGACGATTTAAGAAAAATTCGCGTAGAAGAGTGGAAGAGAGAGAGAGAGAGAGAGAGAGAGAGAGAGAGAGAGAGAGAGAGAGAGAGAGAGAAAGTGGAAGAGGAGGTGGTCCACCCACGGCCAAAGCGGAACGCGGCCGCGCACATTGTAATTCCAAGCCCTCGGCTGGGAGCCGAAGAAGGATCGTGGATCAAAAATCGCTTCGGGTCGCTTTTGTACGCGGCCGGTGGGTGCTTTCTGGCACACAACTACCTGCCGACCAGCCACGGGTTCGCTTAGCTCGCTCGTTCGCCTGCTGCTCCTCGTCCCTTTGCAACAGAGAGGAGAGCTTTACCTTTAACCGCGTACCTGCCCATCCCTCCCGCCCTGTTCGCGGCCCAGGCCCGTCTCTACCTACTCGGTAGTGGAGTCGCGCCGCGCCGCTCCCCAGTGCTCCCCTGGACCGGGTGCGTTCGGAGGGGTCCCCGGGTTCCACAGAAAAAGCCTTCGGTATATCTTTACGAGCCGGGCCATAAAAGCCGTAGGAGTTCGTCCGTTTCTCGATTAACTCTCCTCCCCTCTCGCTCTCTCCCTTTCACTCTGGCGGGGTGTATGGATCGTGTTCGACCGGCCACGGATCCCTTATTGTCGTGTGTACATTCTTCGAGCCCGTATAATACGCGAGCGAAGGAACCACCGGCGTCCTTCGGAACCACCCAGTCTCGCCCGCTGGAAAAAGCTCCGCAGCCGAGAGGAAGGTTGACGATTTCCAGACGAGGCACACGCGCGCACACATGTCCACGCACACGCGCAGCCAAGGATCCGTTGGCCGTACCCTGGAGCCACCAGGGTCCGGGTACAGCCTGGTGGTCGAATTGTCATCCCTCGTCTCGGCTCGGCTCGCCTCGCCGAAAACTAAATCTTTCTCTCTCCCGCTCTCTCTCTCTCTGTGGCTTCACTCTCTTTCCGCCTCACTCCCCGGATCTTCTCTGTACTCGTTCCTCTGTCTCCTCGCCGTGTCTTTCTCTACTCTACCCTCGAGCGTTCTCCTCGCTTATCCGAAGCATCTCGTGTCCCGCGAGAGCAACGAGATCTCTCGACGGTTCGGTACGTCGCGTCGGCCTCGACCCCCTCTTCGCCCCCGGCCCGTCCCCCACGATCCTAAAACTCTTCAACCTTCCCTCTCGCCTGTCCTCTTCTAACCAGAAAGGAACGCTCCGTATTCTCCCCCCCCCCCCACCTGCCGGACCGATAAATCCTATATATCGCGATAAACGAGGAGTGAACGTTTGCGGGCTCGGATCGATACATATACGCTCGCTCTATGTCGCGTCCTCTAATCCCAGCAGCCGGGCACGCGCGCTCGCGACGCGCGAATAGTTTTTCGTTTAGGAATGCGCTACGCGCTGCGCGTCTATCTTTCTCACTCATTCTCTCTTTCAATCTCACTCTCTCGCTCTACCTCTCTCTCTCTCCTTTCGACCTACCATTATCTACACACGCATCCCTCTATCTCTCTCTCTTCTCACCACCTTCCCTTACATGCAGTCGCGTCACTCGCGATCGCGCGCGCGCGCGCGTACTCGCAACGCGATCCGTTTTAATAGTAATAATATAATATATATGTATATATATATATATATATATATAATTATACAGGAGATTAGGCTTTGTATTCAGTCAAAGTAGCGAGGGCGCTAGCTCGTTAATATATTAATAATTTGAGGCAGTTTACGTCATTTGTTTTTAAGGCCGAGTTAACAGTAGTGAACTATAAAGGTGTGCGCGCGCGCGTCCAGTCGCACGCGCCCGATTATTTAATTCATTCGAGGATCGATCCACGCACGGCGAGCCGACCGATCGAACCGCGGGGAGGGGGACTCGCGCGAAAACCTCCGACAATTTGGTTCAGTTTCGAGCGAGCGGGGAGAGACAGGGTAGAAGCCCGCCTTTCCCTTCCTTTTCTTCCTTTAGTGCCCTCGGAACTGGCATACTTTGTGCTTTCCCTCCCCCCCTCCCGTCCCTTATCTAGCCGCGCTCCCTTCCCCTCTCCCTCCATCGGTCGCCCCGTCGCGCGATCGTGAATCGAGCTTTCGTGCACGCACAAAAGTACGTTCTCCCCGTATTCTAGCGGAGGGCGAGGCACGTTCGAGCACACAGATTCTCCCTATCTCCCTCGTCTCGCTTCTTTATTCTCTCCCTCTGATCTCCTTCGTCTCCGTCGGACACCATGCGCGCACGTGTACTCGCCGAGAAGCTCCGCCAGGTATTCATTACTCCCCCTCTCCTTCTTTACGCATTAAGTTCGTTATTACGCGCGACGTAGGACAAAATATTTCATGCCAGACTTTTCTCGTACCCGCTTGCGGAGGAAGCACGTTTCGTTACAGTGTAAATATATGCCTTGCTCTTGGCCGGCTACGCAACGATCAAACAACAGACTTTTGCGGGCGACCGTTGGAGGTGCGGGGCGAGTGCAGGGAGGAAGAAAAGAACGGAGAGGAACACGGAAAAAGAAAAGGTAATAATGATCGCTCGCTGAACGCAACGTTTAAATAAAGAATTACCGGAACACGACCGCACATGCCGTATATCATATTCCTTCCTTCTGCTTTTCCATGCTTCCTGTCGCGGAGCGAACCTAAAGCTAGCGACTCCCCGCGAAATCAGTCGAGAACGTAGAGGGACCATCTCTGCGAGCTCTTTTACAGAGATCCCTACGTTTTTCTTTTAATTTCTTAGAGAAATATCACCTTCTCTAGAATCCCGCACCGCGCTCTGAAGCAGCCTGTACAAGTGTACACGCGTGGCGTAGAAGTCCCGGCGTGGAGCGGTTCTAAACCGGAACGGCCGCTGGAATGGAGACGAAACGTTCGCACGGAGCGCGAGGGACTCTAAACCGAAGCGTTCGGTGGGAAGGGCCGAGAATCCGCGAAAAGGAAAAAAAAGAGAGGAACGGGTGCGCGCGTGCACGTGTCTACGGGCGGGCACCACCAGCTACGCACACCGAGAGCCGCGGCGCGAGGAGGAGCGGGTCTGCTCGCCTTATCTCCCCTAGAAAAGATGTCGCGTTCAACGTTCCCTTACGTAATCTCTCCCTGGGCCTTTTTAAGGCCAGCGGCGACGATAAACGCGGGTCGATCGACGGGAACGATTACACGCGGCTCGCGTAATCTAAATGCAAGAAGTAATACTGACACGGAAAGGAAAGTCTTCTTCTCTGCCGTCCCGAGGCGAACGGGAAACAGAGAGAGGACTGTGGATTCGTAGAAACTGTAAACAGCTGGGGGACAGAGACGCGCGCTGTTCCCATGCTTTTTGGCACACAGAGTCACACCTCGGCTTCGCCTCGAAAGCGCCGCGCGCGCGTTCGAATTTCGTCGCGCATTTTCCATGACGTAACCGCGCCGGCGGGGACGCATGCACACACGAGGGCCCGCCGTCGATTCCCGATACGCGAGACGAAAAATTTAACGCGCCGCTCGATCGTATCGCCGTCGCTGCTTGACATTCGACCGTCTCTCGCCGGGCGACAAGAGTTTCGTGCGCTCACCGGAGCCCCTTTTCTTTCGACACACCACAATCGAATTCTATGAGCGTACCCCCTTTGCATAGTAAGCGGTTCACCGAACAACGTACAGGGTGTCTCGAAACGGCAGGCATAACCCGAAACGAGACTTTCTGGTAGGATTCTATCTACGCTTTGGGAAACGACGCGTGGAGCAAGCGAGTCGACTGTGTCGCGCGCAAGTCGACTGCCTCGAAAGCGAAGGTTACTTGGAGGGCACTCTACTGTCCCACGTTGTTGAACGGCTTTTTCGAAAGAAACTGATACGCCTAGAGTGGGGCCACATGCTCTGAAAGAGACTGTAGAAGGAATTAGAAGAGACGCAGAAGGTTACGTCCGCCTGATGGCAGATTACGACGAAGCCTCGGGAGAGAGAGAGAGAGAGAAAAAAAAGAGACGACGGAGGGAGAAAAACGAAGAGCGCGACGGTCGTTTTAACGTCCTTATAACTACCGGTCTTTTTTTCTCCGTTTCTTCGCGTTCCAGTCTCATTTACGAAATTACTGGTGTTCGATCCACGGAAGGCGAGACGCGGAGAGAAGTTTTAGGAAAGTTCCGTGGTCGACTGTCTATTGGGGAATTAGGAAACTAGCGATTCTGTGCTCTGCGAAAGAAGCCGAGCGACGCGAGCACTTGTTTCACGTCGGAACGATACTCCCCGTCAACGACGATGCGTCCCGTGCTTTAAGTAACTGCGTTTAGGCCCTGTATCCGTTCTGCTTCCCTCCGCTCCGGCGTTAAGAGGCCCGTTCCCTTTGAACGAGCAAAAACACCGGGGCGGAAATGCTCCGTCGAGATGGACGACGAAGGGTAAGTGCCGGGAACGAGCTGCTCGCTCCTACAGCGGGCCTGCGCTTGCCAAACGAATTCACGAAGACGCTGTGCACACGTAGCGGAGAATCTTTTTCGTCAAAATTTATTTAGAATCGCGAGGAGGACGGCTTTTTCCTGAAAACTTCTAAAAGCCCTCGATAGTTTCGAGCTGAAATATTGCGAGGTTTAAAAATAACATTTGAAAGGTATCCCTGCGTTGGCGCGGAGTGGAAAAAAGGGGGGGAAACGAGGAGAAACCGTGAAACGAACGAGCGAAACCTTTTGAAAGACAAGCGACAACGTTTCTCTGCTCGCGACGCTTCCTAATTACCTAATGTCGACGTCATATTATATAACGAGTTCGACGGGGGTTTCAACGAGGCACAATAATGCCCTCCTTCCTCCCACATCGTATAAATATCCATCAGAGTGGATGAAGTTTAACCCTCTGCCGAGTTCCAGCAATCTATAATCAGGAAACGTATTCGCTATCGACCGGCTGGATGGCGCACGATTGCGCCTCCTCCGTGTCAAACGCGATACGCGTTAGAAATATACAGGGTGTACCGAACCACCGTACGGCGACGGAGGATGAATTCTGTGTAGAAAATTAAGCGGAATTTTTAAAGAAGCATTTCGCTTTCGAGGCAATCGATCCCGAAGGCTTCAAAGGGTTACGCGCGTTACTTTAAATCTCCGCCGCGAGGATTTCCATGGGTCACGATCGTCGATTGACCCGACCCAGAAATGGCCGTTTGCTTTTCACGAAGGTCGACTGCCTTCCTTTTCAATTGAGCCGCTTATTTCGAGGCAACCCTGTACTAAATCGCCCGACGCTTCTCCCCCATCCGCCTGCCTGCCGTTTCGAGCGCGAGCGGCAAAAACCACGCGAGGAGCTTTCCCTACAAAAATAAACGTTCTTCCGCGAGTAATCAGCTCGCGTAGCGCGCGCTTCGAGGAACCGAGCTCGGGTGAAGTTCGCAAAAGCGCAGGAGAACTGCGGGAGAGATCGTTAAAGTCCGCCGCATGGCTCGCTGAAGAAAATCATCGATGGTCGTTAACGTCGCGCCTAGTTTCCCCGTCCGACCGAGCGCGTGCAAGTGCCTTCCCGCGACTTTCGATTTTTCTTCGGGGGGATCCCTGACGAGCGTTTCCCTCATTTCCCGAAACCAGGCCCGCCGACGTTTCTCCACGTAGGCGGGTGAAATTATAGGGTGGCGAGCGGCAGGCAGCTCGCATTATCGGTCGGCGCGTCAGCCTAACGTCCGCGTGCCACATGATCGTCAGTGCTTTCGGACTACGAGTCGATGCATCCTGCTGTCCCTCGCGCAACCCCTGTGCGTGCGAGCGTCGTCGTCGTCGTCGTCGACGTCGTCTCTCGGTTTCGTCTCTACACACCGATCCCCATCTTGACCGCGCCCCCTTCACGTCTGGTCTGGTCGCTCTATCGTGCGCCTTTGTCCCCCTCTCTCTCTCTCTCTCTCTCTCCCTCTGTCCCTGTTCGTCCCGTAACCGCCCAGATCCGTCCCGTCCCGTTCCTGTTCCCGGTACCCCCCGACACGTCTCTCGTTTCGCCTCGCCTCGCTTCGTCTCGCTTCGCCTCGACTCGACTCGCCCGTACCGCCGGTGCGGTCGTGCGGTCACGTTGATCGATCGTTACCGTGTAACGAAATACGGTCCCCGTCCGTTTCTCCTTGAGCGCGCTCTTTGAAAAGGGCGCAGGACAAAAAAGACGAAGAAATCCTGCCGGTCGCCCGGCTCTCTCGGACCTCGGGTTTCTAGAGATGTTCCCGCGAGAGAAAGGGAGAGAGAGAGAGAGAGGGAGAGAGTGAGAGACGTCGAGAGAGCGTGCACGCGAGAGCGAGAGATAGGGCGAAAGGGACCGTTCCCCCCGCCCCCCAACGGTAGAGCAGGACACAGCCGCGATCGTTGTGCGACGCAGCACTGTCATTTCCTGTATGTGCTCGCGAAACGAAAAGCGGAGAGAAGAGAAAACGAGAAAAAAAGAGAAGGGCCCCCGTCCCCGTCTGTTCCCTCCTCTTTGTTCGGGGCGATCGCGACGGGTCGGATCCCTTCAGATCACGCCGGTTTACGTCTCTGTCCGTTGCGTTTTTTGGCACTTGCGATTTTTACCATGATTGTCGATCGGAGGTTGCGTAATCGGTTAGCTCGCGAGGAACGAGCGCGACGGGAGAAGGTCCGAGCCGACGCGCGGGTCGGCAGTATCGACGCGCGCGGTGGCTAATGGAATTCTACGAGCTAATCGTTGAAAAAACGCGCCTAATACTATATATCGGTAGTGTTTCGTTAGCGCCTACCCCTCCTCCCTACCACTCAATCACCGTGTCCCATCGATCGAACGACCTAAAAATACTATTGTCCAGCGACGTTCGCGATCCGTCGGTATTCGAGCGAACAGGAAAAAGACCGAAGGCCCCGGTTATGTACATTCGAGAGGCGAATGCGATAGGATAATGTCTGCCGGGCAGAGAGGCATCCCCCGCGGCTCGGTTTCCAGAACTTTTGAACCGCGAGGAAATCTTGCCCGGCTTCGAAAAGGTACGGACTAAAAATAAGTCGTTAATACGGGCCTAAGCAAATGGATTTTTATACCTGAGCAGCACTAGCGTATCGCAGGTGGATGGAATCGGTCGATGCGTACGGGACGACCATTTCAGTTGTCTCGTTCCCTCCATCTGTCCCTGGCTTTCGAGGATATATACCGCGTGCACGTGTGTGTGTATGTGTGTCTGCATCCACACGTTCCGTGTGTTTATTCTGCGGCTTTCTGCCCGTCCGTCCGGCCACCCGCACACTGCCAACCAACCATCCAACCCAACACGGCACGGCACGTACGATCGTCGCGTGTGTAGTGTCTGTGTGTTATGTACGCTGTGGACGATACATAGGCATATACACGAGCACACGCGCGAGCGTGTACAGGTACGTATATGCGTATACATCCCCGTACATAGCGGAGATATACGTAGGTAGGTATACGCGGAGGATAGATGCACATATGTAGCCCGGTGGCGTGTGCTAGACCAAACCCGTATGCTCTTTAATGAGTGGAAGAGATAAGTCGCACAATAGGGAAGAGCAGAGAGCGTCGCAGCAGCCGCCGCCGCCGGGATTACGCGAGCAAACGAACGGTGCTGGGAACGGGCTAGGTCTCGAGCGGGTTACCGGTCACCTAACTCTGCGGCAAAAGCGCGTGATAGCCGGGCGTTTCGTAAAAACCGGCCGCTTGAAGGGCGTGCAGCGAGGTGGCGTGGTGCCTGTGTATCGTGCTGGCGTAGACGCTGGATACGCTGCCGGTGGAGGAGACGCCGCTGGAGCCACCGATCGACGAGGAGGAGGAGGAGGTGGACGACGACACGGAGGAGGCCTGATGGCCCAAGTGGGACGCCGCTCGCGATAGCAACGTCGCCGACGGCCGTCTGTACGGATGATGGGCGACGACCGCGGAAGCCGTGGCCACGCGTAGATGGCTGGTCGAGCCCGAGCTAGCCGCGTTGTACGTTTGCTGATAACTCTGCCGCAGAATGCCGGTGATCGAGGTGGCCGTCGGCGTGGCCGACGAGGAGGAGGAACTTCTGTCGCTTTGGTGAGGCGGTTGATGATGGAGTTGATGGGTAGTTCGGTGCTGCTGCTGCTGCGGCTGTTGTTGCTGCTGCTGTTGCTGTTGTTGCTGATGCTGATGCTGATGATTGTGAGCGCGCATCGCGCGGAAGTAGTGTTGATAAATACCTGATATGACTGCCTTCTCGTCCGCGGAAATCAGTTCGGCGCCGGAAGCGGCCGGCGTGACCGTGCTCTGCTGCGGCTGCTGCTGGCCGTGATGAGGATGAACGTGGGGTCTGTGATGCTGGTGATGCTGTTGCTGCTGCTGGTGGTGTCGTCGCTGCTGTTGTTGTTGCTGGGAGAGGGTCGCGGCGGCATTTAGAGCCGCTCGATAGGAGGCCGCCATGGCCGCGGACATCTGGCCGGAAGTGGAGACCAGGCTGGAGGCGGAATCGGTGCTGGCAACCACCGCGGTCGCCGATAACACGGCGGTGGCGGAAGTGGACGAAGACACGGTCGAAGTGGCGACGGAAGAGGCGACCGTGGCCGCCGCGACGGAGGAAGACGAGGAACCAGCCGCGGTGACGGCGTTCACGACGCCGCTGGCCGTGGCGCTCCTCCTGCTGGTCCTTCGCGACGAGGATATAGGCGCGTTCGCGGGGGGCGGCAGATTGTTTACGAAGGGGCTTCTCCTTTCGCGCTCGGCGCGTCGATAGTAACAGGGATGTATCATGAGCAGGGGTTCGCCGCCTCCCGGTGGTGGCTTCGCCTGACTGGGTAGCTCGTACTCGACGCTGCAGTCCACGTGGAGCGGCTGCGAGTAGTCCTTGTAATCCTTGTAGGTGCTGACAGCAACCGCAGCGGCAGCGGCAGCGGCCGCGGCTGCCACGGCTGCGGCAGTCGCCGTGGTGGTCGCGTTCGTGTTCGTGTTTGCGTTCACGTTCACGTTCGCATTCGCGGCGGAGCTAGAGCCGACGGCGGGGGTCGCGACGCCGCTGGTGTCCAGGATGGTCGAGGCACCCGGCAGGACGGTCTGCTGCTGGCCCGTCGACCCCGTCGCCCCGTGGTGGTGATGGTGATGATGGTGATGGTGGTGGTGATGATGATGACCGTGTCCGTGCATAGCGGCACCTACCACCACTTCCTTCTCGTAGCAGGCGGCAGCCATGTTGGAAACCTCCTACTATCCGGGCTTCCGCCGGCGAGCCGTCCCTTCTTGCGCGCCCGCTGACCAACGACCCACCTCGAACGCTAGGCTCTCATTTCGTGGGATCCTCGCGATTATTCTCCCCAATGACCACCGACAACTCCTCTCCGTCTCGCCCAGCGTTGGGACCGACGGAATCCTTCTCCACGTAACAGCCGGAGACGTGCCGTGCCGCGCCACACCGCGCCGCACCGCACCGCGCCACGCCGTCCGCGATCCTCCGGCAATTCCGTTTCCTCGCCGCTGCACCCTTTATCCCCTTACGCTCGTCTCCCTCGAGGAGCGCGAGCTATAATTCCCCCGATCCGGCCGTGTCAGCGATTATAAAGCTCCTCTCGGTGTCAAACCAGCCGGAGAGCAACGGGTGCCATTCATTTCTGCAAGAGGGTCGCCTTGTCCAAGGGTTGGGCCAATCGGGTATATCCAACACCGAGGAAGCCCCCAACGTGTGCGAGGAAAGGCTGCGTTCTATCGCATATTTCGAGCCCGGCAAGGAAAGAAATCGTAGTGATGCGCTTACAACGACATACGAGACAGAGCCACCAGCTTTTCCTCTGCCCCCTCAAGATCTTCCTGCCCCTCGACAACCGCTCGTATATTTCCCTTCACCCTTTCCCTAGATTCTATCTTCCTCCGTAATCCACGCTTCACCACTCTGTCACGAGCTGTTCGTGCGAACTTCTCCGCTCGCTGTATCCGTTCATCGCGTTCGCCTTTCGTTTATGTCCCTCGTAAATTTCTGGCCAGGCGAGCTTTTCGTCGGCGGTCGCATCGACCGCCGTGGGAACGGGCGAAGGCTGCTCGTCCGTGTATTCTGCCGACGGGCAATGGGGCTCCGACGTGCTCTCTGGCTGGGCGTAAACGTCTGGCTCGGCTCCTACGTTTCTGCCAGGCCCCTCGCGGACACCGTGCCACGCCAATGTCGCTTCACGCTCGTGTCGCGTAGAGTTGCGTGCACACGCTCCTTTTCCTCGGATTATCTGTCGTCCGTTTTACACACACCACACACAGCGACACAAAAGAATATTCGACCGAGGGACACGCTCAGGCTTCTTCAGGGGGGTACGCCATTGCTGCGCGTGTGTCAACTCGTCCGGCGTATCGGTTACGCGTACACACACTCGAGGCTGCGCCTATGAGCACTAATATACATGCGCCGTACCCGCGTATATATGTACGCGACGCACCGACTACAACTATATATACGTAACTCGATCGTCCCGTACAGACTGCCGAGCTGCGACTGAAAGCCGAGTTCCGCTCGAACCCTCGTGTCGGCCCCCGACATTTTGCAACGCCCTCTTCCACTATCCCTATTTCCTTCTCTTTCTCCCTGGCTGCCGAC
Organism: Andrena marginata; assembly: GCA_963932335.1. Classification (NCBI taxonomy): domain Eukaryota; kingdom Metazoa; phylum Arthropoda; class Insecta; order Hymenoptera; family Andrenidae; genus Andrena; species Andrena marginata. The sequence continues at coordinate 10,769,256 of OZ010661.1, forward strand.
CTCCTCGTCCACAGCGTGGTCGATCGTACGGGATTAAGGGCTGGTACCCATGGAACGCGACGCGCTAAACACCACCCCGATGGAGCCAACCTGATTGAGGAACCTAGTCCCTGCGCGGCCAAAATCTCTGGTTGCTTTTTAATTCCGGCGATACAATATTCCCTCGAATTTTTGGAATCTTGCAAATAGAGACCCTAAAATCTTTCCATAACCCAGACCTTTCGATCGAACGACGTATCGATTCGTTTCAAATTAAAATTGTTACAAGGGCAAAATTATTTGGTTGCATCTTTGGTTTAACTATCGAAGGGAAGTGTCAGGATAAGAATAATGCCTCTTCGAATAAATTCGTGGTGGTGGAATCTTTTTGCGATTCTTTACCTTATCTTTGATCGATAACATGAATAATCTACCCTATCTGTGGAGTGAACGTTCTCCAGAGGTCGCTATTGCATTGGACAAGGTGGATGCTTGCCGCAAGTTCGAATAGCGCGCCATAGCTGGCCGCAATCTAGGATAGAAAATTCACTAGCTATGATGGTTCATTTTTTATTCTACCTTCTGCGCGTGGCAACACATTCGAAAAGCATAAATATAATTGGAAAACACGATTTAAATATCCATAATTTAAGTAACAGCTAATTTTAAATCCCTACCCTCTTATCTATCGCAGCAGCAGAAACTTAATCCGCACTATCGGCACGCGTGCGATAAACAGAAATCTGCTTCCTGTCACTCTTATCTAAAAAATACAAAAAAATTCCTCATCCTATCCACAGATGTTACAAACAATTCCCCTTAGACTATCTGTCCACTCGACCGCCACTTCATACGAAAAATTCCGCTTACTTTGTTTCAATGTTACAGCATCAATCACTCGACAACGCAAATCCTACTAAGACCGATGTTCTCAGAATCGATACTCGGAAACGAGCACTCTGTCAAAACAGTGCTTACGTTATCGAAAAGAAATCGCCTCCTCGGAGGACATCTGACGCACGTTAGAGAGTAACGGGCGACATTACGATTTTCGGTCACGAGTTTCGTAAGAAATCCAGTGAATCAGATGGTATCACGAGCGGAGGCGGAACCGGAGCAAGAAGAGGGAAAAATTGATGAGATAGTACCGTAACGAATGACGTCACTCGGCGTACATCGTACAATTGCCGGACGGTGGTGGTAGCGGCGGCGAAAAAGGGGAGAATGGGAAGAAGCGCAACGTGGCAGCCAATAACGGTATACCACATGTAACGTTCCCGGCGCTCGACCAGTCGCGGTTAGGGCTGGTGCAAGCGTCGCCTCTGTTATGTATCGTGACCGGGCGAATGCTGCAGGCCAGCAGTTCGATTACATCAGCTAGAAAGCGCGGAGCACGGGATATCCATTGGACCAGTTTTGTTATGAATCGGTTCAGTCGTTTGCCGACGGTGCAGAGAAGGAGAACGTCCAGGCGACACAAGCTCGCGACCAAGTTATAAAGCAAGTGATAGCGGCCGGTTCATTCCATATTGAATGGCAGATTATGAGCGTACTGAAGAGCGTCATCATCACGCTGCCTAAGGGCCTGTCCAAGTTGCCTGGCGGGATTCCGGGCAACGAGTTCGGTAAATCGGTGCCGAAGTTCAATTTCACATCTATATTGGCGGATAAGAAAATGGACCCGAGGAGAATGAGCAAGCACGAGGACATGCAGGACGACGGCGTGCTTTTCAAAACGGACGTCTGTGTCCGCGGGAAGAAAAGGAGGCTGGACCACCTCACGTGGGAAGAGAAGCTGCAACGGAAGTATGTTTTGACAACGCGAGTTCAGGATTTACTTTCCGACTGATCGGAACCGGGAATGGTACTCACGGTTAGGATTTTACTTTCTAGGAAACTGAAAAACAGAGTTGCAGCTCAGACCTCGCGGGACCGGAAGAAGGCAAAGCTAGACGAATTAGAAGACACGGTTAGGGCATTAAGGGAGCATAACGAGTTGTTGACACAGGAGTGCACTGTGCTGAGGTCACAGAACGAGTTGCTGGTGACGGAAACGAAGAGGTTAAGGAAGGAGAGAGAGACAAGGAATTCAGGAGAATTGATCTGCTCGATGTGCCAGAGTCGCGTCAGCTGTGCTGTATCCTCGCTGGGATCTACAGTGTCCCCCGTACACCCTCTGCAGCAGGGTGGAACAACACAGCTGGCACCGTCCCTGACGCTAACCCCAGGAGCAGCAATCCTCCTGAAGATAATGACCATTTACCTCCTCTTGAAGAACTGTTTGGCGACTTCCAAGGGGACGATTACATCGAGCGACTCGAAGAACTTGCAGAAAGCCTTCTGCGGGAGGTTACCGCAGAAGTGGAAGCGAATCCTCAGAGAACAAATGAACAAGTGAGTATTCAACCGATATCGCGCGAGTACGCCAAGCTGTACTGTGCCTTCCGTGAAACAGATCTTACAGGAATGAATGAATCGTTTGAAGGTAGAAGAGAAAGCCCGCGCTAAAAGTTATCGCTTTGCGTTCGCAATTATAACGTAGATAGCTTTCGACTGTCGTTAAACGTTTCGTTCGTTTCTAAATCAATATTCCCCCATTTACCACTCAGTCTTCCCTTCATTAATGACATACTGATCGTGTCCTGCGCAGGTGCCAGTCGAGGAAGATACCACTGAGAAACGTGACCATTCGGAAAGAGTGGTGGGGCAGGCACCAAAAGATGTGGAAGCCAGTAGAGCCTCTAGAAGCATGAACACCTACCAATCGTGGCATCCTGTTTCCAGCACAGCTACTACAGCTTGTACCGCAACTGCGACGGCACCCTTGTCGATCAAATCGGAGGTCGAAGTGAAGGAAGAGGTCGACACGCACGATCTCGACACAGTTTACGGCACTTACGACGAGTCCACAAACTCCATCACGATTATTTACCCAGGGGACGAGAGCAGCTTAGGCATTCAAGAGTGCGTTCAAGAAGTGAGCACGGACGGCGCTTGTTCGACCGAGGATTCGTCGCATCTCACACCCAATTACCCTTATTCCAATCAGTTCTCACCGTCCTACACGTGCACGGACTCCATGTCGCCGTCGAGCATACATTCCGAGGACGTGGAGAACAGGTTCGCGCAGACGAAGCTGGACTCGAGCGCGTCCGATTGCGGGTACGAGTCCCACGGCTCCCCGGCACCGGACGTGCGCAACGAGAAGGTCAGCGTTGCACTGACCGACCTCTGGCACGAGAGCTTCTCAGAATTATTTCCTACGTTAGCATGACAATTCCCCCGAAAGAGGGTGGAGAATCTCGAGCCACCCTCTGTTGTGTCTGTGATACATTTCGAGTAGTCGAACTCGCGATAAGGGACAACTCACTCTTGACCATTACTTGATCCTACTTGACCATTACTTTACTTACTCGAAAGAGAGTACTTCTCTCTGTGGCACAACCCCCCCTAACACGAATCACGTTTGCAAGCCGACGACACGCGTGTACGATTAAACGTGCAACGACATACGTATTTTTATATATGCATTCGTAATGTTAAGTTTGTCCTGAAATTTCACGCTCACTGTTTATAAGACGTAAGAATTTTGTAAACACGTTTCTCCGAGACTATTGAATGTTAATGTATATAATATTTATTGTAAATGTTTACCAGTAACGTAACAAGTGGAGTATTGCTGTGCGACAGTATGCCAAATAAACGATAAATCATAAAGATTGGTCTCTCTTCGCTTGCTCCTTACTCCCATTCAAGCGATAGCTCGTCGTACCTAATCATATTTATTACCACGGAAATTACGTCTCTCGGAGATTACACATCCGGTATTTCCCGTTCCTTGACATTACATCATGCATTTGTCAAGTACTTTATCTTTTATTATTTTAGTCCATTGGGGTAATAAGCTTATCGTTTATTCTCCCTATGTGCCTAACGGAGACTTGGTATTGTAAGCGATAATCTCGATGCGAAATAAAAACCAGCCGATTGGAAAAAGTCACTTTACCATGTGACTGGTATAAAAACTTTATAAACTTATATCAAATCTAACGAAAGAACCGTGGATATTTGGTGGCATTCTTACTTCCGTAAATATGCTTTCCAAACGGCGGCTGTCGCATTCGTGTTTATCCCTAGCTGGATACGTTATTAGTGAAAACAAGCTACTAATTAGCACCCTTTATTAATCCTTAGATTATACGGTCAATGTAAAGTACGTGATATAAAATACTCGTGAAGATATTAGCAACGGGCCCTTATCAAGGACAATGGAAGATAACGATGACTGTGAATACCCTATTACCTTATCCTTACGACAAGAATACGTAACATACACTTGAATCATCGCACCACTCGAACGTGAATGTTCGGTAAAAATCTCAGAAGGCTGTTCCGTGCCCTGAAGCGTATATGGTTGAAGTACATATTGTTTCCTGTAACGGCTAAAGCGATTACGTGCTCTATGCGCGCGGGCGTGTACCGGGCGGCCTATAAAATTGTAAATTGTAAATAGTACCGTGCGAAACAGCCTATTATTCGTCGCTATGTTACAAATACGAATACTTTGCGGTAAAATCTTAGCCGAACAGCTTGTCGAAGCACCCGTGGCAATACGGCTTGTCGTTCTGCTCCTTGAAGGTGCCCTTGTTCAACTGCTTCAAGCAGAACGCGCACACAAAATGCTCCGGATGGAACTTCCGGAACATGGCGGTTATGCATCGACCTGAAAGCAGATCACTTTAGCATCTTGTTCATATTTTGTCTCGGCGGGAAAATGGTTAGGAGATTAATTGACACGTTCGCAGGTCCCGATTCAAAGGGCAGGGTTGGATTAATACCTTTAGAGGGCCTAAGTACTTAGAAGATGTTGAGAGGCTTTTAAACAGCGTGATCATTTCACAGAAACGCATGATTTCTTAGGCGTTTCCGATAATTTGATTAAAAACTGGGGTAATTATTTACAAACGGGCAGCCCTCACCGATTTCGATGACTTTGAAATATGTTGGCAAAGTTAAAATTATTCTGAAATTCAGAATAGTTGTTCAGAATCTGAACAACTTTTTCCTTAGAAGGAAAGATCCCGAACCCGGAAATTTAAAAAATTCTGAAGCTTTGTGAATTTATAGGAGATTTGCTCCTGATTACAACGCAATTTTTGTTTGCTGCCCAAATTCACTCGAAGGGGGTGAAATTAACCCCTGAAAATTCGGCTATTTTCGGATTTTTTATTATTATTATTATTTATTTAAGTATATCAACGGGATAAACCCTTTGTTATAAGAAGTACAAGATTTTTGTTATAACTCGCGAACTGTGAGAGATAGAAAAGAAGTTTCAAGACAAAAGTTACTTCTTTTAATTAGCTCTATCGTTTGGTGAAAAAATTATTTTACAGTTCACGAGTTATAACACAAAAATCGGAAAATAATTGGATTTTCAGGGGTCAATTATACCCCCCTAGAATGAATTTGGGTACCAAACAAAAATTGCGTTGTAATCAGGAGAAAATCCCCTACATATTCAAAAAGTTTCAGAATTTTTTGAATTTCCAGGTTCGGGATCTTCCCTTGTTAGATAAACAACCAACTATCGATCACAATTTCTCGCAAATATCTCGAAAACTGAACTCGAGCGAGAGCGACATGTATAGAAAGAAGCTGTTCAGAATTATTCCAAGGTCATCGAACTCGGCGAGGACTGCCCTTCTGTAACTAATTACCAAAAGCGTTTCTACCAGATTTTAAAATTCAGAAAAATTCTATGGTGCCCCCCTTACTCCCGACGCCCTAAGCCCCTCTTATTTTGCTTATTGGTTAATACATCACTAGGCCAGGGACGCGCAAAGCTGCGCTGACCCGTGTCAGGGACCTGCGAGCGTGTGAAGTAAACGCGCGGACACCTGTAATCGGCTTGTGGCATCCTGCGCACAGGGATCCTCTCTTGGCGTGATAATGGGTCTCGCAGTAGGGCAGGCCTTCGTGGTCGAAGAACGAGCCTCCCTGGAACTTTTGCCTACAGTCCTGCAAATGGAAAAGCGTGCGTGTCAAGGAAACGAAGTCGATTAAAGAAAAGGGAAGAAAATAAACAACAGGTGGGCTCGCCGATCGCGAGGCGTAGAAAACGAAAGCAGCCCCCCTCCTGCTCTTTTACGAGCGGGTCCTGCGAGGGAAAGACCGTGAGCACGAAGGCACGCAGGCACCAGAAGGCACGCGAGCCGCGATGTAACATGTGTGAGCGTGTAACTGCGGCAGCCGTCGTTAGACGGAAGCTACGCACCCTAGCTTATCAGCTCCTACAAATCCACGGAAAGTCGATCGAAGTAATTCGGAATAATTTAACGCGGCGATAAGCATCGTTAGAGCGACATAGGGATGCCGGCATCCGAGCGCACCTGTCCCCGAAAGAAGACAGGTGGCTGCTCCCAGCATCTCGGAGTCAGTGAAAGCCAACTCTCCTGTGTCCTGTGTTTTTTGTTTTCTTTTTCTCTTTTTTTTTCAAGTTTATTTTTATTTCTCATACAATATGACTAGCAACCGTTAAAATCAAAGTTCGTTTGATCGACCGTTAATCGGGCATCGATCATCCCTAACTAAAAAGACTTAATCTGACGTTATGCGTATATAACAATAATTTCAATTTCCTTTCACCGATTCTCGCGTGGATCCCTGATTCCTCCCAAAGCGATGCTCTAGCGCCGCGTCGCCTGCTAACCCTATCTACCTAAATGTGCGTACTCGCGTGTGTGCGTGTGTGTGGCGTGTGCAATCGATGAGAATTTCGAAGCGGAATACACGACGACGAGGGTCTGTTGCGTTCCTCCTTTGTACGCCTAAAAATCACCTGTTGAGAAAATGGGGGGGGGGGGGGGGGAAGACGCGGGCTCCGCATCCATGGAGCCCGCCGGCATAGTACAGACAACAGTTGAGAGGGGGAGGGGGGCAATAGGGCTTTTTACATAAGAAAATCGAGGCAGAACGAGTCGCGGTTGTTCGCCGCGGTCGCTTATGCTTGCTCCTCTTCCTCCTCTTCGTCGTCATCGACGCCCACGCATTTCGGGCAAACGGGCTTGCCCTCCATCGCGTAAAACGACTTGCCCGACACCGGCTTCTTGCAATCCTGCAAGTTTTCACAGGGTTTTATCATCCAGCGATGCTCGTAGCAACGCTAGAAAGGCTCGTTTATCCTAAAGCCCTTAGCTGCAAACGAAACTACCAACGTTACGCGTGAGAAGGTTAAGCAATCTAGCCCGGGGACCTACCCTGCAGACGAAACAGTCCGGGTGCCACTGGCTGTTCAGCGCCGATATGTAGTTCTCCATGATGGCGCGGTTGCAGCCGCCGCACTTCGGCGCGAACATGTCGAAGTAGTCCTCCCTGCAGTACGGCTTGCCGTCCCGCTCGTGGAAGCCCTCCTCGCCGAACTGTTTGCCGCACTGGGCGCAGAAGAAGTGCTCCGTGTGCCAGGTCTTCTCCAGGGCGGTAACGCATTTCTGAAAATAGCTCGGTACAGGGTCGCGGCACGTGGGCAGGCTCCGGTGGTCCTGGAGCTGAAGCGGTCTTACGTCTAGAATGGGGCCGTTGCAGTAGGCGCAACGGGGCGAGAATAGGTTGTGGTAGTCGGGCTCGCAGTATGGGTGGCCCTCCCTCTCGAAGAAGTTCCGCGTGCCCAGCTCCTGGTTGCAGTGGGTGCAGGTGAAGTGTTCCGGGTGCCACGTCTTCCCCAACGCGGTGATCACCTGTAAATAGAGGAGTTTAGAGGATCTGTCCGTGGATCAAAGGCTCGGCTGTGCCTAGACCCCTTCTGTTTCTATTTACTTGTCCCACGATAGGCTTCTCGCAGGCGCTGCAGCATCCCTTCTGGGTGGTGTTGACGCCCTGACGACTCATGTCTGCCTGGAGGTTCCCTAGCATAGAATCCAACTGGTTCTGTTTGGTCTGAGTGGCCGGCTGCGGTGTGTAAGGCTCTCCGTGCTGCTGCTGATAGTGGTGGGTGGCGTGGGTCTCGGTGATGTGAATCCGGGTCTGCGTGCCCTCGGGCGGCAGCGGGCTCTGGGAGCTCTTGGTGGCCTTGTTCGGTTTCGCGTACGGGGAGTCTGTCACCGTCTGATGCTGATGGGAGCCGCTGTTGATCTGCGAACGTACGTGCCCCGGAGGCTTGAGAATTCAGGAGGAGACCGGAGGGAAAAGGGCTGAAGGAACGGAGGAAGCAGGGGAGCCCAGAGGAAGTTAGCTGCTTGTCAGAGTTTACGGCGGAGTAGCGCGGGATCGAAGGGCAGCCGTTAAGTCGGAATGTCAAGGTACCGATAAACGATGAATCCGCGAAGTAGCCGCGAGAGAGAGAGATGTCGATTGGCAGAGGCGAGCTTGCGGACTGGCTGAAAGCTTTCAGAGATTTTGTGGATCACTATAACCCCCACCTTCTATATTTTCCCTCCCCTACCACGGAAAATCGGCGAAGTAGAGGAAAAGGAGGCGACGGGGCGCAGAGGAGGAGCGTGCCGCTGGTGGATGGTGGACGGCGGAATGGAAGTTATTTTGGTAACCCAGGGAGCCAAGAATGGGCAGGAGTAGCTTTAACGTCGCTGCTTTCTCGCTCTATAGTGGCTTTAATAGTAAGCAAACATTACAAAAGCTTATTGCACCCGTCGTTCAGTAGCGAGACCGTTACGTAATACACAAAAATCCATTCGAAAGGGTCTTCCTGCGTGCCGCCTGGTACCGGAGCTTTCGCGAGTGGGCGTGAGAAGCTCCCCTGCTTGTTATTCTATTCCGCTACTCTTTCTTTCGCAATTCGATTGTGTTCTCAAGGTACAGGTGTGCTCGATAGATTGACTATCAGCGGCAGGTGGAAGAGCGTAGGGAATGAACTCAGGAAGCACAGGAATAGCATGTAAACCGATACCCCAATCATACAAAAGGAGCCCTTAAATTTTCGTTACCCGCGCTGTTGTAAAACGTACAACAGCTGGGGGATTATTATTTTCCTTTCTGCCTCAGAGCGACTAATTTCGTTTCGAACCCTTTTCTGATCCTCTAGCTATGCTCTCTGTACTTTAAAAAATCCAAGCCTCTTTTAGGCTTTCAGTCTGAATGCACAGGCGTTGAAGAGAAAAAGTCGTCATTTCGTAGAAAGTGCAACACGTGGGTGAAGGTTCATTGGCAAAACATATTTCAAAGTGGAACTATTGTGTGAAAGGTGTCACCAGAACAATGCAAGTGAATAAAGCAATACTTGTTTGTAATAGTAGTCGTTTGCTCTGTTCCGTCCTTTTTTCTTTTATAAAGGCAACATTATTGTTTTTAATATAGAATTATTTTCAAAGGGAAGTCGTATTCTTAACGTAAAAAAATCCAGAATACCAAATAAAACAAAGAACAGGTAAAAATTAAAAAAAAAGCGCGATAAAATCGCGATCTAAAAAATACAACGCGTAGGTCACCGTGTCACAAATTACAGCGCGGGTAACGAAAGGTGAAACCTTAAACCTGAAACTATCAAGGCAACCGTGCATCAGCGCCTCCACTGTTACCAGTAAAACGTACCTTAAACTCGGACAAAGAAGCCATTAGATCGTCGAGTTCCTTGGTGGCATTGCTGGCTGTGTGGCCATTTGTGTAATTCCTCTGCATCTCGGTGCGACTCAGGGAGCCGTGCTGCCTGGAAGGGTAGCCTTCGTAGACGGGCTGCACCTCGGTGGTGGTTTCCTGAATGGTGACCTTGACTCTTCCGTCGGAAGGGAAGTCCCTTTCGCAGGGCAAGCAAGTGACCCGTTAGACAACCACCTCTAGCTTAGTCTAGGCGAGTGATTTTCTCTGGTGGGATTTTAAAGAGCTCACCCGTTCGGCACCGCGGTGCTCAGCTCCTCGAGCAAGGAGTCGACGGTGGGCCTCGAGGCGGACATGCTGCTCGGAGAACGAAGCATCGGGCTAGAGTCTCCATTCATTCCTCCGGAGGAGACACGGTTGTCTACGATCATCGATATTTTCGGGTCAAGTTAAAGGGACCGTGCGTGCCTGGTGGATCTCGCGTTCGTTGGCTTAATTCGAGATTAACACTTTGACGACCACCCAGGAGGGTGCCTTGCAGGAGGCATTTTGGAAGCTACTTTACTGGCTGGGGTTTTGGTTTGCGGGCAGCAAGTGCTCTATTCAGAGCAATGGGAGGGGAGAGGGGTAAGGGGCTCTGGCACCCTACACAGAGACGGCTTTGTAAAAAGAAAAGAAAACAGAATTTTATTTTTTAACCCTCGGTTGTCACATCTCTTTTTTCGAACGTAGTTGTCATATTGGGTCGATGCGATCCAAGGCAATTTTCAATCAGCTGCTGTTTATAAACTATCTGTTAAATTAAGGCGCCAGAATTCTGAGATAGAGCGTGAACATTGTGGAATATATGTTCATCGTTGAAAATTAATATTTCAAGTAGCACATAGAATTTCAAATGATGCCTCAAAGATATTATATCTCAAAAAAATTAATTTTTACAATCACCTAGTGAATTTTATTGAATTTGAATTAAAAATATCTTTATCCGTCCAGCTCGGCTGCCCCCAGGATTAAATCCTGAGCGCGCCACTGATTCGGAGTGATCGTGAAAGTGTCGGAGTGATTGATGCTCGCGGATTAAGTTACCGAACGGGATTCATTGTCAAGCGTTCTTCCGCTGGACTTCGCGGCAGCGGGAAAGAAAGCCGCGCTAGTTCGCCAGGCGAAAATAGGATGCTGACCTCTTTCCTCATAATGCGCGTTGTAGCGGGCGTTGCTCAGGTCTTGGAGCAGGGTGTCCAGCTCGGATAGGTTGTTGTTCAGGGAGGGCACCTTCCCGCCGCTGCTCTTCGCGATAGTCTCCTCGATGGCCTCGCGGTTCTGGTAAGTCGGCTACAACAACCCATTGCGACTCAGCCGGCTACTGTCTATCGTTTCGGGGCCTTTTTAGAGGGACCGGTCCCGACCCGAGAATTCTAATTTTAAGGAAACTTCGTACAAACGCAGAACACATTTTTTTACTCCTATTGACGTGGGATTTTTTGCGGAAACACGAACATTCACTTTGAAGTTTTTTGAGTTTAGCGTTCTTTTAATATAAAGGTGACCACCAGATTAGTAATAATACAAATAATAATGATAACACCGTGTTGAAGCTCGTAAAAAACTTCAGAATAATAATAATAATAATAATAGGTAGGTAATAATAACAACGAGTTGTAGCTCGCGAAAATTTTCATGATAATAATAATAATAACACCACGCTGAAGCTCAGGAAAACTTCAGAATAATAATAATAAATAATAATAATGATGATGATAATAAGAATAATAATAACACCGTGCTGAAGCTAGCAAAAAATTTCGTGATAATAATAATAACACCACGCTGAAGCTTGTGAAAAACTTCAGAATAATAATAATAAATAATAATAATGATGATAATAAGAATAATAATAACACCGAACTGAAGCTAGCGAAAAATTTCGTGATGATAATAATAACACCACGCTGAAGCTCGTAAAAAACTTCAGAATAATAATAATAATAATAATAGGTAGGTAATAATAACAACGAGTTGTAGCTCGCGAAAATTTTCATGATAATAATAATAATAACACCACGCTGAAGCTCAGGAAAACTTCAGAATAACAATAATAAATAATAATAATGATGATAATAAGAATAATAATAACAACGAGCTGTAGCTCGCGAAAAATTTCACAATATTATTAATAAGTTAATTTATCTTGCCTTTCTTAACAATTCTTACTTCGAACATTTTGTTCTATCGCGCACCGTTGCGAAGTTATATTAAAAATACGAAGTTTCATTGAAATCGGAATTTTCAGGTTGGCAACGTTTCCCTGCAGGTACTTAAGTGCCTGATATATCAGGACACATTCATTTGTCGAGCAGATAGGGTCTAGGTTCCTAGATCCTTTGCAAAGACTTTCAATTCGTTTCTCCTTTTCCCTATCCTCGAAATAACATTGGCTGAACGAATCGCGATTCCCCGAGGAAGGAAGTAAGAACGAACGAGCCGGCGGACCGAGCGTCGTTGGCTTGTCGGTCCGCGAAAAAACGCGGCGGCCGCTCTGCCAAGTTCCCCCAAAAGCATATTATTTCAAAACATGATGTCATTAGATGCCGCACCACGGCGTTTGTAAATACATTATCAATTAGGTGGACGCGCGGAGGACAAGGCGTCATACACTTTTAATAGAAACCTGCCCGCCAGATCGACCAAATTTTCCCGCCCGTTGCAAAATCGCGAGCACCGGCTTCGAGACCGTCGGCGTTGCTTATCGCGCTGAACGCGACCCAACCGGTGGAGACGGCCGAGCGAACCCTCGCCGACCAGCTGACGCCGAGGAAAAACTCTTCCCGAGGTTCTAACGCCGCGCAACTGGAACACCGGAGCTAGTTGGACGCTACAACGGTCACCGCTTTTCGGTGTAATTTTTTTTGCCGCGACGAAGTGGAACAATTATACGTCCCGATGGTGGAAACTAGGTTGCACGGTGAGTTGCCGGTCCAAAAATATCCATAGCGAAACAGATTGGCGGGGAAACATGTCGCGGTACATCGAGTCCTGCGGAACTCCGGCGGAACCAGTGGAATCGTACCCTGCGCGCACGCTTCTCAAGGCTGGCGGATCAAAAAATAAACGCGCGTCTATAAAACTCGGCGATCTGCAGCGGCCTACGCGGAACTCGATAAATCAGCGGTTCGCCAAAGAGATAAAAGTCGGTGGGGTTACGTCGTCCTCGAGTATTCCGCAGGAAACGACTCTGGGAACTTCTCCGCTGACACTGGCGCAGTCGCGCGCAGCAGGAAAATCGAAGCCTAATTCTTAATCACGCTCGTTTCAAGCTCACAAGGTAGATTGTACACGAAGGATCGTTTGCAAGAAGAAGAGCTCTAATAGTCCTCGAGTAGAATCGAATTCCCCCGATAAGAGGCACCCGCAGTGCCCGAGAACCGATGCATTATGCACCGTTTACGCAACGTCCTCGAGAACGCACAGGAAAACTCTCTGTGGCGCGTAATCGTTTCGCTTCGAGCTAAATTCGAATGAAAGGGAGAGCCCGATGGGCGCGACCTTCGATGACGTCCGCGATCCACCCACGTTTTCTTTCGTTTTCGACCGGCCGAACATCGGGACGTGTTCGATCCGACGCCTGGCGAACGGACACCGTTCCAAGAAGAGTAACGCGGCTAGCGTGTCGCGTTTTATGATTTACGCCAAGAACGTTCGTCAAACCGTGAAAACAATTACCCTCGCGGCGGACAGGCGACACGCATAAATTTCGAGCGTCGTCGACGTGACCGTTATTGCGACGATGGATCGTGGACAGGTACGGGGGGGGGGCCTTTTTCCTGATATCGTGTTTGTCTTCCTGGCTTCTGCTTTCTTCGCTTTTTTTTTTGTATTTAGCGGCACGAGAGCGAGGTTGGTAGGCGGGTGTAATAAAGTCTATTTATACACCGAAGCTCCAGGGATCTTCGAAAAGGCATTCGCTATATTTACTGGCGTGTCGAAGGAGATCGGGGTCTTCCTCTAGCCAGACATTGGTCGCTCGGATATACGAGGCGGTGTGTAACCGGCAGCAAGGTTATTCGTGGAAAAGCAAGTGGAAATTTTCTGCGCCGACGGGGACTTGTACCTGATCGAGATCCGGTGTGTACAAAGTTATGCGTCGGTATGGTACCAAGGCCCGTAAGGTGGTTTGCAGAAGAACAGTGGAGCTGGCTCGATGCAATGACCCATCTACTTCGATCCACGTGAATGAGTCTTAATTACCATCGCAGTTGGACGAACGTTGAGCAATTAGAAGCCAATCGGAAGAAATGCTTGGCAGATACTCCTACTGTACTACTAGCATTCTGAATTGAGACTATCAGCGCGATAGTGGTCTAACCCAGAATTCGGGGTGGATTTACAGTTTAGCCTAAATCACCTCTTATACAGCAAAATTTTAATTTTATAGTGGTCGGATCGATCTTCTAAAAACGTCCACAAAATGGCAGCACAAGAACGTGTTTTGTCGACTGAGCATTTTGTTGATTTACGTCGCGCAATGCCAATTCTACAATATTCATATATATGTACAGCTTTGTACTAATAATAACACATCTTAGTAATTATTATTATTATTACTATTTTGACTTTATTACTCGTCAACAGAAAATATAGTGCATAAGGAGAAAGTAAGATATGAGTAAAGGCGAGGCCGCAGTAAGAACTATTAATAAGCCTGACCATAATTATATTTTTTAAAAAATCATAACTATATACCTAAAATTAGAAATTAAAGTAGCGACGTTAGATCGTTAATAATTTCATTAGCTGTAATCTCAAAACAAAAGTTTTGGGTTTACCCCACCATTGCGCTGATAGCCTCAATTGTACTAACACTAGGGCTACTGTGGAATACTCTTATCGCGTACAAGTTGTTCTCCAATAATATTATATGGGTCGGTATCCTAATACTATTGTATAACAGGGACCCGGAACGAACTGATTTTTTTTTCGTTTCGGTTCAGCTGCGATAATAATAATTCCGTTTGGGTTAATATCGTTCCTGCCAAAAAATACATATTTCGTTTCCATTGTAACGGAAAAGAAATTTTGATGCGAACTGGTTATTTCGTATTTATGAAGAAACTAATATAAATTTATTTTTCACAAATTTTATTGCGTTTGGTAGTTCTATTATTAAATATTACACATTTTAATTATATATATATATTATGTATTGTAGAAAAATATAGAGTTTTGAGGCTTACACCCGAAAGCCTCCAACAAAATAAACTGTTTAAAAAAACTAGAAATCACAGAATGTATCTACTATTCACATTCAGGCACAAATAGATCCATGATCAAAATAAGGGGCGCTCTCGAATTAAATTTGTTAACATAACGTATGCTTCGAAAACAAAATAATAACGTTATTAACCAGAAATTTTATTTCGGGTATATCGTTGTCACTCCTGCAATATGATTACGAATTTCCTTTCGTTTCTGTTTCGGCAAAATATTTCGTTTATCGTTATCGTTTCTGTTACACTACCGGGTTTTTATTTTAGAATTACAAAGATATCAGCTCCAAAGAGTCATTCCAGCACGAGGGATACCTTAAAGACAGTGCGACGTAAAGAAAACGCGAACTGTTTCGTTTTTGTTTTAATAATTACACGTATTCAACATCCTATTTACCCCGATGTATCCCGATAATGACAGGGCCGTTTCTCAGCTCGCCCCTGCGCCTTGCGCAACAGGGGAGCGTTCGGAGGCGACCAGAAACGAGGGGCGCCGGACGGAGCAATTAAGCCTCGGATGAAGTTGTATTTTACGGTAAATATCGGTCCTGGCAGTCCTCTGCCGTGCAGTTGGCTCGCGTCGCCTCGCGTTCCACGCGAGCGGGAACACTTCGCGGCCAAGTCGTAACGTCCGCTTGAATAATAGACGAACTCGTCGCTTCGACGCGGAAGAATCGATAGCACGCCGGGGGAACGTAACAGGTGTTCCGCGGGGAAGATCGATAAAAGTTGAAGCACGCCGCAGCGACTTGCTCCTATCGCTCTACGTGCCTATTCCTCCTAGCCGTCGTTTTTAAACGATTTTTTACGAAACCGGTTTCGTTCCGCCAGGAAACGCGAGAACACGCAACGCGACTGTTGTTCATTTAGGGACGCACTGGTATTTTTAACGCCCCGGTCCTTCCGAATCGAGCCAAACACGGCTTACGAATATATACGCGATCGAACGTTGCGAAAATGCTTTTGGTAATCGGTCAATTTCGCTCGGGAAGATCGAGCGTTTCTCGTTAATGGCCCTCGATGGGAGCGGACGGCGAGGAATTCGCCGCGATTCATCATCGGACGTGCTTCAATGTCGAGGAGGCGTGGAAAAGGGGATTATCGTAGCCCGGATCCAACTTCCAATACCCAGCGATTCTTGCCGCTCAATGTTTCATTGCCAGCGAGGCGAGGCTTAACGCGATTGCGAAACGGGTAATGCAAAGAGGCGAGCTTGCAGGTGACAAGGCCGCGATCGTAAAGAACCGCGGACTGGATAAGCGTAACCCGAGCTCGGTTTTCGTAGCGCGCACGGTTTTTGCGGGCCCAGAGTTTTTGTAGGCCGGGCGAATCGGCTGGTCAATTTTAGAGGGAATATCGATTCTAATTTTAGCCGTGGCTTGCGTCACACGCGTATTCTGGAATGTATCTATTTCGCACGGTGCCTCGCCGTGGTTTCCTCTGAAATCGGAAGAAAACTATGGCCGCGATGGCATCGATTTTATTTCGAAACGCGTGGGAACGGCGACGAGGGCCGCGTTGGAGGTCTAGCTGCAAGCGGCGGGCTGCACGTTCTTACCGGGGACGCTAAAAATACCTCGCGGCAGAGATCGCGATACAATATAGGGCTTAATAAATATTCGTGAAGTATGGGCAATCTGATAAAAGCGAAGAGCGCGGCCTGTTAACCGGGCGAAGTCGCGAGTATGTTTATTTGCGGATGAGACTGATTATCCCGGCTGTTTTTCGGCGAGGACCCCGCGACCGATCGCTCTATTTCGAGGCGTTATGGAAAATCGAGCGAAGGTCACCGTCGGGATATAAAACGGGCCCGCGGACGAAGCGACGCGCAATCCAACGCGTGTCATCCTCGCCATCTATCCAACCGACCTACCACTTCGGAGTGCCGACACCTCCGAACGTGCTCGTCGATAAAACCACGTGACGAGAAGGTAAATCCCAAGGTCAAAAGGTGTCAAACCAGACTGACAATTTTCTTTACCGACGCTGTGAAATTTACATTCGCGTCGTCGCTGACTGTGGCTCGACCATTGGCGTAGGCCAACCACCGGGATCGCATTTCTCGTACTCCATTGCCGATTAATAGGGCATCGTGAACAAATTCTACTTACCGATTGCGACGGCAGGGGCGAGGTTCGATTATCGTACGATCTGTACCCAGCGGTCCGTGCGCCGTTCAATGATCCATAACCAGGCGTCGCGTTGCTACCGACATGATTCCCTTCCGACGACACTGTGTTCTGCAGGTCTGCCAGCAGCGCATCTGAAATCAGTGATTCGACGCTGAGGGATACGTTCAATTATCCTTAACGATCTCAAGAACATTTAATTGGTGGATTGATCTCTCCATCGGGGTTAAACGAGTCATCCCGTGTCTCCTACGCTACGCTCCCGGTAATCTTATCTACCAATATTGTCGAATTTATAAAACTCGGAACCCAACGTTTATGCCGTGGACAGCATGCGCACGCATACAAATTTCCTATATCCCGTGGTGCGATGCAGCAAGAAAAACCCGATGACGCGAGGATTGTTTAGCTAGCGGAGGTTCAAGGTAAACACTAAAGGTGGCCCTGGGAGCGCGTAGGATTGCCAAGAGAAAACTGATCGTTTACCAAGGCTCAGAAGATTCCTCTCGGTTTTCTCCGTGCCGTTGTACGCCTCGTACAAATTGTCAGCATCGGTCCGTGGCTCGCGTCCTGCTTCCATCGCGAAACGGACCGCGGCGACACACCCACTGTTCCGAGAACGTCGAACTCTGGCACTGGCTTCCGGTCGGATCGAAACCGGGAGCGAGATATTTACGAAATCGTGTCGGCGGACGAGTCGCTACTTCGGGAATGCCCCCATACACGGCCCGAGGATTACGCGGTCGAAAGAACAGCGACGCCGATGCGACGATAACGAACGCCCGCCTATATTTGCAGAGTCAACGATACTGTTTATGACACTGCGGCGCAAAGCTGGTAAAGGACAGTGGACTGGACTGTTCTCCTCGCTCTTTCGCACCAGCAGGGCGTAACAGAACGGGCAGCGTTGTCACGTGCTGCACGCCACACCGCACGGATTCGCGCGCCAAGCGCGTTAGGTACGATCGGCGAAATGGTACTGATTGTAAATGAAGTTCTCAGTAAAGCGACCGGCTTCGCGGCCGGAGGACAGAGGCCTGGAGGAGGCAGCCTGGGCCTGGAGAAGGAGGCAGAACAGAGGATGGAGGGAGTACACTCGTAACGAGGGAAGTAGAAACGATGATGCTGCGTTCGGGGCGAAGGAAATGCGGCCTAGTCGGCTGGCGGAGCCGGCTACGAAGAAACGCGCCGCTTCCAACCTGTGTGCAACCGTAATCCTGAATCCAGAGAGTGCAGCAGGGCTTTCGTAGAATCGCAAGCATTCGTTGAAACGCGACAGATCGCTCGACGTTGTTCTACGAAATTTGCCAGACGCTGGGGTCAACGTAACTGTGCCCCCTCGATCTTGTCCACCGTCGGAACGTTATTTATCTCCGATTTCAGCTGCCAGGTCGATAATGTAGATCGGTAAATAGTGTATTGGTTCGTGTCGATTCTGCGTCTACAGGTTGTCTCATAACACATGATTTGATCTCGATGAAAAGTCACTCGACTTTTGAACATCGATCTGTTTAATATTTTTGATTTATTTTTTGTTAACAAATGCTCTCTTTTTGGGTTGTGTTATATATGTTGGATTAGTTTGTACACAGGGGACGAATGAACAGCGGTCGAGTATACTTGAATGAGACTCGACATTGGCAAGGAGCCTGCCGAGCTTCCCCGGATCTATTTTCCACTTGTGATTCATACGGTCGATTTGGGCATTAATATTGCGCGATGCGCGTAACGCACTTTCCTTGTAAATCTACGAGGGTGTTAGGCGCTAGGTGACGATCCTGAAGAGTCGATAAATCGTTCAAGAGAATCGCTAAGAGAGATATTGAATGGAAAACAGGGTCCTATTTAGAGGACGCAAGCAGGACAATTGCTCAGAGTGATAAAATATATTAATTGGTAATTTAGGAATATTAAAGTTTTCATAAAATAAAATGCTTTAGGTATTCAACAAACACCTACAAAAAATTTCACTCACTGTCAAAACTTAGATTTGAAAATAATTATTGATAACTAAATATAAACGGCGGCAGAAATAATTTTTGATTTCTCAGATTCGACCCTGATTGAAAATCGCGCCTGACGTATTACATGAATACACAACGAAACATCGAACTTCAAAATCGTCGTAGGAAGTAAACGCTTCCCAGTCTCATTGTTCAGATAAACGCGCGAGGTTCAAGGTTCATCGATCGACGTTTCCGTAACACAGCAGACTAACGAAGTTAACAACTAGCATTGTTATCGTGGAATGAGTGGATGTTAACTCGAGCAGCAGAGCTACTTACTTGTGTACTGTTCCCAGCGTGCGTGTCTTTGGATCGTTGCCAAACGAACCGGTGCGATCGGTGACACAGGTCGCATAATGTCGGTCATATTACTACTACGCGTCGAACGGCGTGACATGGAACAAATCGAAATTCCGTTCCGAAACGTGCGTCACGAGAATCGAAGGACAAGAATCAGCCTACTCGCCGTGAGTGAAACTGAAAACGTAATTCGTGGCGATCACTTTTGACCATCCAAGCCCCGAAATCACCAGACACTGATTTCCGTGGACCTTACGACCGCAGATATAAACACGGAGGGGAGGGACAGTCTCGCGATTACGAGATCACCATTCGGGCGAAGAAAACGTTAAAAATAAATCTCCTCAGCTGCCAATTACATGCGTTTATTACGGGCTTCGCGTGGAATCAAGTATTTATTCGCAGTTGACACTTGTTGTCGCGACGCTAGGCGGCTACGGAAATAAACGTCTTCCTCGTGGAACTAATCGTGCGGCAAGTAGCGATCGTCGGTGGATGCATCGGAGGTATTGGTGGGACTCGTGGGAACTATGGTTACGAAGCAGAACGAGTTGGGTCGTTTCGTACTGACCAGAGGAACTGTTCGAGCAGGTGCAAAGCTACGAAATTGGATATGTAGGAAGGACTCTCTAGGAAGGATTTGAAATTATAGGGCTCATCGGTTTCTTGTCACGTGCGAGTATCAGAAGTAACGAGAGATCACGAGCAGATTACCGATAGAAGACACGTATATGTGTTGCGGGATCAGATGGAACTGGCAGCACGTGTTTGTTTCTCTCGCTGCATCTATAGAATCTCCGTGTTACGTGAATTCGTCTCCTCCTTCCCTTTGTCTCTCTCCATCCCCTCCACCATTCCCACAACCTTGCTGCTGGCCCGTCTCTGTTGCGCACCTTACTTCGCACGCCTAGATATTCTTCGTGACGACAAGCCTCTCCAAAAATAACCCCGACCGCCTAGACTTCCCGCGCTTTTCCCCTGCTGTTTCCAGTGTTTCTCGAGAGCGATATACACCTCGACAGGAATCCCCACCCGCGGTATAAACGGGAGCTTTTATTACGACATCGGTTATTGTCTATATTTATACATGAGAGTGTAAAGGATGCGTGGTAATCTGGGACGTGCCGTGGCACTAGGTCGAAGGAAAAGCCGACCTATTCAAACGCGACCTAGGTCAACGCGCTACCTAATGTTACCTCTATTGTTCCCACGCAGTGTTGCCACGCATTGTCCCCAAATGTTTGCTAGAGTAGCGTGTGCGTGCAAACGTGTATTTTTCAGGCGTCGCGTAACCTGCAGAAATGGCAAACCGAGGGAAACTGCGTATTGCGCCATTTCGGTGGTTTTCGTGCGTATGCAGCGGACCAAGCCGGGAGCCCGCTCACGCAGTTACGTGGAACGACTGCGTAGGAAGTCGAATCACGCAGTGTCGTGCCTGATATGGAAGCACGTACTTAGATCGCTCGAGGTTCCATCAAGGAAGAAGACATGCCTACGCGTGTTTACCTTGGATCACTGAATGATCATCGACGTAATGTGGTATGCACGATAAACAAGTGCAGCTTCCGCGCGTCTCTAAAAAAGAAACGCTCGGAACGGACTGGTTTATCGCGGCTGGAAGCGTAGGAATGCGCGTCGATAAATGGCGGCAGGAAATTCCTGAATATTGTTTATCATACAAATTGCTTCCGTGGGGTTGAATAGAACAATCGAAAGGAAAATGAAAATATGTGCAACGGATGATAAGCTGAAGGAGTCGATGCGATCATTGCAAGTGAAAGTCCTGAATAATTGGGGAAAATTTAGTATCGCATTTTAAGTCGCTTTGAGGTATTTGTGCACGACTATGCAACGCCTACTTTGAATTCAACTGAAGAATGACAGAATACCAAATTTGGGAGAGGAGGTAGCAAGTTGTGATGTTTCTTAGTTACGAATCGAGCGCGGCGAATGAAAATATTACTATATTTAGACTTACCAGTCATATTTATTCTACGAAATGAGAACGAGCCCTCCAGTAACGAACACACTTGCGGTATTCTTTTTTCCGGCACGATTAGACCGCAGTAACCCGCGGAGAATGAGTCTCTGCTTTCACAGAATAGAAGCACTAATTTGTACTACGAAAATGTGAATCGGTTCTAACGAAATCTTGTCGTTTTATGGTCTTCAAGGAAAGAATTGTCTACTGTACTTCCTTGCTTCCGAGATTTAACTGCCACTGAAGGAGCATGTCCACGAGAAACAGGACCATTAAATGGGGCACATTGAGCGCCTCAAACCTTTCACTTAAGAAATTGAAAGGATACCTATAAGCTAGTAAAAACTAGTTTGCGACGAAACTTTTTCCTAATTTATAGAAGAACAGTGATAATGTTTCGGATCGAAGGAATCATATGAGTAATTATCCTCTCCTTTGATTATCAATAATAATTAACAAAGATTCTTAGAAGTTGTCTGAAATTAATTGATAAGCAAGGCTCTGTCGGTAAGTCGCGTCGACATATCGATAAAGTAATACCCTATGGTAGAATCGATATAGTAGAACTCACATTATCTAATGGACGGAACCGTAGACCAGAGATGGGCAAAACATTATTTTAAATAAAAATTTGTGTATGAAATTTTTATTTAAAATAATGTTTTGCCCATTTCTGCTGTAGACGAGGTGTACCTAAAATACATAGATCGAACAATCAAACTGTTTATGATAGCTCGAGATCCTCAATCGTTGTTGGGCTTCCGGGCCTGGAGGACCTCCGGGAACCCTGAAGTTTCCGAGCCATCTAGTCTATTCAGACTTTCTGGCGACCTGGTCTTTCCTCCACCCCCTCGGCCCTCTGGCCAAGGCTGTATTCGATTGGTGCCGTTGAAATTTTGGGGTTCGTTAAAAGCCATTCAAGATTTTATTGTTCTGCCAAGGTCAAAACTCAGTTTTGTTCCTTTCTAACTGATTTCTTCGATGGTTTTTTATGATCCGTCCTATCTCGTGCATTTCTTCGAGGATTTGTGCACGATTCGTTATATTTCGTGTACCTCTTCGCCGGGTTTACATGATATATTATATTTGACGCATTCCTTCGATGGTTTTGCATGATTTGTTCCCTCTCATGCATCTCATCCATGGGTTTACATTTCCTGCTCTCCTTCATGTATCTCTACGATGGTTTTGCATGCTCGAGCGTGCTCTTCTGTCGTGCCCAATCATTCTCGACCGGCACCAGCTTAATAAGCGTATTCTTAGTTCTCTCCCAAGCGTATTATACCATTAGTGACATAACGTAGTTGATGGTTTCAGCTTTTCAGGTTCACCCTTTCGCGGAAAGGAGGGTTTAACAGAATAATATATTTGAAAAGAGACTAGTGAGGAACGATAGTGAAAGAAGACATGTAAGGAAGCCTAGGCTAATTTATTCCAGTACGAAGTATGTAAAATTGCCAAATAGCCACTGAATTTTATTAGCTTTGTTGCTCGGTTGCTGGCTCCTCATCCGTGAGGAGGAGGTCACCGTTGCTTCCGTTTCCGGAAGCAAGTGACTGAGTATGGAATCGGTATGGGTGGATCAGTTTCATCCCCTGGTGTCCTTGTCGAAAGGGAAAAGTTTCGGGCGTAGGGGTTGTACCTTTTGGTGCACTGCCTGTACGTAAGTCACCCGGTCCGATTACTCAATCTCCGCGTTAATCGGCTTGAGTCAGGTCACACCTAGTGTGCTCTTGACGAGTCGCTCGGAGCAACAGGAATCCATTCGAGGGCGCCGAACGCCTTTCCCTTTCGACTCTTTCCATGTTTACCCCTCGTCACCCTCTCTTTCCTGAATTTCTTTTAATCGAGTGATTGCTACAAATCCCTAGATCCTATATCTAAATCAAAGAAATCGGTGGAACTTTGTTTCCATCTATCTCTCTACAGGTCCCGAAGCGGAGCAACCTCCTCGAAATCGCTGAAAACCTTGTCAAATATTCTAGTTGATTGTCAAATATTCTAGTTGATTGTCAAATATTCTAGTTAGATATAAGAATTTTTTTTTAATTTGCAATACTTTGGTAGAATGTAGGTAAGAATAAATATAACTTGAAATGTTTGTAACTTCTATGCGGAATAAAAATACTTAAATGAAAATATCAAGTATTGTGCGATTATTTCTACCCGACCCTAGATCACAAGTATAGCGTTGAGACAGAAGGATAAGTGAAACTTGGAATATTTCAGCGAGCTTCAGTAACTAATGGGACTTTGAAAATTTTCGAAGTCCTCTCTGCTTCAGAGAGTTGGTCGAGTCGCTATATTTCAGACTCTGTACGTAAAAATGCGTTAAAGTGCAGACCAATTCCTTCTCTAGAAGCCAAACAGTTTAATGAATAGCGTCATTTCGCTTCCTTCTGTGTTTTTCTGGATTTATAGGCTTTAAAAGATAAATTGAGGTTACATTTAACCCCTTTTGTCAAACAGCGGTTGTACAGAATCGTATTTAAAATATACTTCTAAGTTTATTTTCGTTTAATGATTGGGATAATAAGATAGTAGAGATATTGAGGGACAATGCAGCCAAAGTATTTGGTTATATTAACTCTTCCTCTCAAAGCTAACGAGAAGACTATCTCTCGCTGCAGAAAGGAGAGATGGTCGAGTTATGATTTTTTTTTATTATTTTCGTTTATTTTTTATTATTATTTTATTATTATTATTTTTTTTTAGTTTATTTATTCACTTTTGTATTCATTTGCCTTGCTAATCACTAGTAGGTATTTCACTTTTCCTTTCATGTGTTCTTTACTTATTTAGCGTAAAGAAATTAAATATCAATGAATCCCTGTGTTGTATTCACTCATAAATAATTTTGCTTTATTCCTTGTTAATTTTCCATGAATAATTATGTGAGTGGTCTCTGCCAACGACGAAAACCGTTTCTACCGGCACCTCGGGAGAGGTAGTCAGATGTCATCACTTCAGTTTTCGACCCGATTTACAGTAAATATTGTCTTAAAGCAAATATCGACCAGTTTTTCTGAATCAGCATAAAATTCTGAACATATAGGTTTGTTCTGATTAAATAAGTAATTTCTATATTAGTTTTAATAGCCATTTTATATTAGGTCAACCGCGTCTCCCGGATTTACCCTATAACGAGCGCAAAACGCGACCAAATTAGCGCGAAGGGTTTTTCTACCAAAACACTGTCAACGATTCCAGTCGCCAGCATAGACAAGTCGCATTCATTCTCACGCCCACACTTTCCCTTTGCCTCCAATACCACTTGAGGGAATAGTTCTTCAACTGATCGTCGTTTACGAACAGAGGACACTGGAATCAGTCTGAAATGTCTAGATCGGTAAGGCAGTGAAAGTTCGTCCGCGAAAGTCGATAAGATGTTAGGTCTATTCTACACCTCGCCTGCAATGGAACAGCTCGAGGAATCGCTACACAGGCAATTATAATTCAAACGCCGACGCGTACCAAGATCGATCGGCTATCGCATTTTTCCATACATATCCATACAAAGATCGCCGGTAAATAATGACTTGGATAATTATTTCAGAAAGTTTAGTGTCAAGGCAACCCACGTTGTAGGTGAAAGGTATTCCAAAAAAATCGTGCGAACTGTTGCATCGTGAGTCATCCCTTTGGACAAGATCGAGCGCACGCTGCAAAGATGATTTAAAATCGTGTATTTTGAAAAACAGCTCTCCAGCAAACACGAGCTTGATAAAGAATCATCGACGTGAATTTCAAATAATAATTCGAGTCGCTAAGAAAATTAACCCACAAACACGTTCATTCTAAATCACAAAACGATCGAGGGTATGAAATTACACGCGTTTCCAAGTAACTAGCTTGCACGTTAACCTTTGAAAATATGCCAGAAATATAATTTCTAGGACGGTTCAAGAGCACTAGAATTGCCGGACGCATGTGATCGGTAGATTGCAGAAGGAAAAGTAGACACGAGTAAAAAATTAGATAACCATTCGCGTAATTATAACTTGCGCTTCAATCGAAGGTTATCGTATTACTGAACTTCACGACTGCACTGAATTAAACTATTACGCATACCATTCAGAAGACCATGCAATTAAGTCATCCGTTTCAAAACGTTTCGACGCGCGTTACGAACCGACGAAAAAAAAAGAAATAATTCCATCACGTGCAATTGAGCTTAATTTAAAACTCCACGAGCGTTATCTCGCGCGGAGTCGCGCGAGCGCGAAACAACACGGATGAAGAATGCCGAATGGACACGGTAAACAAAGATTCAACGTTCACTCTCGGACATAACAATTTCTAATTCATATTTCTGACCAGCATTCGTATTACGCATGCAAAGGGGTCGCGTACATATATGCGCGCACGCAACTGCGTCGGTTCGAGACAATTCTCCAACGTCCGTCCTATTTCGCATTTCCGTTTAAAGCGCGAAATCGCGTGGAAGTTCGGGGAAGCGTTGAAGGTGAAAAGTATATGAAGTCCAACTCACATCCAGGTGGCGAGCCTTTTTTCACGGTGATCTTATAGGGCTGATAGATAGCGCCCGGGTCTACTTTCCCGTACATCGTTCGGTCCATCGTCGTGTTATGCCTTTTTCAACGTTTCACTTGGCAAATTATCGCGCCCGATGCCCATTAACGTTCTCGCGAATGCAGAGCTACGGATTCATCGCGTGCACGTGCATGCACGTACACTACCGTGTGGCACTTTTACCGCGGCTATGCTTCTCCACGCAGTCTATGCCGAGCGACCGAACTGTATAGGCGATCGATCGGTGGTGGGGCTGATGCACACACCAAACGGCCACTTGTTGAATGCTGTCTGCGAATTTTACCACACGCAAACGCGCGAGGACGTTGGTCTCCCGTCGTTCGTTTGTTTTTCCCGAAAGAGACACACTTAACTCCACGGGACAGCTACGATTTACGATCGATCGATCATTATCCAACTCGGCCGTTCCAAATATACGCAGTCCGTGTAATATGAAGCGATTTAGACTCGGTTGCGCGCCGCGTGCTAATCTAACTTCGACTTTTACTATGCAAGAAGAGCAAGTCTGCTCGACTCGATACGGTCACCGTGTCAATACCGCGACTCTCCTGTGATGGACCGAGTTCGACCAAGGGAAAACGAGAAGTTCAAACGTGCAAGAGTATTTCAGGCGCTCGCCCGCACTCGCGGTGACTCGCGGCGCCGAGCCTCCCCCTGCATCGGCAAAAACACGAGGAAGACAACGTCGAGTAATACACTAAAAATACGTGGAATCGTTGGCACGCGACAACTCGGGGCACACTTGCAATATTACGAGCATCTTCGGGCAGTCTCTTCCGGTATAGCGTACCACGCGGGCCTTTGCTGCTTAAGATTCTTTTTCCGATAATTGGTTTTAAGATGATACGTGTGATAAAAAAATTTCGTTCGCACGGGTGTAAGTTACACGAATCTATTTGAAATGGCGCGATACGTTAGCTGCTTACGTTATCTACTACTTTAGGATTTCGGTAAATTCGCGCGAGATTAACGATCGATCGAATAAATTGGTGACGTTTATTAAGCCTAAACAATTAACCCTTTGCGTAGCAACAGATATATGACGCTCCGAAGGTGTTTTAATTAGGAATTTAAATTAGAAAAGAAGTTGGTTTGACACCAACTGAACGCGCACCGAATAGTTAAACCGCCAGACACGGACTACCGTAGAGTATGTGCAGCGATGACGCAACTGAGATGTCACCATGGGAATTGAGATAATAGTTACGCGCTTGCAGTTCTTTAGTTTTTCACAACTTTCTAACGTGCCATCTAGATTTCGTAACTAAATCTAACGCTAATCAATTTCAAATCAGATCCCGTGCGTTCGCACAGTTCATGATAGTGAATGGACACTTTTATGAGTAACTTTATGTAGGTACATAATTACGTGACTCTCGTCAGTAAATTTATAGTATAACTGGTATTCATATATTTCTTATATTTACAGACCTACAGGTATAACGATAAATGCGAAATAAACGATCAAAATCGAGATTGCCAACTTATATACAATTGCGATAAACTTTCAATATCGATCCTTTAATTATAATTGGTATATTCATTTTATACATTGATATCGCGCAAATAAGAAAATACAAATTGACTTATCAATGCTCTCTATTCGTGAAAGTTTAAGTGAAGACGAATGAAAGGACGTGCACTTGTTTATAGTCTACCGATCGAAAAAATTTTACGTAGAAATAGCAGTTGAAATGAATTTAAACGAGACATATTGTTGAATGATAATAAATCGTATGTATACATGGGCATCGTGACGGCTCTGACAGTCCGAGCGATTTAAATTTGAGGTTAGATCATGAATCGTGCGATTGCTTTTAAACTTACTCACCTAAATCGTCCATTTTTTACGCGTATCGACCACGTAAGCACCGTTGCACAAACTACACTCAAGCTTTTAACAATTTCGATACGGGAGCGCGATAAAACACGGCAAAATTTGGTGCCCAACTCACTTGTCCGCGACGGGCAAACCAAACATCAAATATGGAGAACCCGGTTCTAAGTTCCCGACTATGGATAATCTAACCTTTACATAATACGAAATATTCCCGGTAAATTTAAATATGTCGAAGTATAAATCTCGTTACTGTGATGCTAAAATGTATTATGCATATCTGTAATTACATTATGTTTAATAATATTTCAGGAAAGTATTCTCCCCTTCTTATTTTCATATATTTAAATGTGTGTGTATCAAAAACATTTTTCTGTATATATTATATAAAGTAACAGTGATGATAAAAATATGTAAATATGTTTATTTATCGTAGTCATTAAAATATTTTACATTGAAATAAAGAATTCTTTTTTTGCATTGTTATTATTCTACCAAGATGAAAAATCACCAAATGAGTTTGGCATAGATTTTTTCCTCTTGGCTGCAGATTCAATACTGGACTCTCCCTTTTCCGACCTGCGAATAAGATCGAATTGTGAGTGATATTTAATTTTTTTTTAATTGAATGTCTGTGAACATAGTTTATCTTTACTTCTCTTCTGGTTTATCCATTTTTATGTATTTCCCTACACCCGCTCGATATATCTTCAACTCATTCTTCTCCGACTTATCGGCGGACTTATTTTTCGCTGCCTCTTGAGCCAATCGCTCTGTTTCGGCCGCGCGTTCAACGAGCAGATGCTCGTCAGCTTCTTGGAACGGATCGACGAAGACTTGAGCTTTCTGTATTATTATGTCTTCTATTGGCTTATCTTTGTTGTCAACTTCCACTTTCTCGATGGCATTTAACGTATCCAGTCCACCTACGATTTTTCCAAAGACGGTATGCTTGCGATCGAGGTGTCTGCACGATCGAAATGTAATGAAACTGTAATGAAACAAAATACAATTAGATAGGAATACAACTCCGTTTGTAAGTATATAAAAGTATACAACGAAGTACAATTGCGATCCATTTGTGTTCGGCCCGGAATTAGCCATTGATAGAATTCCTCTCCCTTGATGAACCAAATTTGGTTTGAATTCGTCTTCGAATTTTTTGTTCCAAATAGACGTTCCTCCATTACCAGTGTTCGTAGGATCACCTCCTTGTATCTGAGTTGACGAACATTCTATCATTTTCTGAAGCTCCCACGTAAAAGGCAAGTAAACTTACCATAAAATTCCGTATCGACCTGTGAAATTTCGTTCCGTCATAGTAACCATTTTGACAATGTTTTATAAAATTTTCACACGTTTTTGAAACGATATCACAGTGAAGTTCGAGATTTAAAGCGCCTAAATTTGTAAGTAGCCTTACGTATCCTGAAAAGAAGTTAAATAAATAGTCTCGAAGAAGCTGTATTAAAGGTAAAATAAGTAGAAAATAGTAATAGTTTACCCTTCTTTTTAACTCGCTCGTATCGCACCAAATCTTCTGCGATAACTGCTGCCTGATGCGTGGTTTCTGTTGGCATTACGGTAGATGTGAAGCCAGCCGCTACTGCTCCAGTGGAGTAATGTGCCTGCGTACGAATATCATTTAACTTATGCATGACATTTTGTTAGATTAAAGGCCGTCGCTCACTAGGTCGAAGCGCGGCAACTGAAGCGAAGTTTTACGAATTATTCTCGACGAAAACTTCGCTGCGGTCGCCGCGCTTCCGACGAAAAATTCGCTTCGATCGCCGCGCTTCTTCGTAGTGAGCGACGGCCTTACAACGGAGAATGTTGATATTAATATGCGAACCGCATTAAATTTATCTGCTTTTGGTTTAGAAGCCTGTTGTTTGGTTTCAGCTTGCTTGAAATCTCTATTCAATTCAGCTAATATTTCCTTGGTTTCCATAGACACAGTCTTGAGTTTCGCGTTCGGATTGCTTCTCTCCTTTATGGTCTCTGAAACATCGATCTTAATTCTCAGATCCAGAATTCAAGCAAACAGATTAACTTAGATCATATTACCTTCATCTTCGACTTTTATATTATGCTTAATGTGATGGAAGGTAGATAAGTTGAATTTCATCGCGTGGCTAGGATCTTGAAGCGTAATGATGTCTTTACGCGTGAAAGGTTCGTCGTTCAATAAATCTTTCCAATTACGTGCCTTAATATTCAATTGTTCTACTGCCTGAAAAATATAGGTGTTGAATTAAATAGACACTGATAATTAATTACAGAAATGTAAAGATACATCCACTCGTACCTCGTGGGAAAATACGTTCCCTGTGGTTTTAATGGCCACAATGTGCGAATGTTTGCTAAATAATTTAAAAAGAACTGGACAATGATAATGCCCTTCTGCATTTTTAAAGAAATTAAGCTTGATCAGTGTCTTTGGATCCAGCGGCTTCCCCGTGACAGGATTATGCTTGAATCTTTTCACATATTCCAAAATCGCTTCCAATTCAAAAACATTCCCTTGTGGATCGCAATAGGGGTGCTCGAAGGGTTGCAAAGACAAACAGCAATGATCGTACGGCAAGCGACGGAATGTCGAATCTTCGCTGGTCTCTGAAGTTCCCGCTCTCCTTCCACCGTACAGTGTCGACCACTCTGTATATGTTAAATACCTGTAGAAATAACAATTGCGTTTAAGATGAAAGAAGAACTTTTTTCTTATAACCTAAGCAACAGCTTTATATCTCACATTTTATCCTTTTGATGCTGTCGTTTACCCATCTTGATTTCTTCGAGTTACTATCTATCTTTAACAAATAACTACGATATTCGTAATTGTTTAACTTAACAATATTACTCAATACTCGCTGCTCTCACTTTGACATAAAACTTCGCATAGTATTTTAATATTTACACCGTTGGATAGTGTAATAATTTTCAAAATTGGTCACCCCGAAAATGTAACTAACCTTGTGGCGCATTTGTAATGCACTGGAATTTCTTGTGTGCGTGCAGCATGTTGTTATTTCAATGGGCGAATTCCATTTACGCCCAAATCACCCGTGATTTTCATTAAGGTAGGTTTTCCTATACGCGACTGGGCGCAACGTTAAGAGTTTTAAACTCGATTTTCTCGAAAATGAAGCGCGATATAAAAAAAAGTTACTCTTCCTTTTCTGCTTTTAACAATTAAATAAGTCGAGAAAAAGGAATAAAATTTCTTGATATTGCGCTTCATTTTCGAGAAAATCGACTTGGAAATCCTTGACGTTGCGCTCAGTCGCACATGGGAAAACCTATCCTAATGAAAATCACGGGCGATTTAAATGTAAGTGGAATTCACCCAAACCGAATCGTTTTATGTGTACAGGGCATAAGGTTTTTCCATTGTGTGCAAACTTAAGCAACTTAAGTTGCATTTGAAATAATTAGAGGTTAGAAGTTTCTTTATAAAAGCTTGTAAAAATGTCGAAGATAGTCGCGAAAGGGAAAATGATGAAGAAGGTGGTGGAGAAGGTAGATCACTCGTCAAGATTGCGGGTAACAATTCCTGCAGGATTAGCAAGTGCTAAACCGCCGCTCGGATCACAACTTGGACAGGTTAAGAAAGTCTCCTACTACCTGTGAAACAAATGTACATTTTGCAATAAAATACACGCTATGTTTTAATCAACGTTGTGTTTCAAAAAACTTATAAATAGTAATGTTGTCGATAAGTCGTACACGGTATATCAGGGGCGCGCTAAGGATTTGATCTAGGAGGGGGGGAAGCGAGTTGAACGGATAAAAATATTTTCAATGCAAATTCAATAAAATTCAGTAGGTGATTATAAAAATTGATTTAAGGAATAAAATCCAGTTTTCCTTTCTTTTTTACAAAGCTCTCGAATTACTTCAGTCGTGGTTACATTAATCTCCTTTTTCCTTTTCCTTTGGGGGGGTGCCAGGGGCCTTCGCCCCCCCCCCCTTGTGCGCGACTGAGGTACATATTCAAAACTAAAGAGCCAAAATCTGCTGCATTTTTAACTGCCTTGTATTTTTGCTTGCAGAGAAACATTAATGTGGCGAATTTCTGCAAGGACTTCAATAACAAAACAGCGGATATTAAAGAGGGCATACCCCTTCCTTGCAGGGTTAAAGTAAAGGGGGACGGTAGCTACGATTTAGTAATTCACAAGCCACCCGCATCATATTTCTTGAAACAAGCGGCTGGACTACAGAAGGGGCAAATGAATAAAGGTGCGATAATAATGTAATATAACTGTCCAATATTTTGCACTATTAACCATGCATTTCAGATGACAAAGGAGGCATGATAACGTTCAAGCACTTGTATGAAATCGCGTGTATCAAGGCAGAGGATCCGCCATTAGAGTTGCACAGTTTGGAACAGATTTGCCAAATGCTAGTCGGCGTGGCTCGTACTTGTGGAATTAAGATTGTAGACAAATTGGATCCGGAAGAGCACGCAGAGTTTATGAAAGAGAGAGAACAGTATATCGAGCAAGTCATGGAAGAAATGCGTTTGACTAAGGAAGCCAAAATGCTTAGGACAGCTTGAACTGTCGTTTTAAATTAATTATGTTGTACAAATGTATTAAATATAAGTAGCAAGTGTATGTTCAAGTACATTGTTATAACAAGTTCAGTTTATTTTGTTCCCTTTCCTTATTTTATACAGTTCTTGATTTTTCGTTGCAAATTAATAATTAAGTATAGTCTATAATAGATTTTTGGAAAAAAACAAGTTTTGGAATTCTAGTATTCTAAAAAACCCATGTGTCCGGTTTTCGAATTTGTACAAAAAGAAAATAATTGAAACAGTAAAAAAGTATTTATATTTAGTTTAAACTTTTTCAGTTCATTTAATATTTATGGAATTACAAAAATATAATAAAAAAAATATACTCCAACTATACAAAACCAAATAAATAAGAAAAAACTGAAATAAATAAAATTCGAACAAATTTTCAGTTCATCTAATATTTATGGTATATTTTTATATATACTCCATACAAGACCAAGTAAAAAAAGACTAAAATAACTCAAATCCGTGCAGAATATAAATTATAAATATTTATTTCATTTAATATTTTTCTTCTGGACAACGGCGTCCGGAGACTTTTTTCCAGGGGGGAGGGCAACTTTGGGATGATGGTAAAGAAAAATATACCCCTCTTGCTTTTTTAAACTCATTTTATAGTGCCAATTTAATTAAAAATTTAAAAATATTCCCTTTTTTAGTATAAACTTAATAAAGATCAATTTTGAAAATAAGCGTTTTTTCTCAAAAACCAGGCAACTGCCTCTTTTGCCCCCCCCCCCCCTGCGGACGTCCATACTTCTGGAAATATGAACTCATGAAGATTAGTTTTATATACAGTAAACTTTTACTATAATATGCTTGTGTCCAATTCGATTTAAAGTCAAAATGTTAACGTATTTAATTTAATAATTAATTAATTAACATTAATTCTAGTACCTAAAACCGGTTTTCGAATTTTACAACTTTATTATGATTCCTACTAATTTATGACATAGTAGGAATCTACAGTACCACGCGAACTTACAAATTAATTTTCTCATAAGCGAATATTCGTGGGAAGTATTTCGATCGAAGCATTTTTAATTTACTTTATCGGGTGAAAGTATTTTCTTTTAACATGTCTCGATTATTACGGGACAGCATAATATCGCGTAGAAAATTCCTTTCACGGCATTCCATTGTTAGCGCGTGTCTCGTATCCGCGTTCGACGAAATTCTGCGGTTTTAAATGATCGGAAAATAGTATATCGATAGATCGTTCTCGAACTAATCGCTTGACAGTTATTAACCAGCTTCACAGCGATTTGCTGACGTTCTACTCAAAGATGGCGGTGATGAGTACGCCATGTTTTTTGTGATGTTCGCGCATTAGACAAATTTTTTGAGAATTGTAATCTGTATGAGCAAAATGGCTGATGATGATCCGTGGTTATTGAAAGAAGACGGTTATTTAAACGTGGACGCCGAGTGCAAAAATATAATCTATCATGCTAATCTAAATGTGTTACTAATCACTACTGGCATTGCGCAAGTATACGTATTTGATGTCAACTCAGGAGTAATATTGCAAAAGAGTTCCCTGTCGGGTAAGCATTCCTCCGTGCCTCCGTTTCGCGGACGATGCCTCCCCGTTCTCGGCGGGTCGGCCCGTCCTAAATTTTCCCCGACACCCATTTGCATCAGTTCAATCACGCCTCATGGTCAAGGTCGTGTACGTGTATAAAACGTCAAGCGTTGATTAAACTTGCCCTGGCCTAACAAGGGGACGTTGTCAAATTCATGCCTCGCCTTTTCATCGGACCCATATCGACAAAAGTAGAGACTGTGTACAGACTAACCCTATTGACTTTCTCTCCCATAGACCTTACATAGAAAAGATTCTCCAGTAACTAATTACCAATAGCGTTAAGCATTTTGTACAACCAGATCTTGGTCAAGATCGTTAAGGAGCATAGTTAGTAATAGTTAGATCGAGAGTTCAAATCTTGATTGTATGTTTCTCTTTTTAATATTGTTTAAGTCCACTTCCCACCTTTCTGCTACAGAAGAAACTTGATTAACTTAAAGAGCATTCATTTTTTAATAATAATAACTGTATTAACTATGCGTTGATATGACGGAGGTTTTCGCGAAAACAGTGATCGACGGAAAGTTAGCCCTTCCTAACGAGCCTTACGTTAAAAACGTTAAGGAAAGGAACTCCGAGTAGGCTTGCTTAATTATTTTATGGGGTTGGTCTCCGAGTGGTCTTTACTTTCGTTGATACGAGTCCCATCGAAAACTCTAAAACTATTTTAACGATGTTGTCTTTTATCTCTTTTTATAACGTAACCATGAATTTTTTGCTACCCAAGGTCTGATGTCAATTGTCTTTAGTCTCCAAACATTTGTCAGAGTTTTAGAATTATTTGAATGTTTGCTTCAGATTGCATCCATTGTTGTTGCTCATTCACGCACTTTGTTTCACTTGTGTGGATAAATTAACGTTCTTTTCTGTTATCGAGAGATAATGGTATACGTCAGAAGGTTATCAATTGCTTTAAAGTTAAAACAATTGGAACGACCTAATAATTTTAAAAGTCATAGTCGCGTCGGTACATTTGTGTCACGTTTTATCTTTAACGATGGCTTGCACGTGGCTAAAACGTGTCGCTCTACCGCACCCAAACAAAAAGTAAAGATATTATAATTTAATAACGCTTTTTATCCTCGCAGGCAAGTTAAATGGAAAAGTTCAAGGTACATATTTATCGAACGGTGTAGATAAGGTACTATATACGGACGGAAGGGCGATTGGAGTACGTAGCGACTACAATGGTGTACTTCTTTTGGACACTATTTTCCAAACACCCGTTTCACGAAGTCAGGATTTTGTAAAGCTAGAATTACTGTTTTCGGAAGCCACTTTGTTGTATCAATGTCTACGATGCGTAGAGCTACCAGGCGCAGATCACGTGCAAGAGGTAATTCAGGAATTAGCGAGTAAAACTTTTACAGTGGAAGCGAGCCAGAAGAAGGGAATCAAAGCCCAAAAAGTAAGTTGAACAGGACACATGCGGTACATAAGAATTCTAAAGGGACTACCGAATCTGATTTATCGAGCATCGATTTGTTTTATTCGCGACAGTGGAATACAGTATGCCTCGAATTACCTCTTGGTTCCCTGAAGTTTGTATGCTCAGGGCTAGTAATGGAATTGAAAAGATTAAGCAGATATATCCCAGCATTGCCAATTGCTTCTTCCATCAATCAACGATTAAATGGCCTATTGCTAGGCATGGCACTAGAAGGGGGATCTGTTGATGGAGCGTTAATGTGTAGCGAAGCAGCACGAAGAGACTCCTTCTCAAAATGGCCACACATGACTCATAAGTACTAACAATTCCAATGCACTTTATCGTTACCACGTTAAGAAATAGCTTCGCAGGTATATTATTACGCACGTGTCGCTTTCCAGGTGGGCTAGACCTGACCGAATGGCTCAGGCTGGCTTCTACCATCACCCGAATGCAGCAGGCGACGACAGGATAATGTGCTTCACTTGCAATGTCTGTTTAGTTTGTTGGGAACCAATGGACGAACCTTGGTCAGAGCATGTACGTCATTCCCCGGCGTGTCCCTTCGTCAAAAGGGAGTACACGCAAAATGTTCCTTTATTCGTTATCCTCGCCACTGCTCCAGCGCGCGAGGTCGGTGACACCGTAGATGTGATTAGCACTACGAACGTCAGCGGTCTCGTGGCCACAGCCTCCAACAGTGGTTTTATAAATGTGTGGAACGTAACGAACCAGCTGAAGGTAAAACGCCTCGGTCTCGGATATTAATTCTGTCTAAGCGAAGTCGTCTCACGCCGATATTCTTCTTGCAGAGGGAAGTGTCATTTTACGTCGCTCCGATAGAGCAGGAAATAAACAACAAAGAATCCATTCAATTCGGTTCTACAAGAAATTTGACACCATATCTAAGGACACTGAATTCAGAAACGGATCCTCTTTCCGATTACAAGCATCCGGTCTCTCACAAGGTGCAGGTGACTGCGCTGTCTGTAGTAGGCTCCCCCAAATCCCAAAGCAAGGAGGCGAACGCATCCGACCCTACGGTCTCGCCGGCAGAGGCGTCGGACTTTAAAATTAGGCCGTGTGTAATGTGCGCCGTTACAGTGACTGTTAGCAACCCGTCGCAGTTAAGGACTTTAGAGAATGTGTGGGCTACCTCGACGGATTTAACTCCCTCGTCGTCTCTTGTTCGTGCGATGAACAGTGTAAATAGTGCTGCCAGTGATACTTTAGATATAATGAAGGTAGCCAGTGATAGGTACACACCATCCAGATTACACTATCTAGTGCTTTATGATTTCTATCACAAAACGGCAACGACGCAATCGATCAAGGAAGATAACACTAAGGACTCGAAAACTAAAAAGACACTGTCCGGGACGGAGACCAGTGCCAGCTCGAACGGGGAGCGTCAGGAATTCTTGCTTAGTAAATTTTTGTGCGAGGTACCGGTGATAGAGGACATAGAGTCGGACATAGTAGTCGACCCACATTTCGATGGTATCTTCCCGGCAACTGTTCTCACCGCGTCATCTTCCAACGGGATCTATTCGAACCCGATCGGCAGTACGGTGCCTCCAACATCCAGCTCGTTCGACGCAAACTTCAACCCCATCAATGGTCCAGAACACTTTGCGTCTACGTCCGATCTGACAACGGTGAACAAGAAGAGTCTGGATATTATGAAACTAATGAAGACTGAACCAGTTGTTATAAAGACTTTACCTATCGAAGCCCCGGACTACGTTAAAATTACTTACATCGGGCCGTCGTTAGACGGGAGACACCTGTACGTTGCCATGTGCCCGACCACGGACAGCACGGACTCGTCGAGTTCGAATAACAATCAGATGGACATAGACGAGGACAGCGAGTTTCTGCCGCAGAAGGGTTACATGTATTGGGACCACAACGATGCGCATTCTGGTAGACTAATAAACGGCGAAATACACGACGAGGCGACTAATGTCAACGCTATACTGCTCGTGTACGCTTTGGACTTCTCGGGGCAAGTAGTGAAGATTTCTTCTGAACCAATAGTAAGGCGAGAATTGCCTGCAGACCAGGCGCCCGTCGAGCACGTGTTCTTACCACTCCAGGAGAAGAATAAATGCACCGTAACAGGTGAAAGCTCTGGCAAGAGCTCCAACGCAAATTCAAGTGCGTCAGAGCCCGCTGGACAAGTAGCTTTAGTTTGCAAGGACGGCGTGATTAGGGTGTTGAATTTGAGTTCACTGAAAACAGTCACTCAGGCGAGAGTTGAAGGGAAGAAGTTCGTCTCTGCGGCTTATTGCAACAGTAAGTTCATATCGTTTGCTGGATAGATCCTGATTAGTAACACGAATCTATAATTTATTTTCATTCAGGTCCAGAGAGATTGTGTGCATGCACGAGCGACGGCTCGCTTCACTTTTTCGTCACAACGGACGAGGAGGAATCCGTGGAGGATAAGGAGGACGTTGCAGACGTTACCATGATAACAACCGAAGAGGACACCAACGCAACTACGATCCCTAGCACGTCAACGTCATCCGTTTTTCAGTACGATTACAGAGTAGCGGATAAAAGAATAGTTTTTTTTTTTTAAAGTATTTCTATATAAAACATTGCCTTTCTCTCTTTTTTTCAGAGATCAGTTGATTGCGCACAAATTAAACTTATCTTACTCGGATTTACGTCTTTTGTATGAACTGACGCGATTCGACTACAACTCTCCCGCATACGGTGCTACCGTTCCGCCGTGCTGGAACGAGATGATGCAAGCTCAAAGGCAACGTCTTCACCCGCAGCATCTCCATCAATCGGAGGAGCAACACCACACCCGGACCTGGCGTTTGCATAACGAATGGTACGTGTCAACGCCTTGAGACGCGTGTATTCTGTTTTATCTCCTCATTAAAGCCGGGAATCCACCGGGAAGCTAAGCTATGCTACGCCATGCTACGTTTTAAAAAAATTAGCTTCAATACATACTTATGGAACCGTTTCCATAGCATAGCTTAGCTTAGCTTCCCGGTGGATTCCCGGCTTAATTTCCTACATCGTAACTTTCATACGTAGGACCACTTGGGACGAGCACGTGTTCGAGTTAACTCTTCCCCGAAGCGCGGCGGGAAACATCGGTCACGTGGACGTGAGGTTCAGTTTGCATCCTGTTTGCCAGGAGCTGCCAACAATCCAAATTACTCTGCTGAAGCAAAATATTCGGATTGGTAAACACAAGTCTCCGTTGACTTCAGTGGACGAAAGAATAGATTTTAACATAGGTAGCGAGCAGAAGGGGGAGAACCCGGTAGTGACAGAGGAGTATCAGCGGCAACACAACACGGAGATTCTATGCGGGCCGATCGATTTGCATCGTTGCATGGATCTGTCTTACCGTTCTGGTTGCGTTACACTGACTAGTCCGAAGTTGTTCCGATCCAAAGTCAGGACGCTTCTTGTTCACATCAAGGCTCTGATCGATCCAACGAAAGATAACGTGAGTGTTGCCAATGAACGTACGCGTTCTATAAGAATCTAGAATTTTCTACGAACGGAGGGAATATTGTGTATCCACTTTTAGGCAACTGCGAAAGCGAAAACAAACGTGTCGGACAACAAACCTCCCACTTCGAAAAAATTGAGGATAGTCGCGGCAGTGCGTCCGGCTATTCCTGGTAGTATTGTTGAGCGATTCGTAGAAGGTCCAAACAGTAAGAAATTAGATTGTTATATTGGTAAATATCATTTTTCTTATTGCTTCGAATCACACGATTCTTACTTTACGACTCATTCTTTATGTTGCTTGTTATTTCAGGTTGCGATTGGATACACGAAATATCGATTACTGTTAGAACTGTGTATCCTACCAGTATACCGAACGAAAGAATGCAGCGTTGTGTTATGTTGGAATCAAAAGCTTGCTTTGATAATTTATTGAAAGTGGCTTGTTTGGAGACGTCTGACAAGTAAGAACACTTTTCCCAAACGTTCCACAAATGATTACAAGCTTACAAGGGAAGATTTCGAATTCGAAAATTAAAAAAATTCTGAAAATTTGTGAGTATGCAGGGGATTTTCCGATTTTGTTTTATAACTCGCGAACTGTAAGAGATAAAAAAAAGTTTTAAGACAAAAGTTACTTCTTTTACTTAAATCTATCATTTGGTAGAAAAATTATTTTACAGTTCACGAGTTATAATACAAAATCGGAAAATAACCGGATTTTCAGGGGTGAATTACACCCCTTTAGAGTGATTTTGAGCAGTAATAAAAAATTGCGTTGTAATCAGGAGGAAATTCCCTACATATTCACAAAGTTTCAGGATTTTTGGAATTTCCGGCTTCGGGATGTTCGCTTGTTAGATGTATATGGAATTTTGCTAGATCATATGTACCGATCGTTCGTGTTACAGATCCCCCAATGGACAGTCATTAGCGCTTGATATTCTCGTGTGGATAGTCTTTGTTAGATTAGCGAGGCTGCGCAGCTGTCAAAATAATGCCGAGATAAAAGCTTTTCAGTTGGAAACGATTCGTTCCGTGCAAGCACGATTACCAAATTTGCTGCGAACTTGCCTTTTACATGCCGGTCGGAGTATAGCGCACAAATGTATAAAATTAATTACGCTTTGCAGCAGGTGAGTGAACGAGTAAACGCTAGGCGGATCGAAAGGGTGTACCAATGGAATCTGACATTCTTAACGTTGTAAATTTCTTGCAGTGGTTTTTATAACTTGGAGGATCCTCCATCCCATTCCTTCGACGAAACCCTGGTTTCTGTTTTGGTAACGTTGTTACCATCGGTCGTGGAAGTTCAATGGGCTGGCTCATTGCGGTGGTTACAGTTGTTAATTACTAGAGTATTACCGCTAGATAGAAATCACAGCATTGCTCAACAGTGTGTCACTCTAATACAACAAATAGCCGCTGAAATATCAAATCGAGTAAATCCTTATCATTTATTACTCGCGACGAGGTACAATCGAGCTTTACAGCATAATTCATACATATTTTGCCACGAGCCACGCTAGATACCAAGGCATTGAATAACTTTGTGTCGACAGGTTCGGATTGTACAATACTCCATTCGAAACAGAACTGTTCGACTTAGAACCGCCGATGCCCCCGAAATACAGCCCAATACCTGCTACCTACGTGTCAGCTGTATCTAACGACTACGCGGAACTGCCAACTGCTTCGTCGAGTTCAGTGTTTTCTCAGGATTCTATTGATTTGAGGGACCTACTTACACTGCCTACACACCCAGCTAGCGAACTGGTGGCGCCTAGCAAATTAAAGGCTTTATGTACTAATCATAATATGAAAGGACTCCTTGAGGTAATGCATAGATACTCCGACGCATCATAACATCCGTATAGCACTTGGTAATTAAGAAAATTTTTTGGCACAGGTGGAATCTCTTCACTTTACTTGTCACTCCGCCT
Organism: Andrena marginata; assembly: GCA_963932335.1. Lineage (NCBI taxonomy): Eukaryota > Metazoa > Arthropoda > Insecta > Hymenoptera > Andrenidae > Andrena > Andrena marginata. The sequence continues at coordinate 10,809,886 of OZ010661.1, forward strand.
CCGACGGCACCAAGATGGAGAAAGTCGATCCATGTATGAGCACGACTAATATAGGTGCTCCCCTTTACGATAGTACGACTACAAACAACAATGGGGTACCTGATATCAAAACCATTCCCCATACTTACGTAAGTCCTTCCACGAGCAATTTGTTTGATCCTTTTTTTTTTATACTAGTGCATCGGGGGTCTCCTTGCGCCTTTTCTGTTTCTACTTTTTTTTTTCTCTCCCGTTAAATTCTTAATCTATAAGCTAATATCGCAAAGTGACCGTGCTCGTATTGGCGAGCAGAAAGAAATGTTTATACTTGAAAAGCTGACCACGGTAAAGTAGAGAGCTGGCAGTCGAACAGTTTCTGCTAATTTCAATCGACGAAACAGTTGGAAGCTGTTACGATTGTTTAGAGTTGTACAGTAGGACACATATGGTATAGATGTTCTTTCGAATGGAAGTAACACAATCCATATAGAAATCATTGTACATTGTAGAACTTGGATGCTGGATCGGTAGGACCAGATGTTCAGGCTAAGTCGACACCTATATTAAGCGATCTGCTTAGTCTGTGTACAGGAAGAGCGTTAAAGAAGCCAACTCCGCAACTGATATTCACACCTGACGATCAATCAGACTGTGACGAAGCTAACGACATGTCTGCCAACAATCAGACATGGCATAATACGCAAAACGACATGCCTAATTCGCATATATTAAGTTCTACTGTAATGAAAGAAAAGTCGTCTGTACAAAGTATCGGTACTACTGTAAACAAAGTTGAAGACAGCAATCCTAAAAAGGTAGACCTACATAGATGAGAAGTTGCACCGTTCCTATTGTTTTTTTTTTCTATTTCTGTTTCTCAGTTCGAGCGATTTCCTGCCTTTTAATATGGATTTTTATAGCTTTATTAATATGCTGTTTATAACTGAGTTTATATGATTTCGTTTACTGTCGCCGGGCACACAGCTAGATACACGAGATGCAACTTGCATGGAAGCCTTTGGAACACTTTCATACCATATATTCGATATTTGGTGTTGTTATTTTCCGCCCGTATCACACGTGTCGCACAAATTTCATTCACGAGATCCGTCGATCGCAGGCGCGACGGAGAGACAGTAATTCGATTAGCCACGGAGTCAGGATTTCTACTCTGCCGAATTCGTTTCGAATTAAGAGCTGCGTTCACTCGTCTCCACTGTTTTAAGTTTGCAAGTGGAGCACGGTTTCTCGTTTCCTTTCGTACACTGGCTTTGTTGATTTCATTTAACGAAACCAAGGTAGATCGTCCTTTTGTTTAATGCTTTTAACGTGAAAGCGTGACACACGTATTCCTTTACTCTATTGTGGTACTTTAGGTAACAGTTTAACAATGACCGGACGAAGGCAATCTCTTCAGATTACCATGATCCGTTTAAAAATAAAGTAGAAGTGACGTAGACTGTCGATAGTTTTACCGAAGGTCTGTAAAAGGGTTGATAAGTGTTACTTGTATGCGTTACAGCGAGAAGATATCACGTTTCCGTGGGGGAGACTACTGTGCTGGCCACCTCAGCAGGTGTTGGTGGTGGATCGGATGCATTCTGGCGCACGTCGCTTCATCATCCTCGATTTCGGCTCACCTATATTACTTACGGACTTGATGATTCCTTGCTGCAGCGACTTGGCATCGTTAACCGTAGACATATGGACCACGAGCGAGTTCGACGGCACGCGTCTCATAGTTGCTGGTGATATCGGAAGCAAACCATTATTAGTGAACGATCTTCAACCACCGCCTGTCTGTAGATATCTGAAGGTCCGCAACGATACATAAATCCTTGCCCGAATTACGTAACAAATACCTTTCACGGTAATAACGAAGTACTTTATTCTTCCTAGATTACAGTGATAGGTCGATACGGAATGTCCCCGACTATATGCAAGATGCCATTAGGAAAATTCTATGGACACATGGTGGTGTTGCCAGGAGAGGATTACTCGGAATTGAATAACGCCTCACCGATTTTTGATAATACCTCGGATCCTACTGTACGAGCCACCATCGATACACAGTGCAATATCTTGTCAGCTCTCGCGGAGGATGTTCAGTGCAGGTATCCGTCGCAGGATAATCTTCGTTGAACCTGCGCGCGTCATTGCTAACGCGCCATTATTGTTTCAGATTTAGCTTAGCTACTGAACGATTGAAGAGCCTACTGGATCCACTATTGTGTTCAGAAACCACTAACGTGATGCACATGCAGTATTACCTCTGCTATAATAAAATACAGAATGAAACTAGGGAGCAACCGTCAGCAAAAATATTAGCTATCTACCAGGTAAGTTGAGCTGAATTTGTAGACAGTATTTTAGGTAGCAGCAGTATGGAAATTGTATACGCTGTATGTTACAGGAGTGTATAATGTTCCAACATCAATTGAATGTTGTGCGGGGTGTGTGGAGACGATTAGAGTCGTGGAAAGGTTCTCAGAACATACCGACGATGACTTTGGCGAACGTACCTAGCGATAAACTGCGAGTCCTCGGGGAGACCTTACTCGACATTCTTTTATTCACAGTTTACGAAATCGGCCCCGTGTCAAGTGTACGTATTTTATATTTCTTTCTCTCTTAACGGGCTATTCTATTTTTAAAGATTTTTTTTATCGATAAATACAACATATAATGGAAGAAATCTTATGGGAATTTATTAAGCTACTCTTATATTACACAAAGAAAAATTGAAAGGATTTTTTAATCATCAAAAAGAGGCTTATCTGAAGTTTTCATTATGTTATATTTACTGAGAAAAAATCTTTAAAGGTAGCTTAATTTTTTGGCCGAGCAAAGCAGCTCGGACTCCTTGACTGAGTGCCAGGTGTGCATCACAATTCTTCAGGGCGTGCTTTACATTTCTCTAGATCCCTGTAACGATTTGCGATGTCTTCACACCAGCCGTTTGTGAAAAGCTGTTCCACTCGATTTGCGTGGTCACGCCAGCGCCGCGTTTGCAGCTGTACGCTGTTGCGCTTTTAGTACGTATGGCTGGCCACCAACCATGGTGGGGTAATTTCCTGTCTAACACTTTGATCAATCTTTATTCGTCGTCGTCCACGCACATATTTCCTCAAGATAGGTATGGCACTGAATATTTCAAGCGAAGTAAGATCGGTACAGCTTTAAGTATGTACCAGACGAATAACCATTCTTATTCTTCAATTTTAGAGTGTTCATTTTGCTAACATTTCTGGGACGTAAATCACTGATTGCCGGTGTGAATAGATCTTCGATGATAGACGCGATGGTTCGCACGTTAGGCAAATTATTGGCACCGTTGTCGAACGCTCAAACTTCTAGCACGAATCGCTTGGATGTGACTCTGATCGGCTGGGTGCTGCTCTTCTTGTCAGTGTGCTTGGACACTATAGCGATACCGCCGCCCAGTTTGGAAGCGAATAGCGAGAAAACTAGAGAGCAAGGTACGCGGTGTATTTCGTGTTAAAAGAAAGTAAGCAGTACTTAATAGCTGAGAGTAAAATTAATATGTGATCTTTGCGATACTTTAAAAGGTCTGCTGTCCCGCTGGGAGTTTATACAAGGAGAATCTGCGATGCATAGGAAGTATGGTAGTGCCAATCGATCCCCTGCCTCTTGCAGTTACCGTAAGAAAGTACAGAAACGTTTAACGCATCAGAAACAGCAAGTTCAAGATCTGAGGCAGGCGAAGAAAGCGCTGCATACATCGTCGCAGGTATGAACTCAAGCCCGCCGTGTATTCTCTAACAATGAAGAGCGTAGATACTGAAACGTATTAACCGACTTTATAGACAAATATTACGGGCATTATTACGAATCTCTCGTCACAGGCTTCCTTGGGCGCCATTGAAGCGGACGTGGTAGTGAAGTCGCACGAGCGTTTCTTGAAAAAGACATTAAAACAACACTCGGCCAAGCATTTCAAAGATTCTCTAAGTATCCGACGGAACGAGGCGCAGCACATTGCGCACAGCTCGCGCACCCAGCCACCGCCGAACCCGAGGTCGGTAGCTAACAAAATTGCTCGTGCAACTCTTGCGTTTCGCCTTTCGTAACGTCTCTTTTCTGTTCCATAAGCTCCAGTAAGGCAGAAGTGATGGACGTGGACGTCGAGCATATATCGAACTTGTCGCACCAACATGTTCTACCAGTGGCCCGCGGGCTTATCGCTCTCATTTTATACAATTCCGCTAACGTAGATATGTTCCTGTTAGCCTGCAAGGTAAATAAACACCGCAACACTCTCTCGATCCTCGTTCTTTTCGTCGTAAAGTGCAACGTATACTTCATTTTACTTACAAGATATTTTTGAATTACGATGATTAGTTTGTCAGTACCTCTTGAATATGTATTAAACGCTTAGTGGCAATCACTTTACGATTGAAAGCATACTAGCTTGTAGAAATATTTCGCGACTAAAAGGTATGGTTGTGTGACCGTCCACGCTTTCCACAAGGCAACTCGTTGAACTGTTGAATTGTTTGCCATATAGGTAGTGGCTAGGCTAGTGATATCTACACGTCCCGCAATTAGCTTGTGCGAGCTTATGAGTGAAGAACAGCTGTTAAAATTAGTCAGACTGGCGACTGGTACATCTGACGCCGCGTGGTCCTCGCACGCTGTCTCCTGCTTGTTGCAGGACTTGCTAGAAGGTACAGTAAAACTTTCTTCACTGTGCAAATGGTTCTGGCACCGTCGCGTACACCTTGTTTTAACTTTGCATTAATCTTCCGCAGGCGGTAAGTTGTTCCCGAAAACCAGCCACGAGGGAAGCTCCTCGGAGGAGAGTTACGAGACCATAGCTTCGGAGAAAAGTGCAACGGCGGAGGATGAATCTTCCGGCGTGGTTGCCGGAACAAGCAGCGCCGCGGTTACTCTTGGCAACGACGAGGGATTCGCAGAGGGCGAGGGGGAAGAGGATGCCCAGGACAGCAGCATAGTGGCGTCGGCAGCCACTTCAACGTCAAATTCTAATGGGTTCCTGCCTTCTCTTCTGGAGTCCGACGACAGCGAGCTCGAAGACTTCTTGGATGATATTTTAGAGCGCGGCAGGAACATGCTAAAGAAGGGCAATCCGATGTCTAAGATGATGTCCAGTTCTGGGTAGATGTTGTAGAATATATACGATCGCTTTTCGGAAGCAATTCAATTAAAGGAAACACCGAACTAATCGAACATTCTTACAGTATTTCTTTAGCGATGGACGCGAGATTAGAATACGGATTGGAAATGGGAACGGAGACGTCATTGAGAGTCTTGTCCACCCTGGGCATGTACAACTTACCTCAGAGTATAAATGCCACGATACATGTGAGTTAACAATATTATTTCTTTTTATACCGAGTTTGCGCGTATTCCGTTACCTGTTAAATCTCTATCGCCTTGCGACAGGTACCAACGGAATCTAGCCGATGCTCCCAGCCATCGTCGAGCAAGGTTGACTCCGGTTGGAACGATCGGAATCAGGATGTTTGGAACTCCTCCGACACAACATCTTCCAGCTTATTAATGCTGACCAGATGTTTCGACCAAATATTCACAGACATATATCTGCAGGTGAATTAAACTAATCTGGCAAACAAGATTGCATTCCCGGGACTTCTCATTATTCCGCAATGCACGTAAAATATCATTTGTGTTTTTCTAGAGCGCGGGAACGAACCTGGAATTGGTTCTCCAGCTATGGTTGACGTTGAACGTGGATGCCTCCTCGGCGCAATCTACCTCCACGTATCACTATAATCCCTCAGTGATACCGGTTATACCATTGAGCGCCACAACTATCTCGAATCTCATCTCTGCACTGTCCTGGTATGCATACATACAATTCGCCTGCGTTATTCCTCGATCGAAGGGGAGGAATCACTAAACATGAAATTAATTTGCAGGCATCCAGGGGTGTCGCTACGAGCTTGGTGCCTCGCACTCCGGTGTCTGGCTCTTGCAAGTAACCAACCGTTACAAACTGACGCTGCGGAAGCTACGAACAGCAGGCAGTCTCTGGATGGTCTAGGTCTCTTAGGCGGAATGGCTGGGTGCATTGTAAAGGACCGTAATATAGGTCCAATGCTCCTGCGTCTACTCTCTGGTAGCGGGTTAAACGTTAACGCCATGGATAAACAATACATTATGGTATAAGTCCTTCGAGATATCATACTTTTCTAAAATAATGCGAGACGCGGTTCAACATGCTTGATACGTGATTTTCAGGCTGGACTCACGGTGTGCGAAGCGCTGCGAGATTTCCTAATTCGATTGGAGATCAGAACCGGCGTATATAAACCCGGCAGCTCGTTAGGGAATGCGTGGAAAGACGTGTTGCTGTGGGTGGTGTACCAGCTAGTGCAGCCCGGTGGCGCGCTCTCCGCGAGGAGAGGGCCTTTAGACGTGCAGCACAAATTTATCACGCTTTTGACGTATTTGAAATTCACCAATACTGATTTGGAGACTGCGATGAGCGTAACGGAATGCGTTGGAGTCTTGGTTTTCACTTACGTCAGGGGTTCTGGAGGTAATTATTCGAGACACACGAAGCTTCGTGAGTATCCATGTACGAGTTTCGCAAATTGTTTCTTTTTGTTAACAGCCGGGGCACAGTGTGGCGGCACCGTCGATTTAGCGAATCCATCCGGTGGATTCGGCGGTTTGTTCGCTTGCGTGCTGGGCGGAGACACGAGGCAAGATCGTCCCGCTTCTTGGGATACCCTGGTCGTAGCTCTTATCAAACTAGTGTGTCGACTTATTCAAACTCCTCTGGCCAATGTACGTACCATAGTTGTTTAAGGGGACTAGGCAGTCGTAAAATCGATTTTTATTGCATTTTCCGAAAGTACTATCTTTTCTAAATAAAATGCCGCTTGGTTTATAGTAAAATTCGCAAAATTTTAGATTTGGCAGCTAAAAACGTCAAGCGGCAACCTATAGCGTCGCCTTTGCCCAGAAACTTTAAACGCGTTTTTCTCGAATATTTTTTTCTTTTCATTTTTCCTTGATTGCGAACGAATGGTGGTTCAGATCAACTTGAAAAAAATTACAGGATGTGTAAAACATGTGCCATTTCGGCGGAAACCTCTGATATGGTCCATAAAAATTTGAGATTTTCATAAAAAAAATTAAGAAGTCACGGGATTTTGGTAGCGCACTATCATTGTTTGTCTCCGGTGACTTCTTAATTTTTTTATGAAAATCTCGAATTTTTACGGACCATATCAGAGGTTTGCGCCGAAGTGGCACATGTTTTAAACATCCTGTAATTTTTTCCAAGTCAAATCTGAACCTCCATTCATTCGGAATCAGGAAAAAATTAAGAGAAAAAAATATTCGAGAAAAACGCGTTTAAAGTGTCTGACGCTATAGGTTGCCGCTTGACGTTTTTAGCTGCCAAATCTACAATATTGCGAATTTTATTCTAAACCAAGTAGTATTTTATTCAGAAAAGGTAGTACTTTCGGACAATGCAATAAAAAATCGGTTTTCCGACTGCCTAGTCCCCTTAAAGCGTTCCGCGTCGAACGAGCCATTTCGTAACATACATACTATACCTCTCTCCTTTTTATTCATAGAGTTGCTTGTGTCGATCCGACAGTACGATGCGAATGGATCATTCTGAGACAATGAGCGACATTAGCGGTTCGCAAATGAAAATGAACATTTCGCAGACCGACGAGAGCAAAGTGGCGGAGCAGCAGTCCTCCTCGCGCATGCAACAGTCCAGATCTAGTAAGCCTCGTACACGGTGTGTTGCAAACACTGGTAAGTATAGAAATGCATGATATTTCTATGTCCGAACCCGAATATTAACTGCCACACTCGTTTACATTTCAGTGCTGCAGCACGAGCCTACAATGATGCGTTTATTGGGAGCTCTGGGGCACAGCACGGGCTCGTCGCTTGCCATGCTTCTGGGCGATAGCGCTGGAGCAGGAACAGCGACTGAACTCGGCGATCCAGCTTCGATACCGGACGCCACGTTCCAACTCTTGACTACCCTCACTAAGAAAGCGAGCAATCGTACTTTGGTTCTCAATCCGCTTTACCAGTATCTCTCCTCCTGTAAGAATCATTATCATAGAAGCGTTCGTGTGAAAATAGTAGGAGCTGTTTTAAATACACATATTTCCTGTGCTTTTCAGCGTCCGGACAAAGAGATCAGGATCGTCAACTGGGCGTCATGCAACTGTCCGAACCTCTTCTCTGGTATATCTTAAGGGTCCTAGACAACGAAGTGTCGTTAGCAATGTTCACGGCGATGGGTGGCGTGAAAGTGCTCTGCGAGAACTTAGTAAAGTCGAGCAGCTGCGGCGGTAACAGTAACTCCACTTCACCTGGCGTGATCGCGTTAGTGATGGAGCACCTTTCGAATACCCCTAACGTAGTGCTAGCGGATTCCACGGCCAGCAAGAAGTCCGCGAACACGCTGGAGACCTACGAAGACGGATTGCAGAATTTCGCTCCTCTGGGCACGATATCTTGGTTGAATCCAACAGCGCAGTCGGCAGATGTTCTCATACAGCACGCCACCCCTCATAAGCGAGCGAGAACAGCCGCGTGGGTGTACCATTGCTATCCCGACGAGGCTTGGGTCGATCTGACGATCACTTGGCCTTGCGCTATATTGCTGAGAAAGATCGAGCTGCAACCGCATCTCACGTCTCTAGCGAGTAAGGCAAATTAATGTTATATTAGTGAAAGCATGGCGCGGCAGTTAGGCGCTCTATACGTTAACATAATTTGCGCGTCCATAGCGTGCCCGTCAGCTGTAGCCATCGAAGTCTCGAGGGACCGTAACAGCCACTTGACACCTGTCTGCCCACCGATGCCGACAGCGGGCTTGACGTTCATACGAATCACTTTACCGCAACCGGAGGTGGCGACCACTGTGCTTGTACGATTGTACAAACCCCGGGACTCGACGAATATAAGCCTAAGTCAGATCAAGCTGTTGGGCACGACGGCGTTCGGTGAAATAAAAACCAGCCACGACACGATAGACGAAGAGCAACTGACGAAGACCAGGTAATTCCGTTTGCCGATACAAAGAGTACGACGGGATCGATGGGATCTCGAACGATCTCTATTCCGATGGCTCGCTCTACCGAGAAACGAGCGTATACTGAATGATGTTTATTTGTAACGTATCTGTCCAGCTTGGGTTGGTTGCGATTGCTGCATCAGTGTCTGTCCGTGAGCACGTTGAACAGCAATCTCGCTGTTAAGGTGCTTAATTCTGCGGCTTCGGTCGAAGGACTGGTTGAGGCATGCTGTAACCTACTGTTACTCCCAGCACCGTCTCTTTTTACTCCCAATCTAGAGAGGGTTCTATTACAACTGGGCTTGCACTCTCGAGAGCTTGGACTTCGCCTGATTGGTCTCTTACTGAACAACAGGTCCACCCCTTTCTTCCAAGGTATCGCTTTTCTCCCTGGGATCATTCCTTCTTCGTCCGATGGGCGTACACTTCTTAGCTCCCGAGTAACTAATAATCTACCTCATTAACGGATTTTGTAGGCGCAGTGACTACACAGGAAACATCCACTGTCCAGCTGGTGGTTGAACTGCTTCAACAGCTCTGTTCGATTCAGGACTCCTGCACGGAAGCTCGTATGAACGCGATGCTTTCGTGGCTTCAAGCATCCGCCCTGAGCGGAACGTCTAGACCTAGCAGTAGCCCTAACAGCATTAGTCCGCCCGCCGTGTACATTCATTGCGTGTCATCCATCATTTGGAAAGCTCATCAACAGCAGAATCTTAACTACGATCTGCAAGCTCTCTTAACGGATGAGCTTTTCAAGTAAGCGACCTTCCGCGGCGTTGTCCCTTTTTCTGTCCCCGGCAAACTGTAAACGCAAGATATTCACCCCGACAGCGCTCTGTACCAGTGGACCCTCACGCTGGGGACTGGCTCGGCTCTGAAACAGGCGATCGACTCCGCTCTGTGCGCGTTCTGCTACGTGAGGCCGACGCTGTTCCCTCTGCTCTTGCAAAGAGTGAGAATCCTGGTGCCCAATTTGTCCACCGATCACTCCGCGTCTATATCCGACGATCGCAAGGAAAGGAGCGGACAAACGGACGATAGGAAGAGCGAAATCACAGCCGAGGAATGGTACTGCCGCTACGTTCTGTCAGAGTACAAGAGATTGAACTTGACCGAGGGACAGCTGCTGACCGTCGCTGCGGCGGCAAGGTCCCCGCCTGGTATCCAGCAGCTGATCGATTCAGGGCTTCCTGCTCTGCTGACGGCAACGATTATTGGTAAGCTGTCGCCTTCATGTAACTAATTAACACGGAGCGCAGTTTGCTGGAAAACTAGATCCCTTTGTACAGATTTCTGCAACTTGGAAGAGGCGCGGCGACACCAGCAACGGATCAGGAGGACTTCAATGGAGGACAGTTACCAAAGCAATTCCATGGGAAGCGTTGGTTTAACGGATAGTGATAAAGCTGGAGAAACTTCCGCACAGACCAGTAATCACTTTGGTATATTTATACGTTTTTGGTATTTGTCAGTCCTGCAGGCTTCGCAGATGGAATAATTGCAATCGTTGCGTAGGTGGCCTGAACATGGCGGAACCAGAGAGTATAGCAATGGTGTTGGAATTTCTGACGCTCGTGTGCTCCGAGGGGAGAATGCGCGATTGGCTTGGGAAAGAGGGACGTGGATTTTGGTTACCACTTCTTTCGCTTCTCAGCAATCGACCTGTCGAAAATCCATCCGTGTCCTCGCTGAAGTAAGGCTGCTTTACAACTGTCGGATAATTAAGATACTGAGGATGCTTTTATGCTTTACAGATGCTTGAAAACCAGCGTGTCGTACGCCTCGCTGGAGAGTGCCATGATCAAATTTTTATCCAGGTGTTGTTGGTGTCACCTGGAGAATCAGAAGCTTTTAGCTGAATTACTGACCGATGTGATCTCTCAACAACGAACAACCTCTAGTAAGCCTCTTCCATTTAAGGAGTTACACCACTTTCGAGCGTAAAAAAGTAGCTGTCTTTAAATTTTATTTTAAAGAAATGGTGAACACTTGAAGAAAAGAGTATAAAAGTGTCCGTAGCAAAGTTAGTTTTGAATATATCGCAAAACCGCTACATATATCTTTAGATCGTTAAATTGTAAAGATCCTCTCAAATTTTCAAGCGTAACGAATGAAAATTGTAGAAGCTAAGCTGCCCACCGATTGTGAAATCATAATTTCGAGAAAAACGCATTTAAAGTATTTTTGCGACTATAAATTATCATTTAAAGGAACAAATTTCATCCACTTTCAAAGTAGTGTAACTCCTTAATCCCCAACGTTTCATGGACTCCATGTTCTATGCAATGCTTTGTTCCTTTCGTTGAACAGACACGCGATATCTGCACGGAATCTCTGGTTTCACGAGGCGATTGATTCTGCAATTGTTGCTGGAGGGTGAGAAAGTGTTGGTATCCGTAACTTCGGAGGCACCTATGAAGGTTTCGAACACGGCAGCCAATTACAGTATGCCATCTATGCCTCCGCATCCGGCTCATCCTCTTGGTCACTATCATCAGCTACTGTACATGTCCACGCAGTCGACAGTGGCGGATATATTGCAACAAGTGTCTGGTAAGCTTTCCCGACAAATCGTCACGAGAATTTTGGAGCACTTAAGCGACAGGAAAAGTAATCTTTTCCTGTCCGTCCATAGGTAATTGGCTTCTACTGCTGTTACCAAACACGTACAAGGGCAACGAAGCTGGGTCGGCTACTAATCGCTCCAGAGAGCTCTGGGAGTCCGGCATGGCTCACATAGTAGACACTCTCAGCGTAGCCGCTGGAAATACAGCGAAGGACAAAAGAGCTAAGGAGGCGTCCAATAGGTCACAGGCTCGAGGGCCTGCTGTAAGGAAGCCGCGACTAAATTCTGGTAAATTCTATTACTGTCAGTTCGATGGCTTAGTGCGGAAATATTGTATGTTCACTTTTAGCGTTTAGGGATATACAACGAAGAAAAATATTATTTTTGACAGATTTTTGAAGTAGATATAAGTGTGATTTTTATACAGCATAAAGAAACGGTCAAGAACTATTTGTTGAAAATAAAAATTCAAATTTTACAAAAGGTGTATTTCCAATATTTATGCACTAAGCCATCGAGTTGCTGTATTAGTAACGTTACGTAGCGCTGGTACAGTAGATTCATGTGTCCGAAATGTTTATTGACAGAAGGATCATCGAACTCGAGCCAACAACCGAGCACCACTGTACAACCGAACCCCAGCACTTCCAGCAATCAGCAGTATCTGATACATTCGTCGCGCCCGAACGCCCCGTTGCCGCCACAACTGACCATTGCTCAGCTCTTAGCCATCGCCGAGGACAGCGGGATATCGTTGTCCGAGCCTTGTCTGCACCTCATATTGCGTCAGCGTAACAAAGATTCAAAAGGTACTCCATCCGACAAGATCGAATCACTTACGTCCTACGATCAGAGTTGGGCATTATTGGAATAAAAAATTATTGTTTAAAGTTATCAATCCCTAACTCTGTCTGCGACATGCCCATCTTCGAGGCTACAACACGTTTCATCTTTCAGAGGATCTGACGAGGCAAAGCGACAGCGAGTTGCTGAGTTATAGGAGCATAGAGAGCTCCTTAGGCGTGTTCAGCGCCGGCGGCGGTTTAGCGGTGCTGGCGCGGCACCTGCCATTAGTTTATCCGGACTCCAGAAGACCGCCACCAGTGGCGGATAAGTCTCCGTCACCAGAGCAAACGTACTCGGACTGGGTGAAGTTAGAGGACAGCGATGACATGTACGAGGTGGTGGAGGAGGGCGGCGCAAGTTCTTCCCCACGAGCTTCGTCTCCGGCTCCCTACGTACCGCCGCACTCCCTCGCCGCGTTTGGTCTGTTCCTCAGGCTTCCCGGTTACGCGGAGGTGTTGCTAAGAGACAGGAAGCGGGCGCAGTGCCTGCTGCGTCTCGCCTTGGGAGTGTCTGACGACGGCGAAGGCGGGGACGTGTTAACGTCTCCGTTGGCCGCGTCGCTGCCGACTCTACCGTTCCAAGTGCTGAAGCAGTTGCTGGACGCCACGCCACCGACCACCGACGACGGTCTGCTTCTTCGCAAGACGACCATCGAAGTCGGCGCCATGCTTCTCCTGCTCAACTGCCTGGCTATATTTACCCACCAGACCAGCCCGAGCGACAGCTCCGAGCAGAAAGTAGTTGGCGGTCAAGGAGTCGCCGGCCACAGCAACGACAACTCGCACCTGTATTGGGCAAAGGGTACAGGGTTCGGCACAGGTTCCACCCAACAGTCTTGGAACGTCGAGCAGGCGCTGCTGCGACAGAGGTCCGAGGAGGAGCACGTTACAGTATTATTGCAGGTCCTGGCGAGCTATATTGGGTCTGGAGGGCAAATGCAAAGGGAACTTCCAGCTCCTTTCCCAGATCTGTTAGCTCGCTCGTGGCTCCTGCCGGCCTTGTCCTCGTATCTGACGAACGACTCGGTGCTGGACATGGCGAGGCATATACCTCTGTATCGCGCCGTGCTGCAACTGCTCCGAGCCATGGCTCTGTCGACCCAGCTGGCTCCTCTGCTACTACCGCGGGGAGGAAAGTCTGGAGAATCGTCTGTCGTCTCTCTCCTCTCGAGTATGAGGATCTGCGTGGACTCGTACGCTCACAAGATAAACCGCACCAGGGGAAACAAGTCGAAGGCACTGTTCAAGTATCCGGACGACACTGAGCAGGACGAGGGCTTGGCAACGCTGATCCCTGATATTCAAGAAAGCGCTACCATAGTACAAAATGCCACCTTGAGATTGTCGGGGATCGAGGAGGACCTGCCTGGCCCTAGCCCAGCGGGACCGGAGCTTCCTCTGCGCTCGATCGAGCAACGATACTTGGAAGTTATGAAGAATCTGCAATTCGGTGAGAGGATTATAAATCCGCATTCTTGTATTTTTCTCTGGTGTTTATAGATTGTAAACGTTTGGATGCGCCCCATTGCAGATACCTACGAAATGATCACCGAGAACCCAGAGGTCGGTGGGTACAAATTCGTAGTCTCGTATCACTTCGAGTCGAACATGAGGGCTGCAGGCGAGAGGAGCCACCCCACCAGGGTGAAGAGGCTGGCGCAAGAAGCCGTCACGTTGTCCACGGCGTTGCCTTTGTCGTACAGTAGTAGCGTGTTCGTTAGATGCGACGCGGACAGGCTGGACGTGATGAAGGTATATTTTTCTCTACTTGCGGCGCCATTACATACTAGGTCTGGGGCTATTCGAATGATTTAATATTCGAATATTTTACAAGTATTCGAATGCTACGAATAAACTTCGAATATTTGAGCATTCGAATGTTATTATTCGAATATCATTCGAACAGTATGGTGTGAAGTGGGTCAAAATTAGCTTACAAGATTTCACCCTGACAAATGAACCTAGAGAACTTGATTTATAATTGACACCATACTATTCGAAAACAGCAGTATTCGAATACTTAAATATTCGAATGGTATTCGAATACTTGAATATTCGAATGGTATTCGAATACTTGAATATTCGAATGGTATTCGAATACTTGAATATTCGAATTATATTTGCCAAATAATTGAGCAACTGAAGTATTCGAATATTCGAAACCAAAAAATTCAACAAATAGTCTCAGCCCTATTACTTACGAGGGATGATCCCCAACCCGGAAATTCAAAAAATTATGAAATGTTGCAATTTCTTTTGCTGCTCAAATTTACTCTTAGGCCGGCTATTCCCCGATTTTGTGTTATAACTCGTGTATCACTTTTAGGAAATGATAGTCCTAATTAAAGGAAGTCACTTTTGTCTGAAAACTTTTTCTATCCTCTACAGTTCGCGAGTTATAACACAAAGTCGGAAAATAGCTGTTTTTTTCGCTTAGAATGAATTGGGGCAGTAAAAAAATTATATCTTCTATATATCCCCAGTTTCATAATTTTTTGAATTTCCAGTTTCGGGTTCTTCTCCCTTACTCGGTACATGTAAGCCCTGAAAATTGCACGTCTTTGTTCCTTCAGGTGCTGATAACAGGGCCAGCAGAAACACCGTACGCGAACGGTTGCTTCGAGTTCGACGTGTACTTCCCCCCGGACTACCCCAACAGCCCGATGCTAATAAACCTGGAGACGACCGGTCGGCATAACGTGCGATTCAATCCCAATCTGTACAACGACGGCAAAGTCTGCCTGAGCGTGTTGAATACCTGGCACGGTCGGCCTGAGGAGAAGTGGAATGCACACACTAGCAGTTTCCTTCAGGTAGTTAACGGTTGGAAGAACGCCACCGAAGACTTGCGCGACATTAATACACCTGTTCGTTCATGAAAACAGGTGTTAGTATCGATACAGTCGCTGATCCTGGTGTCGGAGCCGTACTTCAATGAACCGGGGTACGAACGATCACGAGGCACGACGAGCGGAGCTCAATCTAGTCAAGAGTACAACGCGAACATTTGTCAGGCGACAGCTAAGTGGGCGATGCTTGATAAGATTCGCAACCCGTGTCCGTGTTTTAAGGAGGTAACTCATACACCGAATCGTTCTCCTACTCTTCCTCCAATACCTGAACAATTTCTTTACCGAGTCTGATCTTACCGTCACAGATAATACACACCCACTTCTGGATAAAGAGACACGAAATCGTTGCACAATTAGAAGGGTGGATAAGGGACATGGAAATGCACGGGTCGGATCGCACATCTGGCCGCACTCTTTCCCTGAGCTCTTTAGCTTTAAGGGTAAGTGTCTTTCGATTCGATTTCAGAGGTAGACGAGGGAATGGGAGACGCACAATCACGTCCGTTTAATCTTTTTTTTTTTCAGAGGCACTATAGATTACTGAGAGAAGAGTTAAACAAACTGCCAACTCCCGAGGGTTTGGAGGACTTGGTAGAACCGCTCGCGTCGCCAGGCTCGCTGATAGAGCTGTCCGGGACCCCGGGCACACCGAACACGCCACCGACCTCGACCTCTACACCGATAAGCAACCCGATCGTTTCCATCAACAACGCCAGTGCCAGCAGCAATCACGTGCACCACGACATCGACACGGACGTTGAGATGAAGAAGATGGTTTCGAAAGTGTGTGAATAGCTAAAGGATGTTAATAGACATTGTTGGACATTTTGAAAAGTCTATATTGTTTGTGTTATGGCGGACAAGTGACGGACCGGCCGAGGGCGGAACGAGGTCCTAGTACGTACAAGTACGCTCGAATTTTCAGATGATTAGTCGGGCGGAAGGTTACGGTAACTTTCGGTTGTACGCACGACGATATCGATGGACGAGGCTGAAAATCGGAGGGATGCGAATGAACGTGGCGTGTCTGGTATTGTGAGAGGGAAAGCGATTGAGAGGGGAGAGAGAGGGAGAGACAGAGAGAGAGAAAGGAAGAGAGAGAGAGAGAGAGACGATAGAATGAGAGGAGCAAATGCGTACGCAGAAAGTGAGAGAAAGAAAGAGGGAGAAAACAGATAGACTGAATTGGGGAGAGATAGAGAGCGCGAGAGAAAGAGAGAGAGAGAGAGAGGATGGGACGGCGATTGGAAAAGCCAGTATGACTGTGTGACGAACTCATACGTAGTAGGTACTATCTGTGGCTACTGCTACGCTATATGTACGCTGCATTCTACTACTTCGTATTGCTATAAGTAACAACTGTTATTCGATATTTATTGTACGTGTTCCTCGTTTACGTAGCCGGTACCCCAGCTCGCAATGCGACCGACTTGAAACGACCACGCGTTACAGCGAGCTAGACGAATCCCGCGGTAACAGGCGAGACTGTGCACGGAATAACGATGCGAAATGCGACGTTTCGCGATCGGCGAAACGGTTTATTGGTATATCGCGCAAATGAGAGACCGCTCGGATATGCGACCGGTTAAAGAGCGTAGCTACAAGTTCAATATGAGTCGGTCGGATGATGCTGTCGGGCGTTTCAGTTTCGTTATCGGCCCCCCCTGTCAATTACGTTCACCCGGTTCGCCGCGGGATAATCGTCTCGGCCGTTTAGCTCGCCGTCGCATTGCGCCCGACTCGCGCGAGTACAGAGAACGAGACGCGCAGGTTGCCCCCCCCCCCCCCCCCCCCACAAAAACGCACGACGGCAGTTAGCACGCTCGCGGCGTGACTTTCATAATAATTATCTCGCAACGGCGTCGATCACGATTCCGTGTTGTATTTTTTACGGAAGACAACGCTAGGACGCGATCGGCTCGAAATCGATCGCATATATCTTTTCAACGCTGAACCATATTTCTCCTTTTTTTTTCCGGCGAGCACATCGGAAGAACGGACCGTTTTTACCAACCAGACCTTTTTAACGTAATCAACTTAACGACCCTCGTTACCAGCGACTACATACATTTCTGTTTGTTCTCTTTTCGAAGCATTTTCTTTTTCGTTTTCTTTTATCCTTTCCCAATTTTTTTTTTATCGACTCGAAGAGCGCCGATCGAAAGCGACGGCAAAGGGAAAGGAGGCGGATTGTACTCGACCCGATACACATTATCGTAGACAAGAGAGCAAACCGGCTCCGGGCATTCGAATTGTCCGAAGCACCTTTGCATTTGATATGGTAATTAAATAAAACAAAATGACAAAAAAAAAAGAAGGGAGGCCGAAGATGGCATTGAACGAAGACACGGGCGATCCTCTTGAGCACCCGGACTTGGATTCTCGGCATCGTACGATTAGCATTGTCCCCCCCCCCCCAACCCTTCTCTGTCAGCGAATAATTACGGTTAGCTGTAAAATTACGCTGGTTGAATTGCGCCGCCAGTATCGGATGATATCGTTCTCTCTGTAAATAATCGTCACACGAATAACTATACCGCATTACAAGTAAATGTTTGTAATTCCGAAGTAACTCGATAAATGCTCCGATGTAACGTATACTATTGCATGGATTCCTAAGCAATGAA
The DNA here is from genome assembly GCA_963932335.1 of Andrena marginata. NCBI lineage: Eukaryota > Metazoa > Arthropoda > Insecta > Hymenoptera > Andrenidae > Andrena > Andrena marginata. The sequence continues at coordinate 10,827,825 of OZ010661.1, forward strand.
CAAAGCGAAAAAAAAACACGTAAGACGATGTACGTGACAGGAGAACGTGTTAATAGTTATTTATAATAAACGATTATTACCACGCCAACATGGGTGTATGTCGCTGTGCATTAAGTGTAATCACCAATATCGACTGTTAGGGTCGGAGTGATAGCTTAAAGAGGCGCTAAGCCGCTTAAAAGATTTTGAGTCCCACTATACAAGGCGATCGCTTCAATGTAATGCACGATTTCTTAGGCATTTATTATAATTTGACTAAAAAGTATTTCTAACAAAAGTTAGATTTTAAAATTCTTCTGGTGCCTTAAACAGGTGTTTATTTTGCTTATTAATTCAGCACTGTCGACTGATAGAGAACGATCTACGCGCAGAGATTTCAACCCTGTGTTTGGACGATGTTCGCTCAGCTGGATCGCTGCCGTCGGCACACGCGGTGTAATTTATATCGAGCTTGCGCTGCTCGAAATTAAAAGAATTTGCAGTCTTCGGGCGAATTCGCGCGCCGATTTGTCACGGGAACCTACGCCGTCCTGTCCCGAACGGGAAAATGATCTTCCGCCGTATGTTCACGCAGCTTCCATATGTTACCGATCCCCCTTGGAATATGAAATTTTCAGAAATTCCGCGAAAGCACCGCCTGCTGAAGATTGAAAGTACTTTAACATCCTCGCATTCCGCTGGGGTCTCGTGGAAAAACGTTTCATTCGATCCTCGTTGGAATACCTTCCAATACTTCAGTGAGTGCAATTTTAACTGGTGCAGGGCTGGCGGGAGGATGGCTGGCAACCCTTATGCAAGAATGTTTTTAGCGCCCTTAGTTTGGGGCCCGAAATTTTTTCACCTCTTTCCTATTTATTTACGGAGTACAAAAAGAGAATTATATTTACATTTTTTTTTATGTGGGAGTTGGGTTCCTTTATTATTAAGCGTGCGATATCATTTTTTAGCACCCCTTTGCCTGGCACCCTGATGCAGCTCATACTTTGCATAATAGGGTCCGCCGCCCCTGAATTGGTGCATGAATTCTCAGAGTACGAGTACTTTGAAATTACAGAGAAATTAGATCGTTCTTAATCGGCATTGATAGCACGCTGTAGTTAAATATCTTGGGAGAATACTCTGCTGTTTCGCTTTGCTGCTCCGCTTAAAATTACGTGGATCCAGAGCGTGTAAGGGTTGCGTTATCGTCTGTGCGAGACTTTGAAAGGGGTACGTGGGTCGTCGAACTCTCATCCAAAGGCTGATTTGGAGATTTGGTGCCCCGTGGCTTACAATTTCCTGCCACCCTTTCCCTGAAATATCATCAAATATTTTATTAAAAGAGCCGAGACAGTTTCAAAATTAATTCAATATAACTCACATATCAGTTATTGCTAATTTGCTAGGTAAACAAGATGGGAATTGTTTTTAAAGTTGTCCCAAGCCTCCGTGTTTAATCTTCTTCAGTGTCTTTCATTCAAAATTTATCGCTTCCCAAAATTTGTCGCTCCTACAAATTTATCGCTCCCCAAAATTTAATGCTCCTCAAAACTTGCTGCTCCCCAAAATTCGCCGCTTCCCAAAATTTGTCGCACCCACAAATTTGATGTTCCTCAAAATTTGTCGCATCCACAAATTTGATGTTCCTCAAAATTTGTCGCATCCACAAATTTGATGTTCCTCAAAATTTGTCGCGTCCACAAATTTGATGTTCCTCAAAATTTGTCGCGTCCACAAATTTGATGTTCCTCAAAATTTGTCGCATCCACAAATTTGATGTTTCTCAAAATTTGTCGCATTCCAAAATTTGTTGCTCCCCAAAATGTCGCTGTCCAAAATTTGCCGCTCCCCAAAATTTTCCGCTCTAGACTGCAGCCTACTTAGCCTATATACAACCATGCTTCCAACCCCTCTTGTGGTCGTTGATGGTGCATGTGACAAGAAGGAAGGACTTTCTTCTGACAATCAACCTCTTACAATCGACTGATCCAAGAAGGGCGGGGAGCGATCATCCCCACGCGGAGGACACATCGATCATCCACAAATGGGGTGGATGCCCTCAATCTCGATCCTCTAAAATACCAAGCTCTCTGGCACACTATTTCCCCGTTCTACTGTACCAGTTCCTCCAAAGGGTTGTTCCCCGCTAAATGCACTGCATTCCTTCCGGCACGACGGAGCGTATCGCGTATTTCCTCGGATCGATAAGGGGTATCGACAGGGGGGAAAGGAAAGAGGGAAGAAAAAGGGTGGTACACGAGTACCAGGCGAGCGTCTGATTTATAACGCTCGTAGCCGTATCGCGGCGTGAAATTTCAGCCGTAATAGTGGAGCGGGGACGAATATGGCAGTTTCTATATCAAACGGCGGCACGTGCGCTCGGCCGGTTGCAGCAGGTGTGTGCGGCTTGCATCCACTCGAGAGCGCCTGCAGCCGAGCAGTTTCGTACAATTAAATCAGTGCCGCAAGCACGCCCGCCGCTAAACGCGCCATCGCACATCCGTAATCATTTTAGTAGACTTCGTTCACGGTAATTCCCGCCGACGCGACGCGACTTGTTTCGCGCACCCTCCGCCACCCCGTCGCGCCTCCGTGCCAGCGAATTTCGAGCACGTGGTGGGGCCACTTAAGCCCTTTTAGTCCTACATATACGTGTCTCTTGGGATGACAGAGTATTATTGCGTTACGCGTGCTTCTCGTTCTTGGAGACACATATTGCATGGGGAGAGGGCAGCCGCCCCTCGGGATTGAGAAAAAATCGCTTTTTTTAAAAAATAATCCTTATGAAGTTTATATTAAAAAAAGTGAGTATCTTTAAATTTCAATTTTAACCCTCCGCGATCACACCTTCTATAATCAGAAATTAGTCACACGGGGTTCACTTTACCCCAGTGTCATTTCTGAGTTATCATTTTCGTATTTTTGAATCTTTTAACTTTTCAGTGATAATTCGTAATATTCATACACTTAAGCTCTAATAGTCTTTTTATAGAAATGATAATTTTTCATATGATGAAATTTGTGGTTGAAAAAATAGTTGTGGAAAAAAGCGATTTTTTTTTATTAAAATTCATGAAATTTTTAAATTTCAATATTAAGGTTTAAAAATTCCGTAGAGCCGCGACATTTGGGCCCAAAAGTTGTCAGGGGTGCGATACACCCCGTGTGATCAGGAAGAGTTAAATTTTTAACTAAATTGGCGCTACTAAATGGGTTCAGTGGTTTTTCTTTACCGTCAGTGTTAAAAAGAGAAAAACTGTTAAACTGTTAAAACTGAAAAGAGTCTGCGGACGCCCATGCATGCAGGGGCCATCAACTTCCTGTGCGCCCTTTTTCAGCTACCCTTCAAGTTCTCCACACGTCCACACTGTAATCAAGTTAAGGGGTCATTCCGTTTCGCGCGCCGATAAATCCAACGATTTTCCGGAATTTATTTTGAAGAAATGGAATACAGTAATGGTATAAAACTGTTTTTCAAATATTCATTTTAATAAATGGCGGCTATTTAAAGTTGAAATCCTGATTTTTTCAGTAATAAATTATGCGACAAAATCAGGACTTCGACTTTAAATAGCCGCGATTTTTTTAAATTAATATTGTGGAAATTCCCTTCGTTAATCAGAGGATACATTAATATACTATCGAAATCTTTTTTGTTTTTTGATTTTAGATAATCAGGTTCCGAATGGCAATGCTCACCGCAAAACCAAATTTTTAAAAAGGCTTCTTGGATGTCGGTTGATACTTTATTATAAATGTAAATATTTTTCTGCAAAAAAATTTACAAATTTTCTTTGAATGTTGCTCTTCTAAGTGCAAAAAGTTCTGTAAAAATATATGCTTCCGCCTGACTACTTAGGTATAACCCCTTAAAGGGGAATCCTATTTTATAAGCTAAAAACATAGCAAAATTTAGGATTTTTTTTAAGAAACTCGCATTTCGATTCATCCGAAATTTGGACCATGTTTTTATGTATCCTTGAAAAAGTTGCAGTTTTTTTATCAATTTTTAACCATAAATATAGGTGTTACGCATCACGACGCGCAAAACTCGTCCTCCGCTGGTATGCGTGATATTTACCTTCCATGTAATCTGAAACAGAAAATTGAAACGGCGTTTTACTTTGTACATATGTAGCGTCAATTTGACGAACCAGAATATCGCTAAATTCTACACTCCTTTGTTACATAAGAAAATTGACGTAAAATTGATTGGCAAAAATTAAAGCTCCAGAGCTTTCAGTTTGAAAACTCTCCACACTGTTCAATAATTTTTTTTATTTTTTGCTGGTTCATCAATTTCAAGCTACATATGTATAAAAGAAAACTCCGCTTCATTTTTCTGTTTCAGATTACCTGCTAGACAAATATCATGCACACCAACGGGCGACGAATTTTGCGTGGCGTGATTTTCGATCAGGCCTAACTACTATATCTACGGTTAAAAATGAATAAAAAAAAACCAGCAGGTTTTTCAAAGATGCACCAAAACATCGTCCAAATTTTAGATGAATCGAATCGCTGGTTTCTTAAAAAAAAAATCCCTAATTTTGCTATGTTTTAGGTCAAATAATAGGATTCCCCCCTTAAATGAACGGAGCGGGAATGGACGGGCATGTAACTAGCTGATAATCGAAGATCGAACACACCTATACCATGATCGATGACCGATTCCCGTCAGGTCACGCCGATCAACTATCGATTTTCTGCGTGTCGCTCGTGACTCGAGGGCGAATTTAATTTTTAACGGTAAACAGATCGATCTCAATTAACGACGATAGAAATCAGCGTCGCGGCGTGACACAGATGCGTTGCAATGGGGAATGATATACCCGATGTTCCATTACCGACATTGTTACCCCTGAATCAAGTTTCCTCGCGTTCGAGCGGTTCGAAAATCGGTAACTTTTGGCCGTCCATTGAGAGTCAGGTAAGACGCGCGAGCGTGCTCGAGCCCGCGAAAATTCCATCGCAGGGAGTTGCTAACGGGACGCATAATGTGGAGGTTCGCGTCGAGCGCAGTGGGGGTGTTTTGAAAAGCCGTCGCCGCGGAGTGATCGAGTAGCATACGCGATCCCGACGGCGTCAGCTGCAGGTGCGTCGTTAATTGTCCTTCAGCTGTACTCCACCCTTGCCCCCCCCCCGTCCCCGCCCTGGTCGGATGACGCGTCTCCCGTTTAAATCGATGTTCCGTGTTTTCAATTAGAACGCGTCGCGGAACACGAGCGTCCGGGGGGCGGCGCCGGGGGTGCAAGCGGAAAGGTACGGAACGGTCAATAATTCCGAAAATCACGGCTGATCGTCCCGGTGAGACGCTTGAACGCAGCGATAAAGCTCGTTCCCACGCCCCCGTAATGCATTTCATATGTTACTACAAAACGGACGATCCGGGGGTAGTTTCATCGCGAAACGTGCCTGCGGCTTGAAACTGAACATTGTTCTGGGGTAAGGCTATCGCCGCAACGCAATTGCAACTTAACCGATAAAAAAATCACATCCAGGGCCTGATCTAGGATTTCCGTCGACCTGGGCAAAAATCATTTTGCCGTCCTTCAAATTTAATTACAGATAATTATTTTGAAATATATTATTTGATAGCGAGAGATATTTTTTGTAGGTAGGGGAGGCCGGGGTAGTTGATACATTATTTCCTTTTCAATTTTTTTCATTTTTATTTGAATTAATTACTTTGTAACAAATATGTCAGAATATACTTTGGTCTTTCCTCTTTAATATATAGTAAGAGAAAACTTCAGAAAATACATACAAAATGAATGAAAAAATGTTATTTGGACGAAGGCAAAATATATCAATTTACCCCACTGCGAGGCTAGTTGACACGTTATTCTGTTTTCAATTTTTATTATTTTTTATTTGAATTAATTACTTAATAACAGATACGCCAAAATATACTTTGGTCCTTCCTCTTTAATATATACTAAGCGAAAACTTGAGAAAATACATTCAAAACGAATGAAAAAATGTTATTTGGACGATCAATTTGGATGTATCAAAACTATTTACTTTTCCCTATATAAACGAAAACAGTTAAAAAACGATTGTTAACGTCAAGGTACACAGACGTACGCTGAATCGTAGTAAAGAATTGAACAACAAACATCACATATCTCGCTGAAATGGAGCTACATATATACGATGTCGAGATAATTCGTCTGTATCAACCTGCCCCTGTATCAACTACGCCCCGGTCTCCCCTATTTCTTAAATATCAAGAGCTTTGCCCACTTTTGTAACGTTTTTCCAAAAAGCTTGACTTTTTTCATTACTTTTCACTGATTTTAATTTTCCCTTTTCAGTCGAACCGATCTGGAACCGATCGCAATTGTACATATCAGTTTCTACTTTCTAGGCAACTGTTGCGTTGCGACGGTGGACGAAGGGCCAAAGCGGTGTCCGACCAAAACCGATCTCGCGATGTTCCTCTCTTTTTCAGACAGGTTCACGGACCACGGTGGCTGGATCGTGCGACAATGGGGTTCTCAAGGGAGGCTGGGATCCCCGCCGGACGACGCTCAGACAGGATTTTTGCCAGCCGTCCACCCTTCTGAAATGCCTAACGAGGCGATCCTAATGAAATGATCGCGTCAGCTTAAATCGACGTTCCGCGTCGATGTTTTATCTTAAATCGGCCTTTGAATCACGGCCGGCTGGCAAGAGAAAGGGACGAAGGGGGATGGGAAGGAGCGAGAAGGGAGAGGCGGGGAGGGGGGGAAGCTCGCCCCGCCGAGGAGTCGGCGATTTCGGCTCGCTTCAGTCTGTTTTTGTTGGATTTTAATCGATCCGCGGCGGTAACGCGTAATTCAAATAGGATTACACAAAAGCGGTTCCCGCTGGAGTGCTCGGCGAAGGGGACAGTAGAATAGTCCGGCTGCAGTCAGCCAACGAGCGCAAACTTTTCAATGGCCCCGGAGCGGAATTAATATCGGTGCATTTTCCTGGCGTTTCGCTCCGTTAAGTAAACAATCGTTCCGTAAATATCTGTTTTACGTGGAAAGCACGTCCGCGCTCCCCCCCCCCCTCTTCTACCCCCTCGCGGTGACGTCGAACGCGTTTCGTGTTTAACGTCCGTGAACGTCGCGGAAATTTAAAAGCGATAAACATCGCGGCGGGAACGAATTCCCAGCGGATAAGGTCCGGGGATATTGGGTGCAGCCGGGCTACATTGTTTCCATTTGTGAAATGTGATTGCGGGGTAGAAATGGCGCAGTGCACTGGTTCCCGTATGAAAGGCTTCGCCGTTAGATTCTCCGCTTGGAAGATAATGTGTTTAGAGATTAATATCGGCAATGATACGTCGCGATAGTAAGTGGAGACGTTACAAATGCGTGGACGTTTCTGTACAGTAGTGCGACTCAATCTCTGCCGTTCTTTCTGAAGAAGGGCGGGCATATAGCGCCGGGCAAAAGTATTGGGACACTTTTGAAACAGAATAACTGTCTTTAAAATTGGTCCAAACGACTTGAGTTTCTTTGAGAAGCTAAAAGGATTACTTTGCTCGGTGACGAGCTTCGTCGTTTCGAAAAATATTGCCATTGGTTGGAACAACGAAGAAAATAGTGAAGGTCGCTTTTTTAAGTTGTTTATCTGAGCCCGAAAATTTAAAGATCCCGTTGGTAGATTTAAGTAAGTTGCATGCATGCTGAAGATTTCATCCCTTTTTCACTTCTTCAAATAAATACTAAGTCATCCTGAACGTTTCAAGAAGTTAAAATAAATGTTCTTTGATAGAAAGTTCCACAAATCGGGTTTCTATTCACCTATACGAAGTTCCCCCTTAATACAGCCACTTTATCCTTTCTTCATCGGCGTTCAGCGGCGAGAATGCGAGGGAAATGCTGCGGGGAGAAAATGTTTATGAATAGAAGCGGAGAGAAGCCAGCGTGTCTCTCAGGGAATTTTCTGTCGGCGAGCCGCAGATATTCCCCGTTCGACGATCATTTTCCTCGGCGCGGGGCGAATCAATTGGCGTGTTGAGCGAGGGAACGAGCGGAAGGGAGGATATCCGAGGGAGATACGAGGGTCGTATTAAAGGGATGATGTATCACGGGACATTAAAGGCGTTGAAGCCGAGAGCGAGAAGTCGCGACGGCAAGAAAAAGACGCTCCGCCTTGGGGACGACGGCACGCGGGGTACTGGAATCGATCCTCTTTTACCCTTTTGCGTGGCCGCCTACCATCCCCTCGTTTTTCTCCTACCTTCTTCCCTCCTCTCTCGCGCCACCAACGTTCCTCCGCGGACAAGCTAGCCCCCGCAACCTCCAAGCTTTCCCCTTCGCAATCTCGCGACGGATTATACTTATTGCTCCACTCGCCGTCTAACCCATTCCCACGGTCACGGACAAAAACCTCAGCCCCTTTGACTCGGCTGACCAATGGGCAAGAAACTCGCCCGCACTTCTTCGCGCGGGAATCATTTGCCACGGGTACGTGGCCCTTCTTGCGGTCCTGTTTGGGCACCGTGCTTCTTGCTTGACCGATCGTCGCGTTCTAACGAATCTCCCTGCCACGCGAATTCTCCTTTCCAGCATCGTCACCCCGTTCTTGCTCTCGTCCAGCTGAAAATTGGACAAAGGGTACTCGAATCGCGTTACCAGCTTCAGGATATCGCCACGGGAACCGGGAATAGTGAAAATTCTATCGCTTTCGAAACGGTAAGTGGCGGATCGATCTATCCACCGCGGATAAAGCGCAGTCGGGCAGCTTTGCTAATCTTCGGTTCGCCGGCGGCGGTCTTAATCGCGAATCAGGGGATTTGCTGGATAGGTGGCGTGGAAACTGGTCCCCGACGACGGTTGCGGAGGAAAAACAGGGGGGAACAACGGAGGCACGGTAATGGACTTTGCGGGTGTCGATGGCCGACGGTGTTAATTGCAGCGCCTCAGCTAATGGCTCGAAACGTCCGCAAATGCCCCGGAGACTCGGCTTTTCCGCCTCCTGTCCACCGTGCAACCGAGCCTTTTAAACCGACCCCCTTTTCCTGCCTTTTACCTGCCTCCCGAGGATAGGCGTTCTCGCTGTTCTGTTTGTAAAATGAATGAAACGCACGTGGAGATAGATGAGCCATCTAATTTCCACGAGATCCTGATCTTTTATACTGGAAGTAGAAGTTAATTGTCTCCTGTTGCTCAAAGACACGAGCATTGGGGATGGGATCAAGTTCAGTATGTATATATATTGAGTGATATAAGGCGAGGTAAAGAAAACACATTAACAATAGATACTTCAGAATATAATTCAAACTTCAAAATATTTAATTATCTTAATACACATATTAAATATACTTAAAAATATTTAATATATTTAATTGTCTTATTTAGTGTGATGGCTGTGCCACCAGTTTTCTCTTCTTTTTTTTTCATGTATGAAAAATCAGTGTTACATCATTAAGGGGTTAGGCCACGTTGGACGAAGCACAGTTGTAGTCATTTTCAGCAATTTTTTTGCGAGAGATAATGAAATAAATGGAAATATCAATATGAAGCTTGTTATTGTACAACTCTTGACGGAAATAAATACCGTTTGTCCTAGAATAAAAAACGCAAAAGTTTTATTTTCTACGTGCCTGAAAATAAATAAGTACACACAGATTTTGCGATATCTTGAATATATTCTTTTCAATTGACACTTTTATAAAAACAAAAATGCGTTTTTCGTCGCATCTTCACCATTTCGATACAAATGAATGTTCATGGATATCCATACGCAATTCTGTAGTTTTTTGCACGTACAAAATAAAACTTGTTCGTTTTTCATTCTAGGTGAAACGATATAGCCGCGAGGTTAAACACGGCCCTACCGCTGCCATTTTGTACGAAAAAAGAATACAACTATTTCCGTCAAGAAGTCTACAATAACAGGCTTCAAATTAAATTTTCCGTTTATTTCATTACCTCCCTCAGAAGAGGGCTTTGCTTCGTCCAAAGTGGCCGAACCCCTTAATAGAATATGGCAAGGTAACCACGTTAAAATAATTAAGTACCAAGATTCCTTAATTAAAAATAACCGCGGCGATCCCCCAGCAAAACACTTCTACCTATCTCGTCTAAGCTTCGAGTCTGCTTAAAGGCACTGTTCTTCTTTTTCAAAGTACGCGCGAACCGTTCGAAGTTATCCTATTTCCAAGGCGCAAGTAGTAGAGCCCTGTGCCTGGCCAGACACCGACGATCCCATAAAGCAAAGTGCCTTCGCAGTGAATGTATCGCGAATATCGAAGTCACTGGTGGTTATAACTAAATTCAACCGCCCAGAATTCCATTCTGAGAGTTCCAGTGAAACGCCACCGCTGTCCCGAATCGGGGACGATAGTTGTTCGCCGTCGAGAGTGAGGGAAGCAAAACACCGCGCGCTGCGTAGTACGAAATACTTTCATCCAGCCGACCAGGGGGGGGGGGGGGGGGTGTCGTGAAATTTAACGACGGCGTCACGGTTGACAATTTCATTAAGATTCCCCAGCACCGTCCCTTTCCGTGGGTCTCGTTAACGCCATCGCTGGAAATTGCTAGTTGCACGGCACGAAGTGCGCCCGGAGTAATTGCATCGTCGCCAGCATTGCGACAGACGCTCTGGTCCACTCTTTGAGCGTCCCCGAAGTTAGATGGGTCGTTAGTCCGGAAGTAGAGTAACCGGAAGTTAGCCGACCTGGCAAGACGGGACCCCTGGCAACTTCGGCGGAGCAGCCCCTTCTTTGTACCAACAACCACCTCTCCCTTCTTCGCTCTCCCCGCTCGCACCGTTTAACGTATCGCCGGGCGAACGGTAACTCGGCTGAGCAGAGCTCGGAAGCGATCCCGAGTCGTAGATACAGGCCTTTGTGAGAGCTGTAGCTTGAAATCGCGCCGGTGCCATTAATACCGATACCTGTAATTATTCCGCAACGTGGAAACAGTCTTATCGAGTTCCCGCTAACGACGCGAATGGACTGCGATTGGATCTCAAAGCCTTTGACATCCTGTTGCCTATCTTCCAGGCGAATATGCAGCCAGGAGTCCGCAGTTAGGAGCCCACGAACCGATGGCCCTCTAGAAAAGCTGAATCTGATTCGCCCCCCCCCTGTGGAACACAAGGAGCCGAGCAAGGCGAGGGGACGGTGCCCGGGGGATTTTCGAAGGTACATCGAGCCCGGACGGATGGTTGCGCCGGGGCGGGTAACCGTGGAAAGTGGCGAGCACCGTCACGCAGCTGGAACTTTTCTATTTAGTTGGAAACTGCCGGGCGGACGGCGCTCCTTCCGGTTTCGTGGCTCCTTTGCATTTAATGAGGACCCTCTGAATATTCAGAAACAACCGCGACGCGAGCTTTCATACGCGCGTCCCTGGAATTCTCGCGGGCGAGCGAGAAAAACTGGGTCGTCTCATCAATTTCTTAATTAGCGGCCGCCGTCTGCGCCAGGCTTCCTCCCCTTCGCGGCCGATTATTCTTCGACAACGAGGAGCAGTGCGAGGAGGGGAATAATAAATCCTGACGAGTAATTTTCAACGGGAGGATAAACGAGCTTAATTCCTCGGCTCGATATGTTCCCCCCCCACACCTTTTCGCGTTTTTCTCAAGGAAAACGACCGAGAGGGTGAATACCGAAGAAGGAAGGGGTGCCGCTACATCGTTTGCTTCTGTATTCTCGGTGGCGGAAATATTCGTCCCGGGCGTAACGACCAGCACGTTCCGAAAGTTGGACGGATCGTCCAGACATAGGGTCGGAATAAGCCGGAAGTTGTGGATACCGGGGTTGCAGCGATAGGAGAAGTTACGTAGCAACGAAGTAACTTCGTCCTATCCTGGCCACCTCGTTTAACACACACTGTGTGTGTGCTGATGTATAATTAGTTCCGTCCAATCCCCTTCTTCGACCTGCTTCAACCTGAACACCGATGTAACTCCGGGGCTTGTTTGTGTGCCAAACCCCTCCGCGGATACAGGCGCACCGCTTCGCCGGCGTTTTCATACGTTTATTAATGTCCACGCGGAAATTACCACGAACTGCGTCGTTAAGCTGATAGCGGCCGGCCAGACGATAATGGTCAGCCGCCCGTGTTTTTATAATTTAAACAGCGCGCAAAAATTCCGCGGATACAAAAGATCAAATGTCACGAATGGCCGGGGGTTGCAGAAATTTTCATGAAATATTAATGCACCCCGCGCCACCCCTCGGAAAGTTTCGCTGCACCTGGGACGAATAAGGAAGGCGGGGCACGGTATCTCATGACGCCGATAGCTCTCGGTATTTAGGGTAGGAAGGTTACATACGGGAGAAGAATGATAAATGGTTGGAGGAATAAGGTATTTGAGAACGAAACTATAGTGGTGGGTAGGTCAGCCAGTAGTGGTGCTCGACGGTTTGTCAGACAGTGGATGATGCAGCGTGCGTGGATAGGCAAGCCGGCCAAGTTATGCAGAAACCTACCAACCCTCCAAATGACAAAAAGTTAGTTAAGGGAGTATTCGGGTTTAGACGGCCCATTTTTCACCCCCTTTCATGATATTTTTTCGGGGCGACGGAAAAAGAATACTGGTGCTTCGTATGTATACACTTTTATTCATCGTTTGGCGGTTTAAAATTATGGAGGAACCATAGCAAAAAGCATCTTTACCGCATGTATTACGGTTTTCTTTAAAAAAAATCCTAAATTTTTTATGGGATTACACGAGAATGTACCCTTGAACAAAGTACGGATCCCTTAATTTTGTGACTTTTGTTTTGCAAAAAATTAGGGGAGAGTGGGGTAATCACGAACGCGCTGTAATCGCGAACGCGATGGTTACGGCGTTTTAATAAATAAAAATTGATGTTCCCCCTCCACTAGCTAATAGTTTAGGCCGTATCCAACGCCGGACAGAAAGTAATAAATACAGAACCCATAGTAGAACAACTCTTAAATTATGCGATTATTAAAACTACCAAGAAAGAAACCAGAACCACAGAAAATTAAAAACACTATTAATATAACGTAGCGGACTGTAGTCCCGAAGGAAGTTTTATTTATCTCCTAGGCCTAAAACTATCAGTTGCTCGAGTGCCTACTGCGTGGGGTCGAGCTTGCAGCTGGAGCAATAGAAACAAAGTTCGCCAGAGCCTCCGGTCGAATGCTAAGGACAGCGTCTCCCCTTCAAAGCCTTGGAACGCGTTGGAAATTTGTTTTCCCTATCCTTTAATTTTCGCGCGTTCGTGAAGACCCCCAGAAAAGAGCAGAACGTCTCGGAAGTTTGCACCGAACACTTCGCGCTCCGTAAACACTTTCGAACAACTTTGTAAACTGTTTGCCTTTTCGTTATTTATTAAATATACGTTGTTATTGTTAAACGATTATTGTGAGTCATTTCATACTCCACTGCCCATTCAAAATAATTATACTACTTACTATTAAAGAACCCATTAAAAAGCACTGTAAAGGAATAACAAGAAATCAAATATACCCAATAGAAATAAAGCCACTTTCCTTCAACAATCTAAATCTTCAAACTAGATTTACCTGCTGAATTTCAGATCACTGTGGGGTTGGCAGCTTTCTACAGAACTTATCCCAATTCGGGCCCAGGCAGCAACTGGTTAGCAGCGACGCGTCTCTATTAATTAAGCCGCATTGCGAGCCAGGTCATCGCGCATTACCGAACTCGCCTTGGCGCGGGCGTATTAATGATAGCTGTGACGATAATTGGCGGACGGTTTTGGTTTGCGGGCCGGTTTGCGGTGGCGCGGCGTGCTTAACGCCCGAAATGAATACGCAAACGGGAAGTTTGCTGGTTTACAGGCGCCGGGCGGCCCGGCTTGTTGCGTCGTATCACCGATAACGGGGGCGCAATTTGTCGTGCATCGAGGAGTGACCTTCGGCCCCGGCAGCCGCGCTGCGCGGTCGAAATTAATTCCCGCTTAAGGCGGCCAGAACGTTTGCCAGTGGCCGTTTAACTGGAGATTACGCGGCCCGCCCGTTGCGTGGCGGCGCGAATGGATGAATTCTGCGGGCTGCGGAAACAATGTCCAAGGTTCAACAGAGGCGGCGGTTCACTATTGCGGCGGCGATAATGGCCGGGCAACGGCCGGCCGACGAATTTCGATAAATCCTGGCGGCGTGACGCGCCTCGGCCGCGGGACAGTTATTGCCCGATTATAAACCGATTAAAAGAGTGTCTGTCTAGCGGACGGCAGAACGAATCGATTGCCGGCTATTGTTGCGCGCTCGAGAATTAATTCCACCCGATCGCGCGGGCTTCCGTCGGATCGTGTAAACAGGACGCCTGATGTATTTGTCATTTTTGCGAGCCATTTAACGAGAAAGTCGAGCGGCGAGCGATTCGTGGATTCATTTCCGTCACCTGTCTGTCTGGGACCGGGGGGGATGCTCTTTTCCCTTTGTTTTATGGTCGGCATTAACATCGTTTCTCCTGTGGCGTTAACGCGAAAAGAAGGGCGTTACTCACGGGCCATTTGTTCGAGCGTTTCGCTCACGTTATTTATCGCCGCGTCCCGATCGACGCATTATGTAACGAAAACGAGGTCGTAAAGAACCTGCCGCGGAAAATGATCAGCTCGAGATGGCTTTGAGGAAATGACCCTGCGCGCAACTCTTTTTGCTGGGAGCAGTGCTGGTTGAGATTAATTTTTAGGGAATTCTCAAGTAGGGTGGGACGAAATATACGGGCCATTTTTTTTATTATTCTAATAGTTGATAAAATCTGGACTTCATTAGTAAACGTTCTGTGATGCCGCAAGTGACTTTAAAATTATTTTTATTGACCTTATCAATTTTATTTCATCATACGATGGCAGTTCTTTTTAATCGGAATCAATAAAGGCATTTTTTCACTATTATAACGCAATTTTTATTTTTTCCTTTCGCCCTCAAGGTGGTTTTAGTTCCATCAGTTATACTGCGTTGGGAAGAGTTTTATCTCGATTTCTAGTTAACTTCTTTTGCTGTGTGTATGTTGTACTTCCTACCGTAAGTTGGCTCGCGCCGTGTCCTTACTCGCTTCTCCGTGGAGAAGTAATAAATCAATGTTATTGCCTTTGTCGTCCGCGAAATATATTACGTTAGGAAGCGATCTCGCCTGGTTCTTTTATTTCCTCGCGGCGTATGAGCCGCCTGTCTGTCCTGTTCGCCGTCCTCCATCAATCTGTTCTTCCGTTCCTCTTCCCCTGCTCGGCCGTTTTGAATATATAGCACGCCGTCCCCGTCGCTTCGATATTAGTTCAGATTTCCGTTTCTTGTCGAACCGCGCTACTCCGCGTTACAATTTATAGCCGAAGTTCGGTTCCAAGTGCTGCACGTCGAATTGGAATTTCCTTGCTATCATCCTTTGTCTGTACAACGCCCCTCTCTAGTCCTAGTCCTAGTCCTGATTCTGCTTCCTCTGCGGATAACTTTCAACAGTAAAACAGTCTATCACGTTGTCTCTTCATTTTAATAACAAGATATACTACTATTCGTTAGTCTGAAGTAATACTTACTTTGTATTTATACTTGTACTTTTCTTTTGCTATAATGGGATTCCTCCCGTAAATATAATAAAATATATTAAATAATAACTCACTAGAGTCTTCTCCAATTGCTTTGTATAAAATACTCTCGCCGTTAATTACATTAACTGAGAGTCGTTACAACGACGAAATTTTGTATATACATAATGCCCCATATGATAATTATAAGTGTTCAATTTGCATACCAAGGGATGGCCTAGTTTAAATAAATAAATGAATAAAGAATAATAGTAATAGTAATGGTAATAGCAATAGTAATAGTAATGGTAATAGTAATAGTAATGATAATAGTAATAGTAATGGTAATAGTAATAGTAATGGTAATGGTAATAGTAATAGTAATAGTAATAGTAATAGTAATGGTAATAGTAATAGTAATGGTAATAGTAATAGTAATAGTAATAGTAATAGTAATAGTAATGGTAATGGTAATGGTAATGGTAATGGTAATGGTAATGGTAATGGTAATGGTAATGGTAATGGTAATGGTAATGGTAATGGTAATGGTAATGGTAATGGTAATGGTAATGGTAATGGTAATGGTAATGGTAATAGTAATAATAATAGTAATAGTATTAGTAATAGTAATAGTAATAGTAATAGTAATAGTAATAGTAATAGTAATAGTAATAGTAATAGTAACAGTAAAAGTAATAGTAATAGTAATAGTAATACTAATAGTAATACTAATAGTCAGGCCCGAATTAAAGGGGGGCTAGAGGGGGCTGCAGCCCCGGGCCCCACTTTCAGGGGAGGGCCCCGTTCTAAGCGATTAGCTCACTACCCCCCTCCCCCTATTCAATCACGGGGGCCTCGAAGGTTTGATAGCCCTGGACCCCAAAAATCTTAATCCGGGCCTGCTAATAGTAAAACTAATAGTAATACTAATAAATAGAATACTTCCCAAAGAGAAGAATAACACCAGTTTAATCCAACAATACAATCAAGCCAGCGCCGAGTTCACTAAAAAATTCCATTCGAACGAGCAATTGGAGGTTGATAATGTCCCCAAACGCGGAGTTAAACATCCCTCTCGCTCCATTCACAAATGTATCCAGCATCCAATTAAGTGGCATCCCGCTGCAAAATAGCCCCCCATAATTCCTCGAATTCAAAACTGATCAACGATCCAGGGCAAGCTGAAAGCGCGCCAGTAATGATCGCGCTTCATTACTTTGTAATTTGAAATTTCCTATTCAAGAACGGAGGCAGCGTCACTGGCGGCCTATGAGCGAAACACAGTGGCGCGGTAGAGCGCGGCAATTTCGAAGGCGAAACTGCGCAGTGGCGGGAGAAGGATGGGGCGAGGAGCGGCGCGCGCAGCAGACGGAGACGGAGACGGAATTGTCAGTGCCGTCGTGGCGGGGGAAGTGGTGGGCGCACGCGAAAGGCACGGTAACCTGTCAGTACACGCTCGACCGTTACGCTTCGTTGATCGTGCGCGATCGTCTAGCTCGTTCGTTCATTCTCGTGGTAACTTTGCTCCGTTCACGTGTGCGCGACTACCTGTTCTCGTTTCCAGCGGTTCCCCCCGCCGAGTTTCAGATGAAGTGATCGGACTTCGGCGTGCTGCGAGGTTCAGTCCTCAAGAGAGAAGCATGGACCCACGCGGCGTCTTCTCCGTTTCGATTGTCTGTCTGGTGATCGCTTTCGCTGTCGCCTCTGGTGAGTCTTTTTATTTATCGTTACTCGACGACTCGCGTGTCGTTGCACGGTGGAGATTCAGTTCACATCGAGGCTCAGCTTCTTGGGATGTTTGAGCTTCTGGCGATCGACTTGGAATTGGTGTTCGACGTTAGGCAAAGTGTTGTATATCGCCGCGTGGCGTCTGTTGATATGGAGGATCGGTTGCGATTCTTTCGTTCGCAACAGCGCGATACATTCAACTGGCGTTTGTAACGTCGAGTGCTCGCTGTTTAGGTTGTTGTTTCGACTTGAAAGGGCTGTTGAGATACGTCAGTAGGAGTTTTAGGTTGGATTGAAAGGTTGCGGTCGGTGTAGGTACGGCTGTTATCTCCGAGTGCTCGTGCATTAAAATCGTTTTTAATGGCGCAGTTGCGAATTATTGTGATCGCTAGCGAGCGTAATTTGTATTAACACGGAGTCCTAGGGACTCTCTGGCGGAACAATTTCGAAAGTTGTGCTCGTAAACATTTTGTTCTCGTCGCGCGTTCGACGCATAATTACACCGCAATAATTGCTGGCGTATTCATAGCTGCTGCTGCATTTGGCTCGCCTAGTCACATGTTTATTCGCTGACTGAATGGAATACGGAAGTATGCCCGAGTCTCGAGGGGGATGCGAGTCCTCGTGTCGCCTCGTGTATACCGGGTGGCGGGAAAGCGATCGAGTCGACGGTTTCGGGTTGCAGAATTTCTCCAAGAAAATAATGTAGGTAGTTGAAAAGCTTGCGAATAGTCAGATGCCTGTGTCGTGCGTTTCTGGAGAAATATCACGAGTTCCACTTGCTTAGCACCGCTAGGTACTCGAAAATGAATATACAGTAGCGGACGAAAGAAAGTTTAAAAAACATTTACTATTTTTTTTTGCTATTCCGACCAATTGTATTTTTTTTCAAAACGACGAAACACGTCACTTAACAAACTAATCCTTCTAGCTTCTCAAAATAAACTCGTGTCGTTTGGAACAATTCTAAAGAAGTTATGCGATTTTAAAAGTTGTAAACTTTCTTTCGTCCGCTACTGTATGGTACAATAGCGAAAAAGAATTATTCACAATTTAATTCCTGCAACCAGAATGCACTAGAGGATTAAAACCTACGAATTGTTAAAAGTTCGATTCTTCAAGTTTGAGAATGAAAGCGAATTTTCGTTATAATTAATACACTCAGAATTTTCAATAGTAGGTACTATACAGTCACTCCCAACAGTTTAATAAAAAGAATGTTTCAAAATAATGTCCTAAAAAACACACAAGTCACTTTCTGTGAATGTGTCAATTTTAGTATACTTAACCCTTCTTGGTCACCCGGGGTGTACCGCACCCCAGGATATGTCTTTGCCAATATTTCTGTAATTTTTCAGAGCTTAATACTAAAATTTAAAAATGTAGCGAATTTAAAGTAAAAACATCTCGTTCGTCTACGACTATTTTTTCAATCTCCATTTCAATTCATTGAAATTATTTGAGCTTTCTAATGACCTCACTCTGAATTTGTATTTGTAGCTCAAAACATTTACACAGCTTGTAATATTTCATTCAAAACTTTATTTTAAACAATGTCAACGATTAGAAGGCCATTTTACGCGTCTTCTCAATTTCGCGCCCTAGACAGCTGCCTAATTTTGCCTACATAGGGACGAGCCAAAACATTTCAATGCCTCCCACCGCTGAATATATCTGGAATTTTTTATTACGATTCTGGACGACCCTGCAGCAGGGAGGTGGCCCCCTCCACGAGCTTCCCTGAAGCGTCCTACAGTTTGACCCGTTAACTCGTAATGTACACCCCCCTTTCCGCTCGGTTTCTTTCATTGTCGACTCGTGCCCTCCGCGTAAACAGCGAGGCCTGCTTGGGACGTAATTCGCTCGACAAAGAGAACAGAGGGAGGGAGAGAGAGAGAGAGAGGCAGGCGGCAAGCAGCGCGAGCTCTCCTCTAAACTTGGCTACACACCCCCGCGGGGGTCGGATGCACGCGCACCCTTTAACCCTCGTCGAGCTGCGTACGCTGGATTTAACGAACCGACGCTGTTCAGTCCTCACTCGTTCCAGATAATTATCGAGGTGGCGCAGCAATTGACACGTCCGAGGCTGGGGATGGCTTGAACGGTGATTCCTCGTTATTTCTTCTCCTTGTTTCCCCTTCCGACTCGCAGTTACAAGGGATTCTGTGACCTGAAGGCAGTGGGAAGGAGGAAAGGGGATGGAGGGTGGCAATACAATCTGCTAATACAATCCCACAATATTGACTTTTTCGCTACTTCCTTATCTACTTTTAGAAATTCTGTTCTGGATATTCTGGAGGATGAAGTTACAATATTTATACTCGTCGTTTCACCTCTTTCTGTTGTTTCCTTTGCTATTTGTGTACTTCAACCTTTATCTTAATGGTATCTTATTTGTCCGTCCTCTACTCGTGACGTTTCAATTCATTATAATGTTTCAAAGGCTTATTCCCCGTAATAAATAAATAAATAAAATAATACATGCGAAAGTGTGTTTACATGTTTGTTACTCAATCTGAAATTATATACACACCTAGTCTAGGACCAGGAATAGCATATAAGATACATTTCATCTCAATTTTTGTAACCGATCTGGACCAAATTTTTCACAACTACTCTCTAGAACCCTGCAGAAAATATAGGCGACCATGAAATCTAGACATCCCACACCATCCCCCTTATCTCACCCCTTGACACTCCGTGACAATCAAAGTTTTACCTCTCAAGCCCAGGTAGTTTAACCTAGTGTTTAATATAGCGTAAGTTTCGTAAACAACAGGTCAATTGTTCTCACCTTTACGTTCCCCGATAGTGTGATCCTCGCGAGCCCGGCAGAACCGTAAACAATTCGTATCGCCGAGAAGTTGCACGACCCGCCGCGTTGCTCCAAGCTTCCTAATTGTCTGATCGAGCCGGGGGTGGCCCTGTTTAACAGGGGCGCGCCAGCTAGCGCTGGAAAACAATGCCCGCCTTCCCTCGGACGGGGGTAGACCGGCTTAATGAGCCAATGGGGGATTCTCGCTACGGTTAATTATCAATCCAGCGCATTCCGGGACGGAGCGAGGCGGACGGGGTCGCGACCCCGAGGAAACTGTAGACTCGGGGCTCGCGAGCCCCCCGGCATTTCGTAGCTGTTACACCTGCCTTTGCCCGGCCCGGATCAAAGCGGGACGCCCAAGCATTTCGGCCGCGCTTAATCCCGCATAGTTGGGCCACGTTGTTTACGTACAATTTAATTACTTCGCCAACTGATATAAATCTCGATCGCGGCGGAATAATCTTGGAGTGACTCGCGCGCTATCGGTCGCCGCGGAAACTTGTAGCTCCCGCGGATTTCCTTCGCTTCGCTTACCGCGGCGAATCGTTTCGGCGTATCAATTAACGTTCCTGCTAACCCGATTCAAAACTAGGTATTCCTCTCTATCGATACCGCGGGAGTGTATCCGGTTGCATTGTGTTTCGATTTGCGCGTGGCGGAAGTGGTGCCTTAAAGTAGAAATGAAAGAGGAGGATATTCCACTCGAGGAATAGTTCAAAGATCTGAAGATTGATCTTCACCTGCATCTACATTAAAATTAAGATAGAGTCACTGCACGGCTAATGGAATCTCAAATGAATTTAAACACGACTTATTGGCCAAATATTCGAGAACAAAAGAGTTCGATGCACCCAAGTTCCCCTCGCTGTGCCATTTTTCGCCGGGTCCTTCGCACTCAAAACCGCTGACAGACGAATCGAACAGCTTTCTATTAGTGTTACATTAGGGTAAATCCGGGAGACGCGGCCGAGCTGGAGAGTTGGTCGAGTCGCTATATTCAAACTCTACATCTGTGTATATGTAAAAGTGTGTTAAGATTCAGAACAATTAATTCTCTAGGAATCAACTGTTTCTCCAGCCCGGCCGCGTCTCCCGGATTTACCCTATACTTCTTTCGCTGGAACCCGATTATAAAGTCCAATGTCGAACAGATCCCCAAGCGACTCTTCCCCAGCTAACAGGTCGATCCTCCCCCGGTGCTGCTTATTATCCGATGGATCATTCACCGCGAAGAACGCGAATATGTCGCGGGACGAGTGTCCGCAGCAGAGCTGCAGCGCTTTGCATAATGGGGCCTATTTTGTTACTAGATAGTGTAATTGGATAATGAAGCGGCCGCGTGCACTGGCCTCCCTTTTAATCGGATTAGCAGATCGCCCCGGCGATTTCGTTATTGTTGGTGACGGTTAATTGGCTTCATCGGCGAAGGGGGGGGGAAAAATTGCGCCGTTGAACTACCCCCTCCCTCCGGCGACCCTCCTCCGCGATCGGGGAAATAGATCGATCTTCGTCGAGCACAAGGTTCGCCGGCTCGTTGGAATCGTCTGTTCGATCGCGCGGATGCACGACTCTCCCGACGGCCGTGCAAATATTTGCCAACGCGTCGAATTGAAAACCATTCTTCTGTATTTTTCTCCCTCGCCCCCCTCCCCCGCTCCCCGCCCACACCCCTCGCCCGTGTCACGCCGCTCCCCTGTTGACGCGCGATCGTTCCTCGTCGCTTTCACAGCTCTCCTCGCAACGCTGTCGCGAGGATCGGTCGATTTTCACGCCCGGTCGAAAGCCTGCTCCTCCCCGCTGTTGGCCGACGCTTATTATCGGTTTTCGGGGGCGAGCGAGACAGAGGCCAGGCCGGAACGGGACCGAGGCGGCACGTTTTGTTTTTCGCGGACGATTGCCGGGGTGACCGTGAAATCTAGCGGGTAACTGCGGTTTGGTAAACGCTGGCGACCTGAAGTTTCCACCGGATATCCGGCGGGGAATTGGGCGTGCGGCTGCTCCCGGCCGATCTGTTATATTCGAAACCTGCTCGAGCCTCTGTTCACTTTTTCGGTTAGCTTCGTCGGCACCGTCGATCCTCAAACGCAACTAAAATGCCCTTCCCCACGATATTGGAATCTTTCTCCCGCTCGATTGTCCCCCGAAGTACTGTGTTTCCCTGCCACTCAACACTTTGGCATCGTTGTTTACCATCGCGCTCAATTCCGCCGTTCTATGCGGTATGATTATATACGTTGTCGCTTTGTGGAATGATGAAACGAGGGGGCCAACGGAGGGCTCGGAGGAATGTGTTGGTAAAGGTGGATGGACGTTTAAACTGCGAGGAGGTTTTAAGAAAATTGGAGGCTGGTAGCTAGCAAGTCCGTTTCCCCGTGAATTATCTGGCCCCGAGGATTAAACGTCCAAACGGGGCGAATTTATCGACGCGCCCCGCTAAGAATAACCGAACCAGTGCCCCTGATTCACCCTCGTTTCCTCGCTGATGCGAATTTATCGCCTACGGGGCAGGTACAAATTTTAGAAAAGCATCGCGATACGTGCGCAATCCTTCTTACGTGTACCCTTCCAACGATCAAAGTGTAAATACGCTGCGGGAAGGAGAGGCTCGCGGCGGGAGACGGTGTCAACACTCATTCTAGGGGAAAGTGGGGCCAAACCGGGTGCCTAATTTATTTTTCCTGCTTGGAAAAAGCCAGATGGCGAAATAACCTTTGCACACCGCAGAAATCTTAATTGGACCTTAAAAAAAAGTATTTGGCTCACAGGAGATGAAGATTTCACTTATATGTGTGGAGTAATATCGGGTAGCTGTTAAAAGACCCGTAAAATATAGTATAATTATAAAACCTCTGTTACTATTGTTTCGGAAGTGATAAAGAAAGTTATTTTAACAAATATTAACATGCACATCAAATTTGAATTCGTCTAGTAAACAATAATCAGGAAAAAGGTCTCCTCGCAACGCGACACTGGAACTTTTCAACTCGAAATTTCTAAACTTCCCCGGAGAAGAATTTCTAATATCGCCTGGCATTTTTGAGCCACTCCGTTTCCCTTGGTAAATCGAGATCACCGGTGGCCGGGGCGCGGAGGAGGGAAAACAGATTCCTGCCGAGTAATCCAGGACACTGATAACGATCCTCTCGATTCGTGGTCCACGTAGAGGAAGAAACCGCTGGAATTCGGTTCGACGTAATTGGTCCGCGGCTCCGGCGAGATCGGAAGCGTCTTTGGGCGAGAAGCTTTTCCTCGGGCGTAGAGGCGGCTGGTTTTAATCTCTTAGCCGAGGGGTTTCTGTCTCGAATGGAAATCCCCCGGGCGTCGCTGGTATTCCACGGATACCTGGGAGTGTTCTGAAGAAATAAACCCCGGAAATGAAATTAGATTTGCAAAGTGGCGCGTCGAAGACGCGCCGTTCCCCCGTCGCTCTCCTCCTAGGCTGCCCTCCTTCCACCCCCCACTCGCAACGCTCTCGAGGCAGCGAAAAAATTCCTTTAATTCGCTCGTCCCGTTTGTTACCACCCCGGCCCCCCCTCTCAATTAATCCCTCGCCGAGGATCGATCCCCGTGCAAACACTTCGGGACGATTCGGTTCGTTAAGGAGAAGCCGTCGCTCGGCGTTCCATAAAGACCTCCCCCGGCGGAGTAATTATTTTCCAAGCTTCCGATGGACCATCGGAGGTTCACGATAATCACCTAATTCGGCAGTATGATCGAGAGACTTAGGACGGTCGTTGTTCTTAATTGCCACGGGGATATCGAGGCTCCCGCTCGCCCCTTCAAATTTCTGCTTTCCGATTGGAATGCTAACGAATCCCCACCCCCGCCGTTTTGTCGAGCCACGGAACTTTGGATCGTTGGGAGCTGCGGGGAACGGGCAGCTGGGATTAATTGGACAAATTCAATTCACCTTTCGGGTCTGCTTGTTAGTCTCGGGGGCACGTTACGTTTAGGAAGATCGAGGGGAGTTCTTGAACGATTCCGCTTGAAATCGAATGAAGGGACACACCTCCGCTTTGTTCTGCGGTTATTCCCAGCGTAGATACTTCCCCGCGGATTGATTAAGACGGGACAAACCGTTGTTCGCGGAGCGCCTCGCTTCGCTACCTTTTCCTGCGTCTGAACATCCCAGCAACGTTGTGGGCAAGGGGCCTGGAACCGCAATATCCATTTCGGGATGCCCGGCACATTTTCGCGCAACGATACCTCCGGAGCAACAACCCTCCCGGAAGCTCGATAACACCACCTTCTTACATTCCTCCGGGCGGGTTTTCTCCCGACGGCGGCCGATTCTTCGCCTGCGGAATGCCAGCTGAGCGAGATCTGTCCCATTGTACACCGGTGTTCAGGAGGGGCTTCTATGAAAATTGCGTAATCCCGGCGCCCCACGCTCCGGCGCTGAGGTATTCCACTCGTGTGATGATCCAACCGTTTCGCCCTGCACCCGATTATCGGAATACGTAACTTTTTTTTCCTCTTCGTTCCTCCATTTATCGAGTCACTCCCGGCTGAAATTTATCCCTCCAGCAATGGGGCAACTTGTTCGCGTCGCAAGCAGATTTTCGTGATTAAAGAAGTTTGGATGAAAAAGGAATCTCGGGTGATGGGACTCGAACCCGCGATCTTCGGATCCACTGGCCAGCGCCTTAACCGGTCCCGCCAAAGCCGACAGCCCGAGGTCTCTATCTTCAGAGTTCTACTTAACGAGCGGCGCCACCTGTGTGCCAATCCCACCATAGGGACGTTCCCAGACGCAAAATGCCTACAGAAGTTCGTCGATTCTCCATCGACGATTTCATCCAAATTCGTTTGTCTATGCTCCAATCGAGTTCTCCCCCTCTAAGAATAAGATCACGTGGGTGGGGACTCGCGAAGTAAAGGGAAGCCTTCCACGAGGTCTCGTGTTTTCCTCCGCGCGTCATTTTGCATACACGCGAGCGGACTGGTAATCCGCGCCCCTGTCTCGGCTCGTTTCCGGCTCAGAAGCCGGAACATCGTCGCGAGGCTCGCGGGACCTGCTTCGAAATTACATCTCCTCGGATGCCGGCGCGTTCGAGGAGCGAGGAGCGCGACAGGTTTAGGGCATTGCCGGAATCCAGGGACGAGCGTTTCGCCGTTGTTCGTTGCTGAAACTTCGCTGCTTTTCCCGGCGACTGATCCTTCTTCAGCGGCTGTTGTTGGAAGGGGTAGGGTGGACCCGGCAGGATGTAAGCTCGCTTGTAAATGGATGTCGGGGGATATCCATCCTGTCGGGGGATGTAAGTTTATCGCGGGGCTCACGGGGTGCAAGTGACCTGGCCCTGTTTACGCACGTTTCATCCAAGCACCCTCGCGTATCCGCGCTCACGGCGACAGTTTCGCCAGCGCGCGATTAGCTGCACGCTGTTAAATTGAACGAGCAATATCAGCCTAGTATTCCTGCTAATCGTCAGCTCGATCTAATCCTGGAACGGCCTCGTAGGGCGCGGTATCGATTCCCTTGATCGCACCCTACCGGAAGTGCTTCGAGTCACCTTTATACTCCCTTGCTCGACCTTTCCCCCTCAGTTACAACGTCGCACAGTTCCAGTAGCCTGTCTTCCACAGTTTGCTCCCAAATATCTCGTCGCTTTGCCAAACGATAAACTCCCGCATACGTATACAGAGAACTGTCCCTTGGCAAACGACGGAATTCAAAAGATTTCCTCAACTTTTCCAAGAACTACACTTGGGATCCCCGAAAAGAGCTTCCAACTTTCTCCAGCACCCCCCCCCCCCTATGCAGCAAACTAAAACCGAGGCGTTTAAATAATTAAGGCCAAGTCCCAAGTGGGTCCGGGGCAGTGCAATCGGCAGACTCTATTCCTCCCAGCTCTCGTTTCGCTCCCGGCGAATGTACATTTCGAAGTCCCGCGAACAGACGGAAGTTTCCCTCGACTCCGTCAAGTTAGAGCACCGGTTAAACTGCGAGTTAAGTTGAAATTATGGCGCGAACCGCGGCGTCGTAATATCGCGGCAACAACATTTTCGCTGGCTCGAAGGAAGGAGCGTGGCTTTGCCGGGGCTCGGCGACGATGGGGAGCGGGGCGGCAGGACTTTGCGTGTCTGAGCGACTCTGGGATAATCCTGGGACCCCCGGCGTCGCGACGTCCTTTGTAATGGATCGGGACACGGACTCTCCCCTGTCCCTCTTTCATCGATCCAACCCCGACGAATTCTCGCGCCCGTAACTTCGCCGACTTGTTCCTCGGTAATCCCTCCGACGAAAGCAATTCCGGCGATCTCGTTACAGGTATTAACGACCCGACTCGCGATTGTTTCCGCGTCCGCTCGACCACGTTGCTGTCTAACGTCTTCTTAATCTGGTTCGCTTGGAAAACAGTTGCCTTTTACCAGCGGTTTTAGTGTCCCCAGTGGAGGGATGCTGGGAAGCTTGAGGATTATGGGAGCTCGTTTCTTTTTTAGGGAACGAGGATTATTGGCACTTCTTTAATGGATAATGATAATGCAATATTATGTATTAGTAAGCGTGAGTTAAAGGAACGTCAAAAATACAGCTGTAAATAAATTTTTATTCGAACGATCTGAAGTAACATTTGCGAATAAAACAAATAAATTCGAATCTACTCAGATTTCAAAATGTAGTTTATTAAAAATTATTCCTTATTCTGAAATACCTTTATTTCATTCGCAAATCTTAGTCTTCGAATAAAAGTGTATTCGAGTAATGCCCAACTCTGCCCACTACTGATGAGTCCACTATCAGGCCCAGGCTGAAACGCCACCTTCTTTTTCTCTCCCTCCGTCCTACCTACAACCATACTTCAACCCCCGCCAAAGTAGCGTTCTGTTGGCCAGCGGTGCCCCGCTGCACCAGCTTCAATTCTTCATCCAAGAAGCGAAAAAGGACGAGCTTAGTCTCTGTGTTCCGTGGACACATGCCCACATGGCCACTCACCGTTCCCTAACAGAAAATTGCGGAGAGTTTCTCTCTGAACAGAGACAAACGGTGCGGACCGTTGCCCGTACACGATCTCCTCGGACGAGCAGCAAGATTAACGGTGGACGGAGGTCGTTAACAACGTCGTCGCCTCGAAGCGACGCTTTCGTGCAATTTTTAAGGAACACGCTCGCGCGAAGGGCGACGAGGAGACGAGGTTTGCTGAGTTAAACGAGGACTCGTGGAAGAAACGACCCCGAAACAATCGCCGGGAGGGCGGTCTTTGTTCCGTTGCCTTGGCCAAATGTCAAATTCAAGGGTTCGCTGGGCTGCGACGGAATCAGGCGGAGATAATGCAGTCAGGCTGGGGGGGGGGGGGCGCGGAGGGAAGAGATGAAGCGCGGAGAGGCCAGACAGAGAGGAACGTTGTCCCAAGGACTACGTCGACAGGCTCGACCTCGGGCAGGTCGAGGGATCGATATGTAGCTCGGGCCGTAAATACGCGACTCCTTATAAAAACGGGCCAAACGACGGTTTTCTTCGCGACACACCGCTGACCCGGTTTCCCGTCCCGTTTCCAGAGGAAGGATACTCCTTTCAGCCCTCGGCCACAACGTCGCGTCCATTGCATCGAGCGCTGTCCGATGGATCCTCCAGTCGTATCACTTTAACGAACCGTTCTTATTCGTTGGGAAATCGTCTCTCTGGCGAGCTTCTGTCGACGGGCATTTTTCTGCTTGAAACGCAATACCTAAACGCGTCTGACGGGTTTCAAGAGTTCGAGGGTGGAGGGAAGAAGGGGAGGTTTGGGAGGGAATCAGGGTGGAATCGATGAGATTTTTGAAAATAATTAATATTTATTTAATGTTTAATAGGTTAATATTTAACATGTTAATGTTTAATGTTTATTTAACATGTTAATATGCTAATATTTATTTATTATTTGATATGTTAATATTTATTTAATATTTAATATTTAATATGTAAAATAAGGAATCAAGAGCATAGTTTAAAATATTCCTCGACGTGAAATACTCTGATCCCTCGCAGCACGAGTATATTGACCACATACTTAAGTAGTATAAGTCTGCGATTCTTCAGACGGTCGACGCGCCGCCGTTTCTTTCGCTCCGCGCTCGCGTTGAGTGACAACCCAGTTGGCGTAGGAACAAAGGGAGACTTAATAGCTTCGAGTGCAAAGGGTTAACAGCTAGAGGAAGTTGTTCCGTCGGCTCGATTTTATCTCGCTCTTCCTCTAGCAGTCGGCCGAGAACAAAAGGCGATTGAATTTTATCGGAGATAAACCGATGTTTTCCCCCGCTGTCGAAATCTCCCGACGGAATCCATCGCGCCGCGTTCTCTTCGGTCCTGGACCCGTTAACACGCTCAACTAGGCCACTGTTATCCTCGCGGAACGCGCGCACGCTTTTGTTCATCGCTGCCCGCGCCAACCGGCGCGTAAATGTGACACGAAATTCTGTATCCCCGCTGGCTGATTGTTCCGCGATTGCCAGCCGAACCGCACCCCTTTTGTCCGAGTGCTTTGCAAAAACTTGACGCCATTAACTTTGAAAATGATTCGGTGACGGAAGAAAGGCAGGGGTAGAAAACGGGGAGAATAGAATAAAATTGCGTTAAAAGATAAAATTCCACAATAGAATATTGATAGCAGATGACGCCGAGAGCGGAGGAAATTGATGGCAGAGGAAGTTGGAGGTGAGAAACGTCGATCCGAAGGAGCTGCACGCTTTGAGCGAAGGGGAAGATGATAGATCCTTTCCAACCCTCCGAATCCTCAAAAGTAACTTGTTGAGAACATCGAGCGAGGCCTGCCTCGAGGAAATTCTTTGCTGGACCAGTGAGAAGGGGGTTGAAATCTCGAGACGATCGTTCCATCGGGCATCCCTCGCACGGCCTTCACGCCCAGGGAATACTCCGCACGTGTGTGCGCGCATCTGTACACGGGGGAGGTAAACCCCACACAGCTCGTTGAACATTGTGGCCTCATCCAGCGTAAACACCACGAGAAAACGCCGCCCCGTCTCGTATAAACTAATCAAACTTCCACCCTCGGACCACCCCCTGGCTAGCGCCAAGCCTCTGCTCTACAATTACCCTTTTACGCACGCACTGTAAACACGTTAGGTTCACGAGGCCGTCTGCGCCACGATTAGGGAGGAATTTGCAGGTGCACGGCCAAGTCGTTATTCGCGGATGAATGTCCCTCGTGCTTCATAACGAATGCGCTATATTTTTTGAAGTTTTCGGTCACCTAGATTAGGGTGCTTCTTATTTGACCCCAGAATGTTCTTCTTGTATTTTTTCACGGGGCACCGCGTCGATGTGTTCACCTTTATGAGTAAGTAATGTGGTATTTGTTTGATTTTTTTTTTCAGTTAAGTATTTGGGGTTGATATCAGGCATTGAATCTTGTGTTTTTAAGAGAAAAATGCAATTTTCTTTTGGAAAGATTATATTTTTTAAACACATTTACTTAACATTGGGATATTATTACAAAGTAAATTTGTGAACCAGTAAATTTTGGAAATAGCCAATTTATATTTATAAAAGTCTACTTGGTAGACTTCTTCGAAGAGGTTGACAAGATTCCACAATAATGAATAAATAATAAGGAGCATCGACATAAAAGAAATATTTTCTGCAAGCTTAAAGATGTCTTCTTATATCCCAAAAGAGTTTCATGCAATATTAACTATAATTAAATTTTCACGCCCCACATCAACTGTTGCGACCTAGGCCCCTCTTTGAGTCTATGGTGCCAATTTATTACCATTATACCGCCGATCCCATAAACCGAGCCATGGGGGAGGCAAATCAGTGCCTTAGTGACATAGATTTCTTTTCAGTATCGCTCGATTCTTTCCGGAATCGATTGCTTACAATTAGTCGACTTTCCGTAAAATTGTTACTTGCGTTGATGCGAAATATTATTTGAAGCTAGTAGACTGTTTTATTTCTCTTTGTATTACTTGTTATGTTTCTATATTTTAAAGGGTTTCCCTTTGATAATAATAATAATATCATTTACTTTTGGGGCTGTTACACCAGAATCCCCCTTAAGCAGAAATATAATTTAATTTAAAATATTATTAGCCTGCTAAACATTATGAAATGTACCGAATGAATTTTTAACCATCCCCGTTTTTCAGTATAGAGAACAAAATTTTAGGATGCCCCAGCAGTATTTTAAAAGTTGCACTTCAAGCACCACCCTTGCATGTTTAAAGAGCGAACGCCAGATCAGACGCAGCGTGGGTCGGTTGACGGCTTCCCAACTTCCACTTTAACAGAAGAAACACTTTTAATGTTCCCAACTTTTCAATGCAAGCTCCATGTTAGTTGGAATTCGACACGTTCTTCGCCCCTCTCCTATTCCGTTATTTCGTTCCGCGTTCTTCTAAGTTGGGACCCTTATCGCGTCTGAATTGTTCCGCGTAATTGTGCTTGTAGGATCCTTTGTCTGGTCGCTGTACAGGTGTACAGTTATTATTCCCGCGCGATTGTTAAAAGTTACATTAATTCCTTCGGCTGAAACGTAATTCCCCGTTGGCCCGCTGGGGAAGTTTGAAAAGTTGCCACGGCCCACGGAATTATGTATAACGGCGGAAGCGGGGCTTGCTTTTTTCCAGTCCTCCCCCTTCCTTCTTGCTTCTTCGTAGCTTTGTGCGCGGACGGCTTTCGAATTTAACTAATTGCGCCTCCAATCTCATTTGCGTTTCAAATAGGGGACACGCTCGTCCGCCGAGTTTTTCGCGTCCATTCCCATCGACGAGGGGACACGCTCTCGTCACGCTTTTTCCACACTTTTCTTCTCGGAGGTGTTGGAATTCCTTTTGCAAATCACTTGGATCCCTTCCATCTCTCTCTCTC
This sequence comes from Andrena marginata, assembly GCA_963932335.1. Taxonomy (NCBI): domain Eukaryota; kingdom Metazoa; phylum Arthropoda; class Insecta; order Hymenoptera; family Andrenidae; genus Andrena; species Andrena marginata. Next base: position 10,858,608 of record OZ010661.1, read on the forward strand.
TCTCTCTCTCTCTCTCTCTCTCTCTCCGTTCTCGTCTCTCTTTCTCAGTGGCTGCGAGATCGAAGAGAGAGGACAGTGATTTATCTGAGCAGGAAACTCATTCGAATCATGTCGGTCTTCGACATCCTGCCGCTTATCGGGCTCCTTCCTCCGGGTCTTTTTCATTCCAGCTCGTCGACACGGATACAGATACGTCCCGTTGCTCCCTCCGCGATTTGACAAGCCGAGAAATCCCCGTGTTTTTGCAATATTCGCCAGGGAGCCTTCCAAGAGCTACCCGGTATCTGCCCCGTCGCTCAACTATTGAAATTCCTCCAGGAATAATCCTGAACGGCAGCAAAATAATATTTCCTTTCGTTCAGGGGAGCTCGGGGTGCCCGTTTCCTTAGGCGCGATAGGGAGCTCGGACGCGTGACTCGCGATTAAAATTAAAGACAAACCTGTCCCGGCGGAATTGCTCGAAGGGCAAGTTCGTGATTAAGTTTCCCACGCTCCCACCAAGGGATTTCGATCATGGAAAAGTTTCTCGCTCGCTCTCTACCCTCGCGCGCAGATACGTCGCGATAATTTATCCTCGATCCTGGGATCCGTCGTTTCTCTTCGACTGCTCGATTTCCGCGGCAGGGCCTTAAACCCTGAGTACGTAACGAGATTAAACGGGGCCTGGCGATATTCTCCATGCCCGAGAAGCTGGCGATGGTAAAAGAGTGGCTTCGAGTCGCTCGAATATTTTCCACGATGCTCGTCGCTGAGAGACACTCTCTCCCTGGGAATACGTGTTCTCCTCGTTGTTGCTTGAGGAGGAATCTCGTTCCGGCCGCGTTCCATCGCGAGTAATAGAGCTTATCTGCCTGGAGCAATGTTTTAACGTCCGCGGACGATGCAGAGACTCTGGAAGCTTTTATTTAAATCAAATTTTTGAAAAGTCAGCGTGGCGAATGGCACCGGATGTGATTTACATTGGATGCTTCGAAATTCAGTATTAGAATGTGGGAAACAGTAGGACAGCCTTATTTATTTAATGCGTAATAAAACCTTTGGACTACACAATATTTTAATACGAAAGAGGAGGAGAATAAGAAAAATTATTCACCCCTAACTATTTGTAACACTCCTGAACAGCAGTGTTCGGAGAAAAGTTCCAGAGACTGAGTATAGCCCCCTAGATTGTTGAAACAATTACAAATACGGGTGTTAAACGATCTCCTATAAAATAACGTCTCATCTCAAAAGCTCTGGCCAAGGCATAAACTCCTAGGATTCCATAAAGCGAGACTGAAATATTCTCCAACTTCTCACTCGTTTCGACACATCATCTCCATGTTCCTCGAGCCTTCCCCGACTCACGATCCAGGATCGCCGACTGACTCTTCAACGAATCATATCTGAGTAGGGACGGAGAGCCCCGGAAGAAGCTCCATAAATATTAAAATGTCACGGTCTCGTCCGCTGTCGAAATACCCCGTGTTCGCAATCTCCATCTGAAGATCGGATTGAATCAAGCCCCCCTCGGGCTTCATGCGGCGCGTTTCCCGATTTTTCCTAGACGTAAAACTAGAAGAAGAAACGGCGAGAGCAATCGCGAGTTTCATTGGGTGGGAGGGCGAGCTCCCTCGGCTCGTTGAGCAAGATCGAATTCCGAGGGAAGCCCTGTTCGAGCACCCCCTCGGATCCAGGTATATAATATCGATCCGCCGGCCATTTCCCTCGTCGTCACGTCGAACGTTAATTGTTAGCGGCGTGCTCAACGTCGGCGGGGTAATCTTTTTACGAACGCCCCGATGCACTCCTCCGGCAAGGATGTCTCTGGAGAGGGTCGGCTAAGCGGCTGCTGTCTGCTAGCCAGAAGGCTCTGCCTTCAAAGCTACTGCTCCGCTGGTCCATTAGCTTTTAACGCTGATGCAAGCTTCCCCTGTAATCCCGGCCGACCCGTCCCTCCGACGGGACCCTATCCGAGTGGCCCAGGATCGACGGGTTCTCAGGATCCAGCCATCCTCTGGATCGCGTCTGCGGTCGCTGGATCCACGATCGTGCCGGCCTCCTTTCCACTCGATGTTTCGACGTTCACCCTCGGTTTAAGGGTGGGAAACTTCGCAGCTACTGTCCAGGCGGACACTGCGCTCGAAATCTGTTGCACCGTTTGAACGTAGTCGTCGACGTTCGCCGGCCTCAAGAAGCTAGTAGAAAGGCCGAGCGTTAGTCGGACGCTTTAGACAAGTGGGATGGAGTACATAGGTATAGCGCTTTGCCGAGATACATATAGCAGGTTCGGAAAGGCAGCAAGCTTTCGGCGGCAAGTCAAACAAACGTCTAGAGATGTGTTCCTAGAAAGTCCTAGAGCAGTGATTCCCAACCTGTGCTTTGCGATTTCGTCTTCCGTGGGGTCGTCGTGGTTATTTTTATTTGACGATTTTTAGCACTTATTTCTTTTAATATCTATGGTTACATTGATATATTCTGTTAATGATGTAACAGTGATTTTTCGTAAATGAGAAAATTTTAAAACCCCGACTACTTAAAAAGCGAACTAAAATGACAAAAACAGGACTTAATTTATTTATACATGGTATTTTATTTATCGTAAATAGGATAATAATCAGATGACAATTTAAATTATCTCAGTTGCCTGCAATCGGAAGCTTTAAATCTTTCGATGCAACTAATTTGATGTAATTACATTCGAACATTACATTACATTCAACATTGTGTATCGTTGCTCACTTTAATTAGATTCGATGGGCCATTAACAACGCTAACAGTATTCCCCACATGGACAAAAAGAGAAACATATTATTTACAAAATACGCTGCAGTTGAAATCTCATTATATAAGCATGTTGTCCACCTCTTTTTGTTACCAGCTTGAAGCACTTTCTTTAGTGATTGAGGGGACATGCTTGGGATAGAAGAACATCAAAAGATTTAAGGCCTCCGATTGCAGCCAATTGAGTTAATTTAAATTGTCATCTTATTATTATCCTATTAAAAATCTTTAAGTATATTTAATATGTGTATTAAGATAATTAAATATTATTAAGTTCGAATTAGATTCTGAAACACCTATTTTCTATATGTTTTCTTTATATCATTAAATGTACCTTACCTTATATTTGAATATTATAAAAGGTGGTCGCGACTCAAAAAAGGTTAGGAAACACTATCCTAGAAAATATCAAGGCAGACAAATGCACCTCTTATCTTCTTCTGTAGGCATTCGGTCTTTGCGAAATGACCTATGGTGCGATTGGCACATAGGTGGCGCCCCGTTAGTTTTGATATACCTATCTAGAATTTGGTATTTCTAGAGTAGAAATGTGGAGAAATGTAAGAAGTATATCGTGGATGTAGTAAAAGAAAATACCCATACGTGACTAAATAAGTACGAAATTGTCCCCTCAATGACATCCATTGCACATCACTTGAGTGGATCTCGGTTTAGTCGATAAATCTGGACGATGCGCTGTACCGCACACACCGTGATGCGTCAGCAGAATCCATTATTCCCGTATTTACAGTCGGCTCGTACGCAAAGAATCGCTAAAACGCTGCCGCGAATCCCATAAATCGCTGGAAAATAACGCGAACAATAATTCAGTAGGAGTAATGGAGCATCGACGGGGCCAGTTTGTATTAATAAGGCAATCGCAATATCGCGCTCCAATATTGATACAGCTTAACATCGAGTCGCTTGGATGCAATAATCGGCGAATTTCACGCAAACGGGCCACGGGGCTATGAAATGTTTCATTCGCGCGCTGATTGATCGGGGCTGGCAGCGGCGAGCGGGGCGGATTCGAGTCACGGAAAACAGGGAACTTCCGCGGGAAGTTGGTGGGGTTGGACTCGAGGGAGTAAGGCGCATCCCTCGTGCAGGATTTCGTCTGTGACGTTCCTTCGGTTATTCAAAGTCGTTAGGAGAGGGGGGAGGCAGCCGGTCGCGCGATTTATCTCGACTATTTCTCACTTCTTTCGCGGATCGGATTAACCGCGCGGCAATAGGGTGCGGGACAAACGCGAGAAAGATGAAAATGCGAGGGTGAAGAGGCTAAGGGAGGCGACCGCGCCGCTGATAAATTCCCAAGTCGGTCCCGTACGGTGCTAAGCCAACAGTCGTCTATTTATACGGGGGACAGTTGGCCCAACTCTCTCGCTCCGTCTCCTTTTTCCCCCTCCTCCCTGATTTATCGACCTGTCGCGCTTCATGGTTCCGCGAGCTTCGCCGTGCGAGTTACGTATCGCCCGATACGCTACGAAAACTTTCAACAGGCACGCAGAGAGGCTGCCTCGATACGCGGGCCTCGTTTCCATAACTCTGTCGCGCCGGGGAAAGACTGTGCTCGGTGGGGCATCGTGATTAACGTCCCTATTCGGAGCTCAAAGAGTCCTTTGTTCCTGGCCTCTGGTTCGATATCGATTACGGGGGGGGGGGAAAGACTTGAGAACCACTGGTCGGAAGGGGTCGCAGGCTGTGCGCCAGCCAGCAGCTACAACCACTGGTTGAATGTTCTCGCAGGGTGGTGTTTGTTCGAATGCGGTGGAAAAAGGAGGGAGAATGGGGAACGGAGGAGCGACGACGGGGAAACACGAGTGTGTCACGTTCTTTGGGGAAGAAACTTTTCATTGACACTAATACCTACCTCTGTCACTCGCATTTACGAAGTTGACGGAAGGATGACAGTTTCTTCTGCCGAGGGGGATTTAACGGGTGGCCGATGAGCAGTTTCCATTCCCAGCGAGGTGTCTCATCTTTCAAAAAATTTAATTTTATCGAAATACAATATTTCTTTTTGATTAAGGTTTTTTTTAATATTTGTTGTTAATAAGTTTATTTGTAACTCTGTACAGGGCTTCCCAGAACGTTTGCCACCTGGGCCATTTTTCTTAAATCCGCCACTGACTTCCACTAGCTCGCTCATTTTCTATTATTTATTACATTGCGTAATTTATTAATCCACGAGACGACCGGCATCGTTAAGTAACGGCGCGATTTCGAATCGGCTTCGAAACGACCAGGCAGAAAATTTCCAAGGGCCGTCGATCGTTCCCCGCGCGGTGAACTCCGTGAAATGATTCGCTTGTCGGCTCTCAGGCTCGCGGGCGAAATTTATGGGGCCGGGTTTTCTGGAACGGCCGTTACAGCAACGTTCGCGGCCTCGTAAATTCGAGCACGGTTTCGAACACGCGAAGATCGCGCGGAAGGAACGTTCGACCGCGGTGCTCGCAGCTTTTTTACGCTCCACGAGCCTCGCTCGCTCGATGAACGAGTCAGAGAGTTATTTGGCAAGAATCTCGGACGCGGGATGCGAAAACACGCGGCTTTCTCTTCCCGGCTGGCTTTTCCCTCGCGATTCCGGTCCCTGGCGAGCGGAATTTTTCTGAAACGGTCGTCGAGTTTACGTTCGTTATTTCAGCGAAGAATTCATTTTGAAAGGGGGCCATTAATGGAAGCTCACTTTGAAACAGTCAGATTTGAGTGATATTAATATTATTCTCTATTCTGCACCGAATACGAGTAATTTTGTAGGTGCAAGTTCCTTTAGCTTGGCCTTTGAGGACCAACCGCTTGCCCTCCCATGCCACTTGGGGACAAGAAATGGGCAAAAAGTTTATTTAAATAAAAGCTTCGAATATATAAATAAAAGTTAAAAAATTATTCTCGAATGAAATTTTCGTGAAATAATCTAAGGTTGAAAGACTAAACTTTACTCCGTTAATAATTTTTATTTAGTGAAAGCCTAACTCTGGGTACTATCAACTACTTAGCAGAAACCGAAGTCGAGCTCTGAGGTGCCTCATAAAATCCAATTCGCAATAATTTCTAATCCTCCGAGCAGTGGTTCACTCAGGATTTAATCTTGGGGGAGCCGAGTTGAGCGGCTAAAAATATTTTTAAGAAAAATATTAAATAAAATTCCAAATAAAATTATAAAAATTTATTCGAAGAATAAAATCCTTTTCTTTTTACAACTACCCTTCTTTGCCCCGAGAATACTTGCAATGGCACAATTCGAACCCGCAAGCGCGCTGTCCTTCTTTCAATCGTTTCAAAATCCCCCCACCAAGGGGTAGAAAATCCACAAAATCGCTAAAAGGCGGCTTCACAGGTTCGCTACATTCGATTCACCCCATCAGCTTTATGCGAGACAATTGTAAAGGCCATCGTTCTAACCATTCACGGAGTGACCTCGCCTATTGGCCATTTCAGCGGGGTCCGCGGGTATCGGCGAGAACACACTGGATCAGGGGTGGAATTTTCCAGCCGTTTAGCCGTCGGTAATCAAACGTAATGATCGCGAGGGTGGCCGATAAGATGGAATTGTCGAGGGGTGGGAAGGGTGTAAGCGGCGCGGTGGGAAGCGACGCGGGGTATGGCGTGCTCGAACGGCCAGAGGTAGGGGGTGGTTAGAGGCACGCGAAATCTCCGCGGGCTGGCCTCGACCCGTGAAATTCTCGTGTCCCTCTTTGAGAGGTGATGCGTTCCACGGCGGCTGCTTTCGATTCCCGGCCGGGCACCGCTCCGCACAGAATATTGCTACTCAAAATTTCACGAATAAGCAACGCTGACGCCTCGTAAACATCGTTCCCCTCGCTGTACACCATTTTTGCATTTCTGTCCTGCTTTTAACGAAAATCCTGCACGCCTTTCCACCCCCGATCGCTGCATGCTTATTTCGGAAATCTACTTGGAAACTTTCAAATATCGATATAGCCTCCTTGCGTGTAATTTCTTTGGATCGTGGGCTTTTTTAAAGTCTATCTAGGGATTCCGTGTCTAAAATTTCAATAATTAAAATGATTTACTGCGTGTTAAAATTAAATAAACAATTAACTAAAATCATTTTCAACGATAAAAACAGTAGAATAATTTCAATAATTAAAATGATTTACTGTGTGTTAAATTTAAATTAACAATTAACTAAAATCATTTTCAACAATAAAAACAGTAAAATAATGAAGAATAATAAAGTCTGAATAGGCAATATCAGGAAAGCGATATGAAGATTTCTGGAAAGGCGAACGAAAAAGTAGCAAAGCATCTAAAGTATCATCTCCTAGCCGACTTCTTATTTTATTTCCAATATAACCGACCGGCCGCCGGAAAAGCTCCCTCTGCTTCAATGCTTGCAGGAGGAATCGACAACAAATATTCATATGCCAGTTTTAGATGACGTCCGCGGGTTCCAGCATCCTCAAAGAGACTCATCTCCATTTTTATGCTGATCAATAAATAAAAACAGCATAGATAGTTATATGCTAGTTAATATTATTATTTAAATAAACCACTACTATTATTATTATCCTTACTATTACGAAACGACTATGTTTATTCTCATATCCTTCAGTCGTCCATAAAGTAATTCAGCTTTCCAAAAAATCCCAAACTTCTCAGGATTAGTTATATCAAATCCCGGGTTTTTTGGAATTCAAAAAACCGTCGTGGTTGCGAGATTCCCTGCTCCCACAGCACTCCGGTAGAGAATTTCTCGGAGGCAGCTCGATGGGCTCGAAATTAATTGGCCCCTGTTTTACAAGTTCCCAGTGAAAGCGTGCTGGCAGCTATCCACAATCTCCACGCGACATTCAAGCTTGCAGCAGGAATCAGGTTCCAATAGGGAGTTCCTCATATGCCGGCAGAAATCGCCGCTATTCGCCGGCATTCACCGCGAAATGAGAAAAATTCCAGGAGGCCCAGGCTTTTTGCCGGGCGGTTTTCCTCGCTGGCTGGGAATATCTAGGGGGTGCCGCGAGACGTCGGTCGGCACTCGAACCGTGGGATTTATCGGGGGCTGATTGTCGGCGGCAGCTACGTGACACACATTCGCGGCCGTGTAAGTCCCGCGTCGAGGGGGTTGCCGAGTACGGCTGGGACGGGGGTGGAAACCGCGACACAATTGAGCGTTCGCGTTCGCCACGGGCTTTCCAGTCTAATTATCGTGCGCCACCGAAAGCTTTTACAACCGGCCCCACCCAGATAAAAGCGTTATTGCAATTACGCCTCTCGTCGGGCCATTTTTCATTCCACCCGCCCTAATGCCGTTAACCACCCACTCGCGATAACCTCCTTATTCTGTCTCGAGTGCCTCTTTTTCGAGGACACGCGGCTAACCGGCTGGCTTGTTTACGCGTAGCAGCTTCCATCTGTGGGCGGGGATGATAGGGGTGGTCGATTCCGGTAACGACCCCGGCAAGTGTTTTCTTGGTGTCGCGCTGTTTGCTTCCGCTCGTTGGGACGTTTCGCGACGCGACGATTCGTCGGTGTCGCGGTAATTGCAGCGAACGGGCGCGCAGTTCTTTTAATGGAACAGTGGCGGTTGGGGGTAGGAGGGTGGAGTTAGAATTGGAAATTCTGGGATAATTGGGAATCCTTCTCGTCGGCGGATCGAAAGTAGATCTTTACTACTTTTGGAAACGACTTGGGTATTGTTCGCGAGGTTAATGTGGAGTGAGAGACAATCGGGGGGGATTATTATTATCATTATTATTACTCGTATTTATTACTTGAACAGACAAAGAACAGTAATTAATAAAGAATAGCGAAGTAGAAGGCGAGGCTGCAGTACAAGATTGTTAGAAGCCTAAGCTATGACTAAATAACTAAAACTAAATTAAAACTAGTATAGAAAAGTAAAAACAGAAAAATTAAGAGAGAATTATTATTATGGCGCATTAGGATAGATTCTCCATAGAGGGGACGTTGCTCCTCAATTTGAAAATAACTGTTAACCCAATGAACTTGTACTGACTTTCAAAGTGGTTTTCCTAAAAAACGAGCTTACAGGAACTTTGTACGCTTTTCACTTATCTGTTCGCGAAGCCTAGCAATAACGAGCTCGTCCTTCGTACAGCTACCGCGGTAGGGAAACATTCTCTGGCCATACATTATGCATGAATATATAAAACTACGGGTGAAAGAGGGAAGTATGCAAGACTTTGGTCTTTGTTGGATTTTTTTTCAAAAGTGCCAAATCGAGAGGAGCTTATCGATTCCACGTTGCATCATTCTCCTCGCTTTGATCTGATTCTCAAGCGACCCCCTTTGCTCTGCTCAGATAAGTGATCGTCCCGTTTTGCGAACCAACAAGAAACCAGTTCAACTTCCCTCCCAGGAATTCGTTATTCGTAATAACAATTCAGAGGAACAGTGATTCCAAGTCCAAGAACTTTCTGTCCATGTTTTCATCCCACTTGGGTATACAAAACGAGAATTAGCGCAAAGCCAAATACATAAATGAATAAATGTTGGCATCGAGATGCAAGTTAAACTAAATAGATATTAAATATTAATAGCGATGGTAGATTTAATTTCACGCAAAGAGCCTTGAAGCGGGAAGCTTGACGAATTTAATTCACGCACAAAGATTCTGTCCACTCAGTATGTATATGCTAGATTCGACCTAAACAATCTAGGGCAGTGGTTCTTAACCTTTTCGAAGTCACACTTTTAAATAGAAGGAAAATTTGCGGAACTCCAACATCACGAAGGTCATAAAACTAACAAAATAATATGCACGACTATTCCTTGTACTAAAAATTATAGATTACAGATTATATACATTAGGATGAATCTAGGGTAATAAGCGGTGTATAATAAAATGTCCCAACCTGTACATTATCGCATGATCGAGCGACCCTGCCAGCCGAACGCTTCTGAAAATGGCCCTCACGGGTAGTGAGCGTGAAGGGACGTTTTCTATGACGAATGGCAAGTGGAACGAGTATCGATCTGGCAGCCACGTACACTGGTCTAAGACAAAGGGGCGAAGAAACAGAGGGGTTGCGCGTCCTTGTGACGTTCTTACACCCCTTAACGAGTTCTCTTAACGCGGCCGCGACTTGCTGAGCTGAATCTTTCCCGGGCTTCTTCTCTCCGATCTCTTTCCCCTCTTTGTTTCAAGCGTATCAATCTAAATCTATTCCAATAGGTACCCTAGTGCGCATCACAGACCAAGACTATGGTCCTGAAAGCATTAGGCATAATTGCCACCCTTAGCGATCGTAGACGGGTTGATTCTTTTCAAGGTCATTCATGGTCAGGTGAACCGTTCAAAGCTGGTAGCGGCACTAACAATAAGTTCCCTAGCCCTACAAAGACAACTGCGACCCTTTTCGATTTTAAATTACCGGCTTACCACCATTCCACAGCCGATCCCATCGATAGAGCCATGAATGAGGCAAATCAATGCCTCACTGACATGTGAATATAGTGTAAACCCCAAATACACAAATTTAAAGTCGGGTATATATTTAATTTCCCAGATATTAATAAAAAATTATTCTTAATTATTTTGTTCACACATTAAGCTCGAACTATGTACACGTAACTAACCCCTCCCCCGAATCTAGCCCCAAACCTATACCGACAACTCGGAAACGATCAACACAGGTGTAGCTGATTTCGAATAAATAGATACTAAAATATTTTTATGAATATCTCGAAAATGTAAGCTAAAAGGCGGTAACATGAATAGGAAAAAGTTGTTAAGATTGATGACCTTTGCAATATATTTCAAGGTCAACAAAATCGGTCTGCCCTCTTCTATATAGGGTAAGTCCGGGAGAGTTCGACCACCGGGAGAGTCCGGCCAGTGTTGATATTTTAAGGCTGACGCAAGATAGGGCACTGTGTGTCATTCGCACAAAAGAAATGAAGGCGCTTGTTGTTTATCTCACATTGACCACTGTCACGAATCCATATTTGAATTATAATATACAGTTAAGACTTTATGCGAGGCTGAAAGTTTTTAGACCAACTTACAGTGGTGGTGATATTTGAAAAACAGGTAACTTTATTTACACTCTTCCGATATTGTTGATATAATATGCATATAACTACAGTGTAACACCAACAATACGTATGTATTCGTTTATAATTTTTTTTGATAAGTTGTTCGATCGTTTCCTTGATTACCCGTAGTGGGTGGACGGTCTAACCCCGACATGCGGGTGAGATCGCACACTATAATTTCTATACACTCTAAATTGCTTGGGCTTTGCTTTAACGCGCATAAAACGACCAAAATGTGAAAAACAACGATGCTACAATTTATTTTCCTAAAAGTGGTCGAACTCTCCCGAACTTACAATAATTACCCTATGCTTCTCCGTATTCTACAGGGTTTCCCGTCAATAACAATAATAACAATAAATCGACGAGTCGAAAGAACCCGTCATCCTGCACCCGTTTATTTTGCTCCCCGCGTCACATCGACGAACGCACGCAGCTCAGCGACCCCCTCCCTTGCCGCTCGCTGAAACGCGTATGAAATATACATTGCTGCGAGGCAGACGAAACGAAAAGTAGCGGGAAAGTGTATTATTACTCGTGGGAACGTAGAGGCGCCCCTCTCCGGCCCCGCGGCGAGGGTGCAGCTGCGTTTCCCCGTCGATCGGGGGCTCGTTCCTTATTCTTAGCAAGAGGCGACGGGGAAAGAAGTAACAGCATTCGCGGCTGTTCACCGCGCGAGCACTACTCCAGCCAGTAATTCCTATTCTCCTGCATCGTTGGTGTTACGTGGCAAGGTTACGGGAAGGGAAACCAGCCCTTTTTCTCAGCGGTCGAAGAGGATTCGGCGGTCCAGCGGCCGGGGGAGTGAAAAAGTTTCGTCGCTCGGACGAATGCTCGGCTTACAGGCTCGCCCGTTGGTAATCGAATTGGAATGAAAAAGTCTCCGGCGTCTCTGGGGAGGGAGCGGAGGGGTAAAGGGGTTTAAAGTAACGATAAAGAAGAGCTCCGGCTCGTCTGGGAGCAAACGCATCATTTTTCCAAGGGGATCGCGGCCGGTTTCGCAGCCCCGAGTAACATTTCGCAGCACTTTCGAGCTTCCCCGGAGGGGACAGGGGTGGTGTAGAAGTTTCCGCATAACACGGGGATCGTAGACTCTGCTCCGGCAGCAGACGTAACTCGTCCCCAACCCCCTGTTACCTTTTTCTTGTCAACCGTCTCGTTACTTACCACGATTTACTTTAGCGCGCAACGCGCTCGGCGCGCCTGACCCCTGCTCGCTTTCGAATATTCCGCGCGGGGGGGAAGCCCGCGGGCGATTCGCGGGCTTCCCTTCTCCGGGCAATTAACTCGAACTTCGCCCGTCCCCTCGGCAAACACAAATCGTCATCGTCCGCGGCAAAGAAGACGCGAGACCCGAGATTTATAACCTCCTCCCCTGTTGGAGTTCTGGTCCCAGGGGAATTCAAAAGAGCACGCCCGCGTTTAGGGGTGGAACTGGGCCGCGTGTGCGTCGAAGGAAACGCGAATGGGAGAGACGAATTATGCACTTACCTTAATCACGCGTCCCGCTGTCCGACGAGCCCCGCCGTGGAGGAGCAGGTTGCCGGTTGCTTACAAACCGAGGAGGGAGAGAGAGAAAAAAAAAGGGAACGGAGCAGAGGGCCGCGGAATAGTGGCTGCGAGGGAGTGGAAGAAAAGGCTGCCCCGGAACCGCGATTCACGAACGCCGGGACGAAAAACAGACCGAGGAGCGCGGGTCGAGCAACACCGTCGCGGGAACAAACGGGGTGGGGATGGTGGAACGAGCCGAGAAAAAGATATAAAAGGGGAGTAAAAAGAGGGAAGGAGAGGGGGGGGGTAAGAAGGCGCGGAGGGAGCGCCGGGGTGGATTCGGGGAGGAAGGAAAGAGGTCGAGAGAGCTTCCGCTGGAAACTTTATCTCTCGTGGAGTTTCGAGTCACTAGAAAAGTAATTCCGTGGACGATACACGCTCGACGATGCCACGCTCCCCGACCGGAGAATCTTTTGTCGAAACCGCCGCGCGAGATCGACGGGAAAATGTTCGCGCGCGAATAACCCTCGGCTATCGTTGTGCTTCCCGAAATGTCTGCTGCGAACCGGTGGCCAGCGCTGTCCGAGCAAGTGCGCGGCATTTCGGATTGAAACGTCGGCTTGCAACCCCCCTGTCGCTTTCACTAGTGATTAGGGAGCGTAATTAGCGCGGTAGCTCCGGACTCGCCCACTTTGGTGGCGTAATTCGCGTGGGATTCGGAACGGTTGTTCTGCGGCGCGAGTGACTCGCGTTCTTCTCGATCGTTTAAGCTCCGACGATCTTGGGGGTGCAGACCGGGCAGCGTGAATTTTTCACGTTTAATCCAGAGCGACGCGGACCACGGCCACCCTCGATTAAGGGGAGATTACCGCGCAGGGCTGGGAAGGCCGTTTTGATTCTGACCCAGTACTGCAGTTCGCGAAACTTCGATTTAAGCCCGCACAGCTTAGCCGGCGAACGCGAGGCTTAGAGGGAGGACGGCCGACGCGGGAATCTGAAAAATGTATTCGCGGATTCGAGCGGGGAGCGGGAAATCAGCATTCTCGAAATTTACACGAGCAGCGGGGAAACCGAGCTCCTCGTGAAAATAAAAGTACTGCGAAGGAGAGGGTAGCAGGGTGGAGGAGCCTCGGGAATATTCATCGCTGCGAATGGAGATGCACGTGAATAAATAAGAGATCCCTCGACGGTAGAAGTGTATAGCCATCTGCCGCCTTTCCCGTTTAATGATCTGTTTGTGCTCCCGCGTCTCGAATATTTACCGTCTCGAATTCTTCGGGGCTGGGAGCGTGGTAGGTTGCCCGGCGCGATGGCCGAGTTTCCTCGTTAGCCGCTTAATTCCGGGCTCGATCTTCCCGACAGTTTATTCGAAAAACTGCCGAGCCGCTTGCCTCGCGAACTTTCGCGGGAATATTCTCGCGGCCACCGTCGATCGATTTAAATAACCAGAAAGGGATCTGGCAGGTATCATTTCCTAAAATCACCTGGCCAGCTTTTGATCCATGCTGGTAATTACGTCTTCCGTTACGTAAGTGTAAAAATTAACAGCGCAGAGGGAGAAGTAACTAACGATCGGATTAAGGGTGATCAGATTGCGCAGTAATCACGTAACAAAGGTCGTTGCGCGACGCTCCTGTGAATATTAAGCGCGGCCCTGTTTTGTTAATAAAAGCACAGCCTCCGAGAATCGAACGCTTTCACGGTGGCGAATAAAACGCGTTGCTTCTTTCCCGCGGAGGACTCATTAATCGCGATACGCCATCGGGAGTTTCAAGCGACGCGAGTTTCAAAGTTTGCGCGAAACAGGAGTGTATTTCGTAGAAAAATGTATCCAGGGACGTGGAATGTTTTCTGCGAGTGACAATGCGGGGGCGCGGAGTTGGGTGAGGTCGCGAGGACTCTCGCTCTACTTATTCAGTAGCATTGATCAGTGTTATATGACCCACCTCGCATAAAATCGATCCCATCGGTTCCCCAATCAACACAAACCGCCACAGCTCCTCTTAGTTCCCGAAATTTCGACCAACCCCTTCTAACACCCTCAACGATCAACGGGAACAGTCGAGGGGGCGAACCGTTTCAACGGAGGTCGGGACGGAAGCGATCTAGATTTTAATACTCCGCGGCGATACGCTGGGGAATGGAAGGAATGCAGTTACACCCCTTTTCACCCCTCCTATTTTTTCGGCCTTTCACGTGGAGGCCGTCGAACGAATATTTCTCGCGCTATGCGAAGTTTCCATTAGTCCGTGAATGGACTAGGGCGGCGTAGGAAAAAGAAGGGAAAGAAAGAAACGGGTGGGCTGGGGAAAAAAGAGGGGGGAAAAAAAAAGGAAAACGGAGAAACCCTCTTTTCTGTCGCCGCGCGGCGTTCCCTATCGCGCATTAATCGGCCCGTCTGCCCGTAAAAATCATATTCCACGGCGTTGATGCGCCGTCGCTGATTTCCAACCCTCTTTTCATCGAGCCTCGTCACTCCCGCGTTTTCATATCACCCCCTCGCCCTCGCGGTTGTTGTTGCCGCTGCTTGTATCTCGTTTTCCAATGGTGGACGCGGAGCCCGGTGTCCCGGAGCTTTCCTCTCTCACCCTGTAACAGGAAATGGCGGGATCGCCCGTCGGTTGTTGAACGCTTCATTAATGCGAGCATTTTAATGATTCCGGACAGGAGGCTGGTCGGAGGGCCGCTTTGTCAAAGGATTCGCTCGGCCGAATGGAAATGCTGCTTTTTTCCCCTCGCTATCGCCGACGTGCCGTGCCTCTCCCACCTCCCTTCCAACCCTCTCCCATCCTCCTCCATCCTCCCCCGCCGTCCTCCCCCTTTCTGCTCTATGTTTTCCACGATTTCATCGCGGGCCGCGACGCGATGCGTGAAAAATTGCGGCCCGACTGCGCGGGCGAAATTAGTTTTCGCCCCGTAGTTATTTCCGAAATTTCGAGGACCATCGCGCCGCGGGGAACTCCGCAGCTCGCTTTTCAACTCCTTGAATTTCATTTCGAGGCGGCTGGCGTTAGGGGGATGCGCATTTCCGGTATACTCTGCGGTAATAGTTTCTCTTTTCAGGCGCGAGGTCTGCGCCACGATTCACGGGTTTTTCACCCGCGTTTAATCGATCCTCCGAACAAGCTTCGCGCTCGGGGCGCGCCACTCTCCCGGAATTCCCGTTGTTCCCCACGTCGGAGGTGATCTTTATAAGTGTTCTGGGATATTCTGCGCTACCGATTTAATCAGTTATTACAGGCACGTTTGATGGAAGAGAAAATAGAACGCTTCTCCGTGTATCTGTGGGCCGGTTTGAATATTTATTAGCTCGTAGCATTCGTTTCGTTCTAGTTTGTTATCTTGTAAGTGGTTTTCCAACTCCAATTCGATTATTATTATATTACTTTGGTGCTTCGAATATTTTGTCCGCAGCAAAACTATTGCCAGCGTTATAGCCAACCAGCATTCACATATCATTAAACAGTTTTATAATAATGATAATAAAACGACTTTGTTACGCTATTTGCAAGAGAAACAAAGGAAACAATGCAAATATAAATGACTGAATAGGCCAAGGGAACACCGCGAACCCGGACACAACTTTTGGAATGCAACTTCGTGGGATTTTTGAGCGACTCAAAACAAGAACAGCGGTGTGTTTCATGTGTGCCCTATCGCTGTTTAAGGGGGTGAAAACTAACCACAAAGTCAAATTGCCCTTCCACTTTTTTGCGTATAACTCCCAAACTACAACAGACAGAAAAAAATGTTTTAAACAAAAGTTTAATGGTGAAATGAGCACTGTAAAGTTGCGTTAACTATATTTTGAAAAGAGTTTGTTAACGCAAGTTTGCAACGCTTATTGCGCAATTAAACTTTTGTCTGAAACATTTTTTTCTGTCTATTGTACTTCGAGAGTTATACGCGAAAAAGTGGAAATGCCAAATTGACTTTGAGGTTAGTTTTCACCCCCTTAAAAGGCGATAGGGCACAAATGAAACACATCGTTCTCTTGTTTTGAGTCACTCTAAAAACCCACAAAGTTGCATTCCAATCGGTAAGTCCGGGTTCGCGGTGTTCCCTTGTCAGTGTGGCTAACCTGAAATAGAAAAGGAGAGAGAAAGACGACAAGCGATATTGATGTGAAAAATTGAATAAGTTTAAGCTATTAGGAACTGAAGAGTTTGATCATATAAAAAGCAACAATAATAGCTATATCTCTAGATTATATTCGCAAAATTGCAATATACTGAGACAAGGGAGTAGCAATTTGATAAAGTCAAGCAATAACCACCTTAGATTTTATTCCACTTTTCCTGCTATCAAACGTCCACGCGATAAGTGATGAAACACTTTTGATCATTAATGTACATCCTCGAGCAGGATACCATATTTTCCTAGCTTCTGTACCACCTCGCTGTTGAGCCCCCCTCCAGCCCCGCGCAGCCTCGCGAAAGTAGGCCAATTTGAAGTAAAAACTCGCGGTTGCAGGCTGGCAAGTGGGCCAATTTAAATTTTAAAATCGACGCCGCTTTGAGCGCCGAGTCTCCGAATAAAATTGCTAGCACATTAGCCGCGCCAGCTCTCCGGTACACAGTCGCCACGAGGTGAAAGCTCGGCGGTTGAAGTTGCTTTCCCGTCGCCGGCGAACGCGACCCCGGCGTGTTTCCCGAAGGGTGGACAAAAATTGGGCGACGTCGCGGCGTATGGGCGGAGGGTTTTCTTAAGTAAACCGGGAAGCGGAGTTTCGTAACTAGCGAGCAGAAATTTCCTTTGGTCGAGCGCGCGCCCCTCGAGTTTCAATGCCCTCCCCGGGGGCCAGGAAGCGAAAATTCTTGTAGCTGCAAGCCCCGAGCAACCGCTGCCACCGAACGCTAACACGCACTCGCCTGCCCCATTCCTGTTCCTGCCGGTATCGCGCAACCTGCCGTTGGAATTGCGCCTGACATGGGAATTGAAATATCGCGGACGAGTCGCAAGTTTCGCTCCGAGGTAAAAACGCGAAGAACAATGGCGCGGAGTGGATAAGGGAGGGAAGGGACAAATGCTAGAAGCATGGCAGTTGAATGGCAGAAGCAGAAGCACTCCCTTAGGGCTGGCAGCTCGAGGGCGAAGCTCGCTTGTTTCGCGCGAGCGAGCTCTTTGACTGGCTGATAACACGAGCCGTTGCTTTCCGAGGATCCCCGCATCTCTCACTCGGAAAAATAACCTGAATCAACTTCAAACCGCGCGGATCGAATAGTTTCAGTTTAATTAGTTTCGACGTCGCGATCCCCCATTTTTGCAACGCCCGTCGCGCTCCCTTTATTTAGCAATTGGGGCCTAATTATGCGGCAAGCATAATTATGCGCGACGAAAATTATGGATGAAATCATTGTTGGTTGGTTGCTCATTGTATAACTAGGTCCAATTATCTGTCCTCCTTCATCATATTTCCAAACAGTCTCCCTCCTTTTCATCCCCCTCGCAGCACTTCAACCCCCCTGTCATTCGTTCGATCGTTACAAGCAGCAGTCCTCGCTTCCGCCTGTCTACTCGTACTCACCCACCGACGGGGTCGGTCCCTTTGATCACGAAGCGAGATCCAGTGGCGAATCAGGTACATAGTGACTTGTCCTCCTCACCTGCCCCCTTTTCTCGATTTTCCAACGCCCTGCATCATCCAGTTATACCCGATCGGCCTCCTCCTCCGTGCCGTTTGGAATAATTTGTTGGGAATGCTGGTACAGAGCAGTAACTCGAATAGGACTGAACACAAAAGTATCAATTTATTGTTACAGTAAAGTCAATAGATGTAAGATTAACACTAGGTTTACGGACATTTCTTATATACCTAGTAAAGAATTCAGAAATCGTCTAAATAAATTGCTAATAAGTACAAAGTCTTTCCCCAGCAATTATCCCAGAAGTGTTAACAAGTAACTTACAAATTTGTTATAATTACCGCGATGGTTTTTTCTTCTTCGCTACTATTTTTCGAACTTTGAAATCCGTCAAATTGGCGGGTGCCGTGAACCTAGTGTTAATCATAAGAAATCATATAGAACTGTTACATGAAAACTGTAAATTATTCCTAAAAAAAAATTCTTAACAACGGCTTACTTTCGCAGCCGTGACAGTGGTGTTGACACTCTGCGCTCGAGTCCCTGGAAATTTTGAATGTCTTCGTCCTCCGCTATTGCTTTTCCATTAGCAGCACCGAGGTACTCTCGGATCATCATCCTCTCCCTTGTCTTTCGAAGTCCTCCGAACAGTATCGAGGCGACAGCCTCCTGCCACCCTCTTTCATCCCCTTCCGATCCTCCTTCTTTCTGTAGCTCACTGGAAATGGAAGAACCCAGGGACCGGCGCGACGAGTCGCGTAATGAATCCAAATGAACGATCTCCTTTGTACGTATTTCAATATTTAAGTCACCCCGGGAGGATTTGCACCGTATCGAGGCGGTGCGACCTTGGGGCGCGTGGTTCCTCGCCCCGTTTACCTTCCCTCTGTTTATCTTGAGGGTGCGCGAGTTGGGTCGAATGGACGCGACTGTCGTTGGATTTCGGGTTCGGGTTTACGGATAGTCGGTCCGTTTTTAGGTTTTACCGGGCGATGAAACCACGGATGAAGAGTTCCCGCGGATTTATTCGTATTTTTCGGAGGGCTGTAACGCTCGACTTTCGGAGTGGGCATAAATCGCCGGCGACGATTGAAGTTTGCCGTTGGATTTAGCGGCTCAGGCTGTTATTTATCGCTCGTCGAAAGATTGTAACTCAGGCAGCGTTTGGAAGAAAAAAAAAACATGATGCATGGAAACGGACAGAGTCGATGCTGCGTCCTAAGCACTGTTACTCCATCAACGTCCGTTTCCTTTGTCCGAGCGGGAATAAGGATGTTTGCTCTGTCAAACTTGAGAGATCGCTTCCAGCCCTCGATGATCCTCTGGCTGGAGGCTTCACGGTTCCTTCGAAAATACGGAATATCAGCGGCGAGAAATGAATCGCCTGAAAATCGCGCTCGCTATCGTTCAGCTGTGTGACGTTCTCGCGTCGATGTGCAAAACGGTCGATTTATTTTCTGTGATTGGGGGTGGGGGGATGTGTTTGCCGTTGCTATGTCGATATCTATTGTAAATCGAGATGCTGCCGCGGTGCAGTGTACGTATCGAGGCTCTCGATCTCGCAGGAGCTCGTCCAGCCGCGTGACTTATTGCTGCAGCACGGTTCTGAGAGGAGGCGAGAACGCTCGGAGCATTAGAACCGAGGCTGTAAACAATTTTCCCGCTATCCTCGGGATGGAAACAAAACACTCGGGAAATGAGAATTCGATCAAGTCACAGTGTCGTTGCGTTGTGTGCAATTCTGTTTGGAAATAATTTGCGCGGTGGAGCCTCCTTTGCTTCAAGGAGGAATCGATCCTTGAGTTGTGACGTTTTCACGACTTATTGTTAGCTTTACCTTTCGGCTTCGAGTTTCCAGTTTTGAGTTTTAGTTTTAGTTTTAGTTTTAGTTTTAGTTTTAGTTTTAGTTTTAGTTTTAGTTTTAGTTTTAGTTTTAGTTTTAGTTTTAGTTTTAGTTTTAGTTTTAGTTTTAGTTTTAGTTTTAGTTTTAGTTTTAGTTTTAGTTTTAGTTTTAGTTTTAGTTTTAGTTTTAGTTTTAGTTTTAGTTTTAGTTTTAGTTTTAGTTTTAGTTTTAGTTTTAGTTTTAGTTTTAGTTTTAGCTTTAGCTTTAGCTTTAGCTTTAGCTTTAGTTTTAGTTTTAGTTTTAGTTTTAGCTTTAGTTTTAGTTTTACCTTAGTTTTTAATTTAATTAAATTTAATATATATATATATATCCTATTAGCGTACAAGAGAAAACAGAAAAAAGATAAAAAAGAAAAAAGAAGTAGCAATGTCAAGCGCATAACAAAAGAGCATACGTTCAAACAGTTCACACACCATAAACTCATATACAGCGAGGTTACATAAGTTTATCAAGGACCTTGTAAAAAGAATAGATTGGTCCCGTGAAAAAAAATCAAGAGAATCGCCAAAAGCGTTTGCAACATTGCAAATGCGATTTATCGGGTCAGATAAATCAAGATTCGAACTGTACAGCGATGGATAAAAGGATTGCCCCAACCGCAGAGATTTCGTAGGAGCAGAAAAATTAATTAACTATAGGCGTTGAGGACATTTCGTCAATCCATTAATCAACTTCAAAACGAAAAGAAAGTCAATGCATGCCCTCCTACTTTCAAGTGACTTCAAGTTTTATTTTTTTCTCTCTAATGTTATGCTCTGACACTTTACTTATACAGAAATTAGTCCCAATAACAGCTTCAGTTAGGCCTCGCCTTTTTACCATCCTCCGTATGAAACTTATTGAAATAAAGTCGGAAAATAAAACAAACAAACAAATCTAAAAAAAAAAAACAAAAAAAATCCTCTTAGCGAAACCAAGCATAGGTGCAGAATTGAGATTCAAAGGTGGAATCAGAATTCCAGCGCGGCACAAAAATCTGCAGTCGAAATCGAAATTCCAGCGCGGGACCAAAAGCCCGGGGCGAAATCAAAATTCTATCGCGGAGGCCAGATGGTAACGCAGGACCTAATCCAATTTCGTTCGAATCCTTGGCCTACTTGCCGAGATCTCGTGGCACGTCGCAAGAATGCATAAGACCCCGGCTGAATAATGCCGCGCGAACGGTTGGTCCAGCGTTATTCATGGTTCCGCGGAGCAATCCGGAAGTGTGACACCCGGACGAGCGAGATTGCGTCTCTCAGCGGGAGGCTGTTAAACGATAAAATATGCAGCCGTGGATCGTCCTATTACACCGTACACTCGCCACTAAACGTTCCTGCACTCCAGTAGCCGCGAGGAACGTCCCTTTTCCAAAAGCAAATTTCCATAAATCCGTCTGCGGGAATGCGAGCGTCCATCACGAGGGGACGCGCTGAAATAAACCACCCTTGGAATATACGCTATCGAAACCGTCGGAGCGAGCCACAAGCGTAGCGCGAAGAAACAGGAATACGCGCGGAGTGTTCGATAAACGTTCGCATAATGGAGGTGCCCAGGGGATGGTTGACCCGGCGGAGCGGCGTATCGTATTCCCGGTAACGTTCACGGCGTAAAAGCTCTCGATATCCCCGGGGAGGGTGAAAAAAAAAACGGGGGCGGAAAGAAGGGAAGCGTCGGAGCGGACGCGATAACAGTGGCAGAAAGGCGGCGGTGGCACGGGGGAAACTCGGTCGTTTATGTCAGCTCGTATACCGCGGAAAACGGAGGAGAGAGGGCTCCCTTTACACACTGATAAAAGTAGCTCGGGCATCGAGCTGGCTGGCATCGAGGGCCAATAATATCGAGCACCGCCCGGGTGCATCGGCCGCGAGAGAAACGATGCCACTTTGTAGCCGATTCGTCGGCCCCGCGCGCGCAAACATTCGCGACGAAACGACCGCGAGCGTGGTCGTAGCAGGGTCCTGGCGGAGGCCGGGGTAAAAAGTCGATACACCACCACGGCCGTCCCGATGTATCCTCGGCGAGACCCTCGACCAGACCCTCTCCTTGTCGGATCCTTTGACCCGCCGTAAATAAGAGGAACGACCCTCGAACCCGGCCAACCACGCGCGGTTGTTTTTCCCCGAAGGGTGTCTGCAAACAGTGCGAAACGGGCGGCGGCGCTCTTTGAGCCATAGGGGTGTGACGCCGCGCCCTGGCTGACGCTACTAATGGGCTGACTCGCGACCGAGCTTTCCACTTACCGGCTGACGCAGCGTTTGCATCGTCTACTTGCTCCCTGGACTCTAACCTTCCCGGGTACAACGGCAGCTTTGTTGTCGCCCTTTGCTGAAGCTGCTCCACGACGAGATCCATTCGAGATAAGCGCACTTGAGGATTGTTTAAACTTTGGTTTAGAGGGGGCTAAGGGAAACGAGAGAAGGATGAGGTGAACTCTCCTCGATCGTATTTATCAGGATCCCCCGCGAGATCGTAGCCCGGCGGCGGGCTGACGGTGTAATCTAAATCGTATTCGTGCGCTTGGTTGTTGTTTAAGCGCGATATGCGCCGCGTCCTCGGTAAATCTGACGTTGCGGATGACTTTCGCAGCCCGCCGTGTAGAACGCTGTTTACTCCCGAGACTATAATCCGCCGGCGACTCGGGCCGTTCCGCCTTATAACACGGTTATTATGCAGTGCATGCGTGCTCTGCAGGAAGATTAAGGTCTTTCATCTTCACCTTTGAGCGGGCCGAATAAAAGCGTGACGCGCCAAACGAGTTTCGTGGCTTAATCATTCTCGCTCGCTCGTGCATCTCGATTGGATGGAGCGTCTTAGAGAGAAAAGGGTGCGGGATCGGGAGTAGCGACTCGCCCTTGGGTCTAGTTAAGTAGAAAGATACCAACCCTGAAAATGACAAAAAATTAGTTAAACACGATATGGATTTCATAATTTTCTGATCTTTATTTTGCAAAAAATTATCTACCTATCGACGAAATCTTACATTATACAATTATTAAAACTACCAAGCCGTGGTTCCATTTTGGGCTAAAAAAATAGAAGCTACAGATAATTTAAAATAATATTAGTGATACTACTCAGTGTTAAATACGTAACCCATTAAAAAACGTTGTAAATAAAATAAGAAAGAAATTAAATATACGCATAAAAAATGAAGCTATTATAACAATTAAAATTTTCAAATTAATTTAGAAAGTTGGTAACTTTCTAAATAACTAGCCCCAATTACTCTCATCGTTAACGTCGATGAACCTTTCGACTGTCTTCGAAGCACATTTTTTTTAGAAAATATCTTCCATCGGCACAGTTTTCTATTACTTCTTTATATTTTCCACACTTTTTTCAATCAGCACGTAGCACCACTGCCAGCGGGGGATGAAACTGCCCAAGATCCTTCGCCCGAATCCCCAGAACGTGACTTTTCCACCGTGACCCGTGCCTGACGCGCTACCGCGAGGGAAATCAGGTCAATTGTGGACGCAACCGGTGAATTCTTCATTAACCGGCAATTGGGTGGAACGGTTGTTTGTACCAGACCAAAGCCCCGAGTCGATAGACCAGCCGAACAAACGATACCCGCGACGAGTTCATTTTCCCGCGGGCCTGTTTGCGAGCAGCCCGTGAATCGAAAATAATTGTGCGCCTCGCGCCTATCCGCTGGCGTTTGTCTTTTAATCCCATTTAATCGCGGACGCTCGCGACGATTCGGATCATCGCGGCGGGCTCGTTTCTCAATTATTCAGGCCTGGCTGCGGCAATATGCGCGAGCCTGCCGTGTCGCCAGATGGAATTCCTGAAGAGCTGGGAAATGCAAGGAGGGGGAGCGTGGTGCTGTTTGTTCGACGGATAACCGTGTTAATTAATCGAATATCTCGCTTTATACCACTAATTTAGTGTTTCCAAAACATTTTTTCGTCGCGGTGCCCTTGCATAATATTTAAATAACCTACCCCCTCCATATAAGATAAGGTAAATTTAATAAGGTAAAGAAAACACATTAAAACTTGATATTTCGGAATATAATTCTAACTTAATAATATTTAATTATCTTAATACATATATTAACTATACTTGAAGATATTTAATTCATTTAAATATACTTAAAGGTATTTTATTCAAATATAACCTAATAATTAAAATAAATAAGTGCTAAAAATCTTTAACAGGATCTCCCAGAAAACACTTCGCGACCCACAGGTTGGGAATCACTGCACTAATCGCATAAAAGCTATTCAGAAATAGCTGCGGCGAATTTCGAATTAATTGGGTCGACGGAAAGAGGCTAGAAGGCCGTCGTGTGGAAAAAATCAGGAAAACTTAGGCGCTCCCGAGGCAGATGTAAATGTGGCGAAGTTACAGCGGAGGAGTAACAGAAAACGATAGCCGCGGGCTCGAGATTTCTTCGAAATTATCCAGCCATTTTACGGCTCAGCGGTTGCTGGAGTGTTGGAGTAAATCAGCGCCAGGGGAAACGCATTTCCTCCGAGGGGGTTTGATGGTCGAGGAAAATTTCGTCGGTTTTTCCTCCCGCGTAAATCACCGAATCACGGCTGTTCGTCACGGTCCGCGTTCCTCGGGCACGTACACGCGTTCGCGCTCTACCACCTGCTCGAGCTATAAAAGTAATCATAAGAAGTGAGTCGAACGACTTTGTTTTACGATTTCCCGGCTGCGTTCGAGGAGCTTCGGTCCCCCTTCCTTTGATCGACGACGATCGGGGGACTACTTTATGAGAAAGACGTCGGGGAACTATATTTATATCAAATACTTGGCTTAGGAATGCTGCATCATGTCCCCGTTTGGCGAGGATCAGAGTTGGCCAAAATGTAATCTAATTACAACTTACAAATTACGATTAAAATGTAATTGTGTAGTTGATTTGAAAGTAGAAAATGAAATAAAAACTAAAGTAAAGAGGCGGTTAATAATAATAATAAAAATCATCGTATCTAATCCTCGCCAGAGTTGGGCAAAATGTAATCTAATTACAACTTACGAATTACGATTAAAATGTTGTTGTGTAGTTGATTATACATTATTTTCTGTAACCGTTAATTTAGGTAGTTGACGAAACCAAATGGTCACCTACCTAAATGAACGATTACAGAAAATAATGTGTAATCAAATACACAATACCATTTTAATCGTAACCCGTAAGTTGTAATTAGATTACATTTTGCCCAACTCTGGCGAGGATTAGATACGATGATTTTTATTATTATTATTATTAACCGCCTTTTTACTTTACTTTTTATTTAATTTTCTACTTTACTTAAGTAAATTATGCTAAGAATTGTTTGAACGATCAATGGCCGCAATTTATACTAGCACTTCGTATTCTCATTCAAAGCTCCACACCCCCGAAAACGGAATTCCCAGTAATACTTTAATTTTCCCTAATTGAGGCAGCGAAGCGTGCACCGCCAATATCGATATCACAGCCGATAGAAGTAGCGACGCTGCAGAGTCAGTTGGATGCAGATGGCAAGGGGTGAATTTACGCGAGTGCCACTAATAAACTGCCGTCACGGTCGAACTGGAGTTATTTATGGACTGGAGCGCGTCGATCGCGCGCCCCCGTTTAATTGGCATTAATTAAGCGGAGATCGTAAATCGCGGAGCTGTCGCGGTGGCCCCGGGTACAACAGGTTACGCGGCCGTCCGACACTTTTCCAACGTCGGCTGCTCCAATCCGCGCAACGAAGACGAATGGCAAGGTCCCCGGACCAGCGGTCGCATTTCTTCTTCGTTCCTCTCCGTTCGGAACGGCTTCCTCGACTCCTAGAGGTTCCCGCGGATCCACGGGGGAGCGAGGATGCTCCCAGGGTCGCGTTCGTCGCACTCCGAACGCGTGCTGAACTTTTCTTCGCTAACAATTCTGCCCCCCCGTCTCTGGCGAATAATTAAACGGGCCGCTAGGTTGCCAAGAAAGTTGTAATTTGGTCCTCCACTCCTCGGGCTCCAGTGTACAAGACGCGCGCGGGGATGCGGGACTTTCTCGCGGTTTCTTTACACCGAGGGATTGAATTCGTCGTTAGTCGAGGTCCGCTGGAGCTGGGACAGTGTTCAATTAAGGTTGGACTCCTATTTTTCGGCTTGAAAGCATGGCGAAATTTGTGATATATTTTTTAAGGAACTAGCGATCCGATTCATCTGATTTTTTTTCTTATTAATTTTTAATAACAAACAAAGGAGTTATGAAAATTGCAGATGAATCCAATCGCTAGTTTCTTAAAAAAAAATCTCAAATTGTACTATGTTTTTAGCCCGAAAAATAGAATTCCCCTTAATCAAATTTTGTTCAGCTCTGATTCCTGTCCGGCATCAGCATGGTGGAGTTTAGGGGTTGCTTCTATATTCCAAGTGTCCCCGGCGATGGACGTGTACATGACCCCGGGGTTGTTGGAAACGGCATAGCAAACGGTGCTCGAGTGCGGAGCTCGAAGATTCTCCGCCTCGCCTCTGCGACGATAAATTCTTCAGGGGGGCCCCGCGGCGGAGCAGCACGCCCAGATCTCTCGGTATAAAATTTTCAAACGGGCGCATCGTCGGAATTAAGTTAGGGGAGTAACGAGCAGCGGGGCGCGTCTCCTCGCGAAACAAGGCCAGCGAGGAGACCGAGCGCGGCAACCTGTCCGCTTGAATTTGAATATTTCAGGGCGAATATCGGGACGCGAGGCGTCACGAGCCTCTGCTACGGTTCCCGGGATCCGGCAGCGGAGGGAATACGGTTTGACACGCTCAACAAGATTGGCGGATCGAATGTCTGAATCTTCCATTGCCGCTTCAACCCGAATTTGGCCCGAAATGTGCCGCTTCGTTGCTCGCGTTACCACTTGTCGAGCGATAACGTTTCATCGAAGTAGGGCGTTTCATATCACCTACCAGGAGGAATCCTCGTTTCTTCTACGGCTTCTCCAGCCTTCGTTAGAAGAGGCAGGGAGCTAAAGCAGCGGAACGTAAAGATGGAAATGTAATTCTTCCAATTCTTCTGCGCTTGGTATCCTGGCTTTTTCTTCTTTTTTTACCGCTTCTTCTGTCTCGAGGTAGTAGCCCGATAGCCCGAAGGTTATTCATCGGGGAATGGGTTTGAAGCGCCGTCGCAAACAAACGGGGGTAACTCGAGAAGTTTGATTAAATAATTCCCGGGGAAACTCAAACAGGGCTCGATAACGTCGAACGGGGCGTAACAACTTTGCGTATAATTTTACGCGCTGAAAGTTACGGGCTGTGACGTGCTTCGGAGAAAGAGAGAGGGGGAGGGTGCACTTTGAAATCTGGCGAGCCACGGTGCGCTCGTCGGGGCTCGTCTTTCGCGACGGGCTGACTGTTTGCGCAAGTGCTGCGCCTGTTTGATGGATGTTGATTAGGTGTGGAGTTTTGGGAAACTGTTGGAGCTGAAAGGGGAGGTCTCGTATTGGGGATAATTGGGCGGAATGGCTGCTCTGCTCGGCGAGAACAAGCTCCTTCGCGATAATACTGGTTTAACACCAAGGGCGCGTTTCTGGAATCTGTGAAGCTCGACGTGAAACGTGATTGACAACGGAGCTTGACTTTTACGTCTCCATTCTCGCGTTGGAAGCTAATGTATTGAGCCATTTCTTAAGTATAATGAGGTTTTTTAAACTTTAAAAAGTTAGTAAAAAGAACTTAACTTAGTTGAATAAAGAACTACCTAGTGTGTAAAGGGCCTAGCAGAATAAGCATAGGGATACGGCCCCAGCACCAATTTTATCATTTATACTTGTTAAAATAATGCTCTTTGCATGAAAAACTACTATGAGTAATTTCAGATCTGTAACCCTTCCTGCAAGGGTGATATAGGGACAACAACCCCAAACTTTGTTTTTTTTTTCTCGAAAACTATTTAAGATATTTGAATGCGACAAGTTGCAAATATTAGGTACTTACTAACTCTACTAAATCCATTTGTTCCAAAATTTTTGATTGATAATTAAGGGTAGAAATAAAGGAATCAAATATTTGAAGGTAGTTTTTGTAAACAACCCCTTGAGTGATACCAACGAAAAATATGGATAATAGCTAAGTAGCGAGGCGTTACTCATGATTTTTTTCGTTGGTGTCACTTAAGGGGTTGTTTACAAAATCTACTCTCAAATAATTGATTCCGTTATTTCTACCCTTAATTATCACTCCGAAATTTTGAAAAAAAATAGATTCAGTAGAGTTAGTAAGTACCTAATATTTGCAACTTGTCGCATTCAAATATCTTAAACAGTTTTCGAGAAAAAAAATCATAAAGTTTGGGGTTGTCCCTATATCACCCTTGCGGGAGGGGTTACAGGTCTGAAATTACTCATAGTAGTTTTTCATGCAAAAAGCATTATTTTAACAAGCATAAATGATAAAATTGGTGCTGGGGTCGTTTTCCTATGCTTACTCTGCTAGGCCCTTTCAACAAGAAGAGAGCGTGATAGCTGTTAATTTTTCGTATGATATGAGCAACGTTGATTCACTGAACCGGTCACTCTATAGACTCCTACAGTAAATAGGAACTTTCGAACAATGTTGTATGAAAAGTTCACAAGTGTCGATCGAATATTGCAGTCATTACGAGTGAAAGTCAAGTGCCAAAGATAGCCTCAGAAATTTCTATTTTACTCTCGGACAAAATCCAATAGTAATTATTGAACAATTAACCCAGAACTTGAATCCGACTGATCCTACGGTCCACCGACCCCTAAACCGTATCGCAAAGCTCTGCAAATACGGACAATCTAGCGCAGAAAACCGCAATACTTCTAGGACGACCACGTACGCCTAATTTCGAATCGTACTACTTAAAAGTGTTTCGTCGCAGCAACGCAACGTTACGACCACTGTGGGCTCCGATTCGCGATCACTGCGTTAAGCCTTTTCCTCGCGCGACGACCGTGCCCGTGCGTCGCGCACATTAAGCCCCTTCCGTACGAATGGAACTCGTATTGACATCAGCCTTACCCAGAAAAGGAACGTTTCTATTCTCCTTCGGCGACCTCTGCGCAGCGAAATCGACCGCAAATCGATCCAGAGACTCGCTGGGGCGAGTGGAGGAGAGTTCAGTTCATTCCTGTGGCACTTAATCTGCGGTCGGAGGCAAGGTCGCCCGACAGACGTTCATCGGGGGAATGGTATTCGGGAAAGGCGAAAGAACAAACGAGGGTAACTCGAGAAGTTTCCCTGCAACCCTTCCCCTTCGACGACGACTACCAGTGCGAGCAGGATGCTCGGCGGCGGGTAATTTAATCGAGCCAGCGCGGCTGCCCAGCAAAATTGCCACGACGGAGAAACTTACCGTGACAAAGTGTGTAACTCCTGACGTGCCAGCCGGCCGTCCTTAATGACTCCCGGCCACGACTAAGTGGGCCGTACCCACGATAAATTATGCTCCGTTCCAGAAGGATTTCTATCTACTTGGCGGCCACCGTTCCTCTTTGTCCGTTTCGCGGAACCAGCCCGAGCATTGTTGTTGGCCCTCGCGACCCCTTGTCTGTCCCACCCCCAACGATTCCTTTAGCGAGCTCGATACCACCCCCTTAGTGAGCTCCGCGCAAGGTTCTCCAATCGATGGGGTAGTTTATCGAATCCGATCCGTGGTCGCTGTAAAGGGAAGTCTCGGAGGGAGAGGTTGGGGCACCTCGGGGTAGATTCGAAAAGGTGTTCCCTTATTTGGTACCTAGGTCAGGAGTGTCTATCATCGGTGAAAAAGAGTTTCGAGATTTCTCATCAGAGAAAGGGAGATTTGCATTCGCCGCCTACGCTGTGATCGTAATCATCCCTAAGGCTAGAGTACTTTATGCAGGACAAGTGGATTGGCGGTTTTGGGGATCGAGGAGGAAAAAGAAGAGGGGTGTGGTTTCCTTTTTCTTTGTCTTGGGGCCGTCAGGCTAGATTCATCAGTAATACTATAACCGACGGACTCTGCCCTAGACGGATTTTTTCTTAAGTAGGGTAAAAAGACCCAATTACTGACACCTAACCAGTTACTGTCACCTTAAGCTATTTTACTTAAAATAACGAATAAATAAACGTTGTAAAGTTATACAAAAAGAGAATCATGTAATTCAACCTATAATCTATACTATAGATTATTATTATTATTATTATTATTATTATTATTATTATTAAACGTCTATATTACTTAAAGAAAAAGAAGAAACTTGAATAATTACAAAAAGAGTCAAGGCGAGGCTGCAGTGGTGACACTGTTATGAAGCCTAACCGCGTACTATAAACTAAACTAAAATTAAGACAACAACAAACATAACAAACGTTAAGAATGAACTAAACTAAAAAATAGGTTAAAACTTAAAGCTAAAACACGAGAATAACACAAAGAATAATGAAAAGTAAGAAAATTAAGTGTCGGAGAATATACTGTCGCACTGCATTTTTGAAGGATTGATAAGTGTCTAGCTGTCAGATAGAAGTAGGAAGGTATTTGTTATTTTAAGTAAAATTACTTAAGGTGACAGTAATTGGTTAGGTGTGAGTAATTGGGTCTTTTACCGTATACGTTTATTATCCACATTTATGGCGGTTACATTGGTTTTAGATCCTCAACGTAAAAAAGGAGTACAGTCTTTTACTTACTATAAACTAAAGACCCAAGTTAGTGTGTACGCACAGCCTCTTTGAGGTAAATCGAGTATTGCACTGTTACAACGATGCTAGCTTTGAAGTATGTTCTCGTCCATACAGTTTCGTGTTTAAAGAGTATACATATTGATTCAACACGTTAGAAAGTATATAAAAGGTAGGTAAAAACTATACCGCCGTATTTTGCTTAAGGCTAGAGCGCAATGATAGAGAAAAGTTATCAATCTTATTTAGTAAGGAACTTTCGTTATTCTAAAGTGGAGCGAGCTGTTTTTTCCCCTTTGATGAAGAAAGTTTTAACCTGCACTGTCTTTGTTAGCGCTCTACGTTGAGCTAGGAACCATTCATAACTCCATACATCTCTATGTACATATATTTAACATTATTTACACCACAAACATACCTATAGTTTTAAGCTAATTTTTAGTTTAGTTTATATTCTTAACGTTTGTTATTGTTATCTTGATTTTAGTTTAGTTTATAGTACGCGGTTAGACTTCATAACAGCGTCACCACTGGACCCTCGCCTTTACTCTTATTGTATATATTCAAGTTTCTTCTTTTTCTTTAAGTAATAAAGACGTTTAATAATAATAATAATTATACATCAAAGCCCACAGCGTACCAATCAAATATATATATATATATAAAATATCATTCGTCCGCGCGGCTGATACACGCGGTGCAAAGTCCACACCACCCGGGACTGATCCGCTTCGCAGTCCCGCCTGTACCTTAGATGCACGAGCCCCGAGAGGAATAAACTTGGAACTTCTATATATACAAACGGGAGTAGGACCTGATACTTGCGAGAAAGAGTTCGAAAGAGCTGAGCTCTGGTGGCGCTGGCGAGCACTAACAGTCGCGATCCCATGGCGGGCCTTGGACGCGATATCATTCATCTCGAGGAGGGAATGATTCATATCCTTAGATGATGTCGATTGAGTGTCCTGGATGCTCGGAATTGGGGGCTGCTTGGTGGGCGCAGTACTAAGGCGGCGATGAGGGTAATTTGCGAAGAGCAACTGTGTTCTGTGCAGCAGGGACCAGTTATGGGTTACGATCTTTCTTCGATAAAACTTTTCCGCTATCCGCGACGATCATTTCTACCCCAAACTTCGGATTCTCCGCGAAGCCTTCTATTAACGCTAATTCCCGCCCGCTGCCTGGGAAAGGGAGGCTCGGTTAATCGACGTTAATTGAATATTCACGGGTTATTGGCGCTCCGTTCCAACTTGGAGATTGCACGTTTATGCCGTAACAACGGTCAGGTGGAAATAACGAGGGGCATAGCTGAAGATCCGCCGTTCCGGGATCCCGCTCGCTAATTTGGCTTCCCGGGGAAAATTTCCGCGATACCAATTCGCCGGGGGAAAAAGCCGCTATCGCGTTAGCCGTTCATTAACCGCCAACATGCTCGGTCCTGTACTCCGGCGAAGGATTCGAACGAGAATTTGATTAAGTGAAATTATCGGGAGCGGCTGGGAAATCCTTTTTCATCCGCTTTGCCCACCAGCCAGTAAATTATTCCCGAGATCAAGCGGCAGCAACAGCAAGAGTTCGCTCGGCTTACGCTGGAATTTATTGAAAATTGATGTCCCGGTAAGCGTTCTACGCTCGGGGCATCGATCTCTTAACATCTCAGCCACCGTAACTAAGAAAGCTCGGTCTCCTTCGCGCTTTCCCCGACGCCAGCGGACGACACCGCGTCCGTAAATCGCGTCTGGCGCAATTAAAGCGCAACCGTGAAACGATCTGCCGTCGTAAAGCCACGATTTCGCGATCGTTAGGCGGCACGAGTTAAGGGAACTAGCCATTCGCAGACGAATGCCTGTAACTCGAAATATATATAAAGTGAAGGGCGAACGATGAAAGTGGCGGTGCGAAAAGTTCGCTCTGTCAGTAGCTCGCTTGGAGAGCCCGTCTATCGACATCTAATTCGTTTACAAACGTAATTAATACCTGGCGACGCGCGCGCATGAATTTTTCAACAACGCGGAAGGGAACGCGCTCCGGTCGTTACTTTCAAGTGTGCGTTCGAATGGCGGACGTTTCCTGGGGAACGATATTGCTGGCGAATTATTCAACGAGGAAGTCGCCCGACGATACCGTCGCTCGTATCGGAAAAGTTTCCTGTCAATTTAATCCGTCCGCGGTGGATTCCTGCCGTCAGGATCGGAGCACCGTCGAGGGTCCTCGGCGGGCGTTTTTTTTTTCCACGGTGTCGATTAAAATGCGACGGCGGGAAGGCAGTGGAGGCAGACGCATAAAGCATCTTCTGAAAGTGCCGCTGGAGACGGGCGAAGAAAGCTGGGGGAAAAAGGAGATGGGAAGAAGGGAAACGAGACGGTGGAATCAGCAGGTTGTATCATTTGCAGCGAGCTATTCTCGCCGTTACTTTGCTCGTAAATTACAACGGTGGCGGAGGGAAGCTGCGTCGAGGAATGACGAACAGGGTTGGCTGGCGCTCCGGGAAACGCGCTGACGCGTTTCCCCTCGAAAAATTCTTCTACGTTGGGTGGGATTTGTAACTTG
Organism: Andrena marginata; assembly: GCA_963932335.1. Lineage (NCBI taxonomy): Eukaryota > Metazoa > Arthropoda > Insecta > Hymenoptera > Andrenidae > Andrena > Andrena marginata. The sequence continues at coordinate 10,891,485 of OZ010661.1, forward strand.
GCGCCACGGGGTGGTCCTCTGTCACCCTCGTTCGAACAGTTTAGGTAAAGGGTGGTTACGGGGAAGCTACCATTTGCTTTAAAGAGCGTGCAGTATCAAACAGTCGCGGATTTAAGGGGGGAGCCCTATTTAGGACGGCCAGGAATGAGGTAATTCTTGTAAATTTTTTTCTAAGAAACTGTCAAGCGGATCTTTTCCAAACTTTCAGGGTATTTTAGTTCACATTCAAACAATAAATATTAATTTTAATATTACAAAGTGTTCGGTAGAAATGAAGATATATGAACACGTTTGTTAGGACTCGCGCGCCGGTGTTGCAAATTGGCGGGTGTAATGGTGGCCCCATTTCTGCCCTGAAATAAAAAACCAAGGATTTTCTTATTTCTAGTATAATTACATTGTCGATGAACCTGAGACATTGATAAATAAATTGAACTGGACAACTCTTTTTCCATAAATAGTACGATATTTCTTGGGGCAAAATCGTAACTTTTTCTTTGAAGTCCCCGCAATTTGCCAACTTTTAACTTTTTTTTTCGTTTTTTAGGTTCATCGACAACGTAATTATACTAGAAATAAGAAAATCCTTGGTTTTTTTATTTCAGGGAAGAAATGGGGCCACCATTACACCCGCCAATTTGCAACTCCGGTGCGCGAATCCTACCGAACGTGTTCATATATCTTCACTTCTACCGAACATTTTATAACGTAAAAATTAATTTTTATTGTTTGAATGTGAACTAAAATACCCTGAAAGTTTGGAAAAGATCCGCTCAACAGTTTCTTAGAAAAAATTCCAAAGAATCGTCTTATTCCTAGCGTCCTAAATAGGACTCCCCCTTAACCAAAAAGTTCTAGGTAAAAAAAGTTCCGAGGAGCCCATTTTTCAGGAAAATGAAGAGGTAGTTTACTAAAAAAAAAGAGGACTAAGTGTAGTAGTACATACAGAAGCAAAATATGGTGTTTGGATAAAATGAAATTTTTGCGGCGATGTAGCCTTGGTGGGCCTTTTGGATTCCATTAAATCCGTCACTCGTATCAAAGCTATTGCTCTTTACATTCCCACAGAAGCGCGCTTCAAGCCTCGTTCCCTCCCCAACTTTACTACACTTTTCCAGCCACAATAAACGCTACAAACACCGCGCTCCACGATGCATAAATATTTAACAGAGCCCTGCACGAGTCAGTTTAGAATTAAAAGAAAAAAACAAATTAGGCGCGTTCATCGGGGATGTTTGGACGCACGAAAGCATCCGTTAGCCTCGTTTACGGTCCGTTTGTCGGAGCGTTGACGGTTTACGGGACGATTCGTAAATCCGTCGCGCGTTACTCCTCGCGAACGTGTCCCGCGACGCGATAAGCGGAGCCTTCGTCACCATTAAATTAACACGGGCCGGAGTTACATGGAATTAGCGCGGAATCGGGATCGATCGGTATGCGGGGCGCCGGTTACGCGGAAAAATTGCACGTTTACATCGGTACACGGTTCAGGGTGACCAATTACGAACGGAGTTTGCATTTATAATCCGAATTCCGATAAACGCCGCGCTCGTTGGATTTCGCGCCAATGCCTGCCTACGCTCGCCCGTTTAATCCGACGCCCTGTTATCGCCAGCCCGCTGATAATAATTTGTCTTCCAACCCTTCCCCTCCGCCTTCTTTTCCCCCGTACGATTGAAAGTATAACCGGCAGACAGCGACGCAGGTGTCTCTAATCTCGCTTAAAGCCAACGCTCGGGTGATTCCCGCGATTCCGTTTGAATCGGGCGTCTGAAAAAGCTGCTGGGGCACGCGGGCAACTCGATCGGATGAACGGAACGGAACGGGGGAATCTCATTAAAGGCAGTGGACGCGCGGACGGGGGTGGAGAGGCGGCGGAGGGCGGAGCGTTGAATTGCAAAGCGTAAGCAACAGCAATAACATCGCCCCCGTTCGGAATGAGCGTTCCGAGAGAAACACTGGCCCAGACAGAATGGAGCTTGGCCTGCTTCTTTCAGCCAGTCTGTTTCTTTAACTGTGTCATTAAGAGGCATCCACTTTGCTTAATTCGCCTCTAATGAAATTATTAAGTCGCCGACCTCCCCGACGCCTTTGCCGCGCACGAGGAACGCGCGAGAAAGGCGCAGCGGGAACAATGCGGGATTCTTCCTCCAATTCGTACCTGCTGCCTTCCTTTCAGCACCGGTGCCGCTTCGAAACGGGAGGCGATCGCGACAAAGGCGATTTTAACTGTGTTACCCGCCTCCCCCAACAGACAATATCTTCTGTCCAAAGTATCTGTTCCACTTCAGTTACGATTCGCCAGCGTTCTAGCTCAATCCTTCGCCGATTCGCACCATTTTCATTCCGAGATTACCGAGTCCTCAAAGCGCCCTCAAAAAACGGGCTTAAATCCCTTCATTCTTCTCCCAGAAGCATCCTCGCGGCCTCGACGCTGTGCATTCGAAGAAACAAAAGCACATTTTAATCTTATTAGTTTTCATATCTTCGAAACATAAGGTAAATGTCCCAATTAGCGACTTAGTCCCAATTATTGACACTTTATCCTTTATATTTAAATATGAATTTTTTTTCTATTCGGAACGGGCGTTAAAAGTATTGAACTCGATTCGTGAATATTCAAAGTATCTTGCTGATGGTTTCGCTGATGTATATCACAACGTATAATTAAGTAATTAATAAATTTTCTCACGTGTGTCACCTACAAATCCGTGAAAAAGTAGTTTCTCGTTACCGAACTTAAGAACGGCCGAATTTTAGATATTAAATTTTTCTTGCATGAGTATATTAATGTAAGAAAAATATATTCAAATAAGTTAAAAAATAATTGTCAATTCATTATTTAACAAAATTGCATTGATTTTTTTATTAAATTCGTAATAATTATGGGGGGTGAACAATCGGTACTCGTAAAATGTATGAATTCCTGTTATTGACAGGAGATGCCATGTCATATTTCCATCTTGCGTGTTTTCTCAGGTTTTATCGTAACCCCAGAAATTGGAGATGTCTAGTAAAGAGTATAATCGACGAAAAAACTATTCGTAAGAACAGTTACATTACAACAACACACCTTAAAAGTGTGAGCAAATCATATGGCATACCAAAAACGACTCTTTTTTTATAAATATAACGGAAATATACCGTAATACTACAGTTAGTAGTTGGGACATTAGGTTACATGACCCGATCAATGACACAGTATTCCACGCATTATGTATGAGTCAATGATACGGTCCGAAATAGGTCACTATTTGGGACGAAGAGAGAAATGGAGGTCAAAAATAGGTACACGTGCACCATATAATGTATTTATTATTAATAATTATATTCGAACAATTTCATAATAAAAAGGGGCCTTTTTCATATTGAAAAAGAACCAGCCATATGATAGTTTATTGACGAGTAACTGCGATAAATATTTGTAATATGTAATTATGTTAAAACGTGCGCGTAGATCCTACAGGGTCGTTAATTGGGACATTTACCTTACTTGATATTGCATTTAGCATTGCAGAACAACTTTTTATCATTTTTAAATAACTCAGCGGCATTATTGCCGTAAATGTTCATATTAGAATATAGGTATAAATAATTCGCGATCTTGTATTTATTTTCCTACCAGGACGGAGGATAGGGCGGGCGCGTAATGGTTCCTCCGCGCGCATCGGAACGCGGCCGACCGTAATCCAACGTTCCCCGTAAAGTCTCGTTCGCGGAATTATCGCGGCAGATTTTTTCGCCCTGCCTCGCGGAAAATGCATTCCCCCCCGCGGCGCTGCTGGCTGCTTTATTGGCCGCATAATACGCGACGTCGCTGAATTATTCAGACCCGGCAACGGGTATATTGATTCGAGTAAGTTTGAAGTTTGCGCCGCTGCTGCTGCCCTCAGCCTTTACACATGCGTGCAGGCACTGCGGCCCGTTACTTTCGAAAATATTTCGCTTGGCCGTAGTTCGGTGGAGCTGGGTACTTAGACCGAAGTAGAGGTGTTCAATAATTCCGCGGTTGCCGTCGAACGTCGGGCGACTTTAGGGGCCGACGGAGGGAAGGGCGGGCGAACAACGAGGCGGGTAAATGTTTGACTGTGGCGGTAAATAAGCGCGGCTTCCAACTAATCAGGAATTAAACGGGAAAGTAGGCTTCGCCGCGCTCGAAGTTTCCTTTTCCGTGGAGCTTTCGGGCGGAGTTTCGTAAGGGCGCATAGACGTTTCGGGGGACGCAGGCGTTTAGAGATAGAGGGGTCTGGAGCGGAAACGCGGCCAGCACGACGTGGAGACGTCGCTTTGTGGCGGGCGTGTTTGTTATGCAGTCACGGTGTCGCGCTTCAGCACAGTTAAATTAAATGACCGTTGAACGCAGCCGCTGGAACAAAGGGGCTGCTCGCGCCGCGGACCCTCAAGATTCTTCAGATTGAATTCACGGAAGGGGGTCGGCGGCAAGTTTGTTAGGAAACAGCGACGGAAGTAGCCCTCGCGTTACTTCAGGCCTATAAACTTTTACGGTGATTGTATAATAGAAACTGGGGTTGATAGGATATTCTAATAGTCTCGAGCTACGTATCGCGAGAAACGAATCTGGGGGATATTGCACTGCTTCAGCTGTTACACTAAAAGGCAGTGTACAAAAAGATTGTTTAGAGGCTCTGCTTAGCTGCTTTTAAGACTGTGCTCTGAGAAAGCTGAAAAGAAAAAGCGACGTGCAATTGGGAAGAAGTCTGAGCGAGTACACTAAGCGTTCTGAAGATTCGTGAATTGGTTGAAATGATTTGACGACCTCGTTTGGTGGGATCAGAGTTGGGCATTATGTAAATAAAAAATTATTTACATAACGGATCGAATAAAAGTTACTTTAACTTTAGATTATTTGCGAAGAAAGGTAATTTTTTTATTTGACGTCGATTTGATAAAGCGTCGAATAAAGTTTTCAACTTCAACTTCAATATCAACTTCATTTTCAACTTCAGCATCAACTTTATTCGACGTCGAATAATTTTCTGGCGCGCATTCGAGTTAAGTTACAGTTAAATTTAAGTTGCAAAATTTATTCGGCGCTGTAGTTGAAACTTTCGATAAATAAAAAAATCAACTTGATGGTTGTCGCGATACACGACGAAAGCTTTCGTTAACCTTTATTTGTTATTCGAAATTATCATTTAAATAAAAATTTTGCCCATTTCTGGGTGGGACTAACAGAGTTTCGAAGTCCAAGTGGTATAGACCAGCATCGGTCAGACCAAGAAGTATTCCTTGCAGCAGTGGCAAAGTAACGAGTGTATGTGGAGTATAAGCAGCATTAATAAACATTCATTAATTAAGAATGTTTATCTATTGGCGCGTTGCGTGTGGGTCGGCTGTTCTGGCCGGAATGAGAGCTGCGGAATTCGCGACTTTACACCTGAAGCTGACTTGCGCGAGCAGCTGCAGGGTGCCTCCCACTACTAGCACGAGTAAGGGGATGCAACAACCCCCAGGTGTCTGTGCCGAGGGGCATACCGTCTCTCTCTGTCATCATTCCAACAAAATTCCTAATCTTCTATCTATTTCTAATCGCTAATACCACTTGAAAACGAAATTGAGAGCAAACATCCTTGAACTCCCGTTTCCTTTCGTCTCGCAAGACAAGAGAATAACTGATGGTTATTGTTCATCCCCGACTCGACTCGGTCCAAGCCATAAAACGATAGGGGACGCTTTCGCAAAAACGAGCCCCGGCCGCGTGAGTTACGTTATGGGAAACTGAATCAGATAACGACGCCGAATCGCCGTGCAATCCTGGATCGCTGAGTTCATCGAATGACTCTTGGCGCCAGAACAATTGGCCAGAGTCCCACCGAAGCGATCGCTTCCCGCGGAGGCAGCTTAATCTCGATAAACACGGATATATTCCCCTTGTTCACGGTACTGTTCGGAAAGCAATCTCCATCGTCCAAACTCGCCAGTTTCTTTCGATAACTTCGATCAACCCACCACGCTAAATATCAGTTCCCTTCGGCCCTTCCTAACAGCGGCGAATAAAGTTCAACATTCCCCGAAAGAATTCTGAGCCAGCCTTTTCCTCGACAAATGACATCTTCCCACGTTTCACCGTGCCTCCTAACAGACGTTACTCCAGAAACTAGATTTTCGTGTCCCCCGCGTCCCCGCCCTTCTAACTCAAAAGCCACGAGTGCAAAAAGAGCCTTCCTAGGACGAAATGCGTTAAACCAATTTCCCCGAGGAGCCAGGCTCCAGTAAATAATTTTCCCCGGTCCAGGTCCGCGGGATTTTCAGCCGGCCAGAGAAACGACACAAAGGGAGATCACCGGAGGACTCGCAGGCCACTCTGCCTTCCCTGGTTGCTGCAAATTAAACGACCGCCAGTTAAACATCGGCGTAAAGGGAGCCTTTAGTGCCTTCAAAAGCTCTTGGACTGCAATGGGAAACAATGCGCCGTACTTCTATCTGGAATATCGTTGGTTTTTCATGTTCATCCCCGTTTTTTCTCCAATTACGCGTCTCTAGAAGCTCCGCGACGTGTGCAAACGAAAGAGCTGAAAGGCTCCAGGTATCTCCGCGTTCTCGTCGAAGGGTCAGAGGGCGCCTTAGGTTCGCTCGTAAACTTTTTATCGCGGCCCATACGCCACGCACGAGCAGGGCTTTATCTCGGCTTACGCCGTTGTAATTTTTCATTAGGCTCGATTACGACCGCTTCGAGGGACTCGCTGGCTGGTTGTAACGCGACGCGACTCGCGTTTCCCTGTAATTACGCGAGCCCTCGTTGTAATTCCCGCGTTCTCGCGATTGTATCAGGTTACGACGGTAAAGGGCCCTTCCTCGCTGGAGGACGTAACATTATGTCGTTGAAGGGAACGGCGTTTCTTCGCCTTCGTCCCGCAGAATGTTTTCTCCCGTCTAATTTCGCTTTATGTACCTGCGCCATTCTTCAGAGAACGCCTCGGCTTTGATGGCCACTGGTCGTGCGTCTTTTACATCGCGGGGAAACGCTCCGACGTTCTTTTGCACTTCTATGGGCCATTATTGCTGCGCTCCGTTGCGTTGCAGTTGCACGGGGTCGCTTGTAACGCGACAAGTTTTTTTTAGCGATGTTAGGTGTGCGTTTTGGGGAAATTTATATTTGTAGGACCTTGTCCAGCGACTGGAGTAGGGTTTCTCAATATTTTTGAGACGCGATCCCCTTTTATAATATTCAAATAACCGGCGATCCCCTTATATAATGTAAGGTAAATGTAATCCTTCGTTGACACACCTCTTTTTTCAATCAACTTTGACATACTGGGTGGCTCGCACACAGAGCAATTTTTGAACGACTGCTATTCTCATCTAAAGAATCCAATCGTTATGAAAAAAATCATGGGACAATTTCAATGTCTCTAGAATGTATTCCAATAGTTTTTTTTATTGAAAGTTTATCACAGTTTTTGTAAAAATTCTAGACAACCATATGTCGAGGAAAAACGAAGGAAATCTTCAAAAAATTTTAACTTTTACAAATTTCAATATCAGAAGCTAAAAATATACAGAGCTGTTCCCCAGATATGATATTTCAAGAAAATAAAATAGTTTGTAAGTCAGCTTTCGAAAAAAGGTATTGTAATTGAATGTAACAGAAAAAATAGAGATATTCCGCGAATATCCACGATATTCTACGCAGAATCTACGTATTGGAAAAGGTACAGAGCGTAAAAATCAGCTTATGAGTGGCTCACGCACAAAGTGTCAATGAAGGGTTAATAAAGTAAAGAAAACATATTAAAAATAAATATTTCCGGATATAATTCTAACATAATAATTTTAAATAAAACGAATAAAAAACCGTGGCGACCCCTGAGAAAACATTTCGCGCCCCTCAGATTGGGAATCATCGAACTAGATCTTTGTAAACATCGTTGCCCCATGGTTGTCTCCAAATTTTGTGACGAATAATCCTTTCGACGACTGCATCACCCGAAATCCAAGAAGTTTAGGTGAATCCTCGATCTTTCAAGGGCCAACTTTGCTCGCGTGCAATCCGTAGGTCACGTCCGACTCCATCCTAGGGACGAGTCGATCTTCGGGTGGAACTTTATCTCTCCGCGGCATAACTTTCTCCAGGCTGGAGAAGGGGCAAGGCCTCCAGTCGATCGTGTCGAGGTTCGCCGGCTGATACGGCACGCGGGGAATAATTCTCGAATGATGTATCGGCCGTAGCCCAGCAGCAAACACGGCACACGTAACGCGTCAGTGGATTTATTTTTATTCCCCTCACGTAGCTGGAAATGGAACGTGAAATAGTAGGCAGCCCAAATAAGGCTCCTCTGCTGGTCCTAGTTATTTTACAGTAGACCTAGCAGCGGGGACCTCCAGTACCGAAAGAAAATGTGGAGGATCGCCATGACTGAATCTGCGATCCATCTGCAAACGATGCCAAGGGACCCTGGCTCTCCCCAAAGAAGGGGCTTTGTAAAAAGAAAAGAAACCTGTATTTTATTCTTTAAATCAATTTTTATAATCACCTAATGAATTTTATTGAATTTACATTAAAATTTTTATCCCTTCCACTCGGCTCCCCCAAGATTAAATCCTGAGTGCGCCACTGCTGACGTACGTGTGTCTCGCGAAAATTTTCGGAGCTTCTAGTCTCTTAGTTAACTTTAAAGGTGTCGATGTTTGCTACACTTTGAGTCATTAATCATTAAAGTGTTCAACTGTAACAGTTACCCATCTATAGACTGACTTACTCAACTACTTAGTCCCCGTCTGACAGAGGTGACTCCTTCGTCAACTGTTTCCATTTTGAAAGAATACTAGAGGGATCGCATGGCAGCAGACGATCTCTTCGAAAGATTACCAAAGTTCTCGCGAATCGCTGTTGCGTTACAAATGCCGCCGGACGGGCTGGCAGGAAGAAGCTCGGCGGCGCGGCCGAGCGCGTCGTTAATGCGTTTAAGATTGCATCGATACGACAATTCGCCCGGCGGCATTAAATATATCGCGGCGTAATCTGAATATGATAGGAACCACGGAATTTGGTATTCCGCGCGGCGCGGCGGTTCGCTCTCTGCTCCGTACGTGTTTCATCGCGGCTCCTCTACCCCCGCCCCTATCTTTCTTTTACCCCCTGTCTCCCCGAGAACATTTCTCCGCGACAGATAATCTCGAGCCGGGCTCCATACATTCGTGTTTCGGCGACTATAACGCGCACGCACCTTCTATTAGTCTTCTTTGGGGAGATCCCCGCCGAAAACTTGGGATTACTCGATTAAATTACACACACCTCGAGCAACGGGTGCCACTTGGAATTCTAAACGAGCCTGCACTGCCGCTGGGACGGGGGCTGCGAGCAGTAGCGATCTTATTGCTCATGTAGTGTTACTTTCGGCATATCTTATTGGACAAGAATATTGCGGAAGGTTTTTCTTTTAACAAAAGACTGAAATTCGTTGGATTAGAGTATGTATTCTTTGAACCTCACTCTTTAGAGGTTTTACTGCCTCGCCGTGAGTCAAGAAGAGTAGTTCTAGATCCTGGATCCTCTGCAGATCCTAATAGAAGGACGCTTAAGGCTTTTCTCAAGTACGAAGCAGTAAATAATAAATCAATCTCCTTAGCTGTGCTCAGGCGACTGGTACTTGGCATTGCCATTCTGTTTTAATGAACAAAAATGTTTTATTTATCTTAATCTGACTATACAAAATCCTTTCAGAAAGTTTCAGAAAGATCGATTAAATACTTTCTTTGAAAAAAATTCTCGAAAATGTCTCGACACCACACTCCCCTCTTAACCTTCCGGCGGACGCGTTCGTGTACAAAGTACACGAGAATTCGTCAGTCTGAAAAGATGAATAACTTTCCTTTTCATTATTCGATCTTTAACCGATACTTTGGAACAATTATTATTCAAATAAAACATTAATAGGCTTTCAAATATCATAAACTTTCACCGCATAATGTTTATTTTATAATAATAAGTCTTATTCTTTCACGGTGTACTTTGTACACGACGCGACCGGTCCCGTTATGAAAAAGAGCGCGCCCGCCGGAAGGTTAAGCGAACTCCCCCTATCTAGGTTCGTGACGAAAGTCACATCGCAAATATCGCAATCATTCGGTAACTCTGACATTTTCCAGACATCTCAAGAGTCATCAGAACCCTTCACCAGTAAAGTTAAAGAGACATGCGATATATACATCGCCTATATTGGCAAGCTCCACATTCCCTCATCTTTTTTTATCAATCCCAGAGACTGGACCCAAGAATCGGAAGCTTGAGGCACCGAGATCTCGACCGAACAATCCGACTTTCTCTATGGACGCTTTTCCTACGCTAGATGATCGCGTGGATCTCGATACCGAGCGTATTTATACGAGCTCCAAGGGAGAACGGAGAATATTTTTGTGTGTCGATCCCCGGGATTGGAACTCTGTGTTTTTCAGTCACTGCGCCACACTGGTTCCCCCCGAAATTTTGCATTCATATGACAGGTATTCCCGATGCCGCGCGCGTTTCTATTATTGGTAGCAAGAGCTGGTACGATTTCGTGTGTGGAACCGGGGATTCGTAGCCGGCGGGGCGAGAATCCTGGCCGCTACGAAGCTGAACAGCCTCAGTACCCCTTCCCCAAACTCGATCTGACGCTGTTTGCATTCATTCGAGGCGCAGAAAAATGGAGAACAGAGGAAGGAGCTTGGTCACCGAGGTTCAGCTCGCTTTCCATCTCTCCGATCGTACTCCCGCGCTTCCGTGCTTCTGCCATTATACTCGTTGTTCAGACCTCGTTGCGCAGCCGTTTATTACCGAAGGGCCTGCGGCCCGACTAACTTTACCCAGCTGCATAGCTGCCGCGATTCCCGCGGGGGTTCGCTCGCTGGCGTTACCGCCAGTCTCGTCTGCGCCTGATTCGCGCAACAATTGGATCTGAGGTTTGTTATTTGGAATTTTGAATATGGAATGGGGAACCGAGCGGTGTCTCGTTTCAACATTTCGAAGGTTGTAGCCGCGGAATCACGCGGGGAACTGCTGCGTTGAAGCATGGATGTTTCTTCGTTAACGGTAACGACGGAGCCGTGCTTGTAGATTGCGTTCCCGTTATTCCGTGATTCCCAGGCCTTCTTCCCCCCTTTTCTCGTATTAATATTCCCGCGATTTCGAGCCTCCGCGATCTCTCTCGGCCCCTCGTCAACTTGATGGATGTTCGATAATCACGTTACGACGGCATCCACGCGTTTCGCGGATGACAGGCGATGGTTGTTTTCCAATCCTCGGCTGCACGAGGAACGCCCATCAGGGCTGGGACATTGGTTACGCGAATGGCCCAGCGATGGACCTGAATGCATTTTTCCCAGGTCTCGTATTTTTCCTCCTGCAGATGTGCGTCGAATTTACTGGGTCGTCGTGGCTTCGCGATGCCGTTGCGGTCCATTATTTCTTCCCACTGAAAGTTTGTTGTTTTATTCGGAAATGCTCGGCTTGCTTCTTCGTTCGATGTCTCGAAGCTGGAAGATTCATCGGTACCTAAAGCGTTGAGGCGATAGAGTATATATATTTCGTAAAGCGTAGAAACTTTGCAGTGGTGAGACATCTTCTTTTACACATATTTTTTATTTTATTTTATTATACGGAAAATTCCTGTAGGAATAGGTTCGAAATTTTTATAAGCTCGCCAGTCATGGAAAAAACGAACCTCGGGGTGATGGGATTCGAACCCACGATCTTCGGGTGGTCCTCTGCGTTACTAGCCAGCCGCCTTACCAACGTCGCCAAAGCCGACTCTCCGATGTCTCTTACTCCGAGCTGCCTTTTATTTGGCTTCCTGATACCACACTGCTTCAATAAAGCTTACAAATTATTGTCGAGGCATAAGTAAGAAATTATTCAGTTGCTGTGTTGGTGGTTATGACCGCTTTGAGATCGCACTCTGAAGGAAATCAGTGGAGCTTCAAAAAAGTTGAGTGTCCCACCATAGATATTGGGAAAGTTCGGTTTCATTCTTTCTGCAATTGAAATTTCGCTGAGCTCTGTAATCACCTTGACACGCGAGGCACCGCGGAATGAAAAAAGTAGCTGGAAACGAATCCCCCGTCCGACCTTGATTCAGACTTCCTGCCTCGTCCCCCGAGAAGCCCCGGATGATCGATCACGACAGAGTTTTAAAAGTTTCGAAGCCGCCTGAATTGATTTAAGCCGCCCTGGAACCGAGCCTGTCAGATCGAAGATCGACGATTTGTTATGACTGCGCAGGCAACTGATGCGATATTTTCTTTCTCGATACACAGAAACCCTCTTCCTCTAATTCGCCCGAAGCCGGGACCTTCCCTCTTAATTGCACGAATATCGTTAAAAGTTTCATAATCTACGCATCTGCTTGCCGGTAACAACGTCGAAAGCTAATTATAGTAGAACGGAAAGAAAACGGGGAAAATCGATCAAAGGCAGTCGGTTGCAGCCGGAAAAGAAGATAAAGCTTGACGGTGGTAGCTGGGGTTACTCCGTTGGTCACGTCCACCATCGATCAGCAGCGGTTTTTCCTCTCCAGCTCCGCAATAATACGACCGCGGCACCGTATAGAAATATTACGCGAAACAATATTTCTTCTCCTTGCGTGGTCTCCCATCTGTGCTCCGTTTCAAGCGAAATAAATAGCGCACCGTAATTTTTTTTCCCCTCCTTATTCCGTTCGCCTCGGTGAAATCCCAGTCGAGTGCGTCCTAGTTGAACCTGGCTCGCACCGTCGCAATTTAAACGAGGGCGGAGGAGGTGGTAGAAGGTGGCGGAGGGTCTCGAAGATGAATTTTCACGGAATCGTCGCGATCGGCGCGTTGGGGCGCGAGGAACACGTCTGGCCGAGGGTGGCTTTTGGCCCGGAGCGTGGACGCAATCTGGCAATGAGCCATCGGCTGCCAAATTATCGGATAATTCGGACCGCCCCGTCGTTCCGGTCACGTCCGATAGCATCTTTAACGGACTTTATAGAGCTCCCTTTGCTCCCGCCTCGACCGCAGCATCGCTTCTGGAGCCGGTGGTTTATTGGCCCGTCGCTTTCCTCGATAACGCTGGCAAAGGTAGGTTTTCAAAGTCGATTTTCTCAAAAACGCAGCGCAATATCAAAAAGTTTTATTCTTTTCTCTCGGCTTATTCGCTTGATACAAGTCGAAAAGAAAGAGTGGCTTTTTTTTATATCGCGCTTTATTTTCGAGAAAATTGACATTTTTCACGTTGCGTTCAGTCGCGTATGGGAAACCCTACCTTAACGCGGGGGTGTCAGCTCGCGATACCCTCCAGGAAATTTTACCACGTCGACACGGGGGTGGAGGAGTTAGGTTACGTTTTCCGAGGCTGGGAAGGGCGAGATTTCATTAGAGCGTATTTTTAATACGAGCCCCAACGCGAGGGCATCGATGGGAGAAATTTAATTAAACCAAGGGTACATTATAACGGCAGTTTCGGTATTAAAGGAGGGCAAGAAATTTCATCGGGCTCCAATATTTGTGGGGAATTTTTCGTTTCCGTTTTTTAACGTCGATGTTGCGACGGGCTTCTCAGGTACCGGAAAGCGTCGAGCTGTTGCCTCGTCGCGGATCGTCTCAGAATTCTCCCCGGCTGGGGGAGGGAGGGAGGAGACAAAGGGAAGTGTCTGGAGCGGAGCGAGTCTCCCTCGAATTTCTTTCTCGCGATGTCCAACGAGTCGGAAGTATGCAAATTAAAAAGCCGTGTAAGGATTCGGCGAAAACTCTTCTCGCGCGATGACGGTGGTGGGTGTTGCGAGTATTTTGGGGAGGGAACGACAAAGGGAAAGATTTCGCGTGATCCTCCGCTCCGTTTGTTGTCCCCGCGTTTACGGAGCTGCACGCTCTGCTTTGCGAATAAATAATGCATGAATGCTCGTATTCCCTTAACGATCCCTTTGCCAGGAAAGAATCGCAGCCGGGGGCGGAGAAAATTTTGGAGCCCCGCGCTTTATGCAACCTCGCGTCCGTCCGCGATATTCCAGGAATTTATACATTCGAGGGTTTCGTGAAAGTTTTCGAACCGCTGGTTTCGGAATGTGGCTGTCGCGATACATGAATCCTCGACGTTCAATGATTCGATGGTATATCGAGGTTCATTAAAATCGCACGCTTCTCATTAATTAATTAAGCTCGGGAACTAATTAATGGTCCACGATGAAGTGGCCCGATTTAATTATTAATAATTATTTACCGAATGACGAGCAGGGATTCGTTAAATTAGATAAATGGGATTCAACGAGCGTTTTTCGCTGCAATTACGCGTTCGGCCGGGTCGATATCAATTCCGGGGAGAAAGATGGCCGCTCTGGGAAAGGGATTGCTTTCCTCTTCTGCGCGACTCTTCTTTTTATTTCCTACCTCCGAGTCCCTTTTTCTCCCCCCTCTGTGCTGCGTTTTCCAAACGCAAACGCTTTGCTGGATTACGAGGACTGGACGTTCCCTGCCGCGGCGAGGCGGAATTCCTTTCGTTTACTTTAATCGAGCTTCTCGCTGTTCTACAATTCTATCTGTACAAGTCGCTCGCGGTCGACTTTGAACACCTACTTCGAATTTCTCGAAAAGTTGCAGCGAGGAACGGTAGCAGACGGAGCGCCAAGGCGTTCAAGTAGAGACTGGCGCAGTCTACTTGGAGCCGCTTCAAGTTAAACACGAGTTTCTTAGAATCATCTCTTTTTCCTTCCCAAATTGGGCATCGAATTGCCAAGAAACACACTGTAATTACTAATTATAGAAGAAAAATGGAACCTCAGGCGATGAGGATTATTATATTAATGTACCCTCTAATTAACGGAGGGAATTTCTGAAATATTAATTTAAAACAATGGCGGCTACTTAAAGTTGAAATCCCGATTTTTTCGTACAAAAATCACGCGAAACAAATCAGGACTTCAACTTCAAATAGCCGCGATTCTGTTTTAAATTAATATTGCGGAAATTCCCTCGGTTAATCAGAGGGTACATTAATATCGAAATCTTTTTTGTTTTCGGATTTTAGATAATCTAGTTCCAAATGACACCGCAAAATCAAATTTTGAAAAAGGCTTCGCGGATGTCGGCTGTTACTTTATTGTAAACGTAAATATTTTTCTACGAAAAAATTACCAAATGTTCTTTAAATGTAGCTCTTTTAACTGTAAAATGTTCTGCAAAAATATATGCTTCCGTTTTTCCACAAAAAAATCAGAAACATTAGCCTCTTTTCGGCTGCCTGACTATTTGGTATTACCCCTTAACCTTTACAGGGCCGTGATTTTTCCATTGAAATTGGAAATTTTATTTACTTAAAATTTATGCATATATACTACCGAAATGGCCGGCAAAGTATCGAAATTCTTAGATGGCCACTATAGTGGCCAAGCGCAGCCCTCTAAAAGTTAAGGGAGGCCACCTATGTGTCAATCGCACCATAATCGTCGTTCCTAAACGCTGAACTCCTATATAACCCTTTGGATTAAAGGAATTCCGCACGCGACGTATGTTGGGCGTTTAAATTGCCAGCATCCAAAGGGATAATTATCAATATTTTCATAAGAGAAGACCCAGAGTCCCCCAAGACAGAGTTAACAGCAGAGGGTGCGTTTTACGCGAAGCAAGGGTGAGAAGGAAAGTCGAGGGATTTTATTCAAATTTCAAGGATCGACCAGAGGCAGATCTGAGTCACAAAAGGGTTTAAATCTCCTTAGAGAAACGTCTGGCTCGACGTTAGGCGGCTTATCGCGATCAGCCCGCAGCTGGCCGCGCGATCGAAGCGCTTTCGATAAGTTGGTAGCGTGTAACGAGTTTCGAGCCTAGCCTTCGTTTTCCCCGTGGCTTTTCAGCTAACATTCGATCGCGTGAATCGGGACCTTATTCCACCGATGGAGCGAGTCCTTCGAATCCCTCCCTCCTTCTCACCCTGCCGTGCTTCCATTCCATCCCTTTGCATTTCTGTTTTCATTCCTGTTCTCCACAGTGCCGTGCTCGTTTTTTCTATCCCCCGTTTCAATGGCACCATTGTTTCCTCGTATTTCACCAGTCCGCGCCGCTTGCTTCCACGGCTTCTTTGATCTCCCTTCGCCCGTCTATTTTTATAACTCTACGCTCAGCAAACCTCCCCGTTCCTCCAGCGGGCTACTTGCGCAATCAGTCTGTTTATTAAACCTACCTTTGTATCCCTAATACGCCCGTTTCTTTATCTCCGCGACAACCTCCTGCCTGTTTTCCTTTCCTCGGAACTGTGCCGTCTCTCCTCCCCTCGATCTACTTGTGTACTCCACTTTTATTCATCCTTTCATCTTCTCCTGCCTTCCCCTTTGTTTGCTTTCTCTTAGCATTCCGCCAGCAGCGATGGCCGATATTTATCGATAACCGTATAGGTATATCGATATCTGCCTATGGGTGTGTCAATATTTTCTATCGATATTTCAAACACTACTAATACCTGACGGGTATTCATAATTTTTGTGAAAATATCGATAATTTTTACTGCACCGTCTTTGGATCAAGACAATTCAAGCTAATTACTTTCGAATTACTGCATGTAAGTAAAATTTAGAAATTCTTTTTCAAACTGTTATACTGAAACTGCTCATGATGTTTCTTATTAAAATATAAATTCTAGTTTTCTTTCTAAATATGATTTGAAAAGTAAATTGCCCGTTTTCATTTTAACACTTTGAATCTTAATTTAAATAAAAGAATCTCTTAATACTATATATAAATTTTTATCTTAGAAAATTCTTTTTAATTCCAAATGATATTCTCTTGAATAAGTGTAACTTATTTTTAAACTGGTAAATTGATATTATCGATACTTGTAAATGAATATATTTCATGTATCGATATCGAACGGAAAAATATATATCTATAAGCATTATCGATAGTTAGGACCAATATCGCATATCACTATCCCCCAATCGCGTTTGGATCCCCTGATTAAAATCACCCCCTCCCTTAGGACTCTCAATATCCCTCGCGCCCCCTCTTTTTCGGGCGAGCACAGTGGAACGCTGATAACTAACGGCGGAAAAATTGATTTCTGCTTTGCACGGGGATCTCGTCATTAAGCAGTCGCGGCCGCGATGCTTGAAAGTGGATTACGCGCGTCCCCTTTCATCCCCTTTCACCCCGCAGCAATTTTCGCGCAAATGGCGGCCAGATTGAAACGCTGCACCGCTACTCAATGACGTTACCCCTCTATCCGATCTCTTTCTCCCCGTTCCGCCAACGTTCCCTCTTGCTACCTTTTTCCCCCGTCCACCAGAACGTGGAGCGATTCGATCCGGGCGCGACTTCCTCTCTGAAAAAGTCGCGCGGCGACGCGAGGGTGTCGCGGTAACAGGAAACGAGGGAAATGGAGCCGCGCGGGCGTCGATAAATCGAAGCTGCTTCGCCTGGTGTACCTCATTTCTGTCGTGGAATTAACGGTCGCTCTGAACCCCTCGCTCCCGCTGCTGCAATCGCGGAGGGTGCCGATGGGGCAGAAGCTGATAAGACGGCTTTCGATGGGAACGTCGCGGTTATTTCAAATATTTGAGAGAATGAAGTATTGGAATAGGGTAGACGGTTAACTGAGGACAATGTTGGCCTTGTCGAGCAAAGAATGGGCCGTAATAGTGGTCGCTTCGTAGCTGGGGCCACGAGATAATCACGCTTCAAGGGTTGCTCAATGCTCGTCAAATGAACTTGGACGGGAGTTTGCGCCAACTACCTTTCACGCTTCGGTTGGGAATCGTGGCACGCTTGAAGCCACGAGCTGCACGTGGTGCAGCGACTTGCTGGCTAATGGAAGTCAAACTGCGAGCTTGCTTGTCTTCGGGAGCAATGCAGCGCGACGGAGACGATCGATTGTTTCATTAAATTGCATTCAGTACTCGTTAAGTGAGCTGGTACATCCCTACATATATGCTTTTCGAATCTAGAAAGTATCGTTTGAAGGTGGGGGCACCTTGATTCCATCGTCGAGCGTCAAGGAACGCTGTGTTTTTTATACCTTGTTTCGTTGAATGCCTTTGTTTTTGACAGGCATCACTGAATTTGCGAGAATTTCAAAAAAGCACCGTTGTACAATAAAGTTCTAAGGAACAAGTTATCTTACTTTATCTTTCAATTCATTCTGGACACATTAATTTGTCGAAAGAGCACACCTCGTCAGAGGTGATGAGAACGCGACTTAACTGTGGCCAGGTAAATACATCGGGGAGGATTGGAAAATTGGGAATAAATTGAGACTCGTAGGAAGTCTTACGTTACCACCAGCTTAACACGCACCGAGAAATCGAAAGTGTCCAAACTTGGACCAAGTTTCCTATTATCCAGCTCCAAAGACCCAAGGAACGCGAGTTCCACTAGCTCCTATGTTCCTTCCATGGCTCCCCGTCGTTCGTGCACACCCAGCCGCAATTTATTCGTTGCGTGGGCCGCGGACGAGAACTAATATCGGTAAGCACGATATTTCCGCGACAGAAAGTTAATATAGCGGGTTGTATACGGGTGGCGAAACAACCAAGTTAGCCCCGTAGTATCGTAACCGCGATATTATATCGGTAAGCGTGCAGTAAAGATTGCTCTTTATGGCGGGTATTTAGCCCCGCAATAACCCGAAGGCAGCTTTTCACGAGCCACCGAACTTTGTTATTGCCTGCTGGAGGTTATCGATGGTAGGCAGTGTCTGCGCGCAATCAAACCGTGGAAAACTCGCTGATTGGAACAGGTATCAGTGCACTACTGCTCAGGGTTCTAGAACGGGGATGATAAGGCAGACTGAAGTTCGAAAAACAGGGGAGAAGTGTAAGGTAGGATACTCTAGAATTGTATACTATTCTCTGTAACCCATTCCGTGTCTAATTTCTCTTCTCTGTGATGTATCCTCTATATTAAATGTAGGAGAAAAAAACATTCTCGAATGAAAAAGATGTTTATTCATATGCCGTAAAAAACACCTACAGAGGATTTTATGAGTAACAAAACATATGGAAAATAACTCATACGGGTAACAGAGGGTGAGAAATTCAATTGTTCGAGCGCTGTCGAAACTCTTGGATAAACACGACGCGATACAAAAATATGTATTTAACTATTTATAAACCTTAAACTAATAGAATATGAAAATAACATTATTTTGCACTTTCGGTTACGTAAATTGACATCGGGGGGAAAAGCAAACGGCCGTAACTAAAAACCCCTTGAACTCTAATGATAATGTAACTTAGGAACTAGAACTTACGGACTAAACGCTTAAGATCGCTTAACTATGTACAATGCCGCCTAACCAACTCTATCAAAGTCGAACATCCGAGGTATCTTAAGTTCTTGATCTTATAGAAGGAGGGAAAGATGAAAAATACTATCTATCTTATCATTTGCACTCTGATCAACACGTCAATTATCATAGCTCAAGTGATCAGGATCGATGCAATTCTTCCCACGACAATATCCTCGATTTCATATCAAGCTTTCAGCCGTTTCCTTAGAATCGAATGGAGTCCTGGATCTAGATAGTATTATCGACGATAAATGGGTACGTCAGGTTGCATCGGCAGAGGGTGGGTCGCGATCTGTATTTAAATTTTACGATGATAAAAATTTTTACGGCCGATAACGGTGAACAGGGAAAATCCTTATTGGCCATTCGCTCGTAAGTAGTCGAGCTAACCGAAGTCTTTGGCGTGTATCCAGTAGCAACCACCTTGCGCAGCCTACCCTTCTATCCAATGTTTTCCTGAAAGACTTCGATGTGACATTGGACGTTCATCGGGAAATAGTAGTTCAGACTGCGTCAGTGGATCTGGGGTTAGAGTTGGGCATTAACTAAATAAAAAATTATTGACGTAACAGATGGGGGAAAAGTTACTTTAACTTGAGATTATTCGACGAATAAAGTTAATTGTTTTATTCGTCGAGCGTTTCAACTTCACCGTCGAATAAATTTTTCAACTTTAACTTTAACTTTATTAACATTATTAAAGTTAACTTCAACTTCAACTTTATTAACATTGTTAAAGTTAACTTCAACTTCAACTTCAACTTTATTAACATTATTAAAGTTAACTTCAACTTCAACTTTATTACCATTATTAAAGTTAACTTCAACTTCAACTTTATTAACATTATTAAAGTTAACTTCAACTTTATTACCATTATTAAAGTTAACTTCAACTTTATTACCATTATTAAAGTTAACTTAAACTTTATTACCATTATTAAAGTTAACTTCAACTTTAACTTTATTAACATTATTAAAGTTAACTTAAACTTAAACTTTATTACCATTATTAAAGTTAACTTCAACTTTAACTTTATTAACATTATTAAAGTTAACTTAAACTTTAACTTTATTAACATTATTCAAGTTAACTTCAACTGTAACTTTATTAACATTATTAAAGTTAATTTCAACTGTAATTCTATTAACATTATTAAAGTTAACTTCAACTTTAACTTTATTAACATTACTAAAGTTAAAGTTAAACTTGACAACTTTATTGGACGCCGAAGATGGAACGCTTAACGAATAAAAAATTAATTTCATTCGTCGAATAAAAAAAAACGAGCTATATTCAACATACGACTAATTTTTTAACTTTTTTCGTTAATCGACATTTTTATTCAAATACAAACTTTGCCCATCTCTGTCCGTGACCTCCAATTTTCAACTTCGCGCCGAATAATTCTCCACGGGACGAGAAGAAGTAGGTACTCAGCACTGAGGTTGAAAGGAACCACCCTCGACGTGCTTCCTTTCTCTCCTCGAATTCGATACCTTCGACGTTGAATAAATTCCTGCGTGTCAGACTGACGAGTTCTTGCGGGCCAAAGCCACCGCGCCATATTCCTCCTCGTTTTTCCTGCCACCTCGAGCTCGCGAAGGAACCACCCTTAATCACTACCGCCGGGCGATATTCCGTTTCTTCCTATCGGCGCGCCGTTACTTCTTCTAATATCCGGTCGTTATGTTTAACGAGGGCGAGAGTTTTCGCGACTCGCGGCTCATGAATATGGAAAACCCACGAATTTCTTTCGCGCGACCCTTTCACCCCCCCCCCCTGGGCGCTGGTATCTTCAATCGTCGGTCGTTATTTTCACGGTTGGGGCGCCCGTTGTTTTGCACCGCGGTTCTGTTAATTATTTTTCGGGGGGTAGACGTGAGTACGGGTTGCTTTGTGTCGAGCAAAAAGAAAAGGACCGTGGATGAAATGTGGGGAACAGATGAAACTTGCCTGATATTTGTAGATTCGCTGGGGAATTGGAATAGTAATCTTGGTTCTTGTGGTTGGATCGTTGTTCGCCGAAGTCCTGGGGACAAGTATGTAATTTTGTCGAACTATCCAGAATTTTTTATCCATTTCTGCTCCACGATTATTCCATGGTGTTCGTGCAATAGGGGCAACAGGTCATCCACCAAAATTCGGTCACGCTAATCGCGCCAGCGCGTGAAAACACTGCCACTGAACACCCGAAATGAGGTGAACGCGATGGTAATACCTAGCGAGTACTTAGAGTGTCTAGTTGATTTCTCATAATGCTCGACAAACATTTGACGTTTCATCCTGGCGGGGGGAATTTTCAAAGGGCAGGTCGTGATACGTGCGAACTAATAAACCCACGAGCATAATACGTCCTCCAATTAGCGAACTCTGGCTCGTCCGTCGGGTTAAGTCGTCTGGTTAATTCGAGTTCCGAAGTTCCCGCGATTCACGCGTCGGGATAGTGGCACGTTAAAAATTTCTAGCAAGTATTTCGCGAATTATCAGCGAACTGCTCGCGTTCTCCAGCCTCGTATAACCTCGGGAAATCCGTGGAAAGAATAATGGTAATGGCGGGGAGTCTGCTACGTTGACGAATAGAGCTCGAGGAACACGGACCGCGTGAATTGTAACGAGTCGTATGTACGTTCGCACTATTCAAGCTGTATTTCAAGGCAAGTAAAAGTTTAAAGACTCTCCACTTCGCTTGAAACTTGAAAGAAACTTGAAAGGATATTCCGAATCAAGTGAGTAACAGGTTCACTGTGGCAAAGTAGTCTCAAGGTACTTGAATTCAAGCGACTTGAAGTCAAGTGACTTGACTAATCTGAACAAGGCTATACCGATGTGGCCCACTAAGGTCCAAGCCAGATATATTCTGCCCTCCTTAGTTAAACTGTCCTATCTAGCATTTTTTCATTTTTTGAGATATGTTGAGATATCTGAAGTTCCACACGTCTTTTACCTTTTAAGTAAAGTTAGAAAACTCTACGTGCTTCGTAATGATTTATAAACAGTCTAATGTATTTAACCTAACTTCTTTCCAAACGGTTAAAACATCCTATCTAAAACTATTAATTAATTGGTACGTTAATAATACAACACCTCCCGGTACACCTATTACAAAAGATTACATTAGGCTGTCCCGAAATAATGATAACATGTTTTAATTTGAATGAAAGAAAATAAGGACGGTAGAAAGTAAATGATATAACACAGATTTTCAAAGTTAAAAAACGTTCGTATTATAATTTCTTTAATTTTCCCTTATTCTGCAATCATTCAGCTTTAATTTAAAAAAAAATCATCGCTCTATCTCGTTTCTATCAAAAGTTCTTTGATTTTGAAACAAACTTCGTCACTTTGCCCCACTGTGCGGCGATACGATTAAACAGCCACAAGAGACACAGCACTACTTACACGAATAGACACCTGCGTAGACCTACTCTTAAAACTTGGCACTGGCGAGACACTAGGCACCGAATGGAGCGTCGAGGGACGTCGAGATCGATCGCGGGTGGGCTGCTGGGCGACGGGAAAAGCCGCAAACAAGTTTCGGCGCCGCGAGCGAAATCGATTAGCTCGACGAGTCGCCGATAACAACCCCTGATCCGTTTATCGTTGCCTCGTCTTTGGCTTGGAAGTTACGCGCTTGACGTAATTTCGAAATGTGATTTGAGTGCAGAACGGAGGGAAGAGCTGGGAGGACTTGCATCGATGGCAATTAGTTGCCGGTGATTGGACCAAGCCTCCCGGATCCCGGTCGTCCAGCCTCGTTAAAGCGTCCATCGGAGCCTCGGCTGTCTGGGTGCAATTAAATTCGAAAGAAAAATAAGCGACGCTAGAGTCCTCCAAGGATTTTTCTCTCCTGCTGTAGGTGCTCTGTGCGGCTGCATTCTGAGCCGCTAACGAAGGAGATTCTATTAACACGCAGATACTTGAATGGATCCTCCTGGAAGGGGAGTTGTGCGTATCGAAGTCACCTGTTGCACCGAAGCTTGTTCCCTCGTCTTGCCTCGTCTACGGAGTTACACTTTCGTTTAAAAAATAACCGCACAACTCTGGCCTGCCATTTGTGGGGAATTATGTAGTGTTATCGAGGTGGTGTGAATTGGATCACGATATGAGTGCAGTTTTATTTATATTAAGGGGGAACATACACCTAGGAGGCGAAAAAGTAGGATGGGTTTGAAGATTTTTTTTGGTGGAGAAATGGTTTTATGAAGGAAACATTATATACATTAGAGAGGTCACACTTTTATTTATTTATTTTATTTTTATTTTATTATACGGATGACTCATTTTATGTACAAAAGTTTACAAAGTGTTGTCAGGAAATAATTGAATGGCCATGACTCGTCGCGCTTTAAGTTTGAAGGAAGTAAGTGGGCATCCAAAAAAGTTCAGTCCACCTTTTGCCTATAAAATGTGAAATTTTCCTTAAAAAATTTCGGAGAAGAAGCTGCGTGGTAGCTATTTCCGTGTATACAACGGTTCGCAATAATTTCATCTTACACCTTCGCGATGAAAGGTGTATGTAAATGGAAGCGTGTCAACTGAAAAATGCACCCTATCGAGATATTGAAATCATCTCCTGCAGCATATACGGGTGGAAGGTATAAAACGCCCCAAGTTTCGCCCCCGTTTTCAGCCTCGAAGGGGGTCAGTAACCGATCGAGATCGTGACGGAAAGCTCGATCATCGGCTTCCCAGCAGGAACTTGCAAAGAAAAGCCTGCGGCTCCACTCAACTGCTCCCTTCGCCGCTGGCAACTTCTGATTTCCATCAGGTCGACCGTCGATCGATCCCCTCGGAAATATTAATTATCCTGGCGCCCTAATGGAAATCCATCGAGGTGACATCGATAATTAATTCGCAATTAGCAGCGACCGGGTGGTTCGACGACCCATAAAGGCCCTCCGGTTTGTCATCCACGGTGGGGTGTTACGTGGAACGGATCTTAGAGTTTGAAATCATTAGTTACGTATCACACGTTTAAGGCGCGTTCGCACGTATCAGTTCACTAGTGTCGGTGGGCTGTTTGACTATTTCGTGCACAAGCGTAAAATGCTGCACTGCAAAATAGGGGAGGGACATTTTTTTTTTACCATTGACACCGACGCCACCGAACCGTCGCCGATCTGATATGTGTAAATCCGCCTTTAAGCGTTCGCTTCCGGCGGGGTATAGCTTCGCTAACAGGCAATCTCTGTACCGATTAACAGAACGATTGTGTCGGCTGATTGGCGCCAAGTGTATTAGACTGTCGACCCCGCTCGCAAATACGCGTGAGACCGTTTAACACCGTCCCCGACACACCAGATTGCCGCTTGTTGATTCGGAATGGATTCGATCGAAGCGTTGCTTACGGGGCCGCGAACCAACCGGGACCATCGTTCCTGTTTCCGCTCCCATCCCCTGGAAATGGATCGAAGGTAACAGTGTCCCCGAGTGCAAACCGTGCAACCTGAAATTTCTCGCTTCTTTGACTGAGCGCCCAGGGTTTATGTAATTTTCCTTCGTGGCAGTGTAACTGGGTGATGCCTCATGGGCAGTGGCGCCGTCAGGATTTAATTTTGGGGGGAACCGAGTTGAAGGGAGAAAACTATTTTTAATGCAAATTCAAGAAAATTCATTAGGTGATTAGGTATAATAATTTATATAATAATAAAATCCAGTTTTCATTTTTTTTTTACAAAGCACATTCTTTGGGGTGCTAGGGCCCCTTGGCCCTCGCTCTGGGTGCGCCACTGCTCATGGGGGTTGGTTCCTATGGAGAGTTCTAATCGTGGAGGTTTTGATTGCTTAGAAGATTCTCTGTTTTATTCTTCGTGATATTTTTAATATTAACTCTTTAGCACCTAAATCCCGTTGAGAGAAAAATTTTCCTTTTTTATCGTTAAAAATATTTTTATATATTTTTTTCAGAGGTTAAAATGGATAAAACAAATAAATACGGGGTTCAGATAGGTCCACCTTTTTCCAAAGAATAAAACTACTTTAAACATGTACTAATCTGGTGCAAGCATCCAATTTGTTCCAATACGTCCGGCGCTAAAGTGTTAAGGGGGTCGTCTTATGTGACGGCTGGCTTTTCTTTCGCTTTTTGGGGAACTTTTTTTGACGAATCATGAAAACACAGTATCTTGGAATTTGTACTACATATTTATTAACATTTGAAGAGTTATTCAGAATGTTTTGAAGTTAAAATACGGAGTGGAATTGACTTTACAGCTCTCGAAAGAGACATGGTGCGGAAAAAATGTTGGTCGACGGCTGACATGATTCCGGCTGTCCTGATAATCTGAAATCAACGAGTCAAAGGACACAATAATTTGTAGACTTGTGGCTACAGCCGGTACCAGAATGAAGTAAAAATATTGGACATTTAATGTTTGGCACAGTTTTGTAAATAAAGCTACGATTTTCGTCAATGACAATTTTCGTTCAAAACTGTGCCAAACATTAAATTTCCAATATTTTGACTTCATTCTGGTACCGGCTATAGCCACAAGTCTACAAATTAATGTGCCGTTTGACTTTTTGATTTCAGATTAGCAGGACAGCCGGAATCATGTCAGCCGTCGACCAACATTTTTTCCGCACCATGTCTCTTTCGAGAGCTGTAAAGTCAATTCCACTCCGTATTTTAACTTCAAAACATTCTGAATAACTCTTCAAATGTTAATAAATATGTAGTACAAATTCCAAGATATTCTGTTTTCATTGTTCGTCAAAAAAGCATTCCCCAAAAAGCGAAAGAAAAACCGACCGTCACATAAGACGACCCCCTTAAGATGTATTAAACTGCATTGAACTTGTGTCCCAATCCAACCGCTCCTTGTCCGTGTTTACATTTTCCATGTAAGCACATACGTACGTCGAATGTCGAGATAGGCACCGGTATCCCCTCCCAAAGGAAAGTCACATCGAGCAGTCAGTGTTATCTTGACCGTGAAGGCGAGGAGATCGCTTCCGAACGATACATAGTGGTTGTGCCTTGTTTCTACTACGTGGACGGGATATTGGAGCTAAGGGTGGTACAGCAGTAAGGCTAGGGACTTCTACCTTGCTTCTGGTATGAAAAATTTACATATTTGGCTAGCAGCTGGCCTTAAACGCTGATACTTTTGCCAACTGCCTGCGCACATTTAAACCTTATATTATAATCATGCTAAGGGACTCAACCCAGTCAACGATTTGCCCTGATTAGTTGTTGGGTATCTGCGATGTCAACGGTTTATACTCAAAGGCTTTATTGCCATTTTTCCGTTGTATAAGTAGAATTTATTTCCGTCAATTAAACTAGTATTATTATTATTATTATTATTATTGCACAGGTATAGTAGCCTTCAGTTTACAATGCTAAGAACTAAATAAGACAAAAAGAAAAAGATAAGATTACAAAGGTATAAATTAAAACCAATATTAAAATTAACTAGAATAATATTTCATACTATTATTGTATTTCTTCGAAATTTGCGTGTTTTATACACTTCGACGTTTTACTATTCATGTGTGTTTGTACCAAATCGTGTCCACTGTTGTGTAACAACATTTCACCTCACCCCAGAATTTTGGACACCTGGTAGATAATCATATTTAATATAAAAGTGGGCACCTAGCGTCGCTTTGATAACGCCACATCGATTTCTGTAACACGATTCGAGCAGAAGCTATCGGTACTGTGCTCTAAATTCGATTATTATCCTCGTCAGGGCACTATTGGCCGGTTAATTCCTAAATGTAGGCCGTTAATTATTTTCCAATAGCGCCGCATATCGTGCCGGTTCAAAGGTATTTAAATTGCCAGCGACCGGCGCGAGTCGAACGCGACAAGAAATCCGGGGCCGTTCTGCTCTCTAAGGGCAGGGAAATCGATTACGTAGCCGGGGACAATTTATTACGGCTAATATCGAGACGCTGCTCAAAGTGTTGCCGACACGAACAATTTCGGAAGCCATTTAATATCGCTAATAACGTTTCCTCCAGGCTTATCGAGCTAAATGCCGCCTTCATTTTTAATCGAAACGCTTCCCTCGCCCCTTTCACCCTCCACTTTATGGTACATGTTAATTATTAAAAAAGGAAACAGAAAAGTGCTCATCTCGAGGGTCTGCCGCTTTACATCATTTCAAATGTCAGTGTCCATTTCCATGTGCCGTTATTGTTGGCAATGCGAAACGATTCTGACTAGAGCGTTAAAGAGATAGAAAATCGTGATCCTTAAATAATCGAATGTAGGTCAGCTTCTGTGGACCGAGATTACGGATCGATAGGGCGCGTTGTTTCGACCCAAAGCAAGCTTCGTTTCCTGGACACATATAAAACGGTATCCGCGAGGATATCTGCGCCAAATATCCTCCATTTGGCATCCCGAAACGGCCATCGCTATTCCATTACCCGTGCATTCGTCTTACCAGCCCGGTGTTTTATGAATTTCAATACTTCCGCCGGCACCGCGGCTGAATGTTAATGCGCCTCTGTCGATAAACCGTAATTAAGCTTCGATCGAGGGCACTGCAACTTAAATCGTTTTAATCTGCTTTCATATCCTGGCGAACCCGGATAACGGAATATTGACGTGGTATTTATTACTCAATAGAAATAGACAGGGAAAATCTTTAATGCTTAACAGACAATTAATCCACAGTGCCGGGCAAAAGTATTGGGAAAGCATTTAAAACGGAGTAACTTTCCCAGTTATAGAATAACATTTCGATGAAAAATTGAACGCGACTGTGACGCGGACGTGAACTAAAAGATGAGAAAGCATATCTAGGTTATGCCCGGAACACTGCTGAAAGATATACACAGAAGCCAGTGGCCATTTAAATGACGTATAGGAATTTGACTCGCGTATGCTAGATAAAAGTGAGTTATAGTAACGTGCCCTGGAATAGGTGCGAACCGTTACTCGAATTTTTGCTGCTGGAAGTGGCGGAAACACAGGCGGGCGAAGCAGCCGAACAGAATCTCTACAAAAGGAGCAGAAGCGCGTGGATAATTACGAAATTAGCAGTGCATAGTCGAATGTACAGATTTTTGTCTGCAGACCAGATTCGAATTACCCGTGCCATTGTTTCGTTCGATCACAAAGGGGTCGCCTGTACCCGCTGTAATCAAATAATATCCGATAAACTGAATTTGCGGGCAGCCGATGTACCCGGGCCGAGGGATTCCATTATGGTATTACATAACGCGCTTTGTAATGAGTTGCGGTTCGCTGGCACGTGAAGTTAATTGTTAAGTCTTAACAGTCGATTGCCCGGGCCCATCCACCGCACCCTCGTCGATCGTTTAATTCGCCCCTCGCCTTTCGCTTTCCATTAATCCCTCCATTTAATCCCCCGACCGCCCTGCTCGTTTTTAATGAGCGGCGTAAAATCACGAATAACAGTAAAAGTTCACTGCGTCCAATAAATTCCGGGGGGGTATGAAGTTCCGTAACAGTGTTCTTTAGAATCGATCCAGCGGAGATTGCGCAGAATTTCGCACCCCGCTAACGGGATCGAGAGCGATTCACCCCCGCATTTCTCTCGCAAGCTGTCCTGTAAGAACCGGTCCACCGTTGGCCGCAAAAAGAATTTGATCGCGATCCAATCTTCGATCCAAGAACCGGCGAGGAGGACTCCATCGAAGGGTAATTTGTAATTTCATCCCTCCTGGCATTATCCACGAAACCTTTCGCCCCGATTACCCCAGCCAGTCCGCTCTAATTTCGATCGGCGATGCAGGTGGCCGCGAGCTTCCTAGGAATTCAAATAATATCGCGGTAAATCGAATTTGCGGCTGACCAAACAGGAAGCGCCCGCTGCCCGCCAATCCACGCGGGGGCTGTTTGCCCCGAGGCCGCTGGCTGGATCAATTATGCTGCTGGTCCGGCGTCTTCCCGCCGCGGAAGTCAATCGAGCTTCGCCCCGCTCTGTCCCCGTAGAAATTACAGCCGGGAATTTATCGGGGCGCGATATACGCCGCGAGATATTGGAACATATGCGACGCGAGCGACTATCCTTAGGGGTGGGAGGTTTTAAGGGGCTGTAAACTGTCCAATATCCCCATGGATCTCTCGTAAACGGGGCGGTGTCGCGGGGCGTTTATTGCCACCCGTTTCACCGGCGACGCAAATTGAACGAGTCAACGGATTTTCCGAACGACTAGCACGATTCCCCATCGATCCTGCCGCGCGCGGCCACAGTTCGGCTTTGCAGAAGCTGTTTCCACGGCGAGAATCAGTACAGCTTCCGGGGATCGGGATACTCGGGATCCTCTCTTTCGCGGATCTCGTCGGGGAGCTTTTGTAAAAAATTGCGGTGGGTAGCTTGGAACGTGGGAGTGAAAGCAGGCCTCCGGAAGAACTTTGGTGGATATTAGTTTTCTCTTTTATCTTGGCCTAGATGAGCTACGAGATTCTGTAGAAATCAGTGGCGCACTCGGGATTTAATGGGGGGAGCAAAGTCCAAGGGACAACAATATTTTTAATGGAAATTCAATAAAATTTCTTAGGTTATTATAACAATTTATTTAAAGAATAAAATCCAGTTTCCTTTTCTTTTTACAAAGCCTTCTTTGGGGGGTGCCAGGGCCATTTGCACCTCCTCTGGGTGCGCGACTGATACACATAGATTTGTGGGTGATATTTCCTCTTGCATTGATGCGTTATTTGCCAAAACTGTCAATTTTGACAATGGTCCTTTTTAAACTCAATCACAGAGATATTTGCGCCAATAAATTCCAAAGAATTTGAAAAGTACTTGAACGCTTGAATAGTATAAACGTGATTTAGGGCATCGTGTTTATTTCGAGCAGCTGATCCTGTTTCCAGGCACAGAAGCCACCCCGAAATCTCCATCCCCAATTAGTAACCACTCCGTATGGCGATCTAAAAGGCACCACTTGTAGGAAGATACTGAAATTGCTAGATTTAAGCATCGTCCGTAGAGCTGGATTTGCATAAAACAACGATGCGCCTGTCTATTAGACGGTGGACGGGTTTGCCGAGGGTAGCCGGCGTTATCCAGGGTGGGAATGCCGGAGTGTTGTCCTTTGACGTCAGCCTAATTAACGATTATCGATGCGTCGCGGCGGAAGTGCTTCTAATTAATTTGCAGCCCCTCCCCAATATCGGCGATCGACACGTTCGCCCGATTTCCCGTGGAAAATGGCGCGTGATCCTTGGCGTCTGCGTTGATTCGCGCCTCTTTGATCGAGCACCCGTAGAGTGGCGCGATTGTTTCCCCACCGTGTGCGTTGCGCGCGCTACACGTCGCCCGGAATAATTTCAAGTGCCGCCCGAAAGCCAAACAGCGCTTAAAATTGCAGCGCAGCGACGGGTGGGGGGGGGGGGGGGGAGGTCTTTTCATATTTAATTCGTCGGTCAGAGTTTTCGGAGCGGCGAAGTTTACCAGACCACGTTCATTTATTCAAGCCCGAGGCTCATGAAGTTTTTAACGCGACCAGCCATCGACCTCTGCAGTTTGCTAGGGGCAAATGTACTTAAAATATAACCCCTTGATCGAATTAAATCGGGGTGGAGGGAAGGAAGCTTGACACTGATGGGCGCGATGGAATCCAGCAAGATTGCACCTTCCAAGTAGAGCAACTCGTTATAATCTCCGGGGCAGGCGCGTCTGGCTATGCGCAGGCTTGATCTACTGACTGCTAGTTTCGTATTCGATGATTCAGTCTCGTTTCGCCGGTAGTATTCTCGCGCATATTTATTCAAATTTGATGCAGTCACGTAGACCGAACTGTATAAATAATGCACCAATATTTAATGTTTAGCGAACATATTTGGCCGTCGATATTGCTGGTGGGAGATGGGGGAGCGACACTTTTCACGAATATCAATTTGTCCCTTTTTGCGATTATTCGCGGGAAATTTCGTAAAATTACAGTGCCGGGAAACATCGCGTGTCCTGTTTGTGACAGGTGCCAAATTCAACACTCTTAAATCAATATCGGCAGCCGACAAGAGCCACCACTCATTTTTCTTTCTACCGTATGCACGAGCATATGCGGTGTACGAACGGGTATTGATTCACCCCATAACAATAATTGAGGGGCGAGTGGAAAACAGGCACATGCCACGTATGCATAAATTTTCCTTTCTTTGTACCGTTAATTCGTTTCTGCGATGTAGGGTAATTCCACCACCTCTTTATATAATATCATATACGTTTCACCGATTAGAATAATATAAAATTCTTTTCAAGCTGAGAAAAAAACAAATGCTTAGTGGAAAAGTGGCCACTCGGCTCCTTGGGGAATTTTTTCAACAGAACTTTGATAATAATTTACCCACTTATCCTCTAATTCAGCGATGCCCCGATGGGTGGCCCGAGATAACGAGCAGTCATCGCGTTTTCCAAAGCTCGCGTGGATGGGGGTGCTCGAAACCAATGACGTTGCAGGCATGTCACGGATGGGGGAAACTCTAGTAGTGTGCGTGTAGTTTGTTTGTACGTATGTTTGTTTAGTTCAAATGTAGAAACTCAATCGTAACCCACTTCCAACTATCCAATAGACTTGAAACTTGCAGGCATACGTAGTTTGGATGACAATACAAAATTATGAAGAAAAAGAAACCGCCCCCGGGGTTTAAAAAATTACCCAGTCATCGATAAATATAACCCATAAGCACAAATCCAAACGACTTGAAATCAGCATATAACCACAAATCAAATCAATTTAATCGCAATGAAATCAGCATGTAACGGTTAAATGCTGATTTCAGGGTACGAGCCCACACTACTAGAGTTTTCCCCATCCGTGACATGTCCGCGACGTCATTGGTTTCGAGTACCCCCTTCCACGCGAGTTTTGGAAAACGCGATGAATGCTCGTTATCTCGGGCCGCCCATCGGGGCATCGCTGCTCTAATTCAAGTGTCGTTTAATATAATTGCAATTGCATTGCTATGGAAAGAAGCTTCCCTTCAATCTGCTTTCCCCTAAAATCATAAAACGGTGGCATCTGCCTGTTTTCCACTGGTCCCCTCAATTCACTCATATTATTTGCAAGCAAGGCACGCAGGATAATTACTTCCTCCTTTTACGAAGCGGTTCCTTCGGATTCAGGAACGCATTCCATTTCCCCCTCGTAATTTGACGCAACGGCCAATTAGTTTCCCTTTACCCGACGTGAACTAATAACAGTGGAGCAGTGGTTCATTCGCGAGCTTTTACCATCGACCCGAAGCGCGATTATTTGCTGGCAGTTTGGTTACGCCGTTGCTACGAATAATTGCAGCTGATAACGTTTCTGATAAAGTTTAAATTCAGCCCAGAATTAACACTGTCTCCTCGATATCGAGGACGTGATTGTACTGGTGTGTCAATTCTGCTGTCTGAGTAATTTCGTGGCAATTGCGGCCAGACATTGTCGTCAAGGATTCAGTGTAGCTCTAAAAAAAGGCTCGCTTTAAGCTTCTAAAAGCAACCCACCTTTCCAATGGCCTTTCAAACGAAAATCATTGATTACCATTTCCTCGCGAAAGTGGCTCATATGCGAGTTAATTCCGGGCAAATCGGATCCCCCGAAGGTACCCGGTCCGCGCCACGTTTCCAGCAATTATGTAGTGATGTATTTGCAACGATTCGCGAATGGCCACCTAGCGTTGTTTACTCGACGATGCGTCGACTGATCGCTGGGGCACCACTTTGCACCCTTCGCGCGTAATTACGCGTGGTGCGTTTACGCCCTCGACGATCCTGCAATTATTTTGGGAAAGCCCCGCGGAGGAAGCCTGTGCTGCAGCGTGCGGCAGGGAGAATTTCAGCTGCTGAGCGAAGCAGGGGACGCTGTTGCGTCAAAGCAGAGGCAAATTGAACCGGGTGGGCGCGCTGTATCGAGAATTTTAGAATTTGCCGCTCGAGCGATGTGACAAAATGCTCCAGCTTGCTTCTGTAGGATCCTCAGCCATCTGGGCCGAGAGCTTGCAAATTTGGTGCTCGGGATTCTACCGGCGACTCATTTCCTGTTTGTTTAGTAGCCGCTGCATGGGTCTGTCGCGATTTGAGGGTATTAAAAGAAAAATGGGGTTTTTTAGGATTTTTTTTGTGGAAAAGTATAAGTTTAATCAGAACAGTTTTTTGGTATGTTGTTACGGGATGTTCAGTGTATTGTTCAATATTTTTTCCGACGTGAAATAAATGTTCCTTGTAAAGATGTAACTTGTTGGTACTAGACTCAACTAAAAATATGAAATATTTTTTATTTTATTAACAAAAAACGTCCAGAAGCTTTGTACCATTTTCGATTTACCATGTTTCTACGACTGCCAATTAGAAAATTCTCCAGCAAAAAATGTTGATTATAGTACCAGCGCTGAACGTAACTATATTAACCAATAAAATGTCGAGATATTGATTTCAGATCAACTCGTTATCCTGATGTTAGTTCCACCAACAAAAGATTTATTTACACAGTATGTGTATTATATCTTTATTTTATGTCGAAAAAATATAATAACATAATAAACAGCTGTTTTGATTAAGTCTACGCTTTCACCCACAAAATAACCTAAAAAACACACTATTTTTCGCGTCTGCGAATGAGAATGCCTCCTTAAGGGGGTAGGTTACCCTCGATAGCCCTAAAACAGGCCTTTATTCAAACGCAAATTGTAAAGTGATAAATAAGAGTGGAGAGAACGTGTTTTTCTATTTTTAACTGTTATTCTACGAGCTTTAACACACACAAAAGAAAAGTCTAAATATCTCTATGTACATAAAAGTTGCGAGCAAAAACGTACAGGCGTGTACGCGGTGCAGCGTTTGACGGTGAACATAAAATCTCGAAAACCGCGCCAACGATTTAGATGAAAATTTAATGAGAGATACCGAAATTCATTCCCTACGATGTGTCAGCAGCAGATTTTCGAGAGAAAAAAATAATACAATTTTTATGTTGAAAACTACGATTTTATCGATTTCTCGTATGAAAAATATTTGTTATCTTTTTGTTTTCAGAATTCATCTCGAAAATCTACTCCCGATACATCGTAGGGAATGGTTTTCTACGTGTCTCATTAATTTTTTCTCATTAAAAATCCTCAAAAGTTGTAGCGCTATTCGAGATTTTATGTTCACCATTAAACGGTGCATTGCGTACACACCTTTACGTTTTTACTCACAACTTTTATGCAGATAGAGATACTTAGACTTTTCTTTTTTTGTGTTAAAGCTCATAGAATAACGATTAAAACTAAAAAAAAGCTTTCTTTCTACTGTTATTTATCACTTTACCATTTGTGTTTGAAAAGAGGCCTGTTTTAGGGATATCGAGGGTAACCTATCCTCTTAAGCTTCCTTTCCTACGTATTCGTGTTATCGATATACGCGCCCGTGAACCCTTGAACCCTTTGTATACCGAATTAATTTGACTCCTTTCAGTAAAACCAGGGTTCTAAGCCGTAGTTAGGTTAACGATCCCACTCTATTATCTCACCCCATTTAATCGCCACCAAGATTTCCTTGGGGACACTGTGATCTTCCTCGTAGCGTTTTTTCCACCCTCCCCACGCGGCCCGCAGCCGCGTTGCGAGTATTTTCGCGATATCTCGCGTCGTACACGCTCCAAATACGTAATGCGGCATTTCGACGATCAATGTTCCATGTATAGCCACGCTTCGATTCCTGGCATGCATAATTCATGGCGCCGATTTCCGTCCCCTTTCCGGGACGCTAACCCTTTCTCTCTCTGACCCTCGCCGGTCGCTTCTCTCTCTCCTTCCACTCTCTTCCCATCTCTCTCTCTCTCTCGCCCTTTCGATTCTTCTTCTACACGGTCATAATAAATCGATCGTTCGTGAGAGCAACGATGTCCTCTTCGGTTAGCTCGTAACCACCGTTTTTCCAGTATTCCTGCGCGCTGTTGATGCTGGTCTCGTTGAAAGTGGTAGAAAAGCGAGGGATTCAAAAAGAAGACGAGAGAAATAAATTCCAAACATTATACAAACTGCATGACGTTGTATATTTAACTCCGTTAAAGTTTCCGCGCCACATTTCCGAGCAAAGGGATCAATTAATTGAGGACCTTGCAGCTAGAGAGGCGCAGCTCCGTCTTTACCAACGTCGAGTAAATTAGAAATAAAGTGTTTTTAAACTTATCGCGTTGACTTAACATTAAAAAGAGAACACTAATTGGAAAATATATATTTTCACAGAATAAATAGCAGTTATTAAGTTGATAAGCTTTTATTCTTATTTTATTTGCAATAAATCTCTCATGTGCAGAATTTTGTTCGCATATATTACACTTCATAATTAAAAAATCATTAATAATGGAGCTACATTCTTCCTGCTGCAAGGTCCTCGATTAGAAATGTATCGTTCGAAGAGATCCAGTTAATAGAAACTCCCCTAATGGGCTTGCCAGATAAAGTGTGATCAACCTGAGGCAATTAGGAACGTATATTCATTTGATCGGCCTCCGCAAGCGCAAAGGACTAGTTCGATCGAGGCAGGCTGAAAGGTGGTGACCGTTAATTAGAGGCGAGGGGTAGTAACGTTTTAGACCGTCGGTATCTTGACGTTGGCAGCCTGCCGAGGCCTCCGGGCAAATTCAAGGGGAGAGGTCTGCCTTTTGATTCCCGACGAACGTTTCGCGTTCCCGCCGTCCCGCGCATGCATAATTCATCGCGGACTGATTTTGTTCTCTCGTGACTCTTCCCCCCCCCCCCCACCCCCTTTCCGCCGGCGTGGAAACGGTCGCGCGATACCGCGATTAAACGATCGACAGCTGCGAAACCCAGCTGAAAGCCTCGGGGAAAGCTCTTTCATTAGCCTTGTCAGCGGTTCTTTCCCCGCGTCGGCGTCGCTCTGCTTCGCGGTCCGCTTTCAAATGTGTGACACAGTGTCGCGGCAATTAGCTCGATTCGCCTGCACGAAACGGGTCCGAGGGACGACCTCGCGCTGGAAAAGGGGGTCGAAGAAGCTGTTGCCACTGACGATTTTAAACGGGGTTCACTGAGGTGATGGGGTCACAAAGATTTGGATCACTAAAGTAATTAACGCGGTCGATGGCTGGCCGCGATGAAAGTAATTTTGGCGATATCTTACCGCCTCCCTCCCTCGGTATAAGAATTTGTACGATTCTATATTCCAACCCCCTCCCTCTTTCCTTACGTAATATTTCTTACATTGCATTTTTTCAGTTATTAAAATTCTTTCAAAGATTTAGAT
Source organism: Andrena marginata (assembly GCA_963932335.1). Lineage (NCBI taxonomy): Eukaryota > Metazoa > Arthropoda > Insecta > Hymenoptera > Andrenidae > Andrena > Andrena marginata. Next base: position 10,927,882 of record OZ010661.1, read on the forward strand.
ATTTCAATCAACTCGATTTCCAGGAATTTAAACCAAAATTACTTTTGTATTTATTGGAAATTAGGTTGAAGAATATTACCTAAGACGCCCCCTGACTCTCTCTTCTCCTTTTATAAGGAAACATAAGAAATTTGCGATTTCTCCTCCCCAAAAGCCTTACGTAATTTAAGGACAACCCCTAAGCAGCGAAGGGCAAGATTTTTATTTAAATACAGTTTCGAATAACTTATAAAAGTTGAAAATATGATCCGTTGTGCGTTCGTTAACCAGAGTTAATTTTATTCGCCACATGGCAAATCATTGTTTTAAACTTATATCCGTTTATTCGTTATTTTGTTTAAATAAAAATATTGCCCATCTCTGCCTTTAAGCTCCACGTGCTGGCGACGAATCGGTGGTTGAATATACACACCGGTGTGTAATAGTAGCAATCGATAGCAGCTTGCAGCGAGAAGCATGGTTGAAGTAGAAATATTCGAGTTCGCTGGTAAAACGCGTGCTGTTAGTACAGAGTAGGCAGCATGGCGAAGGAATTAAATGCAAGGAGCGCTGCTAATTTTGCAAACGGGGACGGCGACGTCTTTTCAGCGTCCCGTGAATAGTGGAACGGAGGGATACGGGGTGGATGTGAATCCACGTGGCCGTTGTGACGAATTACGCGGGCGTAAGAATCCAGAAAATGGCGCGGGTCTCGGATAGAAGCATTGTTGATCCGTCGCGTTTATGACGACGACAAATGAGCTGCTCCATAATTTATGCGCGCTGTTGTTCGACGCGATTCAGCACACGCCACCGCATCTACCTCTTTCATTTACTCGTATTTCTCTTGACCGGGTCGCGTACAGCCCTTCCGGAATCCCGTGCACGTTCGGTGGATTCTAATTGCATTCTTGCATCGCGCGCATATGGGGGTTCGGTGGGGAGAACAAATGCAACCGAGAAACAGTAGAGCAACACGCGTGGCCACGGAGGAGGTTCTATGTTGGGGTGGATTGATCGATGCATTTGGTGCAGAGGATTTTATTTTAAGACAGAGAGTCCTTTGAGAGTATTATAGGCATTTGGGGTTGTTTGAGAACGGCCTATGGGGCGATTGGCACATAGGCGGCGCCCTGTTGGTTTCGGTATTTGTTGAGGAGAGAAAGTTCCCTCATAGAACTCGAGCTCCTGTGCTACATTTTTTCATTTTTCAAAATATGTTGAAAAACCTAACTGCTTTTCAGATGGTTAAAATATCCTATCAGAAACATTTAACTAATTGCTACGTTAATTATATTTTCGAAGTTAAAACTTGTCTGTCATATATTTTTTAATATTTTTCCCTTATTCTGCAACATCTCAGCTTCAACCTCCAAAAAGATTCATCCCTCTATCTTATTTCTATCAAAAGTTCTACGATTTTTACACCAAAAAAGTGCACATTGTCTTACTGCGCGGCTTTGGGGGAATAGGTAACGCAGTTGGCCAGTAACGCGAAGGAGCCAAGAAGATCTCGGGTTCGATTCCCACCGCCCGAGTCTCGTGTTTGTTTATCGCCCACATTTAATATAGAAGACACTTCACAGAGAAGAGAATTTAGACACCGAAAGGGTTACAGAGAATAGAGAGCATCCTCAAGTCCCCCAATATGTACCAAGGAACAGTAGTGTATCAGGAGATCCTCCCACTGCATACAGCAACCCAAGTGCCACAACCGCAGAGCTGTGGCCCAGATAACAATCGTCATCTTCCACAACCACAGCATCGATCTTCGTACAGTGGCAACCGACCACTGGCTGTCGTCAGCCATCATTCACTAGCGAACTGACGTTCACAGGATCATGCAGTCAAAGCAGCAACCTGTGCCACGGCTGCTGCACAGAGCCCCATCGTTCTTGGGGTCACGGTTCATCGGCGAACCGCGCGTGTACGTACGCGTACAAGCTAATTCATTAATCAACTCACGCGCTCGCCGAATCACGAATATCGCAGCAACCACCGTAAATCACGCAATCACGCGTAGAACATGGATCTCGAGACATAGGGGCCAGTCGCGGAGCGTTAATTATTATTAATAGCTCCCTCCCTGACCGATCATCGGTCGGACCAACATTTCAAACCTCCGCGGAAACCCTTTTAAGGGAGTAGGTTACCCTCGATAGCCCCAAAACAAACCATTTTTCAAACGCAAATTGTAAAGTGATAAATAACAGTAGAGAGAACGTTTTTGTCTAGTTTTAATTGTTATTTTATGAGTTTTAACACAAAAAAAGAAAAGTCTAAATATCTCTATGTACATAAAAGTTGTGAGTAAAAACGTAAAGGTGTGTACGCGATGCACCGTGTAATGGTGAACATACAATCTCAGAAACCGCTCCAATTTTTGAGGATTTTTAATGAGAAAAATTTAATTACAGATGCCGAAAACCATTCCCTACGATGTGTCGGGAGCAGATTTTTTAGATGAATTCTGAGAAAAAAAGATAACGAATATTTTTCATACAAGAAATCGATAAAATCGTATTTTTCAACATAAAAACTGTATTATTTTTTCTTTCGAAAATCTTACTCCCGACACATCGTAGGGAATGGTTTTCGGCATCTCACATTAAATTGTCATTCAAATCATTGGAGCGATTTTCGAGATTTTATGTTCACCATCAAATGGTTTACGTTTTTGCTTACAACTTTTATGTACATAAAGATATTTAGACTTTTCTTTTTTTTTTTGTTAAAGCTCACAGGCTAACGATTAAAACTAGAAAAAAGCGTTCTCTCTGCTATTATTTATCATTTTACAATTTGCGTTTGAAAAAAGGCCTGTTGTAGGGCTATCGAGGGTAACCTGCCCCCTTAACCTAGAAAACTCAATTCCGCCACCTACAAACCATCCCACTTCTTCTCCGCCTCTCTGCCCGCTTCTTTACCCCCCCCCCCCCCCCGAGTTGTTCAAATTGCTCAATCGGCGACACAGAGACACAGCAGTCATATCCTGTCATTAATCCCGCGGCCCCATTTTATTCGACCGCGGAACGGCTGAGATAAATCACTCGCCCGGCGCAGGACGAATGATGCCAACGACCGTTCGACGGTGAACGTCGCCGTTTTGGTATTTATAGCCCGACGGCCCGCGAAGCAGCTAGCGTTTCCGCGTGCTCCGGTTCGATTCATCATTATTACCCGGACGAAGTGCGCGTTAAAGTGTCTGGCTAGTTGTCGCTTCGGGAAAAAGGGGTGGCTTCGAGGAGCGTGTTCCATCACTGAAAAATGTCCACGAACCCGTGTCGCGGCGAGCGTACTCGCGGCCCCGCGAATCGCGTCGGTCCCCGTGACACGCGAGAAACAGATGTCTACGTCGTAGCCGCTGGGAACGAGCTCGTCGCTGGCTTTGCGCGGTTGTCGCGCCGCTGTTTATCCAACCCCTCTGGCAGTGTAGCTGGGAAACGATCGAGTGGCCGCAAACGCTGGCGTGCCGATGGTTCCGCGTCGGTGCCTATAAACGATCTACCCCGCCACGAACGAGCGCAGGACGTCTGGCGGCTTTTAATCCATCAACGTTCATCGATTCGTGTACCGGTGTCCGCTCGACACCGGGGAAATAAAAACAACCCTCGGCGCGTCATCTCCACCGTTCCAGAGGTGGAGGGTCGCGTGTGCGAAGCGTGACACATAATTCCTTCGCACCCTGTACAGAAAGGGGTGCGAGGAAAAAGGGTGGGATCCCTTCCGTTAAACCTAGCGAAAAAAAAGTGGGACGAAATTTTCCAGCGGAAGGCCCCGTTTGCGAGGAATTCGATTTCGATGGTTTCGGCTGACTATGCCCGGGTATTTCTACTTGCGCGCTAACGTTTGCAGACGTAATGCCCGCGAGGCACGGCGGTATGGCTGAAGTAATGCACTGTTGCAGTTTCAGAGGCTGTGTGAGCACCACCACCGTCAATATTTGCGACCAGGAACGCACAAGTGGAAGGAAGGTGGAATAAACCGACACGCCGGTCGCACGTGTCTTACTCCGCGTACTCGACGCATATTCGAAATCGATTCTCTCGCAAGCTAGTCACTTTACGGAAAAATTTCATTTCACAGTCTCGTATCCACCCTCCCCTCCATGGGGAATTCTTTACTCGTACCGCGAATTCCTCTTCATCCTGCATAAGCCTCGATTCTGCCGCGCAAGCGCTTCCAAGACGTTCGCGTTAAGTGGTAACAGAACGTGGGCATGTAGGGTCAGACGGAAGCACGGTCTATTCGACTTCAATTGCAATCAGATTACCCAAGCTTTCTCGTTACGTTGGAACATATGAAATTGCGTAGCTTTAAGTGGACGAAGGAGGGTGGTAAATTATTTATTTTTTACGAGCCAATGAGGTGCCTCGGAAATTCGATTTTCCCCGGCGCGGGTCCGCGTCTAGCATCCACGGGACCCGTTATCGCGGGTATCTTTATTTGACGCGTTATTTGGATTTAGGGGGAAGGGATTAAACTTCGTATTCCCTTTAAAGCCGCGAGTGTACCGTCGAGATTCTAGTTTACGCTCCGCCGGCGCGGAGGGTTTGCTCATTACGTATGCGTTTACACAGCTTCATCAAGTATCTCGAGTCTCATAGTAAATTTCGGCTTGGCCTAAATTATGCTGCAATCCACGGTTACCTTAGCTTGTCCAGCGGGAGTCGGGTCACGGATTCGCGCGTCTTCTACCTAGCAACCCTAATTGTTCTTTCAAACAGACCTCGACCTGTCGAGGGTGGCTGGCAATTTGGATTCCACAGCTTCCGTTATACAGGGTGTCAAAAACACTATGGTCACTGCTTTCAGGGGTGAATCTACACTGTTCCAGCGGTGTTAAAATTGGTGTTAATTTTTTTATTACATCAACATATTCTGCTCTCTGAAAGGAGAACAAGTCTAAAAGGAGTCATACATCGCGAACGCGCTTGCTTTCAGGGAACAGAATATGTTTATATAATGAAAAAAAATTCACATTAAGTTTCAGTATTATAAACAATTTTGCGGCAAGCTTTTTTTTTACAAATCTCCACCGATCCAAAGGTAGGAACAAAATGCCCCTGCCTTTCCTCTCAATCACGCTGTATTATTGTTTTCCGTCGCCAGGCGATCGGCACCGCGTGCAGCAGAGAAATAGCAGTCGATATTTGACCCACATCATCTGAATTAACAACGCACCGATCTGCGTTCGCTTGCATCCAGGGTAAATGCACGTTTCCGTCGCGCGTCCATTGCAATTCTGTAGGAACGGGGTCTATGTATCAAGTGTAAATTGGTATCACAAAATCCAATTCGCGGAGGGGGGAAACTTAACGCGTCTGTTGCTCGTTACTAGCATCAATCAACGAGTCGGCTTTGGCACAAATTCGACTCGCGGGTCGAATCCAATTAAAGCGATGTCAGAAGCACGCGCGAAGGCAGAATTTCGCGACTGTCGAAGTGACTTTCGCCATTTTGCGTTGCGGCGGGCACCCCCTCCCCCGGTGAAATTAGCCACCCCTTTCGTCGCGTCACTCGGCCGCGCTCTATTATTTGCCACTCGCTCAAAGCTCGCGGGGTATAAGTCGCGTGGTAACGCTTCCACCCCTCGCGTCTGCATCCCCACTATCTATCCTCTTTTAAAGTAGCTGAATCTGCGGCAGCTTGCCACCCTATTTTCAACCCCCGCCGTTCCGCCGCTCCGTTTCATTTAATTCTATTCACCGGATAGGTACAGCTAATTTGAAAAGGCTACACGCTCGCGGCCCGGCGCTGCCTCGCGAAACGAACTGCCTCGCTTCTTTTTTTCCTTTCCCCTGTAGCTTCGCGCTGAAGAATCCACGAGCCCCCAGCGAGCTTCGCGGCGCGCTCGTTCGTTAACTCGAAACAGAACGAACGGTCTGTCTAATCGCCGGATTATGGGGAAGGATTTCGCGACTCTCGGGATTTACAGCGCGGGATTTGCCGGGGAAGAAGATTAATGCGTGACGTTGGGGGAATCGACGATATCGAGATTCTTTTCGGGCCTGGCGCGAATCACTCGCGTCACTAAGCTTCCTCGCCAGCTTCGCCTCTGTTTCCAAACTTTCCAAGCAACGATTAGAAATGAAATAAGAAATGAATCTCTAGATTCGCCAGGCACTTCAGGGACAGAGAGTCTCTGAAGTTGTTACGCGTGGCCCTTCTTAGGCCTCATGTAGAATACGCTTCAATAATTTGGAGTCCTAGGCATGCGAAATTCACCAAATCGATCGAAAGGGTACAGCACAAATTTTTTAGGTTTGCCACTCGTATCCCAGGCAATTCCATGGATAGAACAGACCACGATTATGGCCCGGCACTTGCATCGTTTAAGTTGGTCACCTTGGAGGAACGTAGGCATATCGCAGACGCGATTTTTCTGTACAAAATTATAAATGACCACATAATTGGCTTATTCTTATTCTTATCTGATTCTTAGTTTCGTTTATTTTATTTTATATTATTTTATTTTGTTTTCTTTCCTTTTCTTACCTCCCAACGGCTTTTTAGGTTAGGTTGTAGAGCAGCAGTTAATGCCGAACCTCGCCTACTCGCCATTGTAATCTTAATTGTAATGGTGTAATAAAGACATTTAATAATAATAATAAGTTGCCCAGACTTGCTTTCCTTAGTTTCGTTCAATGCGCCGGTGAGGAACATGCGGTCTAGGCCTCTCTTTGCTGCGACGCTTCCGAAATATCGGCACTATGCGATCGACCCTATTAACAGGGCGATGATCATTATGAATCGTGACTTCAGTTGCGTTGATCCCTTTCTGGTATCCCTGACTTCGGTAAGGTCATTATTATATAAGATTGTAATCAATTCTCACGGAGACACTTAATACTTTGTTTTGCGTTTATGTATAGTTTAGTTAACCTAGTTATCTATTTTTATCGGCTAAGTCATTTACTGTTCAGACTCTGTTATTTGTATCTGTCTTGTTTTGAAAACCATGGGGATTCCCCGTAAAATTAATAATAATACTAATAATAATAATAAATTAATGGAAATATCTTTAAAGATCTGATCGACACGCACTCCAATTACCGACCACGGCGCGCAAAGTCTCTTAAAATTCCCAAAAATCCATCCCGCGATCCTTAACACCTCACACTTTTCGCGCCGTTCCTCGCCTGAGCCCAATAAGCAAGCGAACAGCGTCCGAGAGGAGGGGCTCGGAAACGCAGCCAGCCTTGAACGAGCCCCGCTGAGCGTCGCGGCGTCGAGGCAAACAGCGGAGGAATCTGCAAGCGCCGGCGAAACCGTTTCCCCCGAGTCAATATTGTACGTAAGGGTCGTCATGTAACAATCAAGCTCGCAGACGCGGACAAAGCCAGCCACCGATCCGGTCTTTTGTATCGATCGCCGTGTCGTCGCCGTCCCCCTGCGCCGGGCGTCACGCTCCGTCGATCCAGCCCTCCGCCCTCTGGATCGATCGCGTCGTCATGAATCCCATCGGGCGTGTAACGTACGCGGGGCACCTCTGAAACGCGGCTGGCACGCCTCGCGGAATGGAACCGGTGGGATATTAATGAGATCCGCGCGAAATTTCGCTATCGCGGCGTGAAACCCACCCCCGGGGATTAGCTACCCACTGACGGCTCGCTGGATCCAGCCGGAGGGGAACTGTTTTTTGAGGATTATCGATGTCAAATGCGACGCGCTGCGTAGCTCGGCGACTTGCGATAGTAATTAATGTGGGGAGGGATGGGTCTTGAAAGGTCCGAGGAGAAGACTCGCTTCTTTGCTTGCAATCAAAGCACAGAATTTAATATTCACCTTCCCTTGATAATATATTTAATATTTCCGGGGAGGAAGGTACGTATAGAGGGAAGAATGGAGGTTGACTTAAAAACGCCTCTCGGCTGCCTCCATTCATCCCCGCACAAAGGCACGCGTGCAGCTTATTGTTAGACTATGATTCCCTTGCTGCCCCGTGTTCGTTCTAGCAGCCAAGTCGCCTTCCGCGCTCCTTAAAGTGGCCAGGTACTTAATTACCCCCTGCTCCAAGACAGCGCGGAGTTGGCTCGTGTATTAGCTCTCAGACCACACGGGCGGCTACAAAGTGGAGGATCGTGCGTCGGCGTAATTGTAACCCAGGCAGGAAAGAACAGCGAGGCCACGCCGCGTGGCAGCTCGTTGGGAAGTAGCGTTAATTAAAATGGCGCTGAGGACGTTTGTCGCTCGAAACGAGTTCGATACCGAACGCGTCGTGGATTTACGCAGCCGGTAGTTACGTTAAGCTCTAATGCGAGGCAAATGGATCAAATTGGAGGGATTCGTTAGGGCGCCTGGCGGAACGTGACGAAATTGCGAACGAAACGTTTCCCGTGGATTCTCCAAACAGGAGGAGCTGTCGGGTAACGGAAAGGACACCTTTGAATCCGAGCTAGCGATATCCTCGGGATCTTGCGCTTCGGAAGTCTGCGAACTTCCCAGCCGATTTCCGCTATCAGCGACCTGTCTCGGGGACAAAAATATGGAAAGGAAGCGCAAAGTTCGCCCGTACGTTCCTGTCCCTGCGACAGGCCTCGACTAAACGAGACTCGGAGCCGAGCGACTAGGAATCACGTGGAGTTCGGGAGCTTCTAACCCCTCGGAACGGCTCGATCGAACACTCTCCCCGTTCACCGTTCCCCTTGGGCAACCTTCTGGAAGTGCATTCGCAGGTGCTTCCTTCTCAACACGCAGTCTACTGGAGTCTGTCGAATTCCATGAAAACCTGGGGCAAATGTCCCGTGGCTCCTTCGAATCTCGACTGCTCTTCTAAAAGAGGCACCGATTCCTGCGCATCGTCCAATCGAAACTTTTAATTGACCAGCTGGCCAATTAAAAGTTCCATCGGTCCTTCCTGCTGTTAGCGGACCGTGACCAGAGCATGTGTTGAGGAACTCGCAACTGTATCTAGATGTCTACCACAGATTCTGGCTGAAGTAACAGAAACCGTAGTCGATTGAGAGACTGAAACTAATATTTTAAGCGTTGCCCTGGGCAGGTCGGAAAATAGAGGCATTTTTATGTTTTGTTTTTCATATAAAGCAACGCGATATTTTTTAATAAATTTTTCAGCAATAGTAAGCAAAATTGTAGAAAAATTGATTTGGTAGTTTTTTAAATTATTCAACTTTCAAATTAAGGATGAACTTCGGTAACATTAAAAATAAGCGAAAATCTTTGAAAATTATGGGAATGAATCTTTCTGTAATAGTAAAACCACTGCGCAAAATTGTAGAAAAATTGATTCGGTAGTTTCTAAATTATTCAACTTACAAATTAAGGATGAACTTCACTAACATTAAAAATAAGCCAATATCTTTGAAAATTGGGGGAACGAATCTTTCTGTAATAGTAAAACCCCTGCGCAAAATTGTAGAAAAATTGATTCGGTAGTTTCTAAATTATTCAACTTTCAAATTAAGGATGAACTTCACTAACATTAAAAATAAGCGAAAATCTTTGAAAATTGGAGGAACGAATCTTTCCGCAATAGTAAAACCCCCGCAAAATTGTAGAAAAATTGATTCGGTAATTTTTAAATTATTTAACTTTCAACTTAACATGTATTCTTATGGGAAAACGCAATATTGCTAAACACACCTGCAAAATTAAGAGTGAAATAATAGGCCAAAATGTTTGAAATCTTGTACACATGCAGACACATCAAACACTGAGCAAAAATTGTCCCAAAAATTCCGAACAATCGATTAATATCTCACCTTTTGCCTAAAGCTGTCACTAAAATTCATCCTTAATACACGAAGAACCTTACTTCGCGGAATTCTGCGAAACATAGTTGCAGATATTCTTCTGGACTCCCCTCTCGCTCGTCGCATGCTTGCCAGAGGATTCTGCTCGAGGTAGAAGGTCGTCCAGGTGAGAGGACACGTTGCACGCGCGACGTCACGTGTCGCAGATACACGTGCACGCTCCGGAGCGTGCGTATCGACCCGCGGAGCGTGCACATCGGCGCGGTTCACCGAAGGCTAAAGCCCTATGTAATATTCAGCCCCGAAGTATCAGCCGCCACGGATATGAGCGCGGGTCTGGCGAGGAAAAACGCTTGTCGCCCGGTCTGCGCTTCGACTCCGCCTGGCCGCCTCTGGGAAATCAGGTGGCAGTTACATTTATCGAGCGGCTGCACCCTGGGGCATCGCTGACAATTCGTGGCCACCCACCTGCACGGCCATCCACGCCGGAATCTATGCACGAAACGCGCCCGGGCACTTGTCCTTTTTCAAGCACGCCGGTGACTGGCTGACTTTCCTGTCGACGCGCCCTTTTCCAGATTTACACGTGCCACTCGCGCGCTTTAGAAAACTCTTCCGAGGGGGGGAGGACGATTGCTAACTGTTCCCGCGGACTCGTGGCGAAGCGTCAGGGGAACAGGAAGATACTCCTCTGGTAGGGATGCTTTATTTAGAGAAGCGCGAGACGCGGTGGTTTATTTAAAAGCCACCAAGTATTCCCGCGACGTCCTTAACAAGTGCCGCTATTGCGAGCAGGGTCGTTTCGTAGCTCGTTGAAGCTGCCTGTAGCCTTGGGTGCTTTTCAGGATGAATACAGTGTACTTTGGCACGCGCGTCGAAGATACTTAAAAGGAAGTTGCAGCTCCTCTGGGCGATACGGGGCACGAAAATTCAGAGTGCACTTTTAATTAAACCAGAGCGCCGAGAGTGGGGGCCGAGGGGGGCGGGGGTAATTAAATTACACTTTGTGCGCCTGATTTCTATTAGGCTGCTATTAACGTATAGAACGTAAGTTGCGCGCGGGCGGAGCAACAAGAACTAGGCGCAGTGCGGAGCACGAACACTCGACAAGCAACATTTCAAAGTATAAACCTTACAGTAACTCGCCAGGAGTAATTAGCGCGCGGTTACTGTTCAGAAGACGAAGGAAACCTCTGTGATCGTAGTGTCTCGTGGATACAGCCAACCACGGACGAGTTTCTATCTCGTATAAAATTAATTCGACAGAATCAGAACAGCTAAATTTCTCAGCAGAAATCGAACATTTTTCTTTCAGAATGCTGTCATTCTGCAAACTTATATTGTTAGGGGGCCTCCGTAGTTCCAACGATAGCGACAAACATAATAAAAGAAACAAACCTTACTTTATCCATTTTGGACGACTAGTAAAGTTCCCGCACCAGCGCCCGTCAGAAAAAATTCTTTCGCAGAAGTTTGCTAGGGTGAGCAGGCCAGTAGCTGGACGGGGCCCAGTGGATGGACGAATCGTTGGTTAATCGTTAATATTTAAAGAATTAGAGTTTCAATCTATATTATTGTTTTTTTATTTTGTAGAAAAAACGTTTGAGATTTTTAAAACACTAACGTATTTATCGAAAAGTTTTCAATGCGGAACAAACCCACACGATCCGGGACGTCTGGCCACTTTAGGTTAAACATAACCTCACTTTATTTGCGGCCTGGGCCCATAACCTGTTGCACCGTTTTCTGGCAACCAAGACTCCATACGTTTTTAGTTTTGATGAAATAAACTATATTTTAACAGAAAATAACTTAACCTAGGTACCTACTACAGCTAACAAATCTTTTACTCGTTTTGCCAGACACCCGTCCATCTATTGCTGATACGAGCTATGAGTAGAATTTTCATCATTTTATCCTTAAATACATTGATTTTTTTACTTGTAGTTATTTTTTCCTTTAAATTTGCACATTTTTACGTGCAAAGCTTTTGATTTTTTTTTTTAAATACAACAGATACTTCTAAGAAACACCTTGCCGTAAACTTCGGAATCAGCTAAACCTGCTAAACTGTCCATCTACTGGCCTGCTTACCCTATGTGCGACGAAGAAGCTCGAGAAAATTCCGAGTATCACTTCAAACGTGCCTTGATATGCAAGCAAACCGTCAGGTACTATAAACTTATAGTTTTTGGTAAATAAATTCCCGAACATACCCGAAATACCCCCTTGAGCTCTTCCACTTCTAAAGGACTTTCAACTGACAAACGATGCCAAGCCAATTCTCAAGGTCTCAAAAATATTCTCACCGGGGCGTGATCGAGAATCCCCTCATCTACGGGAACGATCTTGCCCACCATCCCTGCTCGCCATCTGGCCAAATTGAAATCAAGAATTTACGCCTCTGGACCCGCCGCAACTTTCCATCCCCGCCTCCCCAAGCTTCTTCAACTATTCCACGTACCTGTATCAGCCGCGGCGTCGTTGCACTTTATTATCGGTATTTCGTGGCAATGAATCAGCTGATAATAAAGGAGCATGGCGCCGCGTCCAGCGAAGCGGGAACGCTCCCCCGTCGTTTCGATAACGTCCCGCGGGAGAGAAATATCGTATTACCGTTACACATTACCGTATGCCATTGCAGCTTTCCACCCTATCGGAATTCAGGTTGATCGTATCGCGGCCGAATAATACCGTGGCCGCCCGGCGCTGACCCAGCATTATAAAAGCAAAGACTTTGATACACCGTCGCGTTCCACGGCCGCCCATACTCTGTCCCTTTAACGGCAGAACAATGAACTCGGCTGGCTGTTTCTCAGCGTGGCCGTTAATGGCGGCTGTGGACTTTCGAGCGGGCGGGAAAATACGGCGGCGCGCGGCAATTTCATTGAACCGGAAACTCGGGGGAAGCTGGTGGAAACGAGCGTTGATAACGAGAAACATTGCGGGGGAATTTGCTTTGCATTGAGCGTGAAAAAAAATGGATTCAGCGAGCGAATCTGGGTCGGGGCTGCCTTTGGGATTCGATGCGGGCACGATCGAGTCGGAGAATCGCCACACGCGGGACAGTGCCGATTTCTGGGCGAAATTTTGAGAAGTTTGTGGCGGATAGTAATCTCGCAACAGGTCTCTTCGGGGTGGAAAATGGTAATTGAATTGAGCCGACGATTGCTGCAGTAGTTGGAGAGTTAATCTCTATGTACCTATTATAAAATTGTTGAAGTGTTTGAATTTCGCGCTTTTTCAACTATATGTTGATCATGGCTCTTCGCGTGAGGTCCTCGGCGAGAGTCGCTTGCTTTTTCCCAGTAGCAAGCAATGTGTGATACAGATAGTAGGTATCCATATCCAGCAATAAATTAGTTTTTTGTTTAATCAACCAAAGAGTGGAAGAAGTGCAGCATATTTGGAATACTGTTGGTATTTTGGAATATCAAAGTATCTAATACACTGCTAACTCTATTTAATTTGTAACACCGTAGATAATAGGGGTTAATGACCTGTTAACTAATGACATTTGTGGATGAACTGCCATTTTGATATTTTCGACTTAATCTGCAGAATGAGAAAACGTCAATCTGCAAAACATTTTTTCAGCCTGCTTAGATCATAAAAGAAAATAATTTCATTATCTACATGGGTTTTTTTAAGTTTATAAAGTGAAGAAAAATTGGAATACCGGTATTCCAAATTACCTGCATTTTAACTAAATCTGCACTGCCTGTCATTTTTCATTTAGACCAAAGCTTCAGTTACTTTTTATTTTTTATTATTAGGTACTAAGAGTTTGAAATACAAAAGATTATTAGTTTCCCTGTGATATTATACAGTTTTATTTGTTCCCATCCTCTGCCGTAATTTTTTATTCGTCTTAAACAAACTGGTATTCCAAATATATTGCACTTCCTCTATTGAATTTCTGTTAATAATAACTTAACAAAAATGAAAACTGATTGCGCTCTCTCGGAAGTTCTCCCTCAATCACCGATTCCTATATACATATACCTGCTTCATCCTACCTCCTAAGATCCCCGCGTCTGAAGCAGGGTTTGCTAGATAAAGCATTTTTGATGAGTCCTCTAAGTAGCTTACTTCTTTCCTTCTCCACTTCTACCTTTGCCCCTTCTTTCTCAAAAGTATGCCCCGTAAAAGAAGAATACACTCTAAAGTGGGCATCGATGCCGAAAGACCGGCGCGGTTGCGTAGGGCCCTCGAAAGTTGCCTCGAGTCGAAATGAAGGCGGTTCGAAGGAATATGAGAAGAGCAGTTGAAGAAACTTATATGGTCAGACTTTCCATACCCCTCTGGGGGCCAAGTTTGCAGGTAATAACCAGTTGCCCGGAAACGGAAGCTAGTGCCGAACGGGGGTGGTAGCGATATTTTCAGAACACATCGATACACTTTAGGCCGTCCTGGCCTCGTTACCCGTACGATATCGATTACGTCCATCGCGCGGCTATCAAAGGGCGCGGCGAGTTAGATTACACTGCCGAACCTGATCGAGTGCGGGCAATTTCGAACGAAACACAAGGCAGTGTTACGATGTAGGAAAACACCCGTGAACAGTGATATTTATTTGAACTATTATACATGCTTTTACACTTGGAAGAGGAAGATGCGAAATGTTGCATCCGGTAGATCCAGATGTAGGTACTTATTCTTGAAGGTTTGCACCACTTTGGAGCCTAAAAAAGCAGCTATGTTTAAAATTTTTTTTGAGAAAATGAAAAATCTGTGACGAAGCATTTATTACTCGAAAAAGAATTCTTTTTCGGGCACGTCAAATTGCTGTGCAAGATAACTGCAAAGCAGTTGAAACTAGAGCAAACAACCATTTTCATTTTCTACATATTCACTAAAGAAATATGTAGAGATTTTTTAAAGTATGGTTTTTAGTGAAAGTTATGAACACTTGACAAAAAGATGTTATTTTTTTATTAAGGATTCGGTATAAAAGTGTCCGTAGACATAGTCAGAAAGTTCGATTCCTTATAGCAGTTATTCAGAATATCGATTCTACGTAACAGTTTCATTCGGAACCGATATGTAACAGTGTGAAACAGTTATTTTTGGAAGCGTTTCAACCCCTGTTCACAACACTTTATATTCGGAGAAGCCATTTTAACTTCACACCCCCGAAACATTCGATACTCTGACATAAACATCCTTTCTCGGTCCGAATCGCTGTGTTCCAAACATACTTTACCAACCGAAGAGTCTCCGCACTCCTCTATAGGAGGAGTTACTATTAATATTAGTCGAGGTGGAAACAGTCGTGCTTTCAACCCTCTTTGGGGTAACGCTAGCGGAGACAACGAACCCCTGTTGCATGACCGAGTCTCCCATCCACACAGGTAGTGGTGGGCTTCCTCGCAGCGCGTCGAACGCTCGAACCGCGTCCTCCTCGACTCTTTTTACCGAAAATTATGAATCCCACGGGCTGGTAGCGGTGCTCGAGCAGCGGTCCCTTCTGTAACATTTACAATGTTCCACGTCGTAAAGCCGCGCTCATAAAATGCCGACGTGCTCTCCGAGTGTGCTCGTTTATCAATGTTTCTTCGAGGTGTTTCCTGGCTGCCAGCGGGCTTCGTTGTTCCTCGAGTGGCTCTAAATAACGAGGATCAGGCACGATACCCTCCTCCACCTTCCCCTCACCGAATCCTCCACTTCGACGCCGTGAAAATCACATTGGAAACTTACGGATAAACGACTGTTGTCTCCGCAACGCTCCCACAAGGAGATCTACCCGCTTTTTAACCCCGCAGCATGAAGGCATTCTTTTCTAGAGCAGCACCTAGTTGCGGTACCAGTTGCATTGGTCGAAACGCTGAATCTTTCTGTCAAGAAGCGTTAAACTCTGTTGTGATTAGAGTGGGTAACTCAGCACGCATGCGCGGAGCTCGGGTTACCATGGGCGACCGAAAGGGGAGGGAGCAGAAAATCGCTTATTTTTAAATACTGATTCTTATTAAATTTAAGCTGAAAAAGTGAATATTTTTCAATTTCGGCTTCAAATTTTTAATTAAATTCGCTCCACAAAATGGGTTCAAAAAGGCTAGACGGCTACTCCACTCGCACCGCGTGTTTCATGATCCAATTCGTCAATGCCACCGCCAGGGTTGTTTTTTCATTACAACATTTTTTTTACCGTCACCCCAAAGTAACCCCTCCTGGAAAAAAGTCTTAAGCATAAATGTCTGGAATCCGAGGCACTTGAAATATAATCAATTACTTGAAAGGGTTCAGCACAGGTTCCTGCGGTCCGCAGCTCGTGTTTTAGGGAATCCGATGAGGCTTGACGGTCGTGGTCCTATCCAGAGCTCGTTAGGACTTTCCTCCTTATCGAACCGCAGGGCGGCTGTTAATTTATCTTTTTTATACAAGATCATCAATAACTTAATTGATTGCCGGGAATTAGCGGGGCTAGTTCGGTACAATGCTCCGCCACAAACCTGTATAATTATTGGGCAGTAGATTCACTAAATAGAGGCATGTGAAGTGTGAACGAATTCTTAAAAAACTTTGACCTATTTACATGTTCACTAGACTCACTGCGCTCATAGTTACGGAGCCGTCTTCCATACATATAACGTTCAAAACTGTCTGATTCAAGTTACTGTAACTCGTATTTTGTATTTCAATGGGTTTCCCGTTCATATAAATAAATAATAATAATAAATGTATCGTGCTGAATATTTCACGTAGAACTACAATCAAATCCCTTTAATTTTCGCGCCGTTGCAAGCTGCTAAGATTCAACTTACAACAGTTGATATAGTTTTAGTTACAGGGTTCCTTCCTCTATCTAACGCTATATAAATCACCGTTCCGTTTCTTTTCGCTTGCGATCAGTAGCAGCGAAAGGGGGTTGCACTTTTTCCTGACACCCAATTCTCAGACTTACCCCCCACACCCGTCGCATATCTGCTGCGGGGAAAGCCTCTTCTGCGTCAAAAGTCCGCAGACTTTAATTCGACAACTGCTACTACCACGAAACTCCAGAAAATACAGGAGAAGTGCTCGGCACGCCTCTATTTCGGGTGCCCAACGTAGACCTTGGACCCTGCTCGCTGCGCCTTCGCTTCAAGAGCCTTGACAACCTCCGCTCGTTATACCGCGGCTCCAGACAGCCTTCGTATCGCGAGTCTTGCTCGTCATCCCGCGTTGAGGGATTAACGAGCATTTGCCAGCTCGCGCCATAGAACTCGCCAAGCCGAGTAAACTATTAGCCATCTGCTCCCAAAATAGGTAGCTACCAGATTCGGCTCGAGTTCTACATATTCGGGGATGCTCATTAAAAAGCGAGCGTTGCGTGGAGCTCTCCTCGCGAGGCTGAACGAAAATTTTGGAGATCGGCTGTCAGCTCCAACGACTCGTCTGCCCGGAGCCCGGTGGCGTTTCTAGGGCGACCTGTCGCGGTAATCGAACTCGGAGCCCGACCTAATCGAATTTTTCCACGCGGACGTGTCCCCCCGCTGTTGAAGCGTAAGGATACTGTGCCGGTATTCTCGTCCCATTATTGGAAAGTCTGTGCATGGTGACAGCTGTCAGCCGGCGCACGCAGCTTTATGTACCGGTATAAAGTTCCATTGTTAGAGTCACAATGGGCGCGGGCTGTACGTAGGAGGTTTCGCTGCTCGGGACAATATAGAAGATATATGGAAATGGAATACCTTTCGAGCATGCCGCCGCGTTGAATTTTCCTTAGCCCCCGCGTTTAAGCCTTCCTTCCGCAGCGTTAGAAAACTCCGCGACGCCTTGTGCTCGACCTGCTTTCGATGGCGGACTTGCCTCGCCGTTCCAACGAATTAATTCTGTCCCGTGGGGCCACTTCGGTGTCCCGTGCGATTAAAAACGCCACCTGTCCCATTTCGCGAAAGTAGCCCCAGTCTTTTCTGTGTTTTCTGGTATTCCCGTCGGCGCAGCTGGACGTCGATCCAATCCGATTTCGATCAATAACGCGGAGCTTTCGTCAAAAGCTACCGGCCCTAATTCCACGGCGGGCTTTTATTCTCATCCGGGCTCGAGCTGGGGCGCATTGAAACTCGCGTGTAATTGAAGCCGCGGCGTGTGTGCATCCAGGCACGATATATATATATATATATCCCGCTGTACGTGACTGAATGCGAGGGGGGGCGTCTTTGGAGGGTGGAAAAAGTTGCACGGACCTGGACGCCCGTAAATTTCGTTGCATTCAGCCGCTGTCCCAGCGGCTCGGCAATTTTCCTTAAGAATTTCCCGCGATTGTACGACACGCCAGCGTTCCACGAAAGCTAATATCCTCCATAGAATATTAAGCTCCTTGAGTGGCAGAATTTTTCCCGGAGAAATAGCGCGCGCCCGAATGCCCCCGCGTACCCGGACTTTGTGCGCCCGTCGGAAACTCCCGAATTCCATTGTCCCCTGAATTCCTGTAGCTATCTAGATTTTTATCTATTACTGGAGACTACCGGGATCCCTGACCCGGCTACCTCTCGCTCGGGGATCTCTAATCTAGTCATCTCTGACTTGGGTAGCTCAATGAGTCTCTGACCCACTTCCTCCCTATCCTTCACCCTCTGCCCTAATTGCTTGCGTGCTGGGATCTCTAAGAGGACACCGTAATAATAGCTACCTCGCTATGAATCGCGGGGACCACCGTTTCCGGATCCCGCGCAACGGAGCCCGCACCGCACTGGTCCCTTCCCATCCGGGCCATAATACAGTGAACTAGCAGGTCCTAAGAGCGGCTGCTTCAGGAAATTCGCCGCGCACTTGAACGACTGCCGCTTCTCTCGTCTCGAGGAGCTAACCAAGCTCAGTCTCCAAGCTGCACGACGAAATACGACGAGGACTCTCCAAGACGATGGCCCGAAAATATTCTCGTTCCCTGGCGCGCTCTCTCCGAGGAACAGCGGGGGAGAGAAAGCCAGCGGGTAGCCAGCTGGGGAATGAGCGAGCACGTTGGAAAAAGGTTCGACGATGCAGAGGTAAAGCGGGCTTATGCAGGAACTCGGGCAAGGACTATTGCCTGTAGGAAGCATACAGCCAGGGGAAAATAGGAAGGAACGGGGTCGGCTCCCGCCAGCCCCCACTTCACCCCCCAAGGGAAGATGGAAACTAATTTTAGGCGTCAGCTTATTGGGCAAAGCCTTGCTACAGCGGCCCGGTAATCCTGACCGCTCGATTGAATTCCTTTATAGCGAATCTTCCCCGGTTTCTTGCCGCTCGTTCCCTTTATCGAGGCCTCGAGCCGCTCGCCGGCAAACTTTCTCTGGAACATCCCCCTTCCAACCTCCTCCTCCTCCTCCCTTAACTCGCCCTCATCCACCTTCTTTTTCTTTTCCTCTGTATCAATCGAATCTGCCCGTGTAATCTGAGTCACGTCCTGGACGACGAGCCTCCAATCGAATTTACGAGCTCACTTTTTCCCCCCTTTGTCAGTCGCCTCGCGCCCGCGCCCCCTTTGAGACAGTCGCCCGAATCTCTGGCAGGCGAGAAGTTCGTCTTCGTTAGCGGCGTAACCGGGTTTCCATGGGAAATATTCTCCGGGTTGTCTGCAGCGCGAAAGTTTGCTGGGGCACGTGCGAGGGACGCGAGCGTCGGATGGAATCGAGGGGGAAGAGTAGCCTGACTTCTAATCGCGGGGAGGTTCTCCGCGAAGCTCCGTCGTTTCGAGGGACTTCGTAGGGCGTCGCAGGGCGAGTTGGAGGGCTTTACAACCTTGCCGTGGCTGGGAGGGGCGGCGAGGCTCGAGGAAAATTTCAGGGGTGATTTTCTGGGGCGGAGAACCGTGGTCCTTTGCCGGGGATTGTGAATGAGCGAAGGGTAGGATCGGAGGAAGGAAGGAAAAGGAAGTTGCGTTTTGGCCCAGGCCTGCTAATTGGGACCAGCGTTGCCAGGAGAAATTCCCTCCGGGGGAAATACAGACTATGACGTCATATTACCCCCACTACCACTCTACACCTACCTCACTAGTAGGGTCTGTCGATTTTTAAAAACCGGTTCTTATTTATAAATTTGAGAAAATCGAAAACTGGTTTTTAAATTTAAAAATCCGGTTTTATATACTAGAATTAATATACAGAAATGAATTAATTATTTAATTAAAAACGTTAACCTTTTGACTTGAAATCGCCTCGGACACAAGCATATTGAAGTAGGTAACAGTTTACTCATTACTGTTAAACTAATCTTTATGAGTGCATATTTTATGAAGTAAAATACTACATGGAATAAAGATTTAAAATTTGGTACCACTGTAAAAGATTTATATTTTGTGCGGATTTTAGTTATTTTAGTTTTTTGTTTTATTTGATTTTGTATGCAGTCTATTTTATCGTGTTATATTTTTATAGATCCATCAATATTAAATGAACTCATAAATTGTACGGATTTGTACAAATATCCATTTGTACTTATTTAAAAATAGATTGTACAAATAAATAAATACAAATTTTTATTTGTACAAATATTATTGTACAAATATAAGTACAAATATTTATTTGTTTATCCTTTAATTGGGGGAATAGTGGAATTCGAAAACCGTTTTTCAAAAGACGGTGTTTGTATAAACCCTAGTCACTAGCATCGCGTGACTTGAGTGACGTGTCTACTGTCTCTCACTCTCAATCTCTCCATCTCTCTATCTCTCAATCCCTCCACTTCTGAATCTCTCAATCTCTCCACTTCTTAATCTTTCAATCTCTCTATCTCTCAATCTCTAAATTTCTCAATCTCTCTATCTCTCAATCTCTAAACTTCTCAATCTCTCTATCTCTCAATCTCTCAATCTCTAAACTTCTCAATCTCTCTATCTCTCAATCTCTCAATCTCTAAACTTCTCAATCTCTCTATCTCTCTATTTGTCCACTTCTCAATCTCTCTATCTCTCAATCTCTCAATCTCTCCACTTCTCTATCTCTCAAACTCTCAATCTCTCAATCTCTCCACCTCCATTTGTCTGCAGTATGTGTCATAACGACACTAGTTCACTAAGTATACTCTACTTTCCCCATTTTCCCTCGAACCTGGCAACGCTGATGAGGACTCATCGGCAGTGCTTACCTAGCAGGCCCTGTCTGAGACGCTGGGATGTTAATAGATATGACGAAACGGGTATATCTACAAAGGAGTAGATGAGGGAGAACTTGCGAGAGAGAGAGAGAGAGAGAGAGAGAGAGAACGGAACGATCGAGAGACCCTGTAGTGGCAGAGCCGGAGGTACCGCTACAGTCCTTTCTCAAATTCGCTCGCCTTCGACTCGGCGCGGCTTCCGGGCACACGGATCGCGTGATTAGACGCATTCGAGGTAAATTTAATGCGAATCCATCGTGGAAAGCCGCACACGCTTCAGCTTGAATCCAATGTAATTAAGGAACGCGTAATGAAACGCGTCCGTTGAATGCCCCGTATCGAGGGCATAATTAATACGTTCTCGCGCGGACTCGCGTGAACCAGGGAGCGTGCGTCAGCGTTGCACGAGTAGGCTTCACTTTTTCCGGGACAAGCAAAGCATTACCTGCTCCATTGCGGGAGCGAATGCCCGCGGAAAGAGAAGCCGAGGGACGGTAATTAGGAGGTTCGGAGCTTCGGTATTCGGTTTGAATTAATTGAGGGATTAAGCGCAGCCGGGAAGGATGCTGAATGGGATTTCTATACCATTCTCTTTTCCTATGAAAATCACTCTTCCGACGAGTCGGAATTATTTGCGAAAGCCCTCGAGCGTAGGAACGATCTTGTGTTCCTTCCGTGGACGATATTTCTTGCCAATGCTCGTCGGGAACGGATCGCCCCGACGTCACGTTCGGTCGAAACAATAACCACCCTCGCGTCGCCCCTCATTTCCGCGGATATAGAGTTCGCTACCGTGGGGAAGTGTTTCGGCTAACAGGATAACTTCCCCCGGAACGTACGCGCGGAGATATGTTTCCCTCGGTCCCCGCTGTCTGACTTGTCAGCGACTGGAACTACTGCCTGATCCTTGGATACGTCGCGACTGGTGAGAAAACTTGGATAGCTTCGTGCCCCATCCCACCCTGCCCGTAAAACTTTCTCCACCGATCCATGGCATATTCTTCCACCCTCTTTGGAAGTCTGATAGCGGTTGTGCCTGCCTGCCCACACATTACAGGCACTTGGAGGAGGACAGCGCCTCGCAGAGGTATGATACCTCTGCAAACGTTGCGATCGTTGTCCGTAAAGCTCATAGCCTGTTCCTCCGACCCTTCGCCAGGAAAAGGCGCTTTAACGGCCCTCGTAAAGCAGGAAGAAAATTAAAATCCAGATTCCTCGAAGTCTCTCAAGAGGTAATTCGACGGACATACGCTATCAAAGCTTTCATTGCCGATGGTAAAAAGCTGGGCACAGATCCTCGATGCTGGTGGCACAGCTGGACGGCGCAGAGAGTTCCTTTCTTTTTTTACGAGCTCGGGCGCCCGACCTGCCCCCTCTGTCATTTCTCGCGAAGTCAGCCAGAGGGGATCCAAGGGCCAACGAAGGAGGCTGGAGAGGAAGGAAGCTGTCGAGATCCGATCGTGTTCGAGGAGCTGTTCGTGGATGTCTGGCAGCCAGCCATGCTCCTTAATCGGAAACAAACGTTTAAGCCCTCACCCTCGGCTCTCTGGAGGGGGTGGATCCCGACGTCCGTGATCGCGTTCCCGGCTGGCCTCAATTTTTATCGCACGTAACAGCGGGATTGTCCAGTAAATTGGACCTTCCCGTGTACAATTACGTTTCCAAGAAGCTCCTACTTTATTCTTCTTTGCGGCCACTTGCCTCCCCCTTGGGGGATTTTCTCGCTTCCGTCCTGGAAAATTTGATTCTATACTTGCTTCGAGGAATTTCCCACGGCCCTTCCTTGTCCCTCGACGAGGAACGAGCGAGCTGGAGAGGCTGCTTTGCGGCGGATAGTTTTAAGGGAAGTTCGGGACCTTGGCTTACCTCGGGCGGAGCTTAGGGCCGGGGGTGACGCGTGAGATCGGGACAGGATTCATTGCATATGAAGGGTAAGGGGGAAAATAGGGAATGTCACGAAACAGTTTTATCGAGAAAATTAAGTTTTAATACTTTTAACAAACTTCAATGAATTTAATTTTCTTGTTTTACCTTCACAACAGAAGCTTATGCTTAGGCAAGGAGAGTGGGGTCATTCCGTATTTTATTCCCACGCGGAGTGGACATTTCCTGTTTCTAACCAGTGTATCAAATCTTTAACGTTATCTTGCGGGGATAAATATCCTTTGAACCTTATAACCCTTTGTGCTTCCAACAAAATCTTACACTATAAAGCAGAAAGCGTATCTCATGTTTGTGTGTTTGTCTGTCGCCTAAAAGCTTTCGAACGGTAAAATCTGAGGCCACGAAATGTACCTCAGTTCATTAAGCCTGGCTAATCCAGACGAATGTGACTATTTTCTGAACAAGAAAAAAATTAAAATGCATTTTTTCTTTTGTAAAATTAGAATCTAAATTTCGGGCAAAGCCGAGTAGTAAAGCGAGTATGCTATAAATCGCAAAATACGAAAAATGGACATTCCCTGTTCTTCCCCTTATCCTTCACACGAACCTGGAAGAAAGGGTGCATGGACAAGCAGAGGCGTCGGTTGGTATCGGTACTGGATGATCAGGATTTAGAGTTTCAAGGACACTGAGTTACGAATGAACGTAAGTGGCTTGTTCAGCGATTAATCAACGATTGTAGGATACGAACTCCCGGCACAACGGTCCATTTCACAACAAATCTCGTCAATTTACCGTACGCAGCAGCTGTGCTCTCCATTAACAATCAGACAGGCGAGCTACGTGAACGGCGGGCTCGAATTTCAGCCTCAGCTGCGAAAATTCGCGCGGAAATCTTGCGTGACGTTCCCAATGGAAAAAAATGCCACCAGAGGAAATACGAATGTACTTCAACAGTTTTAAGAAAATGGAAGAAATAGGGGAAACTCGGTACTCCACGAAGAGGGAAATTAGGTCTAGAATTATTCCTTGCATAGCTCTTCAAGTCGAATCCATTCGGTGTTGTCAATTTTAGAGTAACACGTGTCAAGGACTCTCTAATTTTCAGTATCACTGGTAACTGTGCCACAACGTTTCGTGGAAGTTGCCAGTATTTAATTAAGATATGTGGATACTATTTTGGGTTGCGTCAGCTATGCCATGCTTGCGTTTCTGGGTCGATTGAAGTCGGTCTAATATCGCTGAGCTGGAGGGATCAAAGAAACTGGAATTGCTTCGTAGCAGTCTGACATTAATGCTGCTCGTAAAGGGAAACAAATGGGGCGTGGTCTTGTATCTGTCGAATTTTCAATGTCGATTCGACGAGCCTTCGTAGTTCTTTGTTGGAGGAATGTTAGTTATTTAGGACAGGCGTGGAAGAATGACACACTTTTAATAATACCATTCTTTTATTCGTTATTCGAAATTTTATTTAAGTAAATAAGTTAAATGTCCCCATTACTGACCGCGTCCCCATTAGTGACCAATTATTCATTTATATTGTTTATTGCAACACAGAAAGCAAAATATCAACCAGAAAGTTCAGAAATTATTATTAGAGGTATTTCGTTTATAGTTGCATACGTTATTTATGTAGCCGTACATTCATTTTTAAGTAAATTCACGTGTAAATTTTACAGACTCTAATAACGTGAGGTTATACTACAGATATCATTAAACTGGCAAATTTTACAGTAAAAATACATGGATCCATGCAGTAAGTTACTCAAATTAACGGGAAATATATACAAAATTATAAAATAATGAGAAAATATTCATTTTCTTTATTTATTGTAGCAGAGAATCGATAAATTGTAAGTTGGTCAATAAAGGGGACATCAGGTCCAATATAACTTTCACCATAATTATTGTATAAATAGTCAAATATCACTCTAAAATCAATTTGATTAAGAAACTAGAGACTTCAAAAAATATAATGATCCATACTTTATTCAAACATTGTCCTATATTATTAAAAAGAATTACTATTTCGAACCAGTCGCACTCTTAAACGGTCGCTAATGGGGACATTTACCTTAATTTTCCCTTCTCTGGCACAAAATTCCGTTCCAAAACCGACCGATTCCTCGCTCCCACATCTCGATAACTTTATTCCTCACTTTCGAATTATTGTTTCGAGCCACCCCCCGGCGATTCCCCTCACAACATCGAGCCACCCCGCGTTGAAACGTACCCGCGGTACATGCTCGCTCTCCCATAAGCAGGTCCCAAAGGACACATCGCAGCGATACGACACCGCACACGCTCCCCGTATTTCGTAGTCACGCTCCCGCTAAAAATTGCCCGTAGTGGCCTCGGGGAATCCAGCTGCTTCCCCTGTTTGCTCAACATGCCTCCGTTTCCCGTGGACCGCGAACGAAACACAGGCAAAACAGAGGGACGCGAACACAAACCGTACTCGAGGCCCGAAACAAAAGCTGAGGCGAGTGTGCCGCGACTACGGCTCCAAAGTATCAGGATCCCATCGTTGCGGACCCTTTCTCGCTTCTGCTCGCCTTTAAGCGCAATCCACTTGCAAATCCGTCGAATTTGTCCCGCTTTCACCTTTCGCATAAAATGTAACGGAAGTCCGGCATTATACGAAGCAGCTTTAAATCGACGCGAACCCGCCCGCTGATTTTCGCAAACCCTCGAAGTTGACAGGAAAATCGTAGCTGGAAGCGTATCAACGCTAGCACCGTGGAACCCGTTGATTCGAAAATGAAATACCAACGCCTCCGTAATCTGGTTTTTCGCGCCGAGCGCCGGCCACTCTCGCTGCTGATATTTCTCGATCAAACGGTTTACAATTAGCCTCGCCGCGCTCGATATCGCCCATTAAACTCGGAATCGTTCGCGTGCCGCGCGTGGACAGTGCTGTTTTCCCCTTTCGGGAAACTCGCCGGCGATTATCGAGGTGGGGGCGGCGATTGTCAGCTGAATTGCCACTGCGATTTCGCACCTTTCGAATGGCAGATTCGCAGGAACAGCGTTTGGATGCTTGCATGCTCGCGTGCCCCTCCATGCAGAGGACAGTTGGGGCATTGAGAGCAAAAACGGACTAACTCGTACGTTTTGCGAAATTGAGTTAGCAGCAATAATGTGTGTATTCCAAGAAGCTGTACTAATCATATAAAATAGGAAAAATTAATTCTTTTTCAATGCGTGTTAGTCCGTTTTTGATCTCAGTGCCGCAGTTGAACTTTGCCTTTTCCACTGCCCAACGGTTTCGTGGCTGGAAACCGGAGCCCTCGCAACTGCATCCCTGCCGAACGCGGAGGAAATCGTATGCCAGGGGAAGTCGAGTGGTCCTCGCAGTGGAGGGAAGGTGTCAGGTGTCTGTCGGTTATTAACGAAGAGGTTCGCGGGGCTCCTAGGCGTAACTGAAAACGGAGGGCCATTTTAATTCCCAGGAAGAATATCCGCGGGAAGATGGAAAATGGCTGGCAAACTGGCCGTGGAGTACGGTTTCAGGGTAATACTCGGTGCCTCTGGCTCGCCGTTTTCCAAAGTAACGAGCAGCAATTGGACCCCGGCTCGCCCCCTCGTCGTATCTCCGATCGTGGGCTCGCGAGCTCGCGAGGAACATTCGAATTCGTGATTAGGCGTCCTAATTGCGTAAACTTGGGGCAAAGGTCGGGCATTAAAATTCTACGCTTCCCCCTGTAATTCAGGGCTATTCTCCTCCCGACCTCCTCACACTATTGACGATCGGGGCCTGGTTTCCGGGAAACTTTCGTCGCCGGAGAAGCTGCGGGGTTGGGGAAGGGGTGTGGTGAACGTTTGACCCAGAAATTGAAGGATTTCTGGTCAGAGTCTGTTTTATTTATTTATTGATTTAACGGGCCGTATGCTTTAGTTACAACGAAGCATGTAGCGGAGTAAGTTAAGAGGTACTCTAGAATA
Organism: Andrena marginata; assembly: GCA_963932335.1. Lineage (NCBI taxonomy): Eukaryota > Metazoa > Arthropoda > Insecta > Hymenoptera > Andrenidae > Andrena > Andrena marginata. Next base: position 10,954,461 of record OZ010661.1, read on the forward strand.
AAATTAACTGACAGGTATAGTGGAAGAGGAAAATAATAGAGAAATATACCGAGTCGTTTCGTGGCATGGAAACAAGAGAAATAGACCATAGAATAAGATATATGTATGTATACGTAAAATAGGATGCACAGATGTGGTTTGTGTTTGTACTAAAAGAATTCAGAAAGGAGAAAGGAGAAATAGTGGGAGAAATAAAAGTAAAAGTAGGGTGATCGTAATTAATATCGCCAGCAAAAGTTAAATCGCTGTATATCTTTTTATAAAATCAGAATCTAAATTTCGGGCGAAGCCGAGTAGTAAAGCTAGTTGAATAATAATTTATATTTTTGCAATGCAATTCGTTTCAAAGTAAAGAGAAATTATTCATCTTTCATGTAGCATAAGTTATAATCGTTGGAACCTACAAATTTATAATTAGGAATTAAAAAACGTAAGGCATGCAAAGATCCGGTCCTGAAATAAGTGTAGCTAATATCGCCTGCTCAAGAAATATTGATTAATTCATATATATATGAGTTTTTAAAGTCATTTTCACATGTGTTTTTATTATTTCTTGCTGTATAAATGTTTTAATCAAACTTTGATTTTATTTTTATTACACAAATATAGAAATAGGATTTTTAAAATATTTTATTTTTTACTTTTGGATGTACATATTGGACAAATAAAGTTTATTTCGATTGCTCCGCAAATTTCGTGACCCCATCTGTAACAAACAACATCGAAACCATTGTTCTCCGGTAGGCGGTATTGAGAACACGCATACTGCTAAAAGAAAAACGCTGTTTTCATTGCGAAAAATATTTGAATCGATTTCTTTCCTTAAGTATATCATTAATTACCTATTTTTAGTAGATACTCTTGTATTCGCAGAATTATTAGATTTACCTTCACCGAATGTGATGTAAAATTGTGACAGTCCAATCAATATTTACACTATTAAGATTCTCTAAAATACTTTCCTTTCTATAATTGTTGATCACATGACGCTGCAATTACAGTAGTTCTTCCTACATATGCTTAGTTATTAATTCAGTGCATAACCGATAAATTTTAGTGCTTACTTTGCGTATATAGCGAGTGGCGATATTAGGGCCATAGACGATATTAAATAGGTACGGTCACTCTAACGCCGTGGTATACTACACTCTAGCTTAATAAAAATAAATATCTAATAATAAATACTACAAATAAATAATAAATACGAGTAATAAATACTACAAACAAATACTAAATAACGAAATAAATACCAAATAAAATACCTTAATAACAACTTACAAAATCCTAAAATACTAACTACTTAAGTATTTTATGGATTCCCTCTCCAAGCGTGTGACCTGTTAGCAGTGCAGCTTTGGGGTATATCAAAGTTCTTATTAGAACAAGTACCTATGCGCCTCAAATTAACACCTTCACTTTACCACTCTACTTTTATTGCTCGCCGTGTTTATCGCGTCGAAACGCGCTGGCGCGAGCTACGCGGCCGTTATTTATTAGCGTAATATCAACGAGTAAATTCTAACGAGGGACCCACGGGCAACTCGGTCGGCTAGCTAAAAGCCTGATCCCGCGCGTAGTTGCGAGCCTGTTATGCAGACATTGCAATGGCCGTCGTTTAGAGCCCGGCAGTTGAGCAGCAGTGAACGCTGCAACCGTGCTTCGAAGAAAACGGCTGGGATTTCGTGGACGTGCTCCCATTTAGTGTCAACGATTCCTTTGAATCCTTAACGATACAGGGGACTCTCGTCGCGGTCGCGAAATCTCTGTTCCCCGCGATTCCGTCGAGCTCCCAACATTTTCAACGTCATCCGCATTCGCAGCTACTCGCCAAATTGGCGGCGACCGGTGACGTCGAATCTGGTCGAATGTTCAAGTTGGGCGAGTCCTGTATAAACTTGGACATAAGATGCCGTATAATGATCGCGAGTACACGCCCGTCATGAAGTTGCTTAACTTGAAATCACTTGAAAGTAGGAGGGTACGCGTTGACTTCCTTTTCGTTTTCAAGTTGATTAATGAAATGACGAAATGTCCTCAACTCTCACAGTTCATTCATTTTTCTGCCCCTACGAAATCTCTGCGGTTGGGGCAATCCTTTTATCCATCACTATACAGCACGAATCTTGGGTTTTCTGACCCGATAAATCGCATTTGCAATGTTGCAAACGCTGTTGGCGATTCTCTTGATTTTTTCACGGGCTCAACCTATTCCTTTAACAAGGCTCTTGATAAACTTATGTAACCTCGCTGTCTATGAGTTTAAGGAGTCATATACGTTTCTCCGCGCTAAATCGTGGTGAATGTTTGCGAGTCATTCAGGGATGAATTATTAATCCGATTGGTTTCATTCTTTTTGTGTTTTACATGTATATATTTATATACCTATGGTTATATACCTCAGGTGTGAGAATTGGAAAATTTTTAAAATTGTGGGTTTTTCTCGAAACATCATTTTCCAAGACGGTGGGCATGATAACTGCCTCACCGTTCATCCGATTAACTTTATTATTTACACACATATTCTACATAAGATTCGTTATCGGGTGACGTCGAGACTTTTCAATTAAATTGAACCATTTTTTAATGACAAGCAAAAACGTACGACTTTTATAGCGAAAATCACGACCCTTTTCTTCAAAGTGTTACCATTTCCACAATTTTTTCGGAAAAATGGCGACGTCACCCGATAACTATGGTCCCAAAGATTGTTAAAGAATCGGTGATTTTTGTTTCGGACCATTCGTACGGACTGAATCATGCCCACCGTTTTGGGCAGCGCCTGAAAACATGTTCTACGCCACTGTCTGCGGACGCCACATTTTTAAAAATTTTCCAATTCTCATACTCTCTTTTGGTATTCGCTTTGTATTGCTACTTCTTTTTCTTTTTCGTCTTCTTCTCTGTTTTTTACTCACTGGACACATGTTTTATCTAAATACTTGCTTATTAGCTTATACATTACCGTTAATATAAGAATGATAATAAGTTAACCTAAAAAGTATACACATATCACGGGGACTGATGCGACTGACTGCGTACGCGAGTATTCCCATGACTCCCAATACTCTATTCGCGGGAGAGATGGCGAAGTGCGATTCCCATAGACTAAGGCAAGTTCTCAGTTTCGAGCATACACAAATGGGACTTTATTCCGTATATACACGTATATATTAAATTAAATTAACTAACTGATTCATTCGACGGTTCGATTAACACCACATATTGCGAGCCGCGGGTTAGTTATCTGGACATTTCGCGGAATCGTTCGCGTTATTTATAGTGTAACAGGTATTATTCGAGCGCGCAGAGGTGGCGCAGCCCGTTCAGACGACGCGAATCATATCGAGTTTCATTAAACCATCATTAAGCACGTTATCGGGGAGCGTCCTCCGCGTGCTTTCTCCCCCATCGAGATTAATTATCGCGTTGCTCGCAATCCGCGGCTGTCCCCGGGCGTGTACGATGAATATGTAATAACGGCGAGTATGAATTAATTTGCCGCCGATGCAGCAGCAACGGCATCGAGCTTCGACGAAAGTAAGCACGCGTGCCCTTAATTGGATCATCCGAGGGCCAGGGAGCACCTTCGACCCTTATACATATGCGGGGCTGCTTGAGACCGACTAACACGGTCTTTCTAACGAAGCAACACCGAACTTCGAACATTGTTTCGTTTCTTAGGGTAAGTGTACGTTGGAGCCGAACGATCGGAGCGGCGACGAGAGCGAAGCGTAGAAATACAATCCATAGTTTTTATAACGGAAGGGTTTACATCGAAGCAGCGAGCAGAGCTGCGTTCACCGAGAGACGACCAACGATACAAGCGTCATATCGACGCTCTTGTAGTTTCTATCGCAGCTCCAATGTAGACTTACCCTCAGGCATATTTACAGCCCCAAAAATTTTAGAAACTCTCGCGAGCGCAACAGCTCTAGGAACCGCGGGGACTCGAAACGATTTCGAGGCAGGAGCTGTTGAATTAGGTTGACTGAAACTCGCAGCAACCGGTCGGAACACTTTCCACTGTGGAGGGCTCGTTTCCGACCACCCTCGGCGAATACGTGGCGTCGGTTACTCGATCCTGACGATCGGTGTTCCCACTGGAACAGGGCCGGGGCATTGGAGGACAGAAAGTGGAAGAATTCCCCCCGAAACGTCATCGTTCAGGATACAAAAGCGACCCGGGCGTGTTTCCTCTTTCGCCGGTGCTCGTCAACGGCCCCGTGAAAGACGGAGGGGCTGCAGAGGCAATTTCTGGCTTCTCCCGGCGCATTTACACTTATCTGATGGAGCAGAACTAGCAGGTTGCAGCGTAATGCACTTAGGGTAGATTGGGGCGTGCGATAGCGGGCTTCGTAGCGGGTAAAGAGCGGAACTAGGGGCGGAGAAAGGGGGGGGGGGCGAAAGGATGGGTGGAAAGGCGAGAAGTGGTCGCCGTGAGGGCGGGTGGAGAAAGTAGCGGGCCAGACGACACTTGATTCTCTCCACCTCATTTGTCTGATGTTTCTTTTGCACCGCAGCTCCGGCAGCGCGCTTTGGGAGAGACGCCCGGTCGCTTTGGGCTGCCTCAAGTGCGTCCTCTTCGATCCACTGACGGGGCAGAAAAAAAGAGCGGGCCCGCGACAAAGGGCGGTGTTCCTCCGCTTTCGTCGGGTTCTTCTTTTGGATTTGGGTTATCGAGCGGTCGCCACTGTCGCGGCGCACAGTGGTCTGTATAGATCTTAGCGGGACAAAAGTGAAAAATCATGACCCATCCGAAATTAATGAATCTTTGTAATACCACAAGCTACTGAGCCAGATGTTTGTTGAGTATAGAGTTCGGCTTTATTCGACTAAATTTTCAGTCGAATAAGTATTCGACTAAGTTTGTGCGAATAAATTTTTATTCGAATAATCTTCGAATAAAAAATTCGACAAATATAAATATAAATCGAATAAAAATTATTCGACAATAACGAATGATTGTTTATTTGACTGAAAATTTACTCGAATAATTTCTTATTCGAATAAAAATTTAGTCGACTCAATAAAATGATCACGTGATTTCGACTATGTATGGTGACACCACTGACTGACGCCCGTCACACCTAACGTTTCAGGTTAAGTAACTCTTGTCATAGCTCGCCAGCGATACAAACCGATCCTTTCAATTCATATGCCAGTCCTTCCTAGTATCTTAAGTATTTGATAGTGTGTAACGTGAGAAAACAGATTGAGAAAACTGCCACCTTATCGACAGTCCTTGAAACATGTTTATTATTGCCATTATTATATACATATTTTTTTAAAAATCACTTGATAGTGCGTTTTAAGACAAATTCAAGACATATTGGGCATACCAATTTACTGATTTTTACAGGAAAAACACCCTCCCGAGTAAGAAGCACCGGGGGTGGTCTTGTTTGCGTGTTAGGCATTGTCTCTCAGTAAATTTGTTAGTGCAATATCTCGAAAACCAGTTGAGAAAAGGTGCATACATTAAAGGTTGTTGAATATGCCTCGAAACGCACTATCAAGTGATTTCTAAAAAATAAATATGGGGATTTATACGAATACGTATTCCAATGAAAATTTAGTCGAATAATGCCCAACTCTGGTTGAACACTTGCTTAGGAACCGATTGCTAGAATGTGTCAGTATCAGCTAAATATCAGAAGTGCTCGGTTGTCTGGCGATTTAAATTACATTGGTATTTCGAATAATGGATTGCAGACGTACAAGTAGAAAATCAAGCTTCAGCCATGAATATTTTAATTTCCAACGAACAGAATTAATATATGACCATATAAAGGGCGGAATATTTCAATAAGTTTTATTTGAAAAAGCTGTAGATATCCAGGAACCTTGTGGAACCTAGAAATTTAGGTGCTGTTTTATTCTATTTGCTGTATAGAGAATATATTGACAAGTTATAGCTGGACATATTTGTAACACTACACACTTTTTATATATAATAATGCTAGAGCTGTGTAATTCAAATCTTTAATTCATTCTACATATAGTGGTTGCAAAATTGTTTCTCCACAAAACACAGTTCCTATTCGTGTTCTATATTCCAAAAAACCTCAGAATACGAATTTTGGTTTTAAAGCACTCTTGGAGGCTGAGAGATGAAAGTAATAACAGCGGTAAAACAATGTCGATGGTGTTTTTCAAAGAAACAGTAAACATTTCCACCTAACTGATAGTTTATTTACGACCCTCGACTTTTATCCCGCTAAATTGTTAATGGACAGACCACTGTGCGGCGGCAAAATCCTCTCCGCTCGTTCCCCGGCGAGTGGGGAATTCGCATCATTGCTGGCGATCTAGTAAACGCGATTCGAAGGGTTTTATACATACGTCGGGTGTGTTTCGTGTCTGAATATTCCTGGATGTCGAGCAGAGATTTCCTCGATCCCCTGCTGCATTCGAATTCGCTTCGATAAGCTCCGACGCGATTGGGAAGCTTGGGAAGCTTGGGAAGCGACAGGAAAGACGCATATCGTTTCGGGAGCCTTTCAGTAGAAATGCTAATCTCCTTTTATAATAATCGACGACGAAAGTTGCGCGCGAACTGCGGCCGAGGCATTTTTATTCGCCGTGTAATTAACCGGCACGGATTCTCCCGGACTCGTGGCATCCTTTTAACCACCCGGGAATTAATTAACCTCGTGCACCGTCGACTTTAGCCCCGCGCTAGTTTTCAATTTACAGGGCAAGCGGAGTATCAATCTCCCCCGTTGCGCGATAACGGAAGCAATATAGTTCCCGATAAAATGGATCGTGAAATTCTCGGCTTCCCGATAAATATATAAATAGACCGTGCAAGTACCGAGGGCCTGCAATGAAAGAGGAAAATCTCACAAATCCGCTGGTAACGAAGAAAATAAGTCGCCGGGCGATCTGATTGCTGCGAGGATCTATTGAAGCTACGAATAGTCGAGGAACGCTCGATTGCTTCTTCAAAACGGCGAATAATTCCTATAATTGGGAATTTAATTGACGCGATAGGGGCATTGAAGCTCCGTCGATTGGAATTAAAAGCTCGGTGTGGGGGGAACGCTGATTGAACAGCTGGCAGCGGTAATGCTCGTAAGAAACAGCGAGGCTGAAGGTAATGCGAATTTCCGGGAATAACGCGACGCGTGGATGCATTGCACGGCCGTGAATCACGCGCGCACCGGTCGCGCCGTAGCTCAAAGCATCAGCCGTAATTGCATATCAACGCTGCGATGCTGCTGACCGGCCGAAACACGGACAAAGCGATGTAATTTGTGGAATCGTGTAATCGGCTTTATGGCTTTTACTGGCCTTGGTGTTTGGGGCTCGTTGATTCCGACCCTACAACGTAATCGTCGTTGCCCGCCGTGTCGAAGGCTAATCCTTGGTAAATGTCTGGCGACCGCCTTCTGCGCTGGGGGAATGAAACTTGAGGTGAATCGTGTAAAGGAATGAAGAGTCTTTGTAGAAAATACTGCAAGTGCCAAGAATCAAATTCTGTAATATTCTGGTATTACTTCTAGAAATCTATTTTTTTTTTTTTAATTTTGGCACTAGCAGTGTTTTCTACAAGAACTCCTCACATACTTATTACAATAGAAGGAAATTTCTGCTAGAAGCACGCGGCAAAGAGGGACCGCTTGAAGAGGGTCAGTGATACAGTCAATAATAAGTCCGACTTGCACTCCACCGACTACAGTTTTGAATCCCACTCGCCATTTTTTCATTCTGTTTCCTAAACCCCGCGGAACTGTTTGTCACGGTTTGATAAACGCTGGTGGGAAAATGGGTGAAATTAGGGAATGAAAATGGAAGTTGGAGCAGTAATAGGCTGTTCCAGCCGCGGAATCGTGTCTCATTTGCTAATATTATCACGAATAATACTGCTGGGAAACGTGGAAAGAGGGGCCGGGAGACGCGGGCGCATTCCGGGGGCTGGAAAAGTGGAAAACTAGGAAAAGGTTGGCGCGAACATCGCGGCGAGGCTGTTCCCTCCATTCCTCGCGGCGGGAAACGCGTGGAAAATTTAATTGCGCGCGACCGCGGGGGAAAAAACAAGGGGAAATAAACTGAAGCAGTTTTAATTGTACGCTCTAACGGCGGCTCGCCGGGCTTCATTTTTCTCTCATTACGACGAAATATATTCGCGCATTACGCGAGACGACCGACCGCGGCATTTCCGCGTAACAAACGCAGTGATCCGCGAGCAACAATGTCGAAAATAACGAACGGGCCACCATTAAAATTAACATCGTAAATCGCGCCAACACCGCCACTTGATTACTTTTAATTGCGCCGCCCTCGATAGACCTGCTGCAAAAGCGACCTCTCATCCGCCGCTTCGCCCAGCCAACTTCCGTTCCACTTGTCATATTTCCGCGTTGCCGCCTCGCGAATTGCCACCAGATAAAACAATCTCGAATCACAACGAATCCCTGCCGAGATCGTCCTGTCACCGAACTGTCCTCGCGCACTTGTTAATTAACACGGCGACGCTTTCGACGAAAGCTGAATGTCGCGCGCGCCCGCGAATTTTTTCTAAATCTCAAGTGGGAAAACTTAGGCATACGTGACGCGCCGATTTAACATTGCGGGAGCTAAGTTAAATGAAAATGTCGCTGGCAGCTGGAAAACCTGTGATTTTCCCAAACCCTGCGCCTTACTAAACCCGTAACATCGAGCACCGCGTGGAAACGCTGGGAAATCTGACTAATGAACTAATTAAATCTAAAGCAGCGATTCTCAACCGGTGGGTCTCAAAGTGTTTTCTGAGAGGTCATCACGGATTTTTATCTTTGAAATATTATTAAGTTAGAATTATATTCTGAAATACCTATTTTTAATGTGCTTCTTTTGCCTTATCAAATCTACCTACCGAAGTATTATAAAAGGGGTTCGCGACTCAGAAGAGTTCCAATCTAAATACTTCCAATATTGCCTGGCCTAATACTTATTTTTTTCCAACTCAAGTTGCCTCGGAACAAACGGGACTACTCTGCAGCTCAACGCTGTACATTGCTTTCGCTTTTGACGCAAGCCTCGATCGCCCATGGAGCGGGTATAAAAGCGAAGCACAACGGGACTGGTATCGCTGGAAAATACCTACCCGTCCCATCCGCGTTCTTCGTTTTATTAAACGTCGAATTTCTCGGGCATCCCTCCACCGCTCAAGCGTTTCGCCGTTTCCGCGATACGTTGAAGGGATCCCCGTAATTGGCAGCGATTTTGCGTGCCGTTATTAAAAAGGAAAGAGGCGGGAAAGAAGTTTGAAGCGGGAGGAGTTTGCTAATTAGCGAACAATCGCAACAGCCAGAGGGGGGAGGGGGGAGGAGAATTTGGAGCGTCGTTAGAGCTCCTTAAAAGTTGCGCAGCCCTTTTTCCTCGCACTCGAAACTAGACGCCTTTATTAAAACTTCTGATTGTCCGACTTGGGGATACTGCGCCGCCCCCTGGGCTACAGTCTTTTTCATTGAATTAACTAGCGCTGAATTATCGCCAGCTTCCATTCGTTTAGCCGTGCGACGACGCCATTGTTAGTCTCGGTTTGCAGCTGGAGCTTCCCTGAGAATTCGGGCGTCGCTCAGCGTCGCCCGGCAATTGTGTTCGATACCCGGCGCAAAGTGGTTGAATCGGTTTGAACGAGCGACCCTGTTGCTCGTCCATGTTCCGCTAATTAGTACGTCGTTGCCTCTTCAATTTCGGAAAAACACCCACGAGTTCGATTCCAAGATAGAGACGGTTCCTTCTGCTCGGTCCACTCTAAGTGATTTCCACCTTGGACCAGAGGACTTTAATCGACCTCGAACGACAAAGCCACCGATCAACGCGATATTTGGGATTTTTTTTAAGAGAAACCTGCAAATTATATTAATTAAAAACTTTATGCCTATATTTGTACATGTTTAGCCAACATTTAAAGAAATTTTAATTAAAAATAGACGGTACCTGAAACGTTAAACGCGTGATATTACAAAAACCAATCACCTGATATACTTCAACTAAAACTAAGTCGGTTTTTTGCAAAATTAGGCTTAAAAAACGGCGAATTTTTTGCAGACATCGATGTCTGTTTTAGACGCTGCCATTTTTTTTTGAATTTTCAGTATTTCTCATTTCATCTAAATAGTTCAGGCGATAGCCACACTCATACAGATTACACAATTTCCTAAATTTTCTATTTCAGTCACCTGCAATGGCTGGTTTTATACTAACAATGCGCATTTGATTTTTGTAATGCGCTCTATTTGAAGCACTATAACTCCGGATATATCCACTATTTTTGCATACAATTTTTTTCTCATATTCTCTAAAGATTGACAAATGAAGCCACAAACCTGTAAGTAAATATATTTAATGGTTTTGTTTTAAAAAAATCCCAAAGTCCGCATCACTTTTCGTCTTTCAAGGTAGGGAGACCCGTTAAGGTCGATTTACATTATCCATCGATGTTCTCAGTCGCCTTGATCGTATTCCCCTTGTTGCTCGCAGAAAATCGATCACGTAACAATCGTTCAATTAAATCCCGCGTGCAGAATCAACAGAATCGAAGATGTAGTAACCGCGATGCTAGTCAGTGATTAATGAATTATTCCAGAACCCTTTAACGGGACTAACGTTGATGGCGCTGGCAGCGTGAAAGTGGCAGCGGTAAACGAATCGCTCGGACCTTTCATCCAGACGGGATAACTGGCCCAGTTCCGTTAATTAATCACCGTGCTCGCAGGTGGGAGCGCGCGACCTGAAAACAGCCAGTCCCCGGACGCGATAAACGCGCGAAAGAGTTGATCACGTATTAATCCAAGGCTGGACGTGTACGCGGTCCGGCCTGGTTTTAACATGCTGCGAAATTTGCCGGGCGATTAAGCGAAATTTAATCGGGCCCGGAAGAGAAAGGAGCGAGCGCGTCGATCAATTGATAATCAGCTTTTGAAAGGGTGTCGTTCGATGGCGCTGCATTATGCAGGCTGGCACGCGCGCCGCGCGCGAATTACTCCCCGAAGAATTTTCATCGCTCCTCCCACGGGCTTTTTAGCTAATTGCTGCGCCCCGTTATAGAGTGCGCGCGTATTAATTACAGTAAGTGAGGCGTGCCGTTCGCTCTAACCCGCTCTCCCCTTTGTTGCAGATGCCGGGACTGGACTGGAGAAAGGTAAGAGGCAGCCATTCGTCGCCAAAGAGCATCTCGCTTAAGTAACTCGGCTTTTTCTCATAAGCTCCGCTCACACGCAAGTGTCTTTGATCGCGAACAATAACAATCTCGACGTCTGCTGTCAAAAGTCTCGCTGCTTTCGAGACGAGTGCTCTGGAGAACTGTTTTTCCTTAATCGAGGCCTTTGTGCCCTGAGAAATTACTCTGTCAGTGTTTGGAGACCTTCTTGCGTCTGATTCGCGCGGTACAGACAGTTTCCCAGATTTTCAGCTGGCACACTGTTCGACGCTATTTTTTGCCGAGTATATAATTACGTATACATTAATTGAAACATAAATGCACAATGAAAGGCTTATAAACTTTTTTTAAAAATCATGCAAGAAGTAAATATAATTTTAGAAAACTTATAACGAGGGCTAGTTTATAGCGACACATTCTTTTTACGATGAAGTTTGTCGCTTTGAATAGTCACTTGCTTACTGATTTTTAAAATTGAAACAGTACGTCATCTTCTTCTAAGTAATAATTGACCATTTAAAACAATGCCGTGTATGTATCAGCTGATGCACTATTTACTTCAAATGAATTTCGTTTCGCTTTTCGCGTGACCGATTCGACAAAAAAATTGTCTAGCAGTATACAATGAGAAGCTGAAGCAATTGTTGTAGCAGCGATGCTCCTTAGATTTTTAAAATTACTTTCGTATTCGATCAAGTGCCCCCGTCATCTGTTTCGCTGGCTAAAGGGTTTATCGTGCCTCGGGGAAAATAATTTCCCCGAAAATACGCGATAGTTAAGCCTCCGGCTTAACCCCCGTCAACGGTGTAGCTTCCAGGCGAACGGAAGTGACAGTTTCGGCGTGGTTCGGGGCCCCGGGGCAGCAATTAAACGCCGGAACGGAAGGCGCTCGGGTAATTTTAAAACCCTCGAACCGCGTTCTCGAGCTTTTACCGAGGTTTTAATAAACGACCTCCGCTCTCGTCCATCCGACGCTGAAATAACTGGACGGAATGCCGGGAACGCCGCAGCGAAATCTCGAACCGACCGTTGCTTGGTTTCGCGGAATTACGGGCACCGAAAGGGAATTCTATCGGCGTGTCCCTCCTTCTTTATACACTTCCTCGAGGTGCTGGAATGACGCGGCTGGAATCTCACGAGGGAATTCCTACGTGCCCGCCTCGGGGTCTGACGCGATCGTTCGCGGATCGCGCGCCGTTATCAATTCATCACCCGCTGATATTCAGATGCAAGAGCAATAAGTGCTAGAACCATGTATCTCCTTCGACAGCAGAAGTACTCACATCTCGATCTTCAAAAATTTATGATGTATGTTAGCTATAGGTATACTGCGCATTGGATATATACAATCTGATACACCACCTTCAAATTCAAAGTAAAAGTGAACCAGAGATATTCTTTCTGCATTGACTCTTTGAAACATATTACTCTTAGTTTCCTGTGTACCCTCTAGGCACCGTTATGTTGTGCAGTTTGGCATTCAACCGATTTTATAGGGAGATGTAACAGCAATGTAAAGTTTGTTGATCAACGCGAACGGACGAGAAGTGCAGAATATTGTAAGTCCGGGAGAGTTCGACTACTTTTTGCAACAGAAATTGTAGCATCGTTGTTTTTCACATTTTTGCCGTTTTATGCACATTAAGGCAAAGCCCAAGCAATTTAGAGTATATAAATTGTAAATTATAGTGTGCGGTAATTTCAAATATTTATTTTCATTTTCAACGAAAAACATTGGCACTGCAACTGGTCCGTATCACCCGTATGTCGGGGTTAGACCGTCCACCCACTACGGATAATCAAGGGAGCGATCGACCACCTTATCAAAAGAAATTAAAAACGAATACATACGTATTATTGGTGTTACACTGTATTTATATGCATATTATATCCCCAATATCGGAAGAGTGTAAATAAATTTACCTGTTTTTCAAATATCACCACCACTGTAACTTGGACTAAAAACTTTCAGCCTCGCATAAAGTCTTAACTGTATCTTATAATTCAAATATGGATTTGTGACAATGGTCAATGCGAGATAAACAACAAGCGCCTTCAGTTCTTTTGTGTCAATGACACACAGTGCCCTATCTTGCGTCGGTCTTAAAATATCAACACTGACGGGACTCTCCCGGACTTACCCTATATATTTATATTGCAAAAATAATAAAAACTCGTGCACTTTTGACCGAACAAAAATAATAATAGTTTTGTAAAATTTCATAATCGCTCAACTCAAATGTCTACGTTATAAACTACTTATTTTTTTGCACAAAAAACAAGTGCGCAGTGTAGAGTTAAATGGTATGATATTAAATATAGAAGAAATTGTTGCAGGTGAATGACCCCTGATTAACGAATACGCTCGAAGCGGATTCGCAAATGGAAGGGGAATAAAATTGGTCGCGGCAAACGGCCGATAATTAAACGCGTTGCCCGTGGGTGCCCCGAACACGCCGACGTCCCGGATATTACCAGCTGATTTAAGGGGTGGCTCGAGGCCGTTACTTCCGCTTATGAGTCGGTTGCGAGTCGCAGTCGATTCGCCTCCGCTGGCAACGGGCTCGGCGTCGAGTGCTCGTTAAATATTCCGTCCTGCGCCGCGGAACACTCCCCCAACCCAGCATGTTTATTTTCTAAACAGTCGGCCAACACTAACAGACTATATCCTTTAATTGTTAATCCGCGTGGCAAACAACGCCGAGCACGACGAATTAACTCCGCGAACCCCGAGCTGTTTTCGCTCGAATTACCGAGGGATGCGTGGCGAATTTCTCTGCCGCCTGCTGCATAAAGAATTCTTCGAGCATACATACAGAACGGCTCTGAAACGGAGAAGCTAGCTTTGAGAGGTTGTTTCATTCATCTTTGGGTAATTATTTCTGAGATAACTCGTGCATCGCGATATAATGTTGGAGCACGGGTTCGCGTGGGAGGACATGTATGGGTTTATCAGATTTATGTGATTACGAAATGTCAGCTGCGACTGGTACCAGCTATTTCGAGCGCGCCCGTGACGTTTGCACACGCGGCATAAAACGTGCGCTCCGATGAGGCAACCCAGTGTCTGACTATTGATCGACCCGTTCCACTGTCGGACAGCCCCATTAAAGTTTCACGTCACGCAGGATTTTTTCCGCAGTTGCCAATTACACCGATCATGCAGGCTGGTTCCGTTCGACGTCCTCGCGTCAGTTTCACAAGGGACACCAGAGAGAAATCCAGTCCCTGTTTTCCTCTCCACCTGTTCCTTCTCCGTACGTTCGTATCGCATGTTCTGGAGTCTCGTCTTTTTAATCCTTGTACAACGAATGCTGAGTCACTTTGGTCCAACTTTGGCAGAGCTGATCAGGATGTTATATTTGTGTCGGAGATGGAAAAAATAGTATTTATACAATGCTAATTACAGTAAATTTATTTGTAAAAATTATACAAGTGATACGCATATTTTGTGTATCAAATGTACATAAATCATTTTGTTTCATGTATTACTTTATTACTTTTTTATGTGTGATTATGTACATATGTATTTGTAATTTTAATTAATTTTTCATTCATTTTATTCTCAATTCCTTCGTGAAACCCGTGACTGTAATGAAGCACGTGGCACTTACCCCAGAACTGTCCTGAAGCGAGCTTATTTACCATCTTTAGGGTAAGTCCGGGAGAGTTCGAGCACCGGGAGACTCCGGCCAGTGTTGATATTTCAAGACTGACGCAAGATAGGGCACTGTGTCATTGACACAAAAGAAATGAAGGCGCTTGTTGTTTATCTCGCATTGACCATTGTCACAAATCCATATTTGAATTATAAGAAACAGTTAAGACTTTATGCGAGGCTGAAAGTTTTTAGACCAAGTTACAGTGGTGGTGATATTTGAAAAACAGGTAAATTTATTTACACTCTTTCGATATTGGGAATATAATATGCATATAACTACAGTGTAAAACCAAAAATACGTATGTATTCGTTTTTAATTTTTTTTTGATAAGGTGGTCGATCGCTCCCTTGATTACCCGTAGCGGGTGGACGGTCTAACCCCGACATGCGGGTGAGACGGACCAGTTGCAGTGCCAATGTTTCTCGTTGAAAATGAAAATAAATATTTGAAATTACCGCACACTATAACTTATATATACTCTAAACTGCTTGGGCTTTGTTTTAATGCGCATATAAACGACAAAAATGTGAAAAACAACGATGCTACAATTTCTTTTCCAAAAAGTGGTCGAACTCTCCCGGACTTACAATATAAACTTTCTAACATGTCAAATGTATCCCGATACTAATAGAGACACCACCATCGACAGCTTGTTTACTCTGTTTACACTAAGCGTTACATCGCTAGAATAACAGACCGCGCCGCGTGCCCTGCCCGTGGCAGGTGTCAAATACGACTCCCGCGAATCGATATCCTCTGTCCACAAACGCAGCCAGTCAACGTCCTTCCAACTTTGCCTCCCAGAAGCGAGCGATATTGCTCCGACGACAGCCGAGAACACTTTCGTGCGAGAACGAAAGTTAACGAGAACATCATTTTCGAGTGGAGTGAAGAAGAAGTCCACAGGACTCGGGTAGAGTTTTGCCCCCCCCACTATCGACGAGTCCGATTAATTTCAGAGCAATTCCACTGGAACGCCGCCGGAGATAGTACACTCGTGCCGATGTACACTTTCGTTTAATCCGATTTGGACGCGAACGTTGTCCAGACCCTCTCCGTTTGCCCTGGCCCTTGATCCTCCGTCTGAACTGTCTAGTTACTCGGCCCCCGACCGCAATTAGGTATGCGTGCCTTGGACCTGTCGCTTAGGAGATGTTGGAGCAGCTTCCTGGAGGGACGATTTGTCTCCCTCCGCCGTAATCTCCTGGCAATTTGCGTAGAGCTTCCGAATCGTAACGAATTTATGTATTTCACTCCTACTTGTTCCATCGAGAGTCCAGCAATATGGGGCACGGGATACTCGGCCAGGAACTTGCTTCCTCCACGCCCTAGTAATTCTTCTTTCCCCCGTGAACACGGACACCGGGTCCTCTTAAATATTTAATGAAAAGTTTCGCGCCGCGTCCGGCGATAAATCCCAATTCCAAGGCTTGATTACAGTGTAGCCGGGTCAGATCGCGATAATGCGTTCCACGGGGTTAATTATTACAGCGCGTGGTTGGATAGGGACACCGAGCGGCTGCTTCCTAGTGGCTGGAGCCGTTCCCCTCGCGACCCCGCTTTCCATCATCCCCTATTGCCAGTTTACCTGCCACGGTACCCTCTGCGAGGTGGTGGCTCTGCCCGCGGAATTCGCGCTGCTTCGTTTGTATCGCGATGGCCTCGCGCTAACAACCGCGCTGGTTAGCCGAGCATCCTTGCTCCTACACTGTTGACGGTTTTGGAGGTGTCCTTGATACGAGGGTCCTCTGTTCCTCTCTCAGGGCCCGGGCTCGGGATGGGACTGGCTGAGATCGTGGGAAAGATTCAAGTTGGAGGAGTACTGTAGATCGTGAAGACCCACTGCGGCTTAAGTGGGAGCAAGGGTGCTTGGATATGAAGCTAACGTTGGTCTCTTTTCCTCCTAAGCTCAGGCTAACGAAGTTGAGTATTTCGTAGTCAGTTGGAAATTGAGCTTAGCATCTTGGAAGTAGTAGTGTTTTAGTGTAAGAGGCAGTGCGGTTCCAATATTTTAAACGCCACCCCATTTTAAGGGATACGTTTGTGGGGTGATTTCTGGGCCACGCGGTGGCGAAGCGGAATCGTAACGTATTCTTTCTGCGACATCCGAGACGAGCAGAGCACGTTTGTTTAAATATATATTTTTATATAGGGTGAATTGACCAGTGAATGAACAGCTAAGCGTTTTTTCAGTTTCAAAAAACGATAAAAATTACATAATGTCCTAATTTATTAATGAAATAAGAATTTGTAACAGAATAGGCTTTAAAAATGTCTAAAAAAATTGTTTGGGTTTTTTTACTTGATCGGCGTCTGAAATAAATCATAATAATGTGATCAATGCCCAATATACTAGTGAATGAACAAAATACCCAATAAATGAATACTTTGTACCCAGCGAATGAACACAAAGAATAATACTTCATTTTCCGACCAGAAAACGCTACAAAAGAAGAAAGGAAGTTTAGGTGAGGGACCTAACATAAGAATATAAAAATATAATCTACATAGTATAATAATAGGAACCTGACAAATTTATTTATGTCAGAACACAGTGTACATAATATAATGGTTAACTGTCATCGTACGTGTTTTGTTACTAGGTTTCTCGCCGTGAATGGCAGCACCCGAAACCACAGAACAAAAAAATTAATAAACGACCGAGACGTTCATAGATTAAAAAAATATTAGTATCGCCGTTGTCTCGATAAATTTTTCTTCATTCTAAATATCTGTGGTTGTAAGGAAAAACGACGCATGTCACAATTTCAAAAAATTTGAGTTTATGCATTAAGTCAACTGTAGAATATTAGATGTATGTTTTTATCAGAAAAAAATGCATGAAAACGAATTTTATACGTTGAAAAAATAATGCAATTTAACCGAAGTGCAATATTCAATTAATGCGCATTTGGCAAAACAACGTAAGTCCACAAAATTTGGAGAATACGACGCATCTTTCCTTTGTGATCGCTTTTCATTTTCTATTTTTATTTATCTGCATATACTATAACGTATTTGGTGTAAAATAAAATGAGCAAAATTATATTTCATATTTTAATTTTACTAGAAACAGCACACTATGAAATACCAGTAATACATAAATGTGTAACTTGTATTTTCCAAAAAAAAACAACGCAAAGCACAGAAGAAAACGAAAGAAGACAAAAAAAGAAAGTAAAAGAAGGAAAAGTAATTATTTAATTTCTTTTTTAGTTAACGCCATTAAGCAGAACAACGCAAGTCCAGGGGACTTATGTCGTTCTGCCTAAAGTGTAGGTAAATTATTACTGTTTTGTTTATTATTATTTGCGTTAAGTATACGAATATTGAATGTTAAGCAAAATGAAGGAAATATACGTTTATATCGTAAAAAGAAAACAAGGAAACATTACTAATAAGAAGAATTGGTGTTTAGAACTTTCAACCTCAATATCTCGAAAGTGAAAACATGTGACATGGGTCGTTTTTCCTTACAACCACAGATATAAGATCATTGTTTTCAATGAAATAGTATTCTTGTTATACACGAAAAAAGTCAATTTGTTCATTCACTGGTCGATTCACCCTACCTCAAAGTCTTAAGTTGTTTCAGTGATCCTTACACCTCACAATAGGAATAGGTTTTGTACTTCCTATGAGTTTCGGGAGCCACGACAAAAATGGGCCTCGAGCGAAGGGACTCGAACCCGCGATATTGCTGATCCTCTGCTTACTAGGCAGACGCCTAACCAACTCCACCAACGTGGAACCTCCGACTTCTCTTGTTCCGCACTCCCTCGTATAGTAGTTCCTGATCCCACACTAGTTTTCGCGTCTATTAGAGCGTAGCAGTAGGTAGAAGCTTGTAGTCCCTGAATCTTCCCATTCAGAACCGAGGAGATATGTTCCTTTAGAAGCAAGGTACTCCAGAAGCTTCTCCTTTTTACACTTTCTACAATTCCCATCGACCAAAGGATGTTCAAACGTCCAGCAGCTTAATCCTCCACCTCGAGTACCGAGGTATTAGGGACGTTCCTCGAGTATCTAGTCCTCGGAGCTTGCAAGCTTAAAGCCAGAATTCGCTATCAGCTGTTGGCGAATACCGCGGGCGCAAGGGTCGAAGCAGCAAGTTGGTGGAAAGTGAACGCACCCCGAACTCCGCTGCTAGTTCGCAAGAGGAAACGATTTCCGCGTGGGAGCTCGATGGTAGCGGGGTGCACGGTCGCGTGACGGCTGCTGCGCTCAGTTTCTTGGCCGAAGTTGCCACAACTTCGCGGATTTCTTAGGGAACGGTCTGCCAGGACCACGCTCGACGAGCTCGTTCGACAGTTGCACTCGTAACTGGCCCGGCAATTACGCTCCAACTTCTTGCCCCAGCGAGTCGATTGTTCGATCGGATTACCCTCGCCAACTATCGATCCCTTGCTGGGCCCCTGTCGCTTTGGACACGGGACGTTGGGCCATTGCTTCTCTTGTCAACTCAATTTCACCGACTGTTGCATTCCAATCGGTTCTACTTGCCTGATAACTTCGAGCTACCACATCTGAAGAATCTCTTACAAATGTGGAGTGACGTTGTGGTAGAAACAAATCTTCTCTGTAATTTTTATTTTATTTATTTTTACTTTATTACACGGGTGACTTCTTTTATATACACAAGTTTACAAATTATTGCCAGCAAATGAATGAGAAGTTAGTCAGGCGCTGTGTTGGTGGCCATGACTCGTCGCGCTTGTACTTTGAAGGAAGTAAGTGGAATTGCAAAAAAGTTGAGTCTGTCGGCATAGGTGTTGGCTAAATTGCACACCCTAGTAATCGGACTGGTGTGACCAAAAGAGGAAGTGTATAGTTTGGGTTTAAACAGAGGAAAGCTCCTAGTAATAATAATAATAATATTACGTGTTTATTACATTCTCAAAAATATACGAAGATAAGTAATAGACGAGACTCAACTATTTGCTGTTTTTAAGTCTAACCCGAAGACTAACCAATGACAAAGTAGAATCAAAATAGAAAGAAAACATAAATACAATAAATTGCAAAATAAAATAAAATACAAAACACAGGCAGGTTCAATATAAATCAATGTTCTAATCAATATAATTATACAAAAACAACAACTCCCTTCAACCCTCCAGCTTGTTCAGCTCGACAGGAATTCCGCCAGTTCCAAGAGCGTCGTCCTCTGCCTCGCCAACGCGCGGACTTGTCAACTTCTCCGAGGGCAGGCAGTCTTCATCAGCATCCTCCGCAGGACGATTGTTTTCCATCGTTGAAACGCTCACCCTCGACGTGGCGACCAATCATCTCTAGCACTCGAGATTCCTCGGCGTCTCGCGCCAGGAATCCTCCGCCTGTTCCCAGTCGTCGCGGTCTCTCGGCTTGTCAGACCGGTCGGGGAAAGCGGAACAACGTCCCCGAGGGAATCCAATAATGGCGGTATTGCGAGAACGATTCGTTTCCGCGAGTTCGTCGAACGCCACAGCGATGCCCGTGTTTTCGCCGCGGTCTTCCGCGAGTTTTATTCCCCGCGAATAGAAATATCGCGAAACACCGTCACGTAGAGTTTCCAGTTAGGAGAGCCATGATATTGGCCCGCTGCAATCGAGAAGCTTGACACTTTCACCAAATATTTGTCTTCCCTCGATAGGTCCCTTCTCCCCAACCCACTCTACCCTTTCGACATTCCTTTTGCCTTCTACGTTCTGTCTGAGATTAACTCTACACTGGGCATGTGGACGATTTGACACACCGTTTTTAAATTCGAAATAAAAGAGAACCACCAGAGATTACCACCAAGAAATGTACGTCAGGATTCGTTAAGACACTGGCCAATCTATGATGAAACTAGGCAAAGATGCAACGTCGCAGGATACAAATCATTTTCATTTATAAAACGTTCAAAGTGTTGCTTGCACTTTTGTCTGAACGAAAATAATAATTGTTTTGTAAAATTTCATAATCAATCAAGCACTTACATTAAACGCATCCTCGCTGTACGATGTAACAAATATGATACATGTACATTAATATCAATAACATCATTCACACGTAACTCAGAATCTTTTAATTAGTTTTTCCGTATTCACACGCAAAATCTACGTTAAAAACTATTTTTTTTTGCATAAAAAGCATGAGCAGTGTGAAGTTAAACAACTGGTACAGGCGAAGGAACCATCGCGCATCGCGTAGATCGAAGAGCTGCCGTAACTTGTCTTTCAGTACTTGCAAGTAAAATCCTCAAACTTTGGAGCGTGTAACGAGCTTGTATATATCAGAGAGACATTTGTGGAACTTTAATTTACTCCACGAGCTGTCTGGTTGAAGAGGAACGGTCTACTACGACCCGTCGCCCCGATTTCAGTTAATATCCTTATCGTGCCAGCGCTGGGCGTTCGTTTTTTCCTTGCTCGATGTCGCGGCGGGCAATTTAAAGGGTCGTTTCCCTAATGCTGTTTAAATGCAGGTCCTTTGTCACCCAGTCGCCAGCGACGCGCTATTTTATGCATGTTCCTTTGGTCACGTTAGTGGCCTTCCTGCTTTTCATTCGCCCGAGGCTGGAGGATTCAGTAGTCGGGCCTTGGAGGAGCTCCTTGAACCGTTACGTAGAACGAGGGCTACAAAGTGAAATTACATTGGCCCGCGTTATTTGACAGGGGATAAATACAGGACGCTCGGGAATTCAAAAACGGGGGAATTAAAGTTGCTCGGTTAACGAAGACCCTCGTGTCGCTTCTACCTAGATAAAAAGAGCGATTTTCCGCGATGCTGTCGACCCACTTCCACTCACACAAATTGAGGGCAGTTGGGGCTGCTCGACTCCTATTCGATTCTTTAGAAAATCGATTCTTTTGGTTAAAAAATCGATCTTTTGAATCGACTTTTCCCAGAATCGATTCTTTGGTATTCGATTTTTTCCCAGAATCGATTCTTTGGTATTAGATTTTTTCCCAGAATCGATTCTTTGGTATTTGATTTTTTCCCAGAATCGATTCTTTAGTATTCGTTATTTTCCCAGAATCGATTCTTTGGTATTCGATTTTTCTCAGAATCGATTCTTTGACGCAAGAATCGAAAATCGATTCTTTGCCCTCTGGGGGAATTAATTGTCACTAGGGAAAGGACCAATGAAACTGCTTGATGCGCAGGTTTTCCTGGACTAATACGTTTTCCGCCATTTATACACGATTCCCACCAAATTTATATAAGATTTTTATGTTCTGGATCTTACTTTACCATTCCTTCTTGTGGCGTGACATAGTGCACTGCACATTGAGCCAGTTGTAAGTGATCAAGCATTACAGTTTTACCGAATGCAACAAATTAATACAGAAGTGGATACGTATTGAATTATAATTTTTTAGACGAATCGATTGCTTTATGGTGATTCTTACAAAATCTCTTTTCATATCGATTCTTTGATTTCGATTTTTTAGAAGGATCAATTCAAAAATCAATTCTTTGAGATGAATCGAACATTCCTACAGAGGACTTACCGTCGATTACGTGGGCAAGATGATTCAATCAAACCCACGTGTTTATCTGCGCATATACGGAAAGTGAATTACGGTAGCTACGAAATTCTTTCCCCCGGGAATTCCCCCGGTTGTTCCTTCGCGCTGCAGCCTTATCTCCACGTCCCTGAGATAAAGACTGCGACAAGAATTTCATAATGTAAGGCGCAATTCCGGGCGATTCGGGGAAAACGAGCTGGCAAACGAAATTCCGTGGCGAGTTTCCGCGAATGTCGTTGCCTCGTCGCCGTTTCAATACCGAATTCGCCGATCCCCGAGAAAGTTTAACGTAACGAGACGAGCGAGGAAAAGCGAGCTCTTCCCACGGTTCTTCCAGCCCTCCCCTGCTCGGTGCCTCGTTGTTATTTTAGAACAACGTAATTTCAAACTCGTCCGCCGCCGCGGCGTTATTTCCGCGAGATAATTTCGAAACTTTGCTCTCCCCGGAATATATATTTCTTCTCTCGTGAAATTCTCCCCATTGATCCTTCCGCCTCGCGGCCCTTGGAAGCCACTAAATGGCGGTGTCTTAATTTCCCATTTCCATTTTCATTCCGGGCTCCCCGGCGGGCCGCCGCCACTCTTCAATTCATTATTTATTCATCGGAGAGCGGGCAAACAGCGCTGTTATTTATCGACAGAGTTGCGGACGCTCTCCGTTAATACGGAGAAGGATGACCCCTTGCGTCTTCAGGAGAACAGACCTACATGTGTGCATTGTTTTTCCATTTGCCTGATTCTCGATTGAATGCCTGTTACCAGTAAATTCAGTGGTGGACTGGGTCTATAAATATTGGTTGCCGGGGGACAAAGGGGCCCACCCGTAACTATAAGGCTGCCATTTAATTTTCATAAGAAACATGGCATCGGCATCACATAACCCGAATTAGAATTATTTTTTTACAGTCATTTATTATATTCTGAAATATAAAGTACAGTAGAGCGTCAATTATCCGAAGTAGCTACTCAGGACTGTGGTGGTTTGGAAAATCGAACACTTCGGAGAATGAAGCATGCATGTATTTAATCAGCTTATAACTATAAAAATCACAACTAAAATTATTTATGTAATATTACAACAATAAATACTTTTAACGTTACCTGTATTAATAAAAGTGTAGGTACTACTGTTGTAATTTGAAATATAATGTTATACCCATTCCTCAAAATATATGTGTACGGGTAAAGAGTTCGACACTCCCCTTGATTACCCCACATCCATTCTTCGAGCAAGGAACCCTCGAAAGCTGAGCAGCACTGGGAATCTCGCGCATTTTCCGATGGAGGAAGCGGGTGACCTTCTTCCACCCTCTGTCGCAGCCAGCGGCAGCTTCAATTCCAACCTGTCTTCTGGCGAGAAGAGCGTAGGAAGAGGCAGCCGGGGGGTGGGAAAGGAGGACAACGAGAGGGGGAAGTAGGGGAGAGGGCCTGTTTGCACGTCGGCGTACACAGGACAGCTAGGGTGGCCAGGTATTTTTCCGTTGTCCCAGAAAACGGACAGGCGCCTACGTGGGTGTGGGTGCGCGGGTAGATACATCGTTTATGGCCGACATAAAACTTCACTTTTGCATTCCGCGCGAACACGCTCGGCGAGGCGGCCTCGTGCACGCGAAGTAGCATTATAATGTATGACGCGACGCCTCGCAACGTCTCGCCGCGGGAGGCATTAAAGCTGGGGGAAAAGAGTCACGCGTAGCAGCCTGAGGGGGATACCACCGAGAACACCCCCGTGGAGCCGAGGCCCAGCCATTAGGGGCGTTGAGGCTGTCAGAGGCGACGAGCTCCTTCGCCCTTGTTAACTCTCGAACGCTTGTCGAAACGTGACTGACTGGCGGGCAGAAGCTTCTGTGTCATTGCTTGGTATTGCAGCGTGGTGACGTTTTATGTCGTTCCTACTCGAGATGGATGAGGGATCTTGCAGGGTGTTTGGAAATTTTATTTCAATGCGATGGACAGCCCAGTGGGGTTTGAAAACTGTGTTTAAGTAGTATAGGTCAATATTTTCTTAGTCTTTATAGCTTGGGTGTGTCTTAACATGTGGGACCATTTCAGTGGGGGATGGGGGATACGAAAACGATGAAAAAGGTTCATGTAAACGTGTGCCCCATTTGACCTCCTTCCCGAGTTACAACCCTTCTTGTATTCCAATAATTCTTAAGGGGTATTCTGTGTAAGACACGTTTTTTCTTACACAACCTTTGGTATTTCTTTACGAAGCATCTATACAACCTTTTGTGTTATAATTTGGATCATATATTTATCCATGTGTTAGTAATGTTTACAAATTTTATTGGAGGAAAATAATCAAAATTTGTTGCAGTCCAAGCGTTTGAATGCATTCGGTACAAAAAAAGCTTCCCGTGGTGTTTCATATCTGCTGCTCATCTGAAATAAAAGAAATTAAAATGATTCTTAATCAGGGCGAGTTTGGCTATAGCAGATAACGGAATTAATTCAAAATCATGTGTCTTTATTCATATTTATTAAATTTTTCGAGAAAGCAAACTCCGCGCAATTCTTGTAAAGGCAAGGGGTTGCGCAGTAGTGGAGTAAAAAAATGGTCATGACAAGGGGAAATAGAGCACACGTTTACATGAACTCCTTTCATCGCTTTTCTATCCCCCGTCCACTGTTGAACTGGCCCCACATGCTAAGACACCTCCAGCATATTCAATTCTCAAGAAACAAAGAGGCAGTCAGTGAACATACCGTTTTATTCGACTTGAAGCGGCCCCACGTATGTTTCGCTACTCGCCAGGCTCTTTTGTTCCTCTTAACGGTGCTGGACAAACACGGGCCGCAGACGCATCATTCATGAACTACGTGGAAACTTTCATCCCCCCGTGGAACACGGAATAATATTACAAGAGGGGTTGGCCGCGTGAGCGCGTTCAACTTATGAAAAAGTATAATTCGCACGTGCTGCCGTCGCGCGATGCAATTAATGCTGGCGGGGGAACCTTGCCCGCGTTTTAATAATTCATTCCGCGCGGCCATCGTGCCTCCATCGTCACCCTTCCGCACTAGACTACTAGCAGCATCCACCTGCGATGTAGCGGCCCGAGTCTCATCGACGACCACGTTCCACCGTCCCCGGACGTACTGCCGAGATCTCGCCTCGAGAATATTTTGAGGGATAGGGGCAAGGCGTACTGAGAGTAGTGTAGTCAGCCGTGCTATAAAATGAAACAACTGAAAATCACGGGGCGAGAGTCTTCAGCCTCAGTAAGGCGACTCAATTTTATATCTATTTCACAAATACCTATTAGGGTAAAGAGTACAGTGGTTGGCCACCTGACAGTGAGTGGCCTTATTTTGAGAAATAAATGAATATAAAGAAATATCAATGTTATGCCTTTTTTTAATGAACATATTCATATTCTTTGTACTTTCTTGCTTCGGATGTAATCAATATTTCTCCACTCATTATACACTGCGATTATGTATAAAAGCAAATAGGATGACTCGGCTTTGAAGCTTGGAAATTACAGCCATTTAATCAAAAAACCATAAGAGTACAGTTGAAAGTTTGCGAATAGTTTACTGTATCTATGATATGTATATATCTCATAATCGGTTTATATCGATAAATAAAAGTTGAAACTTTATAAAAGAATTATTTATTTGTTAAACTTATACATATATTATGAAAAAGACAGGGGGCCAACAACTGTCATATGAATAATGTTGAATGATAGTAATTGGCCGGACGGCCAGTGACTGTTTTTTAACCATGTTAATGGTGAAACAGTAATTATCCGCCTGCTAAAAACAGAAACAAACACGACAAGAACATACTAAATAAAATATATCCATTTTTATTGAATAATTTTAATCTTATTTCTATCACCAAATCAGGTAACATTTTCTTTTAGGTTATATTATGTATCAAATAGCAGCCAATCACTGTAGAACCGATTGGACAATCACTGTCTTGACCATGCCAATAACTATATTTCTTCGTAGGAAACATAATTTTTGTAGATTTTTATACATTCTTGACTTTTATTTTATAAACTCTCTTTATTTTTAGATTATTAGGGGTTTTTCGTACTTATTTATATTGATTTCCATTTCAAATTTACTAAATTCACATTTATAATTCATTATTTATGTGACACTCTTACTTAAGTGGCCAACCATTGTACTCTTTACCCTATACACTAATACCTGAAACACCTAAGAACACACAGATACCGCGCCTACACTCATACGTACATTAATAACAGTCCTTAGAATGAAGAGATTTCTGGAACGAGACGAATCATTATCGTTCTCTTCAACAGTACTAACTACACTTTTTACCACATTTGGCCATAAACTACTATATTTGCCCGAAAAAAAAGTTGGCAACCCTGAGAGCCTCGAAGCCTCACTCACAACTCTGACGAGTCCTGTAGCAGGTCCAGAACAAAACGCACACGTCATCCCTTTTCTTCTCTTCACTCCCACCTCCAACTCACTCGCACCTCCCACCCCCTCCCTCCCCAGGAGCATCGTCATTTCCGCGATCGTCCCACCCCCGTTGCGATCTATATCCGCCCGAATATCTCCTGTCCTTATTATCCAAGCAAGGGAGCGTAACACAAAGGTCCTCGATAATCCCCCCAACCCCCAGCGCCCCGAATTACGAAGGATCTCATTAAAACAGGCATCAGGTCGATGCACCTTTCGCCTTCTCGGATCCCCGGCTCCGTTAACGTCCGCGGAGGACGTCGTTGGCCCCTCGGATCGTCGACGGCAATAATCGAGCACTGAGAAAATCGTCGGGGAATTTGCGGACGCGGCGGTGCCTGCGTCGGCAGCGTTCGGCCGGCGTAATACGGAATTATGCAATTCGAGTAACCGCATTTCCATTATGCAGTATTTACTCGCGGCCATGTATTCCGCCGGTGCAATGTGCAGTCGCACATGTAACGGATGATATAGGGAAGCTGGGGGGGTGGGTCGGGGGAGTTGGGAGAGAGGCGCGAGGGGGTGGGCGACGTTGAAGACGAGAGTGGGGGGGGGGGGCAGGGTGGTCGCTTTGTGGTATGTATGCAGCTAAAACGCAAACGGGAGGGGAGGGGGTACATAGCCGCGCGAGAGGATTCGCTTCGCCGTCGAAAATGAAATTACTCGTCCCACTTGAGATCGCGGCCGACCTCGATCTCCGCGCTGATCCACCGGCCCAGATAAAATCGTCGTTTCCCTTGGAAGGCTGCTCGACGGCCCGAGGAAATTACTGTTGCAACGTATTTATTGATGGAGGGGTGGGTTCCCCTGCGTCGCGGAGGACCGTCACTTCCTGATGCTCTCCTCCTCTTGGCTTCACGCTTCCGGCACTCTCCTGGTAACGTTGCCGGGGATATCCTTGCATGCTTCTGTGTTTTAAAGTGGCTCGGTTTGCCTTTAGAGGCTCGAGGCGAAGAGTACTTCGGCCTTGTTTTAGGTTCCAAGTGCTTTTTATGGGAAATGTAATATTTTGGGGTTTCGGAGTGCCGTGGGTACTTGTAGCTTCACTTTGGTCTTCACTGGAATCTTCTGAAGCTTCGCGCAATCCCACGTAGACCAGCTGCGGCGATTTAAGGGGTTATTCGTAGGCGGGAGGTAGAAGAACGATTCTTCGAGAATTTATTTCAGGAAGTACATGCATAGTTTTATGCAATGGTTTTTGTATTCAGATGAGGCACGCTTTAACAGGTTATTATATTATATTTTGGTATAAAGTTATGTATTTATTGTAAAGTTACAACGGATTTCGCGGAATGTATTTTTAGAAACACGTTTCGCGGTTGCCAACATTGTTCGTAACTGGGTTATCTGAAATAAAGAAACCAGGAAGATTTAGTTAGTATAATAGTTTACCGAGTCTTTAATCGTCCCCCTTTATAAAATATTAATCTGAGACAAATGGCGGATGTTTAAAGTGAAATGATCAATTTTCGTCAACAAAAAACATTCATTTTTCATGCCTAAAATAAAAACTATGCATTTGAAAAAGAAATCTTTTGGTTATAGACTAGACTTGAATGTCTAGAAGAAACCTACAAAGTTGCAGAAAGATTGGTAAAGCGTTTTTCTAAAGTCCAGTGTTTTATGAAGAAGATACGGAGAAATACTCGTCGCGCTTCGATCATCGGTGTGATTTCGCAAGGAATCTTTGAAGATCGTCTCAACTACGAAGCCCATTAAACGAGCAGATGAATACGAGGACAGAAGAGGACGAATAGGAGGACTTCCCGGTGGAAAATTCCCATTTCTCCGTCCCCTTTTTTCGAAGCAAACACGATGGAACATTATAATTACCGGAGGTTTGTTCCATTCGTGGACAAAGCCCGGAAAATTGCAGTTCTCCCCCGCGGTTATTCTGCAGAGAGGAAATTATTTTTGTGCGGTGGGGAGGGATCCCTGGGACAGCGCTCGTTCGTCGCTCTCTGATTAAGGTAATTTGTTTTCTATTGTTGCCCGGATATGCAGCGCACTGCGTCCCAAGGAATCCTCGCCGGGAGGACAATTAATTATAATTCCTCAGCTCCCACTGCCTCTCGATCTCCAAGACGGCCGCTGTTCCTCAAACGATTGAACGCTGAAAAACCGTTTATCCTCCTGAATAATACCTGGAAATGTAGCTATCGATCCCGCCTATATCGGGATTTCCATATAGCGAAATGAAGGCCGATCTCATCCCCGTTCCCCAAGTTTATTCAGCCAGCCGCGTGGAAACGTTTCACAAAGCTGTAACGATCGCTCTTCAACTTGTTGAATGGAGCCCGCGGAAATGGCAGAAATTGCGAAAATTGGGGACAATCGGTTATGGATGAATCGCCGAATTTTCCACGCTCCGATCGTAATTGCTCCCATCTCTGCCTCTTCGTTATCGGCTACTTCTGAACCCGGAATCTTTCGCTGAATCGAAAAAGCAACCGAACGAGAAACGAACGAAATTTATCGAAAAACGTGGGGCATTGGTGTTTGGAAAATCTTGCGATCACAATTGCAGATCCCCTTCAGCGAAGTCGCAGATTCCCGGTTGAAAATTGAAAAATGTCACTGGTTACAGTGCAAAGACCGAAATTCACCCCCGACGAGTAGCCGGAGCAGGCTCGCTCCTCGCCACTGATTGCCCGGCAGCGGTACTCGCGTGCAAAAAACCGCCAGAACGATAGAACAAACGAACGATGCCTGGACTTCAGTGGAATAACTGAAACGGGGGGGTTTCAGTTTCGAGCTTCGTTTCGAAATAAACCGTACACAGCCACTCCACCCCTGAATTCGGTTCAATTCGACGCGGTTAAGCGAGCTGCGAAATATTCTGCGGCTGGGTTGGGAGCCGGGCAAGGTTTTGCCAGCAATTAAAGCCCGATTCGATCGGAAACGGCGAAATGTTAGCCCTGTTGACGATCGGCCGCCCGGGAAAACAGGCATTGTCGTTAAAAGCGAATCGACACCGCTGCTCTCTGCCCTGGTTTCCACTTTAATTTTATTCGAGGGTGTGGAGGGAAGTGGAGGGGGGGATCGAAGGAGCTCGCGTGATAAATGAAAAACGGTCGTCGCGTGGAATGACTTGGCCGCCATAAAAGGGTGAAATCAAGCCCGTAAATAACGAGCGGTTAAAAATATTTTATACGCCGCGTCGTTCGTATTCGGGCGCGATATATTCGCGGCGGTAAATCAGCCCGTGGATGCCGCATAAATTGCGGAAATATTTAGTAATTGACGGTGAAAATAAATCGTGGAGGGGAACGCCCTCGATATTGGTTATTCGCCCACTCCGGGAGGCTAGAGTCGACCCTTTTTTCCCCTCGAGTCAGCCGCTCGTCGGGTCGATTAACCCCCTTGAATAGTCGCGGAAATCTGGCACGGTCATTCCCGCGAAATGTATTTCTCGTCGCGCGAAACTTGTTTGGTAAAAGGTGCGGTGCGAATGGGGACGATTTCATCCAGCTTAGATTGCAAGAATTCATTCAGAGGGAAGGCTTCAGGGTTAAATAAAATTTGCGGGATATCGTTTTTGGTGTCAAGTCAGGTTAAGTAAAATTTAAGGGGAGAATCTGGTTTAGGATACTAGAAAAAGGTGATTTTCGACGAATTTTTTCAACCCAGACGAATAAAGTAGATCTCTCCAGAAGTTTAGTGGTATTTTAATGTGAATTTATACAATACAAAAAAAAATTAATTGAAAAATTTCAAGTTCATCGCGCCGAAAAGAAACAAACGAGAGTTTTTCTTAGTTTTCATGAAGTTACATTGTAGATGAAAAGTCTAAAATTGAGAAAATTTTAGAACTTTAAAGGAGTGTTCTTATGCGAAAAATATGGTTTAATTTACTTTTTTCATAAATGGGTTTAGTTCATTGATGATGGTTAGTCATAATTTAACAATAAAGACCCGAGAAAAATTAATCTAACAGTTTTCCTGTTATCTGTGCCACAAGCTTGAGAATATTTTTTTTAAAGCGTTTTAAACTTTACGGTTTCCGGCTGGGCGCGTGTGTACTGCGCGACGCATAACTGTTGATACTTCCGAAATACTTCGAATTTCACTCTGAAGCTTTAGGATTATATTATCTAAGACTACTATCGATTAAAGCAAAAAAGGAAAATCGAAAATTTCGACCCCCTAAACCAGGTTCTCCCCTCAAGGTCAAGTATAACAACAGCTAAACCTTAACAATTATCTCTACATGGTACATAATCTAAATATAACGCGGTGTAGTAAAGACGATTAATAATAATATAGATTTTTGTACTTAAAAGTGATGAGAGTTGGGCAGAGTTTTCAGAGCAGAGGGTTGTTAGAGAGTTCGATAGACTTTGCAAAAGACTTAGTGCTAGACTCTACATAGAGAGTAGTTCGCGAAGAATTGAAAAATTGTACGGTAATACAACTTAGTGGATCGCGCATGTGTTTGCTGGTACCGTTAGAAGATCTATCTCCGAATATTCACCAAGCGTCCCCACGTTTATAAGGCACAGTTTTACTTTCTATCGTATTCTATCGGTGCACGGAAATTCCGGTAAGAGTATAAAAGTTACCAGCCCATAAAGTCGCGCCTCCCCTATCGATTCAGCCAGCCATTATACTCCTTAAGATGCAAACCGAATTACAAAGTCTACGCCAGCCGGGGGAGGTGGATCGATCCCGATAACTCCTACCATCGATCTACCAGAGACTTTAATCCCCATCAGCGACAAAGGTTATCCGGCTCTTTCATCGGATTTGCTGAACGTCGAATAATGGCGGGCTTGTCGACCGTGTCCTTCGAGACCCGACCAGACGAGGATGTATCGAGGATGTATCGAGGATGTGACGTGCGCCATCCCCCTTCGTACGCATTCGATGGATCCTCGTGGATCGAGCCGAGGGCCTATAGTTTCAATCCTGCAGAGAGCTCTCCAATACTCTCCATCCCTGTCGCGGTGGAGATCGCAACCCCCTTGATACACCCAGTTAATTCTCCGCGTCCTCGATCTACCAGCCCGCTACTCCGAATCGGCTGTGCCCGTCAGCGGGCTTAGGATCACCGTTTTCAAAGCGGAAA
This sequence comes from Andrena marginata, assembly GCA_963932335.1. NCBI lineage: Eukaryota > Metazoa > Arthropoda > Insecta > Hymenoptera > Andrenidae > Andrena > Andrena marginata. The sequence continues at coordinate 10,986,291 of OZ010661.1, forward strand.
GGAGTTATCCCGTAAAATTGTAACTGCGGACAGTGAATCCGACGGCGGAATAGTTCCAAGCGTTAAAGTATCAATTCCGTCGATTTTCCACGTTGGATGCGCAGAGCTCAGGGGATGAAAGGGATTATTACGCGGGGCAGTGATTTTTAACAGGATAATCGATGAGACGAGGGTTCCGGGAGACGTGGCACCCCCTCGGGGAGCAGTGACGGAACGTCGATGCCCGTCGGGGGCCGAAGGTGAAAGTTCCACGGGAAGTTCCCAGATAAATCTCGAGGAAGTCGCTTAAAAGTTTCTCTTCAACGGATTTCCGTTAACTCGATTCGGCCGGCGGTTCAGACGCCACTGACATCCCACGATACCGTGCAACCAGGGATCAATATTAATCTCCGAGGGTTCTGGCAATCTATGCACAGTCGTATTTTACGTTTAACAGCTGCGATTCGACGGGCCCGGGCCGACTGATTTGCGTCGCTCGGTGTAATACCACTGCTCCCTTTAGTTTCGCCACGTTACTCAATGGGAAAATTAATTGCAAACTCTTTCTGCGGCCCTCGTTTACAGGCGCCGCGCAATATTCGCTCTTCCCTCGAAACAGTGGATTCACGTTCGCCTGCAGATGTCACGTAACTTGGTGCAGCTACGGCTTAGCTCGAGACGCGACGTCGGCACGGGGAACACACCATTACAGCTTCGTTCCATTGTGCGTCTTGATGCGGAAATGCGGATCGTAAACGGACCCATTGTACGACGCTAATGGCCGCCGTAGTGACAGCCGAGAATATTTGCGGATAGCGCTGCTGTGAAAGCTTGTTTCAATATTCCTCGGCTCCGATATCGTAGACCTGCTTCCCTGAAAATCTAGCCTCGCTGTCTGTTCAGGTCTACGGACACGTATCAGTCCCGCGACGGTTCAGCGCCGTCCATGTCAGTGGTAAAATATATCGTTTCCCTGCTTTGGAATGGAGCAGTTGAGCAAATAATCACATGCCCACGTTAGCGGAGAGACAGGAGCTCGTAGAATGATACAAAACTCGATAATTTAATGCAAGTTTCCCAGGTTATATCCAGCTACTTAGTCGTTAACTGGTGACGTCCCACTTTCCGACATAAACGGTGACGTGGAGTTTCACAGACTCCACTTTAATGATTTGACATTGTCGAGCATAAATTTATTTTTAACATATACCTACTGGAGTTATTTGGGAACGTAATAAAGTCGCGTTATTGTTATTATTATATGTGGCGGTGATTATGAAAGTGGTGTGAGTCAAAGAATTAAAAAAAAATAATGAGATTTGTCTTATTTTACGTTATATTAATTTATTGTAAGTCCGGGAGAGTTCGACCACTTTTTGGAAAAGAAATTGTACCATCGTTGTTTTTCACATTTTTGTCGTTTTATGCGCATTAAAGCAAAGCCCAAGCAATTTAGAGTATATATAAATTATAGTGTGCGATAATTTCAAATATTTATTTTCATTTTCAACGAAAAACATTGGCACTGCAACTGGTCGGTCTCACCCGCATGCACGGATAATCAAGGGAGCGATCGACCACCTTATCAAACAAAATTAAAAACGAATACATACGTATTGTTGGTGTTACACTGTAGTTATATGCATATTATATCGCCAATATCGGAAGAGTGTATATAAACTTACCCGTTTTTCAAATATCACCACCACTGTAACTTGGTCTGAAAGCTTTCAGCCTCGCATAAAGACTTATCTGTATCTTATAACTCAAATATGAATTTGTGGCAATGATCAATGTGAGATAAACAACAAGCGGCTTCATTTCTTTTGTGTCAATGACACGCAGTGCTCTATCTTGCGTCAGTCTTAAAATATCAACACTGGTCGTACTCTCCCGGCCGTCAAACTCTCCCGGACTTACCCTACATTTCAATATTATGAAAGAATTGTTGCAAAATAGCCGTCAAGTAAGCAACGAATGACCGCTGACATTAAACTATTAATATCTCGAGAACGAAGACGCGGATCCCAAAACGCTAAAGGATTTTTCGATGTCTTCTTGCATCAGGATATTGCATGTTCCGGGAAGTCCCTGAACTTTGTAACACCCTGTATATGCGTGGACCTTTAGTCCCACGATGTAACCAGTTTCATTTCGAATACCTTATACTTCAGAGTTGGTTCTACCAACCCCATCGGAATCCACCCCCACAGCAAGCAAGAAAAGAAAGCAGCGTAAATCGGTGCAGTTAGAGAGCACCGCGGTTACAGTTCCTCGGCCTTCGCGAGGGGGTGGCGTAAATTAGGAGCCCCGGTCGCCAACGAGCCGTAAAACGAACCGAGAAGGAATAAAAAAGGGGAAGGAAAGGAGGCGGAGGGCGCGCTAGCCTCGAAACCCGAAATGATCGCCGTTCCATCGGTCTGAATGGAAGCGACGAACGGTTTTCCTAATTCCCCGGAATCGGCTCCGAATGCCTGGCGTTTCGTTTTACGATCTCCATCCCCCTCTAGGCCTGTAATTTCCCAGCCCGCCCCCATCGCCGCGCTGAGTAATTGTGCCACTCGCGGGGCTGTATCGCGCGATAACGCCGGTATTTCACGGGCTTCCGCAGTTTTCTCGCGTAATCTAAAGTTCGCGGAACAACCTCCCCATGTATCGAGTCTCGCGAGGGGCTGCCCTCGAGGCACCCGGTCGGTGTAAGAATAGGAGAGCGTGGCGCGAAGACACGCGTGAAATTATCGCTGACGGAAACTCGTTAAAACGAACTGGATCTATTGGACTGTGTACCGAAAAATGGCGGAACTTCGCAGTTCCGTTGAAATCGTGAAAAATGACAGCCAGTTTTTGCAGTCGTTGCGACCGGTGGAGATTCAGCAGGGGCTGCTTTGACATTCACGCGAAGATTCCACGAAGCATACACGACTAATAAGGAGAGTATTTTAGGTGTCCGCCTCCGATCATTTTGATTTTTGGATATGTTATAGAGGACCGAAAAAAAAGAAATACGTGTTTTTTTATTTTTCCCCGTTTTCATATTTGGGGGGTGAAAACTGCGTTCAAAGTTAGGGTTGAAAAATCATTTTTGTGGAATATCTCGAGAACTATTAGAGATAGGGGAATAGTGTCAATGGACGAATTTTGTGTCTTTGAATGCGAAATATGACTGACTCACCAGATTTTCAAAAAGTCTCAAAAATTTATTTAAATAAATTTATTTAAACAAATTGACTTTAATAAATTTATAAATTTAAATAAATTTATTTAAACAAATTGACTTTTTGAAAATCTGGTGAGTCAGTCATATTTCGCATTCAAAGACACAAAATTCGTCCATTGACACTATTCCCCTATCTCTAATAGTTCTCTAGATATTCCACAAAAATGATTTTTCAACCCTAACTTTGAACGCAGTTTTCACCCCCCAAATATGAAAACGGGGAAAAATAAAAAAACACGTATTTCTAATTTTTCGGTCCTCTATAACATATCCAAAAATCAAAATGATCGGAGGCGGACACCTAAAATACTCTCCTTGTAAGTAGGTTATTTATACGCGGCATTCGAACTTCCATGCGACTGAAAAGCGGGAAAATATCGCTGAAAGCGAGCTTAAATCGGGATCCTTCGCTACGCTCGGACTGATCGTGTTACAATTAACGCTGGCATCCCGTCCCCGATATTATCACAACTTTACACAGCTGATCCGCTGCCACGCTCGCAGGACGAACATCGCCGCTTTGACCTTTTAATTAACAATGAGGAAAATCCTACGCGATGGCGTTCAGCGGGCAGGGGATCAGCAGTGCATCAAAGGCAACCGCTGACAAAGTCATTAATGCGCCATCACGTGCCCCGTATTCGGTTGTGTGTGCGCAGTGTCCTGAAAACAGATCGAAGAGCCTCTGCACTTTGGAATTTGAAACTCTGCGTTGGAGGTCAGGGCCTGATTAAGATTTTTGGGGCCCGGGACTACCAAACCCAAGAAGTTTGTAATAATACACAATAGAATATGTAAATCCTCAAAAATTCAATTTTTTTTTTAAATAAAATTACATAACATTTAATCACAACGAGAAACGATAATTTACAAATAAATAATATCAGAAAGCAAAATATATTCAGAAATAAGCTTTTAGTGCGATTGCTAATTATTTCAAAAGGGAAGCAGTGAACAAAATTTCGTTCAAATACTTTTTTACATAAATGCGAGGCTTAGAACGGGGCCTCCCTCGAAAGTGGGGCCCCTGAGACACCCTCGCCTCTCTTCATCGCCCTTGATCCAGTCTTGTTGGAGGTGCAAGCACTGAAAATTTTAAAGTTTCCCTAGAATCTCTTTTATGCTTCTCGATTTCTTTGACAGCGAGATCGAGGGTTGATCCCTGAACCGTAGTGTTCCCCATTTTTCATTCGCAGGGGTGTCGTTTTTGGACGCGCGAGTATAGCAGAGGACCCCCCGATTTGCATGATCTTGTTTGTCGAGTAATTTTGAAATATCCCGCGTAAACGATCCTGATTGGTACGAACGACTCAGAACGGCGAAAGGATCAGCGTAGCTTTGCTGGGTTTACGGGCAAATCCCCGTTCTAGGATGTTTTGGGAAGCCGGTTCTTACGCGATATTGCTGGCAAAACCGTTTTCGGAAACGATGCACAAGCTGCGCGTCGCCGAGACCCTCATCCGAGCCATAAATTTTAGACTTCCTTTTATCGATTCCTCGAGGGTGGCAGAAGATTCTTCGGCCCTTAGACAATCATTCTAACCTTACCAGGACGATATCCCTATGTTTGCTCGGAGCTGCTGAACGGATAGCGGAGCACTTCTATTTTCTTTTGAATTCTGCAATTTCCACGATCTCTCTGTTTAACAGAGGGCTCCCCGGGATGAAGCAAACAGTCTCGATGCAAGTATTTACAGTATCCCCGGTAAATAAGGGAACTGCAAACGGGACGATGCTCTCTTCACTTGTCCCTCAGAAACGGCGGAGGGCTTCTGGAGCGCGCGGTCGAAACGACGCTGCCCCTCGATGTCAAATTATTTCTGAGGAGTCGCAGCCGGAAAGTGAGCCGGCAGAATGTTTCCCGCTCCACCAGGCTAGGTGCTTTCCCTCGTGGAAAGCTCGGAGAGCTGGCGGGAAGCAACAGCTCGGCGTAATAGTTGGGAATGCGTGGGGAAAGTCAAACTTGAAGCCCTCGATTGCGAAATGCGTGGCAGAGAATTGGGAGAAAGACATCGGGACGACGCGAGGGAGTCTCTGTAAAATTCTTCTGAAATATAAGGAGAGGGAAGTAGGACTCGATGGAAAACTTAAGTGAATAGCAGCGGGGGCAATCGAAAATCCATGGAAAGGGAACGTAATTAAAAGAATGACTTCCGGCACTGGGAGGAAGAACTGTTGCGAAATTTCTAACGCGTTTGAAGAAGGGAGAGGGAACAGAGGTACCGCCAAGAACAAGGAACTTTCGAAATGTATCAAGGAGGGTCATAATTAAAAGCATGTCCTCGGGGAGTGGATGATTAGAATTACAAAGAAGCTACAGGTTTAAAGAACACGGGGAACGAGGGAGGGTCTACAAGGACCATGAAGATATTATGAATATAAAGTACTTAAGAGGAAGCTGCTGGATAACTCGCCAAACTCCGCCGGAAAGCTATCGCCGAGTTTCACGGAAAAGTTCCGGATCTACGGGAACGATCGCGCAAGAAATCGTCACGGAGATCTGCATGTGCCGAATACAGGCACTTGCTCCCGGGATCAAGGCTGCTTTGCAATGCATAGCGGGGAGGACAAAAGCTGGTCCAGAGGGAAGGACACGGTTTTATGGAAACAAGCTGCGAGTTCGGTGGCATCCTTCCGGTCGGAAGCGATCCCTCTCCCCGATTCCGTCCGTAATCCGTCGATTAGTCACCGCTGGCGGGGACAAAGGGCCCTCGTGCCACGGACCCGACTCCCGAACGAATTATCGTCCCGCCAACTGATCGACTCTCGCGCGGGAGTAATAAGACGCTCGGGAACACCGGTTCCAATTGAATTTAATTAGTTCGCCGAACTCTGGACAGGCTGAATTATAGGGAGATTTAACGGTGCCCTGGGATCGATGGGGAATCCCTTTGTTTCAGGGATCTCCGCGTCGCTCCCGTTCCGAACTTTGCCACGCGTATTTGCGTTCAACTTTCCCTCGGTTGCGACGCTTCGAACGGGCTGGATAAATGGGACAGCGGGCGCGGCTTGCTTGTTAGGAGATCAAAGGATGAATCTTCCTCGTAACGTATTGGGTCGACCCATAAGTGTATAAATGTTTTTCTGACGGTTCAGCTGAAAATAATGGAAATCGTCGAGTTTGTCATTTATCCGTTTTTGCTTTCAATGCGGCATATTATAATACATATCGATGGCTTAATGTACAAATATTGTATGTTCACGTCTAGTGTTTACGAAAAAAAATATGCAATGGTAAATAAGATTCGGGGACATACAGTGAACACAAATATTATTTTTGACAAATTTATGAAATAGATTTAAATGCCATTTTTATATAGCATAAGGAAACAGTCAAGAACTATTTGTTGTATATAAGAACTCAGATTTCATAAAGAGTGGATATACAATATTTCTGCACTAAGCCATCGATATACAGTTATTCTTTAAAGTGTCATTTTTATTATGGCTGGTCCCAATCACCAAATATTCCTCCACAAAGTGAGTTTAATAAATAAAATGATGCCACTGTAGCGATGTAAGACATATGAGCCTTTGTTTTTGAAAGTGGTATAAGTCCATTTATTCATTTTATTGCGTTTGAATCAATTAAAAATACGTTAATCAATTCGGGTAATGTTTTTAAAATTATACACTTGTTAAATTTCATTATGCAATAATAATCAATAAAAATGTTACAGAAAATAAACGATTTTTTAGCCACAAATGGACTTATACCACTTTCAATAATAACATATTATGAAAAATATAACCAATAGCAATTTCAAATTTATATTTTAATTGAAGTTGGTTATTGTGAAAAATATTTTTTAATGTAAAACAAATAAGATAACTAATAATAACAAACTTATTCATATTTCTGTCTTATTTCTCCTTTACACTTAGCATAGTGAAGTATTTTTTCCAAAACATGGACTTATACCACTTTAAAAAAAGAACATTCCTGCGAAATTTTACAGTACAACTTTTTTTATTAATTTATGAGGATATTGTACACCATTGACTGTGTGATTATAAATATAACAAGAGGATATCTATATCTGACTAAAACTACCACCAATAACTCATTTTTTCCACAAAATGGACTTGTACCACTTTAAAAAACAACGGCTCATATATGAGATGTATCGACAGATAACCAGTGCAAGCCATTATCAAAGATGATCGACCAAATTTCTGTTTTACGAATTCCGCTATAATTTTGAAACGCCCTCTCCAACTATCCGAAAAGCCCCTTGATCCTTGGCGATCAGATGTCCGTGTACAAGGATCCGAGATGATTTGTCGGGCACGCTCTGATTAGGAGAATCGATACCCGGACACGCAAGCCTACACCCTTGACATCACCTGAAGGACCGTGCTATTAATCCCCCGTGAAGGATTATAGATCCAATCGATGTTGACACGCGTCTCGAATCGGTGCTGGTCACAGAAAGCCCGCCACGCATGCGAGCTACGTTTCGATCTTAGCCAGCACAGAATAACAGATCCCTCTCTGACCTATTTCAAGTAGGGCTGGGACTATTCGATTAATTTAATATTCGAATATTTCACAAGTATTCGAATGCTACGAATAAACTTCGAATATTTGAGTATTCGAATGTTATTATTCGAATACTATTCGAATAGCTGAGTATTCGAATGTTATTATTCGAATACATCAGTTTTCGAATGTTATTATTCGAATACTATTCGAATACATCAGTTTTCGAATGTTATTATTCGAATACTATTCGAATACATCAGTTTTCGAATGTTATTATTCGAATACTATTCGAATACATCAGTTTTCGAATGTTATTATTCGAATACTATTCGAATACATCAGTATTCGAATAGTATGGTATGAAGTGGGTCAAAATTAGCTTATAAGATTTCACCCTGACAAATGAACCTAAAGAACTTGATTCATAATTCACACCATACAATTCGAATACAGCAGTATTCGAATACTTAAATATTCGAATAGTATTCGAATGCTTAAATATTCGAATTATATTCGCCAAATAATTGAGCAACCGAAGTATTCGAATATTCGAATACCGAAAAATTCGACAAATAGTCCCAGCCCTAATTTCAAGCATGCTTCCAGATCCCGCAGATCCAATACTCGAAATTAGACGCTCCCCACGATCGTTGAATTAATCGAGAGGTCAACTCATAACCCCAGAGATGCTCCTCCCGTCCAGTACTCTTTCATCCCCTCAATTTATCATCCCTCTCCTCTCCACACTCTATCCACGAGGATTCGTTATTTATCAGCGAGGCGGCTCTGTAAGCATCGCCGAACATCATTTGTTCCATAAAATACCCGCGAATTGCGCAGGTGAAGCGTATAAATTGCCGGCGAAGCCCCGGGGCGAGGAAAGAGTGGTTGTTTTCGATGAAATCGCGGCTTTGATGCGCCCCGTATCAATCGGAATTCAGCTGATTGACTTGACCGGGAACATTGAATCGACGCCGGGCTCGCGAGCTATCAGAACCCCCGCGGATCGATCGGGCCGCGTTCTTCGAAGCCCCAGCGATAAATCGCGTGCACCGCGCCTGGCCCCGAAAGTCTCTCTGGCGGTTGCGTAAATGTCGTATCGCGTTTCGAAGTTCATTTAACCCGGGGCTTTTACCGTGTCCGGTGGGCGTGCGTTAATCGATCTCCAGCCACGTGGAGTCCCTTTCATCGGGCGCAGCCAGCGCAATCTGGACCGGCGGATTGCGCGGTTTAACGAAAGAACGGGCCAAGAGGGTGGGCCAGCCAGGGGGTGGCAGGGGGGGACGGGATGTGTATCGGAAAAACCGCTGCCGCGTTGGCCAATATTCAGAGCGATAAGTCTTTTACCACCGCTGTCGCGGATTACGGGCTGCCTTTCGAGCGGCGTGTTTGTTTAAACCGATGGAGCCGTGCCTGATACGAGGGAACGTGTTCGCAACTACAGTTCCCTTCCGCCGGGAGCTACCACGGATAACTGGAAATAACGTAGAGAGGGAGATATTAACACTTCTTTGCGCTTTTAATTGAAAAACTGGGAACGTTCGGGATTTAGTTGGGATCTGCGCGAAGTACTGATGGTTTTATTGCGAAATAGTTTGGGGTGCATCAGTGGGTGGAATGCCGGCAACGCCGAGCACCCCTCGTTGCTTGGCTTTCACGTTTGCATTTCAATTAACCCGCTAAATCAGCGGCGTCCCTCCAGGCTCGGTTTAGTAAATCATGGTTTCTTTGCTGGGGATTCAGGCCGGACCTACAATTAGTAGGCCACTCAAGTGCAATCGAGCGAGGCCCCGTCGATATTAATTCCTGATCGATACCCTGGCACGGGCTCAATTGGCAGCCGCCGTCGTTAATCGCTCCTTCTTTAAATGGAGCAACCAGGGATCGATCGTCGTCGGCAGTATTATTGAAAGGGGAGATTCGCGAGAATTTTAAAGGAAATTGCACGCGGTCCACTGCTCGCTGCGCGCGCGTGAAAAGATTGGATTTTTCTTTTATTAAATAGTCACTGTGAAAACACTTTGGACGCGAGAATCGTGAGGTCCTTTCTTCTGCACTATCATTCTCGCGGTTAACACACCGTTGCAATTACATCCTCAATTCTTTTAGAGCGATCCGAGAAACGACCTCTACTTCCACGTTCCTGTCTCGTTATAAACGCGCGCAACCTCTTACGAGCGGTTTTTGCACAGAGTACCATGGCGACACTCGAAAAACGCGGCAATAAAGCGCGAGCTTCCTTTTTACTCGCCAGTCGAAACTCATAAACGCGGCAGGAAACTGATGATGGAAATATCGCCACACCCTGTTCGCCGATACGTTATTATATCGTCGAACAACGTTGCGAAATCGTTAAATTCGAGGCGACTGCGACTTTGAATCGAACCCCGTCGCAGTTCCATTCTGGTAACAGTAACTGACAATAGTCTCGTTAACATTTAAACGATTTCATTTATCGAGGATAGAAAATTAGAACCTTGCAGCAAGAGTCATTGGGCCCCATTTTTAACAGTTTTTGAGCTATGACGTGATTTATTGTAAATCATATAAATATTAATATTAATATTCATTTTTTTATTATAAAATATTTTCCCGCCAGAAATAGAAATAGAAACTAATCAACTCAATAACTACTACTTATCGTGCGAAAATATATATTTTTCATTTAGTCTTCTCTGGTTAATGTTACGCCGGAGCAATTTTATAAACATTTCCTTCTACTTTACTCGAAGTCTAATAAAGATGGGGCCGCACCCATCCCGCCGCAAGGTCCTGAAATTAGTTGTAAAACAACGATGCTTTAAGCAGAATGGTGTGTTGTCGCGATGAAAGTTTGAGTTTGAAACCGAAGGCGACCCAGCCACTGCCGGGGGGCTGACAACTGTTAACTGCAGCTGCACGGAGCCGCGTGTTCCGTTGAAAGTGCAGTGATTAATGCATCCGAGGTATTGCTGGAAGAGCATCGATACAGGCGACACGATGCATCGACGCAGTTTTCCCATCGGCTCGTGGGAAATTATTGCTGGACGGCGGGAGCGGCCGTGCCGTTGCCTCGTTCCGCTTCCTCGTTAGCGTGTGATTAAAATGTTTAATTGATGCGGTCCCCGTCGGGAGACATCATTACCCGCGGCAGGCAATTACACCCTTTGTCGGTGTTCCGTACCTTTGTTACTCGCCCCCAAACCCCATTATGCCGCAATTACGACGAGTTTTATCGTCCGCGATCGATGACGCCGCCGAGCGCGGTGTAATTCTTCTTCCAATGGACCTTTAACGCGGACTACCGAGGCCGGGATTGCAGCCCTTCGCGGATTCTGTGCCGCTTCGAGGCTTCGATGGTCGAAGGGAGAGGGTGGATCGCTACGGAGATGGATAGCTAGCGGAGGAAGGGAGGAAGTCTCGTTCCTTTGAAGTTCTGTTATACTATGGGGTTGAAAATATCGATAGCTCAAGTTCACCGAGAGTTGGGGGTGGGGGTGCGGAGGAAGGACATTGAAAAGCAGGAGACTTAAGCCCCTACGTAATTTTCACCTGAAATGTATTTGAAGAAGTGTAAGAGACTTGTGAAAATCAAAGGCGAGGAGTTCCGTTATCATACTACGCGGTACCTCTGAATATTTTTTAGAAGCCCTTTAATATGCAGAAGTGTGGCTTTCAAATCCCCCTGAGTCTGTGCACAGTGGGCTCTAAAGCATAGGTAGCTTCTGTATCTTTATTCCAGGTACGGGGGATTACAGCGTGCTTCCCTTGTAGATTTATAAAAACTAAGGGGGCGAGTGGAACAGAAAGGGAAGAGAAAAAATTACGGGAAAAGCTGCCCTCTCGCGTATTAAATTGCACACTTGCGAATACTACAGAAAAAACCACACTGCTTTTTAGTAAAATACAATTTATTTGCATTAAACTCGAGTATCTCCATGCATTAGTTTATCATCGGTATCAACGTCAACAGGGAATGAAATTCCTACGTGCTCTTACCTCCACCCCGAAACCACCCCAATGAATATCAAGAGTCGAAGGCGACTCGATCGAGCTCCCGCTCGCGCATTTGAATTTTATTATTCGCCGTCACCCACGGCCACGTTTGAATCGAGCGTTAGATCGCGAACGTAAAACATTCCGAGGCACGCAACGTCCCGCGATCCTGGATACCCGGAAAAATTCCGTCGGAATTTAAGTCGCGCGCGTCTCATCGATCCCGGATTATAAATTAAAAACGAGCGCGTGTAAACCACGATCCCAGTGGCTCGCTACATCGCACGTAACGGTAAGAATTTTAATTCAACGGGGGCTTTGGTGGCGACGCGACCCGCTTAAAAATTCCGCGCCACAGAAATCCAATGAATTCCGTGGGAATATGATTTGCCCAGATTCAGCGAGGAACTCGCCGACCTGCTCGTAGATCTCAATCCAACTGGAAAGTCGATGGAACCGGATGAAACTCCCCGTGCGTCCATGCGATGGCTGCTGTCGAAGGAGCCCTTGGACCACCCCCCCCCTCCCTCCAACCCTCCCGCATCCCTCAGCTTCCCGACAAATTTATTTCCATGGAATCCTGGCTACCCCCCAGCGATCTTCCTCGACTACCGCAACGATCCGTGCAGGCATTCGGCCGAGTGCCTGGCGATTCGACGCAGCGGAGGGGTACGAGCCACCCTTTATCGTCGACTTACGAGTTGCCCACTCAGGAACCCGCCCGGCCATGGACCAAGTCGGTCGGTAAATATCTGCGCGAATGGTAATTGCGTTAAATAAACACACCATGGACGGTGTACCTTGCAATCGAGCTACTTAAATGGCTGCCAGCTGACTGGGGACTGTTTGGCCAAGTCTGCCACTTTCGAAAATCGGACGAGGGAGCAGGGGGCCGGAGCGGGTCGCTCTCGAAACGAACGCGAATGTATAATTAGAGTTTCGAGTTTCGTTGAAAATGGGAGGAAAGGGTTGGAATGGCAACGCTGCATCTCTAATAATCCCAAACGTAATTACGATGGGGAGGTGGATCTGGGGAATGGGTTGCTTTCGCGTTCAAAAACAGATGCGCCCTCAACAACCTCTGCTCTTCAGCAAGAATTTTTCTGAAATGTCTCTGCTCCATCTCTCTTTACGCTCGCAGCTTGCGTCCCCTTTGACACGGTCGCGTTTTCGCCCTCTATCTTCCGGTCCAATTCCCCCCTCTGCTTCTCGCAGCGATTTTTCCACAGGTAGTCTCATATTTTGCTGTCTGTTGGAAGGATATAGAACAAATTAGAGTAAGAGCGAGAGTCGCGGAGTTTTAAAGGGGTAGGAATCGTTCGGGAGTAGTCTGGCATAAGCGTAAAATGATTTTAAAAAATAGAATATTATCCCAAGTCTCGTCACGCTACGATGATTGGCCAAAAATGGTAGGATAACTTTGGAGGTGATTTTAAAGAAATTTATGAACTTTATTAAAAATGTAACATAAGGTTTTTATGATACAACCCCTGGCAATAAATTTGGAACCAGAGAGAAATACCAGTATTGTTTATATAGGTATAAAATGCAGCGGTACAAATTGGTCTGTTTGAAGTAAAATCACCAAAAATAATTATGAATTTCGTTTATTATGTGAATTAAAAATACAGAGGATGCGAAATGTTGCTCGGAAATAAGTATAAAATGAACAGAAATTTAAAAAAAGATGGTATGGAACATCATGAATTTGCAAAGAATGTAACAATAATTTATTCAATATTTATATTACCCAGTATTTTCTGACATTTATGCAAGTATATTATTTAGTCACTTCATGGGTTTCTCTTTTTACAAAGATTTTTTCTTTTTTATACATATCACAAGAACCTTACGTTACATTTTTAATGTTCATAATTTTTTTTAAAATAGCCTCCAAAATTAACCTACCATTTTTGGCCTATCATCAAAGCTTTACCCTTTAAACAAACGCCAATATGTGAGCATGAATGGGTACGTTGCATCCACCTACAACTTCCTCCCTCACATTTTCAACGTCCCTCCCATACGCTTCGACAAAATGTCCCCTGTACCAAACAGAATCGACAGCAGCGCGTGGTGAATCGTAGCTAACGGATTGTTTCTCGTTTTTGGTTGCAGAGGCAGGAAGCAGGGCGCAGGAAACGACGTTACCAACCGCACCGGTAAGTATCGCAGAATCCTAATCGGTGCCGTTCCACCGTCGAGACGAGGGTCCCTACTAATATTTGTACCTCTGCCAAATAGGAAACTACGGTGTACAAGGAACGTGCCCCGAATGTACCGTAAATCGTTTCTTACCACGACTACCCCTGACCCTTTTTGCCCCCCCCCCCCCCAAACCGTGACAAGCCCCCGCGAAGCAGGGAATTCGCTTTGTTACGCGGACCAGTGTCCTCGCGCGACAAGAACCCCAGCAATTTCGTCGCGACGCGTAATTACGGGACGCTCGTATTCGAAACAAATCAGTGACGTTTCCTTTATGCGTTTCGAAGGAATTTTACGTTTGATTTAATAGATTTTACGCGTGGCATATTTCGAAAAAGCGGTGACGTTTCCTTTATGCGTTTCGAAGGAATTTTACGTTTGATTTGATAGATTTTACGCGTGGCATATTTCGAAAAAGGGGTGACGCGTGCTGATCCCGCGACGCGGAGTTTTACAACGGAATTGTTCGCTGCGCCGTTGGATCTAATTGCTCCAGCAGCATGTATTTTCCAGCAATTAAATTCTCCGTAATTGTCACCAGCAATTGGTTATCGATAGGCCGTGAACGAACAGACGAACTTGCCACCGTTTCCCCATTACCTCGCGCATTTTAAACAAATATTCCCCGGTTCGCGTGTAACAGACGAATATCAATTTAAGCGTTCCGTAACAAGAACGGCCCTAATAAATGCGTCGCAACGGCCGCGCGACACAATTAAATTTACAACGCGGCGGGCGAACGAATTAAACGAATCTCCAGCGGAACGAAAAGAGTCAAATGTTAATCGAACGAACGCCGGCGGACATCGGGATCGACGCGAGCTCTAACATCGTTGCCCTGTTTAACAGCACGCCGATATATCGACGGCCCGGTCGTGCAATAACGTTTTCGAACAACGGCCGACAGTTTTTATCCGGAAATGCGGCAACCCCTCAGGGACGATCCCGGATTGATGGAAAGGGGCGGGCCGCGTGAAATGAAACCGAAACAATCGTGGAAATTGGAGCAATTCGCACACAGGATCGCCAATGAGGTCGAATTAAATGATTAATCGGTTCGGTAACCTGGTAACGAGCGGCCCATTATTTATTTCAACCCGGCAACGAAGCTAAATCCAATTGGCTGTTTTTAATAACGATTTAAAATCCCGGCTATTCAAACCTCGCTCTGGCAACCCAGAATTCAGCGTTAATACACGGAGAGATAATTAAACAGAATCATAAACATCCTGCTCTCTGTTAACTCAAACAATGCCCCCCAGCGTGTGCGCCCCGGAAACTTGAGTTCCCTCTTTGACCGGAGAACACACCGGGGCAAACGCATCCACCCCCGCGCGGTCCAACCGTCCACCGCGGTAGAATCCAGCCCGTTGATGTGACATTTGAGCCTCCGTCAGTGGGACGTCTAACGATAATTGTGCTCGTAAACGAATTCATCGCGCGCCAAAGTGGCAGTGATCGATTTTTTTGCAGGCTGCCGGCTACTGGGGGGTGAGAACGACCACGGCCAGCAGCCATGGCGACCAGGTCGGTCGAGGACATGCTCCTCGGCGGCAGGGTGAACGGGAACGGGTCGAGCCGTCCGAGAGCGGGCGGCAGCAGGAGGAGGAGGTGGATTACGAGGGCGTGGAGGAGGCCGAGGACGAGTACGAGGACGAGCTGAAGGCCGTCGCCGAGTCGCACGAGGCAATGTCGAGGGACGACACTAAGAATTCGGACGTGTCGACGGCAGCTGGGGCTGGCGTGCTAGGCGAGGGGCCCACCGCCGCCAAGAACTTCGACTCGCGCGAGGTGATCACCGTCAACGAGTCCGACGAGGATGTCGCCTCCAACGAGGCGATCACCGACGAGCAGGTCGACAAGTACGACCCGGAGGTTCGTGCTTTCCGATTCTTATTGTTCGCCGCTCCACCGAGCACTGTGCAGCGAGCTTTAGTTTCTTGGGGATGTTAAGAGGGTGGGGATCTTCCGGGGAGAGTGGTCACTCCTTGGATGCCAGTGGAAATTGTGCAAACTTTCTGTTCCGTCTTCGTTTGTAATTATTATCGCTCGTAGATATAGCTAGGCACCTCGCGCTTGGTATTCCAGTAGTACAGCTCGACGATTACTCAGACATAGCGCGTGACGCTGGCAGACGTGCTTGCGAACGGTGCGGGAGGACTTCAGCTGCATCTGGTGGACAGAGTTCGCGGGCTTCTTTGTGTTTGCATAGGTGACTGGGTATTGCTATGTAATTTTGTCGCGAATCATTGAGTAACGCTCTTTGAACTCCTTCTGGAAAATTGCAGCTGTGGGAAGCATGTAGCTATCGATAGTTCGGTGTTTATCTACGTCTTGAAAATTCTGCCGGAATCCCTAGGAAAGGAATTCTGGTGGAATCTCTAGGAAAGGGCTTCTGGGCTCCTAGTGCACCCCAAACTCTAAGTATCTCCGTTAAGTAAAATCTCACACAAGCCACGCGACTATCCAGCCGAACACAATCTCTTAAGCCAAGATCTCTCAAACGATCGTTAAGGGCTTAGACCAGCTTGGCCAGGTCAAGAAATACCGCATCTTTGGGAATTTATTTTTAAGCGACGAAAAATTTTCAATAAAGATAGAGACCTCAATTTTTACCTGGCTTAGGCGTAAATAATGGTCCAGTTTCTTACACGCGAGACTGAGCTTTTTGCTTCAATGTGCAGCTAGGATAGATTTCCCTATTACTGCCTCTTTATTTATTTTGCTTAATAAAAATGTAACGTATAAAGAATATTGTACAACAATAATATTAATAATAATAAGAACAGTCCCAATTTAATAATAATATTACTGCTGTACACTATTCTTTATACGTTACATTTTTATTAAGTAAAATAAACAAAGTGGCAGTAATAGGGACACCTACCCTATTTGGTTATTTTTCAAACAAACGAAAAAAATTGGACGTCCGCTGATAGACAACACTGTTTTTAAAGAAAACTTGCAAAAAAGTAGTATATATTATTCGAAGAAAAATTTTAATCCAAAAAAGTATTTTTGTCACCCAGAAATGAATTCCCACGGATTGGGTGTTTCTTTATCTAGCCAGGTGCTCTCACTCCTTAAGTAAATGCTCTTACTGAATAGTCGAGAAATTCACACACACTTCTACTTCTCAAAAAAATCAGCAGACCCACGTTAATACCTGCACATTCGGGTCCCCTATCGAGACTTGCGTTTCGTGGAGCAGGGAATTTCCACTGATTGAATAGCAGAATCGATAATAACTGTACTGCACGCATACAGTGACCCAGTTCCTGGGCAAGCATTCAGCAGAGCCTTGACCACTGTTTCGTCGAGAGGTTTCACGGGGCAAACCCTGACCCGCGGGCGGCCCAACCCTGACCTACCCCTTGTACCATCTCTCACTTTATTCACCCACCCTATTTACGATTCACCTGGCTCCGCGCCAGGATAACGTTCACTTCACGGTAGGTCTCCCTATACAAGACTGTACGCAACGTAAATACGATTTTCTCGAAAACGAAGCACGATATCAAGAAAAGTTACTTTTTCTTTTCGACTTATCACGAGGAAATAAGTTGAGAAAAAGGAATAAAATTTTTCGAAATCGCGCTTCATTTTCGAGAAAATCGACTTTGAAATTCTTCACGTTTCATCCAGTCGCCTATAGGAAGAGCTACCCTTTAAACTTTGCGCCACCCTTTAACCCTTTAAACAAGTATGAGCAAAATTAAACGCACCCAACCAAATTCCCCGTGCCAACTTGCTACTGAAATCGAACAATATAGAATGTCCCCAATAGACCTCCAAGAATCTGTATTCCACTGCAGTAGCAATTACTTCCTCCGCATTCAGGATCGTAATCGTCGAGCTCGCCTGTGTGAGGAAATGTTGAAGTTTCGGTCCGCCGAGCGAGCAGGGAACAGCTCCATCGACTTGCCCCGTCACCGTGAAGAATGTGAAACGAAACAGAAAGGCAGGGCGGCGGGGGTGGGAAGGGGTGCCGGGTGAGTTTGATGGCGACTCGACTTAAAGGCCATTCTGCTGGAAGACAGCACCCCCGTCGTCTAATGTTTATCGGCGCAGTATATAGGTGGGCCAGTTTCGTCGGACTATCGGAAAGTACTTTGCATCGACAGAGGCCAGGGGCTGTTTCGCGATTGGAAAGCCATTTGTAACGTCTTAAGAGGGGGGCCGTACATTTTAAAGGCGCTCTATCTGTCTTTCGGTTACGTGTCCTGCGACAAGACCCTACGGTATCGAGTGGCTTTATAGACGTTTCTTTTAGCAACGAAACGAGCCACGGTTTTATTGCATTCCTTATTTAAATGCCCCTTCGCTGGCTCCACGGTCTCGTGCAAACTTCCTGTCGCGCGGGCGGATGAAGATTTCCAAGCGGAGGGGCTGAATCGTTGAAACTGTCGGAAGAAAATTACCGTGGCAAGATCGAGGGAGGGACGTCTTCGCAGGTATGGCTCATAATCTGCTCGCGCGTTAACGGTGAGTCCCCTCTAATCGAGTCACCCAATTATCTTGTTAGATAGTTTGCGAACCTTGTTTTTCATTGGGGGCAACGGGGGAATATTGAGTTGTCGGCGGAACGAGTCCCTTCTGCAAACTTCTGGCTCGGGTCACGGGCGAATCGCAGTTTACATCCCCCTTCCCCAGCAACCCTTTACTCCTTTCTTCCCCGCTGTTTACGTTCAACATTTTTTGCGTCTCTCGGTTCCTCGTTGTTTGCCCGCGGGGGTTTGTCGACGATAAAACTGAATAAACCCGACCACGGTCTCGCCACTAATTCGCGTATTGTACGGCTTGGAAAGGGTAGGTACGTTTTTTAGACGAAAGCTGGTCTTGATGAGTAGTCACGAGTTAATGGAGGCGACAGTTCCAATCGGAATGGATGGGGGAGGATTTTCGGATCTTTCTGTTGGTTTCTCTGCAGCTCTGGTTAAGTAAAAGGGGTTATAAGAAATTATTATCGGTATTATTTCGACTTCAATTTTCAGCACAGTATTGAGAATGGTTTTATAAATAATAGGAACTTATTGGAGTTGATAGGTTTTAATTACGTTCCAAAGCCACTGTAGCGTCTCAGTCACACCATGGGATCCGCGATTGTTAGCCTAAGATTAATTAGACTGTTAGTCTAATTAGACCAGAGGTCTAATCTTTCTGACTCTTTCTTGCAAGTGCTAGGTCCCAGTCTCGTTTATATATCACGACAACACCTCTGTGAAAACCCCTTTCCTTTAAACTTAATAAAAAAAATTAAAACCGACTTCAGAAAAATAAAAATGCACTAAAAAGTAAAAAATAATTTTTTCCCGTATTTAATCTACGACTCTCATATTTTTTACATCGGCGCCTCATCGATTACACTATGTAAATATGATGTCGACTTAAAAAAAAATATGAGAGTCGTAGATTCAATAAGGGAAAAAATTATTTTTTACTTTCAGTGCATTTTTATTTTTCTGAAGTCAGTCTTAACTTTTTTAAATTTTTTATTTTTAACTTTTTAATTTTATATATATTGACACAACATGTTGAGGAGATTAACCAGGAGAATTAGCCAGAACTGGCAAAATATTGGTCCAATAGTAATGCGGTGTAGGATGGGACCACCGGGGCATCGCCCTCTTTCGAATAAAAAAAAAACAAAAACAAAATACATACGGGTCGAATCTATAACCTCTCCCTTTTTGAAGTCGGTTAAAAATCGCAGGTGGCCGAGCTGCTGAAGTACAAGAAGAAACGGAAATCGAGTTCACTGGAAGGCAGCAGGGCAAAGACGAAGCGCGTGCCTACCGTGAAGAAGGAGCTGAGCACGCAGAGAGAGATCCTGATAGGGAGCAACGAGACGCAGGTGCCTAAGAGCCTGGTGCTACCCGAGGACACCCCGAATCGTCTGAACGAGGAACCGGAGGCTCTTCAAAGGAGGAACGTCGAAACGAACGAGGTGAGCCTTCAGCTCTAACAACAGCGCAGCATCGATCCTTATCATCAGTCGAAAGGCATCGCGAGACTCTCATTTCCGCCTGGCTGGGGCGATGAATCGATTTTCCGCGACATTCTGTCGATACGTCGAGCGAGGAACACCCGCCCGAACAACGATGGTCGAGATAATCGCGAGGGAAGTCTTATTTCATCGTCCAAGTTTCACAGAAATGAGAAAGCTTACGATCTTGCTAGAGCTCTTGAAGATAGCGATTCTGCCGAAGTAACCAGGCGACGATTCTGTTCGCAGTCAATCAAATCGGAGGATCCAGGGTTCTCCGAGCGATCTTCGGGCGAGGCAGAAGTCCCGGCGGACAATCGATACTCGGGATCCGACTCGAAGAGCCCGAAGAAGCTGGACAAGAGGCAAGAGACAGACCTGGCGCGTTTGAAGTCGCTGCTGGCTGAATACGCGCCCGAAGAGGAGCAAAGGCAGAAAGTTCCCGATTCCGGGGTGAGTTTGAAGGCTGACTTATAGTCTTCCTTCTCGATAATTAATCGTTGCTGGCCGCGCATCTCCGGCTCTCGTTATTACTTCGTTATTAGTTCGCTATTACCGTTGCACCGGAATATTCGCGGGAGCGTGTACCGATTTACCCGCGAGGCGAAAAGTTACCAGCTGCAAAACAGAGGGGCAGGATCAAAAGATTCGTCGAACCGAGACGGAACTTTTGTCGCGCAAAGCGAGAACAATGAAGGGGAAATATTCATCGTGGCCCGTGTTCCGCTCGAGCGATCTCAAAGGGCTGCGAATCCGCAATCGATAGACCAGCCTGCAGGCCCTTGGCCATCGCGTTCCCCTGGGCCAATAGCCTGGCCGAGCACCCTACCCAGAAGTTGGATCGTCTTTCGAGCCACCTGCGGCAGGACTTTGATCCTCGGGGACGATCGGGCCAATCGACAACCACCCCCCCCCCCCCCGGGAAGTGTCTTCATAACGAAACTGCTGCTGGCTTCCCCCTTCGAGTAAAGATTGAATTCTGGATACCCCGTTTGTCTCGCGTCCCTCGGAAATTATTCCGAGATTCCCTGCCCTTTACATATGCAGATTCTAAAGGGAAGTTAAATTCACCCCCGTAAGCGTTGCCAATAATACCACCGCTCTGTTTCCAGCTCTAACAAGGAGAGTATTTTAGGTGTCCGCCTCCGATCATTTTGATTTTTGGATATGTTATAGAGGACCGAAAAATAAGAAATACGTGTTTTTTTATTTTTCCCCGTTTTCATATTTGGGGGGTGAAAACTGCGTTCAAAGTTAGGGTTGAAAAATCATTTTTGTGGAATATCTCGAGAACTATTAGAGATAGGGGAATAGTGTCAATGGACGAATTTTGTGTCTTTGAATGCGAATTATGAAACGCAGGAAATATTCAAAGACACAAAATAAGTCCATTGACACCATTCCCCTATCTCTAATAGTTCTCGAGATATTCCACAAAAATGATTTTTCAACCCTAACTTTGAACGCAGTTTTCACCCCCCAAATATGAAAACGGGGAAAAATAAAAAAACACGTATTTCTTATTTTTCGGTCCTCTATAACATATCCAAAAATCAAAATGATCGGAGGCGGACACCTAAAATACTCCCCTTGGAAGCGGAGCTGGGGAATTGTTTCCCAGACTGCTCGCACAAAAATTCAAACACTGCTGTGCTCTGGGAGGAGCGACACGAGGGCACGAGAGGAATCGTGTCAGGTACAAACGAGAAAGTTGTCGGGGAATGATCGAGGGAGTGAAATCGTGGCACGATGATAAATGCCGGGCTGCGCTTTCGGCCCGGTTAACCACCGGCAACTTTTCCTTTATCGCGCAGAGACAATGTCGCGCTTCCTTTTCTTCGACGCCGGGCGCCACGTCGCAGCGATTTGTCCCTGTCCCACGCACAAAACACGACGGATCCGCTTGCACCCTCGAAGATCCCGCGGAATCACGGTTCCTCCCGCGCCGCATAATTCTGCGAAAGAAACGCGAGGCATGCGAATAATTGGTATTTTAACAATTACGCGAGCCGGGAGAATAGTCTGAAGAAGCTTGAACAATTTATTCCTCATCGTTGGGAGCAGAAATTAAGATACCCGCTCCCCTTCCTTCGCCTTCCCGCCTTTCCCGCAACGATATTCACCTAAAATTCCCGTATTTCCTGCGTCTGAGAGCTCCCCCTCGGCTCTCCGCCGCGCGAATAAATTCCACGGCGTTCTTTGAGGAAGATCACTCCCGCCTCGGTTTCATTATCGTCATTACCGCGTCACAAAGGGTGCGTTCTCCCGGCTAATTCGATATTCTTAACGCGGCTGGCTGCAGCCTTCCACTTATCCGCAATTGCCGCGACAATTGGATCCGCGGGCGACTAGCGTTTTTGTCGCGGCTCCCGTTTCTGTCTCGGTGAAGCTTAAACGGGGGCTCGTAAGGAATTCCCTGCGCGCGTTCCGCGGGGATGCCGGCCCGCTGATTGCGACAGCAAGCTGCAAATGGAATTCGCCGCGGAAAAGTTTACGCGGGGATGTCTGCGGCAGACGGAGCGTAGACACGCGGGGAGGCAGTGTGTCTTCTCGAGAATGGAAATCGAATTGAGTAGTTTCCGGGGCACGGGGGTGGTTGCCCCTGCAGCTTCTGGGGGGTGAAAAGGGCCGGCTGGAGAGTTGATGTCGGGGATGACGAAGGAGATCGGGGGACAGTGGTGGACTGAACTCTTGGGGTGGTTTACGATCAAAAGACTTCACTGATTGTGGGTGAAGATATAGAGCAGTGAGAGGTGGTTGTGGTTTAAGAGGGAATCCTATTTTATGGGCTAAAAACATAGCAGACTTCGGATTTTTTTTTTAAGAAACTAGCAATTCTATTCGTCTGAAATTAGGGACAGGTTTTTATGCATCTTTGAGGAAGTTGCAGTTCTTTTTATATTAATTTTTAATGATAAATATAGGACTTCTGCATGGTCGACCGTCACCCCTCGCAAAATTCGTAGTCCTCTGTTGTGCGCGATATTTATCTTCCAGGCAATCTGAAACAGAAAACTATAGGCTTCTCTTCAGTTTGGTGAACCAGAGTACCGTTAAGTTATATCTACGCTTCTTTTGTTACGTAAAAAATAGCCGCAAAATCGGCTAGCATAGATTAAAGGTTCAGACCTGTCAGTCTGAAAACTCACCACTCTCTTCGATAATTTGATTCTTTTATTCTGGTTGATCCTGATGAGATCTACAAACGCTCCTCGAGTTATATGAGGAGACATTCTCTCCCCAACAGTTAAGTTGCATGACGATCGCTCGCGCCTTGATGGAGTAACTCTGACAAGCAACTGTGACCAGCACCTGTGAAAGGGAATTTTCCTCTCGCGGACCAAGTGCATCAGGCTGTCGAGGATCCTCCATCGTTTTCGTGGGAATAAAAGGCGAAATCGGCGTCCCCCGAGGGAAGACAAAGCGCGAGGAAGGTGACGAGGGGTGTTGTCGCGAGCTCGCAGCCGGCTTAAAAGCCCGCTCTTCCCGCGACGGCAGATTGGACGCGTTCTTCCGTCCTCGCCAAGATGTCCCACGCTCTCTGGGTCCATTATCGTGCCAGCTACCGGCGCACGGCTCTCGTCGCGGGTGTTGCTGGCACAAAGGGGAGCATTCTCACGGCTAATTCGATATCCCCCTAGCGAGCCGCCTCGCATGCAGTCGCAGCCGCTCCCAATTGCCCTGGCTATTGAATCAGCTCGAAAGAGAGCGAGCGAAGAATGGAGCGTTTGTTCATTAGGCGGGCGAAGAGAAAGGACGATCGAAAGGCAGAGAGACAGAGAGAGAGAGAGAGAGCAGAAAGGGTTCCAGAATCGCAGAGAGCGTAGGGTGGAAGGGTATAGAGTGATCTTTATTAGACGAGAAGCTGGGAGGAAGAAGAAAAGAGTTACGTACGACTTTATTGGAATCACGGAAAGGGAGGAAAGGGATGTTCGATCTTTATTGAAATAACGGCTCGACGAAGACCAACGTCAGAGGACAGTACCGAGAAAAAAGGCAGCCCCGTAAATTTTCACATTTCAGGAAAACGAAAGGGGCAGTGGTACAGCGTGGAAGATCCGGCAGATAGGAGCTACATTAATTTCCATTAAAGGGAGGATCAGCTGTAAAGACGCAACGAGAGAATGTAAGAAGGCAGCGAGTTTCTCGAACCGTTCCACTGGCCAAGAAAAGTGCATCCCTCGGAAGATGCAGGGGCGAGAAAAAGCGGGAATCGGGGACACGAAACGAAGCTGTTAATCTTAATTCCCTTGATTTACGGTCGCCAGCTGGAGAGGTTCGACGCGAAATAGCGAGCGGGGGTGTTTCGAGCGGAAATTACGAAGGACGAAATCCGGAAGGGACGCTTGTGACGTCGGCTGTCTCACACGTTGAACGACCCTTCGGCGATCGATCCGAACCTATCGACCACCTCTCGCTGAAGAATTCCACTGCTGTGATTGCAGAGGACGCCGGACGGGAAGACGAGTCGTTACTTAAGGCGTCGATAATAAAGTCCATTCAATCGTTCGACGAGGAACTCGTTCGTGAATAATGGCGCAGAATCGCTTGTCGATCTGCATTGAAGCGGGGGAAGCGAGCTGCGCGACGTGGATCGGGATGCAGAGGAAACGCTGCTCCGAGTCCTCCTTGGTCGTTAATGATCGTCGAGCCGGCGGTGGGGGATTTTCTGGCTGCGAGGTGTATTTTGCAAAACACGTTGGAGCGGAAAAGCGTGGAGGGAGCCGGGAGCGGCGACGCGGAACCTGGTGAAAAATCTCGCTCGAGTTGCCGTTCTCGAAACGGCGACGGGCGAGCACGTTCATTAGGGAGCTCCGTTCGCGTTCTTCAGCCTACGGCGAGTTCTTAATCTCGCTGGCTCGTTGATCACTCGATAATCTTCTGTTCAAAATTCAGTAGGTTTGGCCAAAATCGCGCAGGTGCCTCGTTGTTCTCATGGGTACGAGATCAGGAAGCGGTGGATCCTTCGCCTCGGTTGCTTTGTTAATAAAATACTTAAGGGTACAAGGCAGTCGTTTTTGTCGAAACTTAAGGTTTCCCTTTTCGATTAATTACAGAGAAATAAATTGAAGTTGTGACTTGTTCTTTGACGCAAAGTTTAACAATATCATAAGCTTTAAGAAACATGTTTGTTTAGTAAAAAATGGGTATTATATGTGAAGCTACAGATGGGTCTTTAAAGAGGCTTTTTAAAAATGTTTCTTTTGGATTAATCGATGTAATTTCTGATGTAACATAGTTATCATCTGTCCCTCTTTCTTCTCGCAAGTGTCGTTAACCACAAACTTCGCTCTCTTGTCTGCATACTTTCACGAGGAATAATCAATTATCGGTGCTCTGTTGGTCAGACCGAGAAGTATGCTCAGGGGGAGTACGTGCAGAAACTGATGGAGATTCTCATGGAGTATGTGAGCCGATTTGAGCGCCAGCAGAAGCTGATCCGTAAGTAACGTCATTGATATCTTGAGGGGGGTTGAAACTGGGAGGAGTGACGAAGGGTCTGAGGGGGTGGAGAAACTCTCGAAGCAGAGTTACCGGCGCAGGTATAGGTAATGCTGAATTTCGGAGGGCGTTTTTAAATATCCTCCTCAATGAACCTGGTTTAGGAATCGTTAACGAGACTCCGCGCGTGGTCTCAAGAATGGGGGACCTGTTGCCAGCGTAATAGAATTTCTTCGTTAATTTTCATTTACCCCGCGTTGCATTAACGCACTCTGCATACGGGAGCAACTCGGTGGGAGAGTAGAAAGTTCGTTTTGGCTTTCATAGTGCCAATTTTTAATATTTATTTAGTTACAATAAACTCAATTATCATACTTAAAATTAACATTATATATTAATCTAAAAACCGATGTGCAACCATGCGCAAACTGGTTGAATACACTTCCCTTTTAATTAATTCTTCCTCGCCAACCAACTATTATTTTGTAAAAAGAGTAACGCTTCTTAGGAACCTATAGTTTAGAGGGAAAACTCTAGGAAACTCTAGTAACTAGTGACACTAGTAAATATTAGACGCTACACCTTTGATCTCAGTGTAAATTCACCTTTAGCAGGCCATCGCGACCAAGCACCTCCCCTCTGCCCGTACAGAAGAGAATTGGACCGAAACTTACCGCGCACTAAAAATCGGAATCGGTAATCGAAGTTCCGGTAATGTCTTCGGTAGCCTGCGGGCTCGATTCTCTCGCGGAGCAACAAGTGCGTTAATACCCTCGGATGAATTGCAAATTACGCGAAAGGAATGGCGTTAATCTGGCGCTACGAGGCGCGGAACGTTCGAAGGGCGGGCATTCCATCGTGGAGGAGCTATTCGCCGGTAAATAAATTCCAGGTGGAGTGTTTGCAGCGCGCCAAGGTCCGTACGGGCCATTAAAAGGAAAAGGCTGCCGCGACGGAGGCACTGGAATCGCGTTCGAGTCGACTGGGGGATCCAATAAAGTCCCCACAATCGAGCGATTAGCTGGATAGTGTCTGCGTTATTGCACGGTGTAATTGCCTCCTGACAATTGGTCCGTCCGCGTTACGTGGGGAATCAATGTAACTCGCTTCGCGCGCTACCCTTCTCCCCTCTTTTCTTCCTCGTTCGATTGTTTCCAGCCCCGCGAACAATAGAGCTACCCCCTTTCACACCCGCCTGTGTGTGCTCGATAATCCACCCCGGAGCGAAGCAAATTAGCCCGGAAACAAAGGGAACGAGAGCGCGTGACACCGAACACCTACTCGAGCATTGGAAAATGATGGTCATAGAGAAAAGGAAAACCCCTGAAGGGGATTGAAATTGCGCGTGGTTGGAAATTAAATGTGGGTGCCTCCGATTCTTTCGGGCTGGCTGCGTGCCGCAGCGTCCCGTAATTTGGTAATTAACGCGCATAGCCCGCGGTGGGTAATCCGTACACGGTGGACAGTGAATAATCTGGGAACAAGTTAGTCCGCTGCGTCGCAGCTCCGGGGAACAGCGCGTAAAGCGCTTTGCCCGCGAAACCGTCTTAATCTCCATTACGGGAACAATGCCCGCTTTAATCAGGGCTATTTGCTACCGCTGACGAACGAGTGTTTCGCGAGTTGTCGCGATACAGGGGGCGGCTAATTTTTTATGGAAAGCAAATTCGAGGCGCGAGGGCTGGGGTGGAGCTGGCCGAATCTGTAGATCTCGCGAGCAAAACAGTGAATGGGCTGAGGAACTATGGGGAAACTGATGGAGTGACGATTTCTTGCCATTCCAGCTGTTCGGTCTTCTTTGGCGGATCTGTGGAACCTCGGAAGGGCCAGACATTTTGCGCCTGCAGTGATATTAAGTCGGTGCATAAGTAATTTCGATTTTCATCATTAATTCGTCTTGTTGCAGCTTTGACATTTCGTGTGAGCGTCGAATTACTGGTGAATAATCAAACTCCTAAGGTGACTGTACAGGGTTTTAGTCCAATAATAGGTTCCCTGATCGATTCCTTGTATTTTCGGAGACTGCCAGGATCATTGCTTATCACTAATGTCAAAATCGTCGCTTTTGAATCTTTTAACCCTCCGTGGTTACACGAGATGCATCGCACTTCAGGATTTTCCGATATTTGTGTAAATTTTTAGACCTTGGTAAGGAAATTTAAAAGTTTGGGGAATTTTAACAAAAAAAAATCGTATTTATCCACAACTATATTTTCAAATACTAATTTCAACATATCAAAATTTACATTTTTAGGGAAAAGCTATTAGAGGATGGTTGTATGAATATTACGAATGTACAATTATCCCTCAAAAGTTAAAAGATTCAAAAATACGAAAATGGTAACACAGAAATGACGCTGGTATTCAGTGAACCCCGTGTGACCAATTTGTGATTATAAGAAGGTGTGATGGAGGATTAAACTAATTTTAACATACCCTTTCAGATAAATATCCTTCGTCACAAGTCTCAGAAATAGTTATAATTGCTTCTGCAGCCGATTTTCCTTGGTGGAATAAGAAAAGAATACAATATCCTGCATTTTCAGACAAATTAGATGTTTCTTTCAGTAACCAAGGAAAAGTAACTCCATCATTTTCATTGACTGTCCATAATCATTATCGAAATAATATAGTATGAAACAAACAAAAATTCTACCTGCTTACATGTAGAGCCTTTAAAGCAACCAAAGTTACTTATGCCGTGACTTAATAAAGTTTCTGTCCGTTGTCAGTATACGTGCAGAACAAGTTGGCTGAGCTGAAGACTGGCACCGTCCAGGAGCCCACTAAAACAGGCTACCAGTCCACGTCCACGCCGTTCCCAGGCACGTCGGGACCACCGAACGACTCGAGGAAGTTGAGGAAGAAGTTGAAGAAGAAGAAAAAGAAGCCGAGGCACCGGTACCCCACTACCACGCTTACTCCAGACCCGCTGCCTTTCTTCGTCTCGGAGGGGAAGCCCGGGCTCATGCAAAACCTCGACGACTTCGAGAATCAGAGGCTGGTTCGGTTTGGAAACGTGGCGGCTCGTCAGCCTGTACCCGCGCAGGGGCATCGGGAGTTCACGAGTGTGTACGATAGGCCTGCAGGTACGAACGACGTGAGGTTAAGCTCGAAGTGATAGTCCCTCGAGGGCTGTGGCTTCAGAACGGCTAACATTTCGTAAAGTATGGTGACCATTTTTTCTTGGGGTTTCCTGGGACATGATAGTCATTTTATTTTAAAGACTATTTCTACAGCTACTGTTGTCTAAGTAGGAAAATTTTAATAGCAAACTCGTGGCTTCGGTCTCATATTGATTATTTTGTAAGTTTATAGAAGAAATGCAGAATCGGAGACTATTACCAAAAATCGTGGAGAAATGATTACCTTAAATTCAGTATTAAGGACAAATGATTACCTTAAATTCAGAATTGGGGACAAATGATTACCTTAAATTCAAAATCGCACCACAAAAATTGTGTTCCGGGAACGAATGGTCACCTTACCGCAGAATGAAGTTCTTCGGATAAGTCCCAGTACCAATATCACTCCCAGTGAAGCACCCTTTACCGATTTTTCAGATCCAGAACGCATACCAGAGTACGACGTAGCGGAGACCTACCGCAATCAGCTGTCCCCGATGTCCAGGGAGTTCCTGCGCCGGCAAGAGGACGATTACCAGGGGGACTTCGGGATGCAGGGGGAGGGTTTCGTGCACGGCCAGGGTTACGAGCCAGGCCGCGACTTCTCGCTGAGCAAGAGCTGGCCAGACATCTCCTACAAGTACAGCCCTCCTTGGAAATCAGAGGAGCGCCCTTTGGTGCCCATTCCCTCGGAGAAATGGCCGTGGAGGCGGCCGCAGAACGACGTCAAGTACTGGCAGCAGCGTGGCAAGCTGCTGCCAGTGGAGAAGAGCTACTGGTCGCCGATGAGCAAGGAGGAGGACGCAGGTGAGGAAGCAGAGAAGCTCTGGCAGCAGCAGCGCGCGCAGCACTCGTGGGACAGGCCCAGATCGTCCTGGCCCCTGGAGAAGCCAGCTCTAAAGCTGCCAGCTTCATGGCAGCAGCCCGAGAGGCCCGTGAAGCTCTACGACAGCGAGCAAGCGAACCGCTCCAACGTCTGGGAGAAGAGCCGCTTCGAGCTGAACAGGCCCACGAAGCAGGAAGCAAAGGAGAAGATCATTTTGCCCCAGATCACGATGAAGACTTGGAACAGCCTGACCTCGGACCCAGCCACCTGGCCGCACAAGCTTCCAGGCGCGAAGCCCTGGCCCAAGGACGAGAACGGGAAGTCGTACAACCCCAATGCCGACCTGGTGAAGAAGCTCGGCTTGGACAAGCAGAGCAACGCCGCCGCTAAGCAGGAAGCCGAGAAGTCAAGCGCGGAGAGGAAGTCAAAGGACGACAAGCAGAGCAGGTTGTTCGCGGGCAAGGAATCTTCGAAGGAGGAGGAGTTCCCTCAGGCAGCCTCCGAGTACAAGCCTGACGGAGACAGGAGCGACTCGAGCGACTACAAGGGGAAGAACAGCGAGTCGATGAAGCCCTGGGCGATGCTGGCGGTGTCGAAGGCGGCGAAGGAGTGGGCCAAGCCAGAGAACACGCAAGGGGACGACGGCACTGCTTGGAGGAGGAAGTACGAGGGCAAAAGCTCCTGGTCCAACGACACAGCCCTGCCAGAGATCCAATCCGTCGGAGCCTGGGTGATGTCCTCCGACCAGTCCACCTGGAAACCCTACCAGATCAAGCCAATGGAGCCCTCGGACGACAGTGGTTCTCGGAGGTGGCCTAGGCCGATCAGCAAGCCCAGCACTGACACCAAGTGGCCCAGCAAAGGCTTCTGGGCGGAGAAAGTGAACGACGCGTTGATGAACCACACCAACGCTGGCTCCTGGCCCGAGAAGCCGAACGCCGCGGAGTTCTGGCCTGGCAAAGCCAGCAAGCCGGGCTCCTGGTTCGCGAAGGTTAAACAGACCGACGGCTGGACAGGGAAGTCGGGCAACCCTGACCCGTGGAAGGCGAAGGAGGGCGAGTGGATGTCGAACTCTGAGAACTCCTGGCCGGCGAAGGGTGGCTCCAGGTCGACCAAGGGCAACGAACCCTGGGCGTCGAAGAGCAACGACGAGGCTTCTAAGCTGAACGCTGAATGGCCAGCGAAGGCGAAGGAGGAGGACTCGTGGAAGCCTGCCGGAGACGGCTGGCCGAGGAAGTCGAGCGATCAGGCCTGGAGCTCGAAGAGCAACGAGCTGTCCCCGTGGCAGCAGAAGATGAACGAGGAGTGGAGCTACGGGAAGGCCAGCTCGACGGGCACCTGGCCGTCCAAGTGGAAGCAGTTCGCCTACCATCGAGTCACCGCGCTGCCCATCTCCAAGCCAGGCACCACGGCCGACGCCGGCTCCTCCAAGTCGAAGAACGCGTTCGTGGCCGTTTCGGCGGTGTCCTCGCCTAAGTACACGGGGAACGACTGGAGGAAGAACGAAGAGGAGGCTAGGAACGAGAGCGGCAGGTCGGACGACCAGGAACGCTCGACCGGGCAGCTGCAGGTCGGCCTCGAGCGGCCGATCTACGCGTGGAAGAAGGATCCGGATCCAAGGACGCCAAGCGTCAAGGGAAACGCCAGCGATCCGCTGGAGAACGAGCTCGAGGCACTCAGGCAAATTGACTTCTGGTTCTACAAAGAGAACGAGACAGAGGTGAGAGCCGTATTGCCTTTTATTAAATTCCACCCATCTGTGGGCTTGCGCGTCGATATTTCATCGAGTCGATCGCGGAGTAAGATCCGAACCATGGCCGACTAATTTCGGGATGAAATTTCGTGACGCTTTATACCGGTGGCTGGGATGTAGGCGGATTTTTAGGCGATTGGATGAAGCTGGTGGAGTGTCGAGGCGTCTTTGGAACGTTCAATTTTGATATTGGAAAGAGAGAGGTCCTTGGTGGAAAGGGGGATCCTCGTAGAAAAAGGGGACGGTTTTAAAGTTTCATGAAAACCCAGGTTTGACAACGTTAATTTCAGAGCCTTTTAGTTCGCAAGGTAGTCGCGAAAGATTAATGAAGCGGAATAGTAAATTTATCGAAAATCTTCCCCGTGGCAGAGTTAAAACGCGATTGAAATATTCAGAATTCGAGCACGTTTTAAACGGCGACCGAATTTCCATAATTGGATATCCGACATAACGGAGTTTTAATCTTTCACGCGTGGAATCCTATTACGGGGTGTTAATGCCCTGGCTACTTCGTTATCCGTGTATAACTGTCAATACTATTAACGGATGTATATGACAGAGTGAAGTGGAGGAAATATTAGAAAAGTAACACGCGCGATTGTGTTACTTTCGGTAAACTTCTTTCACTGAATCTCATCAAATTCAGTTCACCGTCGACTAATTTAATACCTTCTCTAACCCAGTTCATTCTTCTGAAAGCTGCTAAAATTCGTAAGAATATCTCTGGCGAGTCGGCTAGCAAATAAGTTGGGGGGTAAAAATGAATGCGAGTGTCAAGCAAATGTAATTAAAACGCTGCGGGCGAAGCATAAAAAGCACCGAAACACCTCCACGACCGTGAAAGTTTGAACTGTTTCCATGAAACAGTACTGAAAATATTTATTGCATCACCCAAGTTGGTTCAGGTATTAACAGTTCCCACTGCTGTCTCGCCTTTACTCTAATTTTACTGTCTCTATATGTAATTCTAGCTTTACTACTCGGTTTCGCCAAAAATTTAGATTCTGATTTTTTTTTTAAAATTTCCTACTTATTTATTTATTTACTTTTTGTGAAAATAGTCACGTTCATCTGGGTTAGCTAGGCATAATGAGCTATGACACATTTTGTGACCCCAGAGTTTACCGCCTGAAAGTTTTTAGACGGCAGACGAACACACAAACACTTTCCGCTTTATATATTAAGATATCTTCCATTTAAGGAGTAATAAAGTCGTAATAATAATAATAATTAGAGCGTATACACTTCCACCTCACTTAACATTATTATTCGGAAAGTAGAATACTTTTGCGCGATGGTTAAGTTTGAAATAAGTTGGATAGCAAGTACTTTATCAATCGCGTAGTTAGGACGCGGATTCGGGGGCGACGCAATAAATATTTCTAGAGCTGTAAATAAAGTTTCGCGACGTATCCGTGGCGAGGGATAAAAAAGGGGAGCCACGGAGTCGCGAGGTTCGAGTGGCTCGTATTAGGATCGGAAAGTTGACGCGATTGAATGGACCCGGGGGCTGCAGCGATGCTACGAATCGAGTCGATTGCGCGTTTCTTCTGACGTGGCCGGTCGAGTTACGCCCGCACCCCCAAACTTACCGCCGGCAAACTTTCCCGGGGGATTGGATCCGCGCGCATAAAAGTTTCCCGGGGACTAGCCGCGCGGAACGCGCGAGTAAATCACGGCGAATTGTACTTTGCGCGGCGCGGGACGCGGAACCGAGTTTCCTAAGCGCTAATTCCGGCAGCTCCGCCGCCCCGCGACCAACTCTTCGAGCTTCGGGGTCGGTAGATTGCGAGCTTTCGTCAAACACGCATCCTCCTTAACTTCCCACGACAGCCTTCGAAAATTCTTGGATTCCGTCCGGGGAATTCAGTTTCCCAGCTACCTCGAACGTAAAGAAGACTGTGCTTGAGCGAGAGATGTCGTTTCGACCCCTGGCGCTCTGAGAATTCTTCGAGGATCGAACAGTCTTGTCGTATTCCAGGATAGTTATGATAAAAGAGTGTAAGGGGTTGAAGGAGCCGAGTAGAAAGGGGGTTTGGATCGATAGAGTTGAAGGAGTTCACGTTACCGGGGCTCTTATTATTTTTATTTGCACCGAGGGTTGCTCGATACCCTGGAAAGTATTGTTTACCGTTTCCCTGGAGAAACTTGGGGATGCTACCCTTGGACAAACACGAGCGTTTCCCTGGATCGTTTGTCTCTGTGTGCCTTCGCCCTAAATTGATTCATCGTGCCTCGTTTGTCTTTATCATCGCGACCTTTATCCTTACGCTTTCATGGGGCTCTTATAATCTTCCGAAACTGCACGGTCTAGGTATTCCTGCTTTTCACCAACCTCTGCAAGCTTATTCCCACCGCTCGAGGATTAAAAGTGCGATATAGAATCGTCTTGAAAACTTCCTTCAAATCGAGAGCTTTCAAAATAAATTCTTCGTCTAATCGAATTAAGCACGGTCCCGACTCTCTTTGTCAGCTTCATCAGTCTCCCAGGTCCTCCGAAAACTGTACGACAGCGTTTAAGAACCGTAAGAGGCGAAACAACCAGTGCACGGCCCGAAAGACACTCGAATTGGAAGTAATCCTGGGCATCGCGGTGCTTTCACGTGCCGCAATTTCCTGGATCCGTTGACAGGGACGTGCCTGGACTTAGCCAGGTCGCTGGCAGGCCGGAAGTGACCGATGGTTTCCTTCCTGCGCGGTCTTTACGTGATCCCTCGGCTGATTGCTAAAGTTCACCGTGGCCGTGGCGAACGTAAAGCTCCGCCGGTCCTTTCCCGTCGCGTCCCCGGGGTCGAGGAATTTTCGGGGGTCAAGCGAGCAGATCATGGCGTGCTTCTACACTGACGGGGACGCGATCCTTTACCAGTTTTGCCCGGCGAAATTCATCCATCCTGTAGGAAATCCCTTCGGGGAACTTTATTTCCCGACTTCTTCTTGGATTAATTACTCTGGGAGAAGTGGACGCTGCAACTTTCGATACAGAGTCCACTGGAACTGGGAGTGGGATGGATAACTGGGCTCGGTAACTATCGCTGTTGCCGTTGCGAAGTGGACTTGCAAGGGTCAGGAATACTCTGAAACATCGTGGAAGTCAATGTTTTATGAGAGCTGGTCTTGGAGATTGATCTCTATAGCCTGGTTCACATTAGTCAAGTTGTATTTTTCAAGGCAATTAAAGTTGAAACAGAATAATCTCAACTTCACTTTAAAGCTTGCAAGAAACCTGATAGGACTATTTCAAAGTCGAATAAATTTTATGTTACTCGAATTCAAGCGACTTGAAGACAAGTAACTTTGACTAATGTGAACGAGGCCTAAGCACCCCAATTTATTCATAAATTGGAGCCGAAAAAAACAAACCTCGGACAACGGGACTCGAACCCAAGACCGCTGGGGTCCTCCGCGTACTGGTCAGCCGCCTTACCAATTTCCCCAAAGTCGACTCCCCGATATTACTGTCTTCCGAACTCTACATATACCCAAACTAACGGGGCGCCACTATTGCTGCATTACGCCTGCATTATCGACATTACTCACGCTTCGCATCCGCTCGTTTGTTCACAGAAGAGATCGACGACTACGAACGCCAGCGCAGAGACGACGTCCGCGGCGCCAACGCGCTCCGCGTCAACGACGCCGGCGCAGCGTCGGTCAGGCAACGCGGCGGGCAGCAACGGGCCTCTGGAGACGAATCGGCGGACGATCTCGATGAAATAGGCCGAAAGTTTAGCGTAGATCCTTGATCTTACCCGATGTGTACCGGTCTGCTGCGTCGACAATAGGCTACGCGAGGTCTCCGAGCAATTTCCAACGACTATCTGGCCCCGCGCCAGCGGTGCACCGGAAGCCCCTCAGCCCTTCCTCGGTTTGTAATTCGATAGACGCGCCCGAGCACCGTCGAACGCCTCCTCTTTGCCCTTCGTTCGTCGAGGAGTACGCCGCGTGTACGAGCGAGCAAATTCGTCGCCCTTCGGGCGAACAATCCCCGGTTCCCGTCCGGTGCCGTTTCTTACAGAGGTCGGAGATATTCTAGACCTGCTCCACTTCAATCTTTATCGTCCATGTCTCTGGCAAGCGTCTCGAGTAGATGCATCTTCGGGGATCTCAAGGACCTCCGAAGTATTCCCTGCTTTTCCAACTCTTATTTGCGTAATTGAGCTACTCCTCTTGGAAAATCTATAAATAGCGAGGGTTCTTATCGATACGGAGAGTATGGCTGCTCCTCAGGAGTTTAATTTCAGTTACTGGAACGTTCATATAATTATCCTACTTGCCAAGTAATTACCTACAAGATTTTAGGGACACATTTTAGTCCAGTGAAATTAGAGGGAAATATTTCGTCGTCTTAAACGATATGTCAAAAATCCCCATCGATGTGACCGTCGCTAGAAATTTAACAGAGGGTCAAAGGTAAAAGAGAACAGTTTTTCGCGAGTATCTATTTACGATAAAAATTTCACTGGACTATTTCGCCTCGATATATGAAAAGAACCTACCGAAGACACTGAACTTCCCATCGCCAGCGGGGAAAGCTCGGTGAGAATCGAAGTGTGGAGCGGAGAAGATGCAAAGGGTCGAAAACAGGGGTGCCAGGGGTGGAATACGTTAGCGGAGGCCAGAGGGGATGCCACAAGGAAGAAATTGCGGTCGAGGCTTCCGTTATGGGGGCGGCGTTATGTTTATCTGTTCGGGTTACGTAAGGTGTTCGTTAAATTTTTCTTGGGGTGGAAAATACGAAAGCAAGGGCGGGCACGATAACACATCTGCGCCCTTCCCCCCTCCATTACATGTAGCCACCCTTACGTGCATTTTATACAGCAGCAGAGTTTATGGGACAAGAGGGGAGGTCATTCCCCCACTGATATTGGGATCGAAACGCTGAATTTTCTTCCCCGTATTGGAAAGTAGAGACTTTCAATATTACTGTACATGTTTGCAAGGAATTGATCTGGAAAGTTATAGTTTTCAAGCAGAAAATCCTTTCGGATCTACGCCACTCCGGGCACCCGCTTGAACGGAGCGAATCTTTTTTCAATTTCGCAGATTCTTAGCGACCCCTCGCGCCCCTTCTTAGAAAACAGCGAGCTTCGATACCCCTTTCTTCCAGTTTACTCGAGAATCGAATGCCAGCGTCGACTTTTGCAACGAGCCTCGAATTTCTCCACATCCTGCACGCGCAAGCCTGCTTTCCTTGGGAATGAACTGGCAGGCCCTTTCTTCCGGTTCGGCCGGTTGCACTTGAGTTCGACCCTTTCGAATTTTTACCTCTATCGTGGAACGGGGCTTTTGACTCCGAGGTGACGCTGCAACGACGAAATCCGAGTGCCCTCGAAGGGAAATGGACTTCTGTTTTCAGGGAAAATGCTTTCCCTCCTGTCGGATGGGACGTGAAGCATGACACTCGAGGAATTGGATGAATACTGGGTCACTTTGGAAGAGTAGAGTATCGTACCCTTCTCCCGAAAGTTGAATAGGAAAGTCAGGGTGGAAAGTGTCCTTCGCTAGGAAAAAAACCCTTCGGATCTAACGTGGAGAGACGTGGATCAGATATGAAATATTCTCCAATTTCTTTATTTTCGTAGGCGGATCGAACTTGAATAAAAAGTGAGTAGAATAGCGCGAGGAATAGGAAATTTCTTGATTAGGATATCTAGCAGAGTTGGGCATTAGGTATTCAAATATAAATAAATTTTTAAAGATAGATTTTTATTCGAATAAAAAATTATTCGTTATTCTCGAATCACTTCATTTCTTCGAAGATTATTTATTCGAATAATGCCCAACTCTGTTATCTAGAAAATAACAATCGAGAATAAGTAGATCAAATTTTTGTATCGCTGTTTTAATGGCCTCTTGATTCCTCTTCCAAGCCTCTTCAATCTGTACACTGCGTTGATCAAGCAAGTACTCCCGTCCCGCGCGAAATTATCCAGACAAAGGGGGAAAATTCACAGGGACAAAGGCTGGCGAGTGGGGCAATTAATTCTGCAAGTGAAACAAAAGCCTTCTTGTTTCAAAGCGGGTGAAAATAAATTCCTTGTAACAATCTTACGATCAACGTTCTCCTGGCGACGACGAGTTTCCTCGCGACTCGTACACGCGTGTCTACCCCGGACTTTCATTTCCAAAACGCTTCGACGCTACTCGAAATCAATTTCCCTTGAGGGAGCTTCATTTGACAGTTGATTTAATCGTTCTACACGAAGGAACCATATGCTGCGGTTACGCGAGCAGCGCCGCGTCTACAAGTTTCACGGCGCGCCCGTTGAGGGGTTGCTGCAAGAGCTTATACGCTTTCGCAGCGAAGGGAAGCTGCAACCGCGCGGTGCGGGGATTTAGTATGGAAATCGAGCGATAATATTTTTTCTACGGGACTGAAATCGTCGACCACGGTCTACTGAATATTAGGAAAAACTGCTCGACCTGTGCCCGTAACGCACTACAAGTCGGCCCTCTCGATCTGCCACGAAGGGGAAGAACGAAAGGGTGAGAAGAAATTTGTATCTCGCGCATTCGACATTTCGCTTGCATTCGATCGGAACGTGTCTTTCATTCAGGGCCGGCCAGGGGCGTGGGTCGCAGCGGGTGCAAGGGCCCCGGGCTGTACAGGGGCGCATAAATAAAGAAAATTGAAGAAAAGAGATAATAAAAAATTAAAAGATGGGAGCGAAATATTTCTGTTCAATTAAAATTAATGTAATTTTGTAAACCGCCTTGAACTTCACGTTCTAACCACAGAACTGGATATAGGACGGACACACCACGATTGTAGTTCTGGTAACCATATCATGGTATGCGAGGGC
The DNA here is from genome assembly GCA_963932335.1 of Andrena marginata. Classification (NCBI taxonomy): domain Eukaryota; kingdom Metazoa; phylum Arthropoda; class Insecta; order Hymenoptera; family Andrenidae; genus Andrena; species Andrena marginata. The sequence continues at coordinate 11,024,088 of OZ010661.1, forward strand.
TGTCTAAAAAGAAATTAGAATATAATCTCTAATATAATAATCTAATAATCTAATATTATTAAGGATATGGCAATGAATGATAGTCATATATTTAAATATGTTGATGTTTATTGGTTTTATTTTCTTTTCTTTATTATTGTTATTATTATCTGTTTTTCCCTGAAAAGATGTTACGATTTTTCATCGTTGAGAAATTGTTTCAATCAGGGCAACCGCCCCGAGCGGCAAATTTTGGGACGGCGAAATTGGTAGATACAGAAAATTGAAATCAATAAAACAGTAAAAAAAATTGAAAACGCGACAAAAAAGTAGGTAATAAATTTCATTCTGTTTTGTTACTGTTTTTTATGAATATTAATTTTTATATAAAACAAAATGCTATTGTGACTCAACAAATACCTACAAAAAATTTCACTCCCCGTAAAAATTTATATTTTAATATAACTGTTTATAACTCAAAATAAGGGGCGGCGAAAATGATTTTTGCCCGGAGCGACGGAATAGCTATATCGGGCCCCTTTGCAGAGAAGGCCGGCCCTGCTTTCATTAGAGAAGAAACCAACGCCCAGAATGTGCTGAAAGTTGCCTAATGGTTTAGTAAAATTGAGCAAATAGCCTGTAGGTACTTGGAAGACCTCTGTAGCCATTTTGGGACGACGCGCCGACTTCTACTGCGTTAAATCGGCCATCCTCGTCCACTTTCGAGAGACAGCATCCGTGGAGCGCCAGGTAAAGAGAGGATCCGTGACAATATTCGATAAGTGGCATTACAATGGCGACATAAGAGAAGAGACCATCATTGTTCTTGGAAGAAGACACTGAAATCTCTCGCGTGTCGAGTCTGTAGCACGATTCGAGTGCGTTTAGCTACTGTAAGATAAGAGGGTTGCTCGAAAGAGGCGCTGTTGACTCGTTGTTGGATCTTGCTCTAAGAATCGTCGGCTAGGATCTATTGTTTCGCGGCGCCCTTCGACCCTCTGCGGTCCTTCTAAGCTCAGAAAATTAATTTGAAAAGCAAAGGGGAAGATGGAAGTACAGTAAATTCTCGTTATAAGCTCATTCCGACTATGCGTTGTATGCTCGATCGCTATCCACACCGTTTCCTGGAATCCCTCGACGCTATGCGTTGTAAGCTCGCCGCGAATCCCGCGCGTGGAGCCTATAACGAGAATCTACTGTTTATAGTTCATTCGTCAAACCTTATTGCGAAGGTTTTAATGAAAATTTAATAGACTGAGTGTTTTAATCAGAACTTGCCTAATATCCACAACAAATTCTCCCCAAAATTACAATTCACCACACATCAGGCTCCCCTTTGATTCACATATCACCCATCCGAGAATTTCCAAGCGCGAGATTCAAAGAATTACGAAGCAGTTGAACCGCAGGGGGTGAGCCCTGCTGGTCACCTACGAAGAGAAAGCGAAGGGTTCCCATCGTGGACATTTCTAGTCGCGGGGGGGGGGGGGGGGGCGAGCCCGCGGCATATAGCGCGGATTAATTAATTCCCGCGCAAGACCAGCGATGGTGCGTCGATGTGTACATAGGGTGGCGACTGAGCGGCGTTCGATCGTGAAATATCGTTATGAGAGAAGCTCGGTGACGCTCGACCGCGAAACGAGGCGCCTTCCCCCCAGGAACATCGTTCCGGAAGCGATCGACGGGAAAGAGGGAGGGGGGGTTTAACGCGTACCCCTTGAAAGATCGAGCGAGCGATTTACGGCGGATGGTGGCGCGTGCTTGAAATTTAGATGAGCCGCCCCGCTCGAATTTTAAAGGGCAATCGAGCCGCGGCGCGAATTATTTATCGATTCGCCGTGAATCGTCGTCACGCCACCGACTCTCCCCGACCGTGTCGATCGTTTTTACGCTTCGAAAAGCCGCCGAGGACAACTGTAAATATCGCGCGTCGCGGCTTCCAGGTCGGTCGAGCGTTTTCCAATCGACGCGCACTCGATCGCGAGCCAGGAATCGTTCGAGTTCCCCATCGAGAAAGGAAAGAGCCGAGGAACGTTTCGTTCCAATCGCGGCGTTCCTCTGGAGCTCGCGCGACACGACAATGGGGGCAGCGAAGGAAGAAAATGGGGGTTGACGCGCCACGAGCTACGAAACACCTCCTGCGGAACGATCGTGGGCCGTGGAGCGACGTCCCGTTTGAGGGACAAGAGGCGTTCGCGGGTGGCCGGCAGAGAGGGTTCGTTGAAAAGGGGTGTCGCTCGAGTGAAAGATCGAAAGGCGAGCGGAAGGACGAGGAGAATCGAAGGGGAGACGGTACCGATACGCACACACGCATACACGGCTGTACGCACACGACGGGGCGGGCGGTGAAGGGGTGTCGTGAGGGTACGCTGGTATATCTCCTCGAATTTTCACGATTCATGGGAATTCGTTGTACCTTTATAGGATCCTCTGTATCTACCCGTACGTAGGATATCGATTTAAGGGAAAACGAGAGAATAAATGTCGTACGTTGTATATTTGCCCTCGTGCTCCTCTTTCATACCCTCCTCTGACCATATTCACTATCTGTCGAGGTAGCCCTGTTCCTGGTGGAAATTTGGACTGTCGTCTCTTTTAACTGGCAAAGCCAATCTTTTAATTTTATTATAGTAGTTTCTGTTTGAACATTGATATTTGAATTATTTAAAGTTTCTCCTATCTTGGAAATACGAAAGGCTGAGCGGGACCTGTATCATCGACGAATGGTAAGTGCGTCGGACAGTCCACTTGTGCAGCGGCTGATGGAAAAGGTATCTGCTTTACCCATTGTGGTATTACCGGATGTCGGTAAAGTGACATTTGCTGATATGTTGCAATATCGAGGCGGTTTTTATTTAAAATGTAAATGTACAGTGGTACAGATATCTGTTTTCTTTAAATTTCTGAAATTAGATAGGGTAGTTTTAAATGAAACGGGATACTGCTCGAGTACTTCCACAAATTGAAGCATTCCTGTTCAGTTTCGGGGGAAAGAGTTATACTATGAATTGAAAGGAAGTTGACACATGCTTCTACGACTCTGGAGCAAGAATTCTAGCTACGAAAGCTCCTGGAAAAACTGGGGGCAGAAGAGGAAGGCCAGTGAAACGACTCAACAATGATAAACAATTCTCAGATAATAGATAAAGACATTTCCATCAGTATCGAAAGAAACTTAAATGGTCATAGGAAACAATCCTTTGTAATTACTTATCGATAAGAAATCTCACGGTTATCGTAGTCGATCCATCGTCATTATTATGTCACTTTGATAAGGGAACTGTGTCACCTCCTAGAAATAAACATACAGGAACACTCGCACGTATTTCGAGTTCGAGTTTCACTAATAGCGAGTTGAAAAAAGCAGATTGAATCTTCAGAAATTTCTCACACGTTTCGTAATCGTTTATCTTATTTGTCCATTAATCTAATCGAACGAAATCGAATGAGATTGAGCCAGCAAAAAATATTATGTAAATTATGCTTCCGTAAGAAGGTTACGTAAAATTCTAAAAAATAAATGACACACAAATACGTGCCTCGCTGAAAGGAACTGATAACCAAAACGTTGGAATCAAGTCCGGAGCAGGAGCGGAGCCGGAGCACGGAAAATGTTTAACAATTCTCAGATAATAGATAAAGACTTTTCCATTAGGATCGAAAGTAACTTAAGGGATCATAGGAAACAATCATTTGTAATTACTTATCGATAGGAAATCTCACGGTTATCCTAGTCGATCCATCGTCATTATTATTATTATTATTATTATTATTATTATTATTATTATTATTATTATTATTATTATTATTTATTAATAATAAACGGGGATAGGTCCCCATTAGTGTACATAGTGGCATTACAGTTCAGACGGACAAATCAGTTAGCAGATACAGTTAGCTACACTACATATGCGGCTTACGGGATCAGAGTTGACCATTGAGGAAATATACTGCCGGGGATGAAAAGTACGTGTAAATCTAAATGATCTATTCGGCGTATAGAAGTTTATCAACCCAAGGAGTTGAGGGCAATTAATATAACTGTTAATAATCTTAAAAAGGAAAAGAAGGTCCGCCTCAGCTCTTCTAAACTCGAGGGATCACAGATTTAAACGATTTAAGATTGGTATATGATCGTGATCAGTAATTGCCATCTCTTGACCAAGCCTATATGCAGCAAACCTAACGAAACTATGCTGCATTTTATTTGGTAAGGCGACCAAATAACTGATCCATATTCCAGACGAGGTCTGACTAGGGCGCAGTACAATAATTTCAAAGTACCGGGATTAGCAAAGTCGGTTGTGCATCGTTTAATAAATCCTAGATTTTTATACGCATCTCTAACAGTCCGTTGGTAGTGCGGAGTAAAATTTAAACGAGACGTGTACTGAACTCCCAGGTCACGAATCTCAGAAACTTGTGAGAGAACAATATTACCGAGCCTGTATTCAACACCAACCGAGGATGTTGCACTCCGCGAAAACACACATAAAATAACATTTTGCGTAGTTCAGAACCAAGCCATTTAATTCACACCAATGCTCTAGGTTACACAGGTCCCGTTGCAATAGAATACAGTCTTCAGGGCACATTATCTGTTTATAAATCTTTAGATCATCCGCAAATAGTAAAATTTTGCAATGCTGAATCACTTTAGCCAAGTCATTGATGGATACAATAAACCGAAAAGGACCAAGATGCGAACCTTGTGGAACCCCAGAAGTAACATCAAACGGGACAGATTGCGATCCAGCGACACGCACAATCTGCCTCCGATCAACTAAGTAACTCGAGAGCCAAGTGAGTAAGGGGCCACAAAATCCCATAGATGACAGTTTAGATGATAGATTATTGTGAGCAACAGAGTCAAATGCCTTCTTAAAGTCAGTGTATATAGCGTCTACCCGGTTGCCACGGTCAAGATTGGTTGAGACATAATTGCAAAAGACAGAAAGATTCGTTACGGTAGTTTGCATAGGCACGAAACCGTGCTGCTCACTGCAGACCAGATTCGTAATAAATGGCTTGATACTGTCAACAATTAAGCTCTCAAATAACTTAGGTATAGTGCCTATGATACATATCGCCCTATAATTCCTCACGTTAGCCGAGTCGCCAGATTTAAAGACAGGTGTAACTAAAGTAGTCTTCCAAGCAGATGGAAAAATCCCACTAGACAAAGAGGAATTGAAAATGATCCATAATGCCCGTGAAAGAGTGAAACAGCATGATTTGAGAAGAATTGGCGGGATTCCATCAATAATTCTCCTGGATCTTTGGATACTTGTAAACTATTAATTTTGTTAAAAATATCACCAATATTGATGTTGACATACAGGAACACTCGCACGTATTTCGAGTTCGAGTTTCACTAATAGCGAGTTGAAATAAGCAGATTGAATCTTCAGAAATTTCTCACACGTTTCGTAATCGTTTATCTTATTTGTCCATTAATCTAATCGAACGAAATCGAATGAGATTGAGCCAGCAATAAATATTATGTAAATTATGCTTCCGTAAGAAGGTTACGTAAAATTCTAAAAAATAAATGACACACAAATACGTGCCTCGCTGAAAGAAACTGATAACCAAAACGTTGGAACCAAGTCCGGAGCAGGAGCGGAGCCGGAGCACGGAAAATGTTTACTGCTCCAATGCTCCTGATTTTTTTTATTACTTGAATTTTATTTTGTTTTATAAAAGCAGATGAATGGGATTTTTTTAGATACTAAATCTCAATTTTTCATAATTGAAGAAATATTATATTGTACAGCCGCAAAGCCCGGTGCTAACGCGGGTGCGAAATGTTTTACATACTCGGAGCATGCAGCGGAGCTAGAGAAAGTATTTTGACGTCGGAGCGGAGCAAGAGCGGAGTCAGTGCTGAATTAACCAATATGCAACTTGAGCACATATTTAGAGCATTGGGGAAAAAGGAGGGCAGCATAGAATTTTACTGAATTTTAAAATCTAAATATTGTTAAAAACACTTTTTAGTCAAACTATTGGAAATTCCTAAGAAATCGTATATTGCGTTAAAGCGATCAGCCTGTATAAGGGGGATCAAAAGCTTTTGTACTTGGGACCTCTAAAGGTTTTAATCCAAAGCAATTCAAATATTGATCTGCTCCAAACCCCTGTTGATAACAAAGTCCACCGCTTATTCGAACCAAGACAAAGTCCATCGACTTGATTTCTAAAGTTTCGAAGTTCAATTTCGTTTGTTCCCTTTACAACGATTATCACAGTGTCTTCTATCACGTGATTCTTCTCAGATGTTTTTCTTTCAAGTGGAAAAAGTAGATTCTCCGTATCGAAAAAAAGGGAAATTGCGCGTTGTTTCGTGAACATTTCTCTCCACCCGGAGATCATTTGGCTTCTCATCCTTCGACCTTGGTGAATCAATGCGAAAAATAAGGCTTACAGCTAATTAAACACAGCTGGTAACACTGTTGGACGTTTCCATTAAATCCAGTTATCGTTAAAAATGAAATTAAAATAATTAGAATATTTGATTGACCATTGTTGCAACCGTTCCTTACGTCAGAACCGTGCCATCTCAACGAACTATATTTCAAAGGGTCGCGAAATTGGTAGGCTACAAATGAACAAGAGTTAGGAGGCAGGTCGGAGACGTTTGCATACACCTGCATCCTCAACGGTGGCAAACGATAGATGCGCTGGAGCGTTGGAATCAAATCATCGCGATAAGATAACCGACAAACCAATCGTTACTTCCATATCGATTTCTTCAAGGTGAATCTCACGATAGGACGCGTTACCTTATATATAAAACACTCGGATGAAACAGTCTGTATATCGTATTTCGTTGAACAAACGTGTGATACGAGTGGTGAGCCATGGCATTCGCGAAATTCTTGCTGATCTCCAGCCTGCTGGCTGTCGCCCTTCAGGAGATCCACGGCCACGGGATGATGATGGACCCCGTGAGCAGGAGCAGCGCCTGGAGGAAAGGATTCGACGTCGAGCCGAATTACACTGACAATCAGCTGTTCTGCGGGGGAATGAATGTAAGGATTTCGCTGACATCTTGGAGGCGTTTCTTCAACGGTCACTTAGCTCGTGGCGTTGTGATTTAGAAGGAGCAATGTCGTTGGTCTCTCGGGCCTGCAAATAGCAATAATAAATTCTAGCAGATTTAAGCAGACTACTGGATAGTGTCAGTGCATTCAATCGCTTAAATCTCTGATTGCCTCTCCTAGGTTCAGTGGCAGCAGAACGATGGCAAGTGTGGCGAATGTGGTGACGATTACGCCCTTTCTCGCCCCAGGCCGAACGAAAATGGTGGTATTTATGGAACTGGAGTGATTGTCGAGAGGTAAGGGCACTTTGCTTCTGTAGGCATTCGGCGTTTAGGAGCGGCTTATGCTGAGATTGGCACAAAGGTCTCGCCCCTTAAGGATGTATCGGACGTACAATATTAGACAGAAGTGTATGAAATTTGGAATAGTTGAATATCTACGTCTTACACATAGTAAATGTAGATGTAAGGATCTCGAACAACAGTTAAAGTATTTCTCACTTTACAAATGCTTTTTCAAGCATTATTTGCTAAACTTTTGCCAGTGAAAATGCCCTGAATTCACAATCTTCTCAAGTTATAATTTATTTCTTTAAAACGGTCTACTGAAAACAATTGAAACTCGGCAGATGTTTTCGTCTATTCAAATACTACATGTACAAAAAAATTGAAAACATTCGTACTATGTCTTCAACATTAAAATTAAAATCGTTATAAATCAGCAACCGTTTAGTGAATTTGTTTAAAATATTGGGAGCACATCAGGAAGATTAAAAAGAACGATATCACAAATTTTCATCAACTTGGTACCAATTTAAAGATAGGTCCGATACATCCTTAAGTAGAGCCCTGAACATTGAGATCTCAGGGAGTCGACGTTAGGGGAGACGGTTAAGGCGTCTGGCCAGTGCGGAGTGGATCCGAAGATCGTGGGTTCGAGTCCCATCACCCGAGGTTTCCCTTTTTCTCCTACACTTCCCTTCGATCCTCATTCGTCCATTGCACACTGCACATTAAACAAATAATAAAGAATTCTAATTCATTCAAGATATTTCAATGATCTTCGAACTTGGGAAGACTCTATCCCAAAACAGTAAACTCAATGGGGTCCTCATTTAGATCCCCTACATCTTCATCAAGATATATCCTCTTCTATATTTTATAAGATTCTTCTCGAAAGCTTCTTGAACCCATCTCTTCTCGTTGCAGGTACACCCCAGGCGAGACGATCAACGTGAATGTGAAGTTGACCGCGAACCACCGCGGGACCTTCACCTTCCAGCTGTGCCATTTGCAGAACACCCACAGCATGGAGACAGAAGGCTGCTTCCAGCCGCTGCAATTAGCTGACGGCTCCTACTCCGTGCCGGTGGCCAGTACCGACATGAACTTCAGCGTGTCGATCCGTCTGCCGAGCGACGTGACTTGCGAGCACTGCGTACTCAGATGGAACTACCGCACGGGAAACAACTGGGGCGAGTGCGACGACGGCACTTCCGCGCTGGGCTGCGGGCCCCAGGAGACCTTCAGGAACTGCGCCGACGTCTCCATCCTCGAATAAGCGAACCCTCGCTCGCGATTCCGACGCCTCACTGGAAGAACAAGCACTTTCGAAGCGCAAGCCTCGGCTGGGACGTGGGACAATCCGATCTCATTCCACTCCAAAGCGGTCCTCGCCTTTCAGTTTCGACTAGTTCAAGCTAATCGTGATCGGTAACGTTCTCGAGGACAGTGGAGCGCGGGGAGATCGATGGGGCAGCGTCCTTGTGAAACTGGAATCTCGAAAGGGCTCACAGAATCGGCTTCGATGGACTTTTAGAAAAGGAAGAACACATTGTCGATCTTTCACTCTGTATGGTTGAATAACAGAAAGCTTTGGATACGTCCAAGCAGACTAAATGCACGCCCTCTTCATTCTATACCTCGACCTGCGTTGGCGGTATGCACGGCGAGCCTTAAAAGATCGCTAAGGAATCGCGAGAGGGGGGATTGGCGCGAACGACTGACAAGCAGCTGTTCCAGGGCCGTTAAATAAATCGCGCGTAATTCGGCAGCCGTAATTGCGTCATTAACGGCGGCACCGGGCGAAACGTAAATTCGCGTGCAACGGTAATTGCAACCAGCCCCGCCAGCGGTAAATTCGGCCGTGGCGCAATTACCGTATCGTTGCACTTCGATGCAACCTTCCCGATGATCTATGTTCCGTTCAAATTCGGGGCATTGTTGCTCGCGGGAAGCGCGCGCCGTTAAAAGAGTGCTGATGGTAAGTGAGGTTCGATTTTCACGCGACCTGCGCGCATATATCGTTGATAATAAATTAGCAAAGTGGAATGATCGATTCCCGGAACATTCTAATTATAAGTCAGGAGCAGATTAACGAATCGTTGGACATTAATCTCCACCGCGTCTTCGCAGCTTGCGAAAGCTGCTGTGACAGTAGTGATAGATGTCCGTTGCTGGTAATGGATTCGTTAAGCGATAATTGCCTTCTAATTCGTTCCCTGTCGTTCGAGTAAGAGCTGCTGATAAAATCACGGTCTAAATCGAACGGAATCGAGTAACAATGGATGCCGATTGTTCGCGCGTTCCGAATGCGCCTGTTCATTGTTCGAGCCACGTGGTGGAACGCGTAATAAATAATGCAACGGGGAGATAAAACCAGCGACTGATAATGCGGCCTGCAAATTAACGGGAAGCCTGTGCATGCAGATTTCTCGGCACGCTTTCACCGAATCTCCGCCTCTCTTCGGCATCGATCTTGCTCTTCCGCGCGTCACACTTCTCTCCGATTCCATCTTTATTAGGTACATTTTCGTCCATTTCCCTTTATCGTATCGTTAGTGGAGAACTTTGTTGGGTATTTTGTAATCGATGTACATTTTGCAACTTTTTCCACTCGGATTAATATCTACCCAATTCCGCGCAACACTTTTCCTTTAATTATAAGCGCATAGAGTTTTCTAGATTTCGTTTCAGAATTGAATGAGGCCAGGTGTGCCTATTGGAACTCGGCTCGCTGTCTGTGACAGATTTATCTCGTTAATCATCTTGGATCCCTTGAATTCCCTTGCTAATTGCTCCGCGACAGTGGCGGATTTAAGAGAATCTGGTTTAGGGGATGGTTTCTTTTTTTTAGGGCTTTAATCGATAGTAATATTCTTAGAGAATATATTACTAAAGCTTCAGAGCGAAATTCGAAGTATTTCGGGAGTATCAGCAGTTATGCGCCGCGCATAACGGATACTGGAAACTTTAAAACTCTTTTTCTTAACACATTTTTCGAGTCGGCGGGGAGATAAGTAGAAGAAAACTATTTGACCGGTCGACTTTTTTGTTAAATGACCACCCATCGTCGGCGAAGTAAAAACATTTATAAAGAAATTAAATTGAACCATATTTTTCGCATAAGAACATGGAAGATTTTTCCTCGAAACCGTAAGTTTTCTTTTAAAGTCCCACAAGTTTGTCAATTTTAGACTTTTTTCTTACTTCTTTAGTTCGCCCACAATGTAACTTCATGAAAACTAAGAAGAACTTCCGTTTGTGTATTTTCTTATAACAGAGAAATAAATAATATGATATAATAAATTATTTCATACTTTTTGAAAGTTTCGTAACTTACTTTTTCAGTTAATAAACCCTTCTTTTTGTGTCGGTGTTTATTTAATACAATGACACTGATCGATGTTAACCTGCATTATCAATGGTCACGGATAGTGACAGTGTTAGATAACGCGATCAGTGTCAGGCAAACTGTGCCTTGAATCCGTTGCACGCCTCCCTCGAATTATCTCCAAGAGCACTGAATTATTCCACGAGAAGCGCGATGGTTGCAAGTAATTCGTCATCGAAGCTGACGATACAGGAACGCTTCGAGTAATTAGAATTCCGTGGCATTCCTAGCCAAGAATAATCAGGTTCATTGAGATGCCGGTGACAGTCGAGACGCGGCGATCCTCGAAACCGATAGACGCCCAGGAAAATCCGAAAGGTGTGTACAGGTGACTAACGCCTCGTTTCGTAAACGGGAATGGGTATCTTTGTGCATTGTGCCGGATGCGAACGTGCCTGTTGATCCTCCACCTCAATCCAAGCACGAAGAATGGAAGGAGAATAAGGGATCCATTGAATTCATTAAGGGAAACACAATGCGTAACACAGAAGTATTAAATTAAATTTATAATCGAGTAATCGAGGATCACGTAAGATAGTGAAGTCATAGCGATTCTCTGACGTCGTGGATTTCGAGTCCACTTCACCGACTGTGTGACATAAGATCCTGACGCACAGGGGATAGAGATCATTGCGAAGGTGAGTGAAAAATTTCTTCATCCAAAGTTAGTCGAGCACGGCCTCGACCGGACTCCAATTCTCTACCTAGTGACTCATTTGATAAAGCAGTGGTTCTTCAGCTGGGGTCAGTGATTGATATAATATTACTACTTTAAATTCGTATGGAACCATTTCAATAAAAATATTATAAAGGGAATTATAAGAAAGGAAAATTATATGCAGTCTGCTCACCCCCAAAGAAGGGGCTTTGTAAGAAGAAAAGAAAACTGCATTTTATTCTTTAAATAAATTTATATAATCGCCTAATGAGTTTTATTGAATTTGGATTAAAGATACTTCAACTTGGCTCCCCCAAGATTAAATCCTGAGTACGCTATTGAGGATTATGTTTATGTATTTATTTCTTCCTTCTCTCCAGAGCAATTTCAAATAAATATTTGATGCGCTTTAGTATTTTAAGTTTTGAGGGTCCGTGACGACAAAAGATATTGTTAACGGGGTCCATGGTAAAAAAAGATTAAGAACCGCTGCGCTAGGGTATTCTGTTCAGCAATCTCGTTACGCAGGCTTCGAACGCCTCCGTTTAATTCCGAACAGGACTTAATAATTCAGCGTGGACTAAAAATAGCTTGCCCAATATTTCCCAAGCTCGATATAGAAGTTTGATAGTCGATACTTTGAAGGAGGCGGAGTTTGCTAGAACTAGCCCAATTAAAACGCCAGAAATAGCCTTAATTGCCAAGTACCTAGTTCTTGAAAACTCGAAGAATTGCAGAAGATAGTATCTCGGAGGCATCGGCACGCGTAATCGTTAAGGGTCGTCATGAGAACAGGAAAGCAGAGTGCTAGTGGTTCCAGGAACGATCCCCCGCGTTCGAGTTAACGATCAGTTGCAACGAAAGCCTGGCCAGCGCCCGCGGATCGAACTTACGAGCTCGCATTGCCTTCTCAACGTCCCATTGTGATTTTGCAGAACTGTCTCGAGGCGTGTCGTCACCCTGACCCACTCACGCTTTCACCAGGAGGAGCTTTGCACACGCGCACACCGCTGTCGCAATGGGCAAAAAGTCGAAGAAAAGGAGTCCAAAATTTGCCCAAAACCTCAGCCTTAATTTTACGATTTTGTTTAAAGATTTCGTTAAAAGGATAAAACAAAACCTATTAGTGAAGCTGCATTTTTCAGCAGTGGCCTGAAGAACCTATAAAATCATAAATAATTTAATACAAAAATAATCTCAAATAAATTTGATCTTGTACTTTACGAACTAGTAAATCATGTGTAGATACTAATACAGTGGGCGACAAAACTATGTGGACAGTTTTAAAATCGTATAACTTGTTCAAAAATGGTCCAAACAACTTGAGTTTCTTTGAGAAGCTAGAAGGATTAGTTTGCTAACTGACGTGTCTCGTCGTTTTGAGAAAAGTTGCAATTGGTCGGAATAGCAAAAAAAAATACGAAAGATCATTTTTTCAACTTTTTTGTCTGTGCTCGTAATGAAAATTTCAAAAATGCCTTTTGTAGATTGAAATAAGTTGTATACACGACTAAAATTTCATCAAAATCGGTTAACGTTGCTCTGAGCTATAAACGCTTAAAGATCGGAGAATAATGTCGAAAATCGCGAAATTCCCGAAATCAGCGATTTACGAGCTTATTCTGTCAATCCTTCTAGCTTCTCAAAAAAACTCAAGTTGTTTCGACCAATTTTGAACAAGTTATACGATTTTAAAAGTGTCCACACACTTTTGTGCCCCACTGTAAGTATATTGTTTTATTTTTTTAATAAAAGCCCTGAAAAAATCCTAAAATCATTAGCATTGTAGGAAAATTACAACTTACACTCAGAGTACCTTTAACTTCAACTGGGCAATCAGTTTGTGGAAACTTCCTGCGCCACCGCTTGGTTCCGGTTGGAAATACCGAAAGGAGGATGACTTCGCGCGCAGTTTCGTCATCCCTGGACCATTCTGACCAACAGCTCCTCGTAACCCAAGAATCCACCTTGCCCAGCGTTCGATGCACGTCAAACTCCAAGGACAGAGTGGCCATCAAGCGATCCCCCTTTAAAAACGAATTAGGACAAGCAGCAAATTCACCACGGAGGAATCCGAGAATCGAGGACGCGGTTGTTCCGGGAATTTCCCGCTCCTCGAGTAGACCGCCCACCCGCAGGAGCATTCCAACGATTTCAGACTGATTTTGCCTAGCAATTTCATGCGCCTGGAAAGTAGAGCGTTCCACGGGTTAGTCAATTAGCCACACAGCACGAGAGGATTTCATTTGCCAGTATTTGTCGCGTCGCTTGTCACTGGCAGCATAAAAATCTTTCGAAATAATGAGTTTCAAATTGACGCGCTGGGTTGTTGCGCCGCAGCGTGTAATTTCGAGGTGTGCGCCCGTGGCTCGGGCAATTGTGTGTTAATTGGTTCGCGAAGAAGTGTCTCTGACCGTGGAATATTCATGGCGATCGCGAAAGAATCTGCGCGAGCTGTTTCGGGTTCTATCGGGTTAGGCTCCTGCGAGGAGAAATTGGTTCGGTGACGGTATGTGGGACATTTTGTTCGGGCAGCGTGGTGACGGTCGATAATGCATAAAATGAAGGAGTGCATCGAAAATACGCGACAGCGGCCACTTTACTTTCGATTTCACCGCTTTCGCCTCGAGACATCGCGCTTGACGGACTAATATCGACCTTAGAGGAAAATCGTTCGGTAGCTGCGTGGAGGAAAGCGATTCCGCGGAGGAATCGTGAAATCGGACTCCGTTCGGCGCGCGTAATTAAGCTTCGGTACGTTCGTCGCGGACAGGAACACTGGCGGAGTGGTGAAACTTGAAGGAAGAAAGCAGAAATTAGTGGCAGGAGATTTTAGAGGCTGGTGCAATTATGAAAGGGATGCATTTTACACTGTGGTGGACTGGGTCTAAAAATATTCGTTGGCAGGAGTCTAAGGAGGCCCACGCGCAACTATAAGGCTCTCATTTAGTTTTGATAAGAAATAAATACAAACTTCAAAAAATAGATAAGTGATAAAAAAGGGCAAGTAAAATTTTGGTGAAATAAATGTACAATTTTTAGTAAGCACAGTGTTTAAAGAACCCACAGGGTCCACTTGCCATCGGGAAAACTGACTCCCTGGCCAGTCCTTGACTGATCTTACAGTAGATCGATAGAAAAATTAATTCCCTCACTGTTACGTGATGTTAGGTTTACAGAAATAACTTTTTTTTACTAGAACTACTTGTAGTTTTGTCAGAAATGTAGCAAAAAATCATAGGTAACCAAGGGAAATACTTTGATTAAAAAAACTTGTAGTATATTTCTACTTTTAATAAAGACTGCTCCAATAAAGCCAAAGAATTTTTGCACCGACCTAAAATACAAAGCCGAACTGAAAGATTCTTTACCGCTCTAGCCTTCATCCGCCCTCTCACAGAGAAACCAAAGGACAATGTTATAAAAAATCGCGCCACGACTGTTACCAAATCCTAAACACTCTTTGAATCAGTAGCGCACCCAGAAGCGGAGCAAAGTGGCCCTGGCGCCTCCAAAGAAATGGTTTAGTAGAAATAAAAGAAACCTAGATTTTATTCTTAAATAAATTTTTACAATCACCTACTAAATTTTATTAACTTTGCATTAAGAAATATTCTCCCTTCAACTAAACTCCACCAAAATAAATCCTCAGTGCGCCACTACTCTCAATACTAAAATAAACCCCAAGGACTCTCCCTACCCCCGGAACCCCCCCGCAACCCTCGCCTAAAATCTCTGCAATAACCACCCAGAAAAGATTCCCAATCCCAACCACCAAACGGACACCAAATCCCAATGAGCCCGCGCTGCAAAGGAACGATATTTCCCCGAACAGCCGCGAACCGGTGCCGAGCAGTCGATAGGGTGGAGGAGCCGGGTTTCCCCAGCAGAGGCCGCAGCGAGTCCATGGAGTCCAGGTGAGCGAGGTGTTGAGGCAACCTGCAGCAAGGTGAGCGTGGAGAATTCTCCGGCTGGCCGGAGAGGAGGAATGAAAGGCGAGCGAGGCAGGAGCGCCGAGCAAGGAGGAGGTAGATCGTAGATCCACTTCACCTCCGGCCTCGGCACGGATCGCGACCGTACCCAGTGAACCGAGTGAACCGTTCCGTTCTTTCGCTGCAAAAGTGTGCCCGTGTCCACCTGACACGCCCCTCGCGAGGGGAGTCCCACCCCTGGCAGTGCCCTAAACCCTCTAAGAGGAGCAGCGAGTAGCTGGTGACTGGGCGGGTTGTTCGCCGTCGAGTGCTCGGTTCCACGAGTGACAGAGTGCTGGTGCTCCAGGCAAGTTTCAGAAGAACGGTGCAGGAGAATGCGGTAGGATGCGCATCCAGGAAAGATGCTTTCTGTCCGCGGTCGCTGGACTCTGCCTGCTAGGCGGGCTCGCGATCCTTTCGGCGGCCGTCGACGTCGAGACAGCGACGGGAACTACCGCTGGTGAGTGTCCTTGATTTTTAATTTATCTTTGGCTTCTCCTGCTCGTTGATGGGTTTCCTTCTGGGATTGAGCGAGGTCGAAGTGAGCCGCTCTCGTCCTTGGACTTTAGATCGGCAGGGATTGGGATTTGGATAGGAGGGGGACGTTTAGTTTCACTTAGCGATCTACAGTTCTCTCTCTCTCTCTCTGCAAACTTTGCAATTAGTTTCTTATTACAATTGAGTGTCTACTTGGACGCGTGGAACGGGCACCGCCGCAAGAAGCACCGCGAGGAAAGAGCCGATCGCTCGAGCTCGTAACGGTATCCCAGCGTAAAAGCGGCGAAAAGTTCTGTCACGTCCTCGTTCGTCGGCTGATGTCATCGGCGAAAGAGAAGACGCACCAGGGTCGCCGACACTCGTCTCTTCCGCGGAGCGAGCAGCTTTTTTCCCCCGGCTGGCAGGAGAGATTTTTCCCAAAAGAGGAGAGACAGATACCGATGGGGGACGCGAGAAATCTCCAGGTCGCCCACTAACACGAATATCGGCCACCGGCAGCTGTCGATGGAAATCGCGCGACACCGTCTCGACAGCCGGCTGTTCCCTCGGATCGGGGGCCACCGTTCCAGAGCCAACGATTCCCGAGAAAATCGAACCGCGCGGAAGCGTGAATCGCGGCGGGTTCGTTGGAAAGAGCTAGCCACGCGCAGTTAGCGGAGAGTGGCTGGATTCCGAGCGAGGGAGATTGCAGAAATGGTGCTCGGAGACAAGCAACGTGATGGCGGTTTCCAAGTTGAGGAAGAACCTGCTCCTTCTAACGATCATAGAGGCAATAACGTTTCTTCTGTAAAAGTCCTCTGCTCGGAGACACGCGGCGCGGAGGCTGAGAAAAACGCATGGTGCACCGTAAGCTCGTGTTCGCCTTGTGGAAAGTTGCCGGCGAGGATCGCTTTCCACGGGGGAAGATTCCAATGGGGAAATCGGCACTGGCGGAGGGACTCCTTGTTTCTTTAATATCTATTTATTTATATACTAGTGACTTATATACACAGAAGACGGAAATGTGTAACAAGTGATGAGATACAATGTACCTACGCAAACGCAAAAGGAAATTCGAGTTGCTGGGCATTAAAGTTAAGAGTTGGTTCTTGAAAGACGCATCGGTGCCCGAAAAAAAGTCTACACCGTGAGAGAACTTATTCCTGGTGCCATTTTGTGGGTGTTTATTGCTCGACAGCTTCCTCCGACCTTCCTTACACTGAAAATTCGAATCGTGGAACAAAGTACCATTCTTATTATGCCCCAGCGCCAGAGGAATCTGTTGCTCAAAGCGTTGATGTAGAAGTGGCAAGATTCGAGTGGATTAAATCGATGCTGCGGTGGCGCGTGGCCCTCGTGGCGGTTTTGCGCGACGATCGGGAAGGTAAACAGACCAAGTGGAGCCGCATTGTTAGAGAGGGAGATGCGTGGGGCACGTTAACGGTAGAGCTGGATCCAGTTGGCGAACTGGTCGACACGCATTCGCTCCTATGAACGGCCTTGGGAAAAAATAAAGGCACGCCGAGCGGAACGCTCGGAGATGTTGACGCGAAATGAGACAGAATAGGAAGCCTCGCTGACCTCGCTTATTTTCTGGCAAGTGAAGCGGTTTTAATTCTTCTCGCGCGATTTTCCAAGAGGACTCCTGCGCGTGAAATCTCGAGAAAGGCTACGTGGAAGCTTCCAGGAGAAAGGATCGATCTTTCTATTGAGAAGTTCGAGGGAAGAGGCGTAGAGTTTATTCGTCGGAAGCCCGTATGTGTCCCTCTTTGAACCGAGACGGTTTAATTTAAACGAGAAACGGGCTCCGAGCCCTCGAGGCTGTTGACTCTCCGATTTATCGTCGTCTCGATCGCCATCGAGGAGGGTCGCCACGCACGCCAGCCCAATAATTCAGGCGTAGCCAGGTAGGCATGTTTCAAACGAACCCTCCGACCAGAAAACTGGAATGTTTTGTCAATAACGAAACGCGATGACTAACCGTCCTACGGCGAAGGCTCTCCCTAGCCTCGACGTCCCCTTTACGCTTGTAGTCTCCATAATTGTGGCTATAAAAATAACCGGAATATCGCGTAGCCGATACATTGAATCGGTTGATGAAATGCGTTCTCCGTTAATGACGGATTATAATGGAAGACGAGGTTTTTCCTCGAAACTGGCCTCTACTTTTATAGGGCCGTCGGACCTCAATCGGGCTGATCTGAATGAAATTTCTCTCCGAGGCCCCATTCTTCCATTTCCCTTTTGCTTCTTCGTGCCTTTCTCGACTTGCTTCGACGGAGTCGTTCTCGAGCATTGTGCTCTTCTTCTTTGCTTTACTGTTGACCGCAGATTGGCCGTGACTATTAACGAAACATTGGAACGATTTTTTTGCTTAAAAAAGAAATTTTATATCTTAAGGAATGGTGGCGTAACAGTCTCATCAACCAAGGCCCCTTCACGGTTACAATATTTGCGGTACCAAAAATATCTCAGAGATTACTAAACTGATTTGAATAAAATTTTGTAGGAATATTCTTAAGACTATAAAATAATACCTGAAATCACTAATTTTGATAAAATTTATTTTTTGAAAAATGGCACCTGCTGAAAACCAAGCTTGTGATTTTTTACCTAAGTATTCATCTTCTTTTGTTAATAAAAAAAACAAGATACTAATCGAAAAATTGTCTTCCTACTAAGTAGATTATAGTCTTAAGAATATTCGTGCAGAATTTTATTCAAATCGGTCCACTAATCTCTGAGATATTTTCAATACCACAAATACTGTAACTACGAACCGCAAATGCCGTAACTTGGGAGAAGGGGCTGCTATGGCACCATTTCTTAAGATAACAATTTTCTTTTTGCACAGAATACAGCTTAATTAATACACAACAAGGTGTATATCTTCATTTTTAAATATCACGTTTCTTTATATGAAAAAAAAATCATAAAAATGCCCCTATTTTCTAAGCTGTCAAGGGCATGTCACCCCTTAAGTAATTTCTTTCATAAGTGGACTGTCAGTGCTCCAACAAATTGGATACTAGAATATTAAGCGACCACCTCGATGGAAGTGAAATACAATCAATTATTCCCGTCTCCAATACGATCAATAATACCAACAGCTATCCTGGTCCAATTATCAAGCCCCTTAACCAATCAGGATCAGAATCCTGTGGCTATCAGTTGCTCCCAGATCGCTATTGCCTTTACGACACTTATTATCACATAATAATTACACAGCTATCAGAACACAGCCTCCGCTGCCGCGCTATCCCAATTAAAGTGAAAGAAACGGAAACGCACAGATCTACCTAGAATCGTGGCAACGGCGTGGCACTTATCCTGGCCTGGTAAAGCGAGAACGAAAGATTTTTAATTGCATCCCGAGCGAGGTAATTGCAGAAGCCCGTCCTTCGGCTCGCTTGGAAAGGCGCGTTCGAATCCTCTCGCACGTAGCCGCACGGTTGCACCATCTCGCGAGGCAGCTCTCCTCCGCGGATACGCGTCACCCAGGCTGCTCCTAATTAAATTGACGATTACGTCCCCGTGATACCGTATAATCTTTTTCAATTTGCGTAACGCGGGCGACTTTCTACTTGGCGGCTGTTCCTGGTCCCACGCGGGGGATTGTTCCCCTTTTAAACGTTCACACGTGCGAGCATCTTATTCCATATTTGCGCTACCGTACCGATCGCTATCGCCTTTCAGATATTTTCGGCGATTCCCCTCCCCGAATCGACGGGTCGCAATTACAGCGAGCAAGCTACGTGTGCGCCCGGTTTCGAAACTCGCCGGAGCAGCGTTGCGCGATTGGAGAGGAGATATTCGGACGAGTCTACGGGGCGAATCGGCAGCCGCGAGACTTGTTCTCTCCAGCGCGATTGACAGGGCAGCGATAATTCTTCCCACGAAATAATCCTGATTTCATCGAGCGGGGGAAAGGAACGCGCCGGTGTGCCTGGTCAAGCGGGCATACGCGTCCGTGTAACGGGTGACTGAACGGAAACAGCCGCCGCGGACCACTGTGCTGACCTGGGATAGTGGAAAGCGTGAAATTATGAAACGTCATTCGCTCGGTTCGAATGGATATTCATCTGTTTGACAGAGGATCGAGACTGGGTAGCCGGGAGTATCGTTAATAGCCTCTGTGCTCGGCGAAGTAACCTGGTTAACGGTACCGTAAATATGCGAGTGAACGTATTCCGTCCTCTATATCCTCGACGCGGGCATAGTCCGCCCGGTATCTCTATAATGGCATCTCACAATGCTAACCCTCGATCATCTACATAACCCGTCGATCGGTTTTCTAAAAACAATGACCAGAAGGACATTTGCGGCTGGTGGGTTTCTCGCTGCCTCGCACGACGCTCCTCGCAGCCGAACTTCCTATTCCCCGTCGCATGCGGCGTTCAAAGTGGCTGGTGAAGTAGGATGCTCCTCGGGAAAAGAGGAGCAATCGTTCCTGCTCGCAATTACCGTGATTAAGTCCGATTCCCGGAGCTTCCCGTCTCATTGTTCTCCATCTGGCGACTTTCACTCAATGGCCGCTGGACGCTGGCGTTAATCGAGTTATCCTCCGAAAGCGTTCGATTCTGCGAGGAAAGTCGCAGTTTCCTCGCGGCGGCCGTCGAACGGGGAAGCTAAGCGGCTGCGTGGAGAGAGAACAGTTTCCAACCGGTGTAGCTCTATGAAACGCCGCGGTTCATCGGCGCACACCCAGTACACGGTTACTTAAGTCCCTTACACGCGAGCGCGCGTATTACATGCTCCTCGCGTAGATCACGAAGATCGGCGAGGAGAGGGCAGAGAACTCTTCGTAGCTTCGTGCTCGTTGCTCGCCTTGCCTCCGAGCTTAGGCTGCCTCCGTCACGCAGAGACGTTCTGTCCGACGCGGTGTCTGCTATGGCAATCGGCGCTCTGCATCGCGATGTATTCCCATTATGTACTCTTTTTGTACACCTTCGCGCGATCGTGCCAGATATTGCGGAATAATGAATGAAAGTACGAGACAGAATGCTTGCAGCCCACGGTGAGGCGTGCAGCTGCGTGCATTCGCTTAAATGCACCAGTTCGATAAGAGAATTCTATCGCTGAGGCCGCAGCAACATTATTCTAACGGAAACGTCGATTGGATGGGAGGAGACTTTGACGCCCGCATAGCAGCGAGCTCTCGCGTGTGGTGCTTTAATATTGTAGGAAATATTTAAGGGAAAGGGAACAGGTGGCAAACATTCTGGGACACCCTGTATATGTAACAGAATTATAAATAAATGTACGAGCTTGTGATATGAAAATTATAGAAAACAAAAAAATTGTAGTAGTGTTTGGATAAAGTTATAATTGAAGGGATTTTTTGCAGAAAATACTGTAGGTGCCTAAACTCAAAATTTCCAGGAAAGGAAGAAAACTTCCTTGGCTATATATTATTTATAATTTGGAAATTTGATTTGTGTTGGTTGCTAAATTTGCTCAAGGGGCTGTTCGAGTCTAGAGCCCATGAAAATAGGTGATCTTTAGAAATTAATTAAAGGGAAACTACTACATGTAATTTAATGGAACTTTCTGTATTGTATTAAGGATGCCTTAAACTATAGAAATAGATTTTTTGTTTTGTAATTAATCATTGCAGACGACACTGGGGAGTCGTTAACTTCGAGGTGACAAAATATTCATCCAAATCGGTGGAACCTGTAGCACCGAAACCATTAGTCTGGAATAAAAATTATGCTAAATTATTAAAGGACGTGAAACTCGCTTGTAACTGACCAGAAAAAATGACAAAAATTACATGTTTTGAGAAAATAACGATACTTGAAATTTGAAATCATTTTTCCCTATATTTTTTATCCTTTTAACGCCTCTAAAAATTACAAATTTTCAATTTTTTAAATTTTACTGGTTACTCCACGAGCCAGAAGTATATTCTTCAGAATAAAAAAGTTTCAATCGTATCGGATAATAACTTTTCGAGATACGGGTTCCACCGATTTTAAAAACACTGTTTCGAGAAAAACTTGTTTAAAGTTTCACGTGAGCCTAAATTTGCCGCTACTCAAAAGCCTATAACTTCGGGAATTTTACGAATTTCCAAAAATCCTTTTAAGCATACGTATTCTTAAAAGGTTGAACATTCGCAAAGTGAAATTTAAAAAAAAATCAATTTTTAAACCGAAATCTCCCCTTAAGAATACAATAACCCAAATGCATCACAAAATTATCTCTTTTTTGCATTACGTAGCATATTCCACATTCGTGAAAAAAATAATTGTATTTGTAGAAAGCCCTGTATGCGCCACCTCTTAGTTGTGGAGAAAACTGAACGCGTCATTCATTTAGATTTGCAAGCACTATAAGTGCCCAACCTGTTTGTACCTAGCTAATTGGCTAATTGTCTGTTCTCTACAGAAATGGCGTTGAGTTTAGCAGCGGTATCATCTTTTAGCACTATTGGTAACTTATTTACAACGGGAAATTGCATTAGAATTCTATACTATAGTATTACCATAGACACGTAGAACATTTTCCGATCAAAGAATTCTCTTCAATTATTCAGTTACATTAACTCAGTTGTATTAAAACTTTGAATAACACAAACGCGTTACAATATTAAGAGCCAGAGGCTGGAGATTTAAACGCCCGCGCGCGAACGATCGACTATCCCCGAGCGTCGCGTTGGAATCGCCAAGCTCCAAACGCCCGACGCTCGCGAGCGATGAATTGCATTATGAAACACTTGCACTGGATTCTATTATCCAACCTTTACGGTCTATCCGCGGGGTTAACAGGAAGGGCGGGGCATCTCGAAGCAGCGGAGTGAAAGGACAGCGCGATGAAATTCCGCGAGCAGCGCGAAAAACGCCTCGCTCGTGTTCTAACCGGGGATCAAGAAATCCCCGGGATCAATGATTTCGGGGGAGTCGAGTCCGTTCGAGCGCGATAAAACGGGGGAAGCCATCAGGCATATGTATTTCGCTTTCGACTCCCAGCGGCGTGAAAAATAATCGCGATCGAAGCGCGCGATCCACGTTGTTGAATTGGAGAAGGATTTTTTTTCGTGAGAAGCAGATGGGATGTTTCTGGTGAAATTTAGAAATTCTGCATCGCCCCGATCGAATTAATTCCGCTCGCTTTCTACGTTCGTACGCTGGACGGTGGAAGACAAAGGTAATTAGACGAAGGTGGATTTGTTCCGCGTGTACGGTGACCGGACACATCTCGGGACAACTTTCCCTTCAGCGTTCAAGAGACCTGCGACCAATTTCGCTGCTCCCTATCAGTCACAAGCTTCGCCCTTGACCCGATTTCGAGTGACTTTCTGCGCAGGGCGAAATGGCCAACGCGTGCATGTGTCACTCGCGGCTACTTTCTCCCAACGCGAGACCCCGATGACTCGAGTCAGGGATCGTGAAGCAACTCGCGATCAAGCATCGAGAAACTGTTGTCAGTTTCGAATCTTGCAGGCTTAATCAAACACGAACGATCGTCCCGTGCGATTTCGAAATTGTCTCCGATGCAGGCGTGATTCATTCATTCGAGGTGTACGACACGCTCTCAGAAGCCGTTCTCTGAATAAAATTCCGTGCGAATACGCGCGAAGAAGAATGGATCTTTGTTTCTTGCAGTCGGATTGCGTGGAAGGATGCTATGCGCAACAGATTCCACATTATGCATTCCACGAATGCGCCGTCCGCTGCGTGTAAACAACGCCGCTCGCAGCCGAGATTTATTCGCCGTCTTATGCTATTCCAATTTATTACATGTAAGCGAAAAAGCAAACCTCGGGCGATCGGACTCGAACCCCAGAGATCTGGCTTTTTTTTAAAATGTTTTAGTTTTAGTTCCAACACAGTTTGAGAAAGTCAAAGATTACAAAAATGATCAGTCAGTCTTAGGACATTTTTTTTCTCCCAGATAGCCCATTAGTTCGCAAGCATACGAAGCTCATGGGCATACAGTTGTAGTTACAAACGTGACAAATTTTTTTAAAATTAGGTAAGCAATAATAACAAAAGATAAATAATTATGTCTGTACGTGAAGAAAAGGAGGAACATTAAGATAAAAACCCTGCTCCGATATACAATGAAGTTACAGACTAAAAGCTTACAGCTAGAGCTTATAAACTAAGAAACTATTTACAGACGGGCCGGAAAGAAAAGAAAAATCCTGCCCCATATGGCACAATATCACAGATATCTTTAACTGAAAGGGAATCACATGTCAGGTATTATCCTAATCTATGACTACGAAGTAGTCTAGACTTCCGATTACGAAAACTTCGGCATATTGGCCAGCCACGTTACCAATTTCCCCAACGTCGGCTCTCCAAGTTACTCTCTTCCGAACTATACAAGTCGCGAAACCAACGAGACGCCACCTATGTGCCAATTAATATATCAAATCGTTGTGTCACTCACTGATTCATCAGATATCAACTTGAATTTTACTTACAAATATTACCCACACAAACGTCTAAAAACCACCATATACACATATAAATGTTCG
Organism: Andrena marginata; assembly: GCA_963932335.1. Classification (NCBI taxonomy): domain Eukaryota; kingdom Metazoa; phylum Arthropoda; class Insecta; order Hymenoptera; family Andrenidae; genus Andrena; species Andrena marginata. The sequence goes on from OZ010661.1 coordinate 11,048,382, forward strand.
TTAAACAAGGGTTACTTCACAAAAATTACTTAGAAAAGTAAAGATACCTAAAAGTAATTCCTTTTAATTTATTTTGCTAAGTAGTCGCGTTGTAAGTTTCCAAACGCCGAATGCCTACATACACTACAAGATAAAATAGAAGTGAAGGAATCCGCGGATAACGTCCTCGTTGCGATGTGGGACGAATTCTTCTCCGCGGTGATTAAAACGGTCTGTCGCTGGACGTCGCTGAGCAATATGTTGACAGGCAGATGGCGCGACGCCCGATTACCCACAAATCCACTATCCACCCGGTTCACGGCGAAGGAGCACACACACAGCTGCATACGAGCGCGGACGGTGGCAGGATGACGATTCGATTTGCCTTTCGCATTCCGGTACCGCGGTCTCGTTCTTCCTCCGACAGAAACCGTTAGCTCCATGGGGCTTGTTTTCGCGGCAACCAAGAGAGAAGAAGAGGGAAGAGAACGGAGACAATGGGCGCGATTGAACGCAACTCGCGAATCGCCTGGCGAGTTCCCTCGAAAGTCTGGGATACCGCGAGCATGCGATACCGCGCGAAAAGTGTTACGAATTAGTTTCTGCGAGATTTATCGTAGACACGTAGGTGCTGCCTTGAAGAGTGTCACTGCTTTACAGATTCTAAAGTATCATTTGGAGTGTTCGCGTGGAAGAGTCGCTTGTGTTTTCGTTGCGAAGGCTGCAGAGCTTGGCGACAGTTTGCACGGTTAGGGTTCGGGTTTATTTCTCGCAGACCGTGGCACGCCCGACCGAACGAGGAATTCCTCCTCGAGGCGTAGCTCTCACATTTAAAATGCCACCGTTCCGGCCCCCTCACTTTTCATCCTTCTTCGCAACGCCGCGTTACGCTTGCTATCGGGCCCCGTGAAACGCAGTTCAGAAACTAAAAGTCTCGTTTTTCTCGTAGTCCGGCCTGGACAGGTTCCCCGGTGAATTTTGCCGAGGCACAAGTCGCACAGGACACGTAACGTTTAGATTGCCCCGGGATTGTAACCTGGCACGAGAAGCAACAACCTCGCTTGCTCTCTTATTATTGTAACGTTCGAGAATGATCCAGTAGGAAATCCACCGTCTTCTTTCTACTTCCTATCTACTATTGTTCTTCTGATTCAACGGCTGTAATATCGCGCCATCTGCAAGTGGGTGTCACAAAGCTTGGATTGCTTCCTTAACGATTATACAACGAGATGGCGCAAAAGAGATGGAGGTTGAAAGAAGCTTTTACTGGAAAGGTAAAAGCATGGAGATGCAGAATTTGCTGCCTGGGCTCGGTAGAGCGTGGAATTGATTAATCGGCGGTCGACTGGAGCACAGAATCAACAGGCGTTCGCTGGGATCGTACGATTGGAAGGTTCGTCGAGAATAGACTACTTCTGTGATCACGCTGCTATAGGGTCGACGATCTTGCGCAACTGGGCGAACAAAGAATCATCTTTAAGTTACGAAATCGTGCAACGCACCGAGTCCAATCATCTCGGAGCACTTTCATCCGCTCTTTCGTGACTGACGGTCTTTAAGTATATTAGAACCTCGCAAACTGCGGAGTCTCGGGGTTTACGGAGCTTTCTACATATAAAGTGATCGAAAGAATACAGTTTACTGGAGTTACGTGCAGAATGTAAAAGTCGCTTGGGAGAAGTCTGACGGGCCGGCCAGTGAAATGTAACGCCATCCTCGTGCGCGGAACAAGTAGCGCGTGCAGCTCCTGGCATTTCTTCCGAAACACTTTTGCCATTCGGCGGTGTTCGCGTAATTGGCCAGCCGAGCGGCTTTCCTCGCTTCTTTTGGGGGGATTCCCGTCTAACACCCCAAAAGTAATTTATATTTATGATTTTTATTTTTAAAAACTATTGTTGATATGGGATTAAACTCTTTTGGTATATAAGGAGGCATCTTTAAATTTGGAGAATCTTTTTATGTCGAGCCTTCTTATTATTTATTAACTATTGTGGAATCTTGTAAAAGAAGAAGAATTACTTAAAGTTTGATAGTTTCCTGCGCGTCAACGCGTTCTTTCCTCCATTCTGATAAATAAGAAGAAAAAGACGAAGAAGAAGAATAGTAATAATAATGATAATACGTATTTATTACATTCCCAACTGCATGCAATTAACAAAAAATAAACCATGCTAAAATAAAATAATATGAGCCTATTTGCATGAAGAAAATGTAATGGGCGAAATTCAGCAATTAGCTGCAATTCAATCGAGGGCGATAAAAATATTGTTAAAAATTTATGCAGGTTTTATAGGAATTTGGGCTTCTAAATGCAAAGATATCCTCAGATTTGCCCAACTTTTTCGACCTCAGCACCCCAAAATATAATAAATACAGCTAAAATATTGAAAAAAGTTTTCCCATCGCAGACCTATGTAATCTGAAAGACAGTGCATATTCGTATTCAATTTTGGGTACTGCAAATGCAAAAATACAGAGCGATAGATGAATTCGCATGCACCCCAGTCCCAAATGAAGACCATCAACAGCACGATTCGCCACGAATGGTTTGGCTTGACCAACGAAACGTGATGTACCACACGAAATAATGATCGTGCAGCGAGTAGCAAGTAGGATAGAATACCGTATGGCCACAGGCACGCTCGGTGACCGACTATTTTAGCCTCCCTCCTCTTCCCTCTGCCTTCTGGCTACTCCGTCCAGTCTCGTTCCCCTTTTTTCTACCATTTATCCTGCGCGGAGAACGCCGGCGGGCCTCGGCCACGCTGCTTTACACTTCGAACCTTTCCCAGCTCACTTTGTCTCCACTGATTATCTTCAAACGCCACCTCGAGCCTCCGACGTGCCCGCTCCCTTCCGCCCCTCGAATCACGCCAAGAAGCGTGTGCCGATGGTAAACGGACTTCCTGGAAAGGGAGAACAGTAATTTGCTGGTGGCAAAGGGTCGATTACAGTGCAGAAAGTTCGTTTCCCGGGCCCGGAGCGTTAAACTGCGTTTGATCCGAAGCCTTTCGGAGAAACTATCCCGTCTGGTTTCTGTGCGCACCTCGCTGCAGCCGAGACCCTGCGCGAGCGCTCGTTCGTCTACCGAGAAGCAGCATAGTTCAAGGTCCTTGCAAGTAACGACGGAAGCAGCTTCGGGAGCTTCTGCTCGTTATTATGACCACGGATTCTGGGAACACTGACGTAAATTGTGCTCGAGTGTTCTGGAAATTCTTTCAAAGAAGGAACGCCTAAAACTGAAGACAGTGCCTTTTTAGGAGAAACGTTAGTTAAGAATTTCTTAACCGTCCCGTTGTCTCTGTGGGGGAGCAACAATCGCAGCCTCGCTAGGCAAGAACATACACACTTTCCTTTCGTAGACCATTCTACGAGCCCCTCGGCCGTCGAAGCATCGACTAAAATGGCCACGTAACTGCAGAGAATAGGCTCGTTAATTACACGAACCTTTCCTTCGCGAAAACGCGAAGTTCGATTGCGTCACTGCGCTGCGTAACGAGCAGAAAATATGCCGGAGAGTGTTGCGGCGGATCCGACGCAGTCGAACGTGCTTTCCTCGGTGGGTTCACGGGCAACCTGGGACTTCCGGCGACGGGGAAGCCGAGTGGAGATCCTTTTAACGCGCGATGAGTAATTCCGCGTTCCACGGCTTTCTTGGCCTGCGGACACGGCCACTTTGGGAACGAAATCGACCTGCGTGCTGGCAAGCGGATCGGCGATAAAGCTGGCAGCAGCTGCGAGGGCTCTTCTTCGCAAAGTGACTTTAATTTATCAATCTCTGATTACTGTTATTTATTTATTTATTTATTTACGATGAACGGGTATGACCCATTTTGTGACGAACGAGGTGAAAAAGGCACAGTAGAGAAACAAGAATTACCATTAAACAAGAACAGAAAGTAACAGAAAAAATATAAAAGATAATCTTTTTAATCTATTCACAGTTGATATCGCTGTATGCGCGCTGGCTTTAAATGAGGAAAGAGATCCATGAAAAAAATCAATCTCGTCCCAATTATGTATTCACTCATGGGTATCATCGATAGCTCAAGCTCGCAGTAGATCGTTACTGCAACTGTAAATTGTAGCTGGTTCCTAATTAGCGATAATGGTTCACAGCTTAGTAGGTTCTAACTCAGGGAAATTAGATTACAACATGTCGACTAATGATGCTTTGAACGACCATATTCGATTATTTATCGGAGAGAATGATTTCAATTCGATCTTGAGTGTCATAATAATGGGATGAAGTTCAATATGTACTCACGAATCCGAATTAATTCCAATGCAAAAGTTTCGCTTCATGGGATTCGAATGCTATTTATGGGAGCTACTTTATGAGATGCTACTTTCGAACCTCAAAAAAAGGTACCTGTAGAGCTCGAGAATGTACTTGTAAGTACTTTGACGTTTGAAAGGATTGGATCTCGTAAAAATAGTATTCGAACCCTGAAAGACAAAAGACAAATCACACAATTGCACAGAATAGATAACTCCTGGTTGCAGATAGATTATACTTGAAAGTACCGCTATCGTTTCTCAAAGTACTTATAGTGAGTTCGAACCTATCTCGTTCAGGTTCGAGTCTACATAAAAGTATTGTTTTTCTTTTGCAAAGTAGGTACTCGTGAACTGTTCAAAACTATCCAGTCAGATTTGAACGTACTTCTAATATACTTCATCCGATCTCTTTGAGTCTCATGAAATTCGACGACAGGCTTCTAATTAGGAACTAGGCGCCATATTGGATCCCATGGAGACTACGCGTTCCCGGCCGGGAAGAAAGAAATACCGTTCGCCAGAATGGCTCGCGATTTACCAAACATTGAGCGCGTGTACCGTAATTTTCTGGCTGAAACGGTCGAGTGCAGTGTTGGCGATGCAGTCGATGGCTATCGTTGCACCGGGCGACCTTCGGAGCAATGGATCCTTTTCACGCGGTGAACTCGACTCGGGACGCGCGAGATCTGTCTGAGATCCCTCGAGTGAAGCTGTACTGTTATTCGATTAAATCAGCCGCGGGTCAACTAAGTCTTGGCAATTATCAAACTGAATTTCAAAGGCGCGCCTGATTCTATGGGGAGGGGTATATAAATCATATGATATCAATCCAGGCCAAGCACCGTTGCGCTTTTAAGGGGTATTTGCGGGTTGGAGTCTAAAAATGGTACAATTTTTAGGAATTTATTTCTAAATAACTAAACAAGGCTTCTTGATGAAAGGTTTTACATTTTATTAATCTATGTTTATACTACAATTTCCCATTTTTATATTGCCATAAAAATGATTAGGTTGTTTTTATAGAGAGGGGATGCAAAATCAAATGTTTTTTTTTTAAGTTTAGGCCTAAAACTAGTAGACACCGCTAAAACTATTTAAAAAAAAATGAAAAACCCAAAGTGGCGCGTAAGATGAAGGTAATTTGGAATATTCCAAAGCTTAGCGATGCTTTTCTTTCACGCCTAACGACTACCGCCGCCGCGTCGGTTTAGGCCAGCGCTATCCATTTATATTTATCTAAGATTGTTCCTATATTGTGATTTTTCAGTCTGATTAGATCATAGAGGAAATAATTTTATTATCTACATGTTTTTTTAAGTGTATAAAGTGAAGGTAAATTGGAATATCGGTATTCCAAATTACCTGCACCTTAACGAAACCGATACTTCCTGCCATTTTTCATTTCGATCAAAGTTTCAGCTACTTTTTGTTTTTTATTATTACTGATGTGAGAGTTTGAAATATAAAAGTTTATTAGTTTCTCTACGATATTATGCAGTTTTATTTGTTCCTCTGTCGTAGTTTTTTATTCGTCTTAAACAAATTGGTATTCCAAATATACTGCATTTCCTCTACATATGCAAGATTATCGGCATCAATACGATTCTGCGTCATTTTAATGACAACATATACAATGTATATGTTATCATTGTATACATTGTAACATATACATGTATATTTTGCAAAGTCGTTGCAAATTTCCACGCATTCTTTATTTATCGTGTGGTTCTAAATGTGGCCTTAAGATAACACATGCACGCCAATAATTAGTTTTAATGAGTTTTACTATGTGCCCTAATATGCCCAACCTTGCGGATGCAATTTTAGGTACGGACTCCTTTGCTAAAATAATTGAAAGTTGTCTGAACTTTACATAAATAATAATTTAAATATGGCTTTAAGAAACCACGTTATTAATAGAAACTGCTAAAATGGACTTCAAATTCGATAATAGAGGTTTTATTTGTTTGCAAAATTAATATAACACGTAAACTATTTATATATATAAAAAGAGATTATCCAGAGGTATTTCAGGGTATATTTACAAAATACAAAAACTTAATTTTAAGCATTGGTGGTGGGGGTAACTTGAAAAATATGGATTTTTCGAAAATTCTTTTTACGCGGTTTTGTAGATATAAAAGAAGGATGCAACTTTTGTATAAACTTCTTTTCGATATCTCTCACCGTTCTCGAGATATTCCACAGAAAAGAAAATTCTGCATTTTTCAGTGTCATTTCACCCCTAAAAATTGCATTATGGGACCAACAAAAAATAAGATTGTGTTACGGATGAACTACCCTGCGTGCACACCGAGTTTCATAATTTTCTGAATTTCCGGCATACCGAACGTTCCTCGTAAGATACGAAGGGGGCCGGATTCCTTTTCGGGCCATCCGCGATACGTATGCAGACGGTGGAAAAGGGGACCGTCACCTACTTACGCTCCTCCAACGGCCCACCACGTCAGGTGGATCCTGATGACGAACGTTGGCCTCGTGTGAACCGGTCGCACCGTTACGCTTCCCCATTCATTCCGTAATAAAAGTCACGGCCGTCTCGACTTTCGATAGAGACCGGTCGATCGGGCTTCTTGCTCATCCAGCAACACCGACCATCAAAATTTCCATGCACAAAAAGCCTGTAGATACTCAATATTGATCGCTGAACGTCCACAGAAATCAACAAAATCGATAAACAAGTTGGGATTGCATTGCTTCGTACATTGCAGGAAAATTCGAACACAATGTTGTTTCATAATAAATACAGAGTAGGTAAACCTCCTTCGGTTGCAACTCCTACGGTGGTTTCCGAAGGACCCAATAGTGTTCGTAATTAATCCCGCCTCATTTGGCCAGATTTTTAAAGGCAATGGTCCACGACCAATAGACTCTTTTACGAGGGAAACGAGCTAGAAGCAGCCACGGTACTGTTACGCTATCCTAGAGGGGCTCGGATGCCCGAGTCGCAAAAACTCGAACGACCGGCAGTAAATCGCGAAAGAAGCGGCCGATGGGAACGACGATCGGGCCAGGCCAGGTCGCTTGACGTAACAGTACGAGCGCATTTTCATCGGGCAGCCCCGGATGGAAAGTTTCTGCCTGGTCGCAGTATCGCCGGCGGATCTTCGCTTGCGAAACGTCCGTGGCGCGGCGTTCCTCGCTGAAATCGCAAGCTGGTTGCCTGCACCGGTGGCTGTCAGCCTGGCGGCTCCTTCGAGGATAAAATTGACGACGAATAGCCCTGAATTCTTTAACTGCCGAATGCTCTTCGATCGTCCCGCGGTCTTCGAGAGACAAAGTTGATTTAGAAGTGAGCAATCAGGCAGAGATTGCTGGCGGTTGCGTGCCGCGGAGCAATCAGAGCCGCGGGCTCTTTAATTGCGACTCGTTAGACGATAACCGATAGACGAACGTTAACGAGGTCGATTTTATCGCGGCACTCAAGTTCAGGAGCCAAACACGAGGCGTACATGGTATGCTTGCTTTACCGTTACGCGAACCTCTTTCGGTGACATTGCCTGGCCGTCGCATCGCCGGAGATAATTGCGGTACATGCTGGCTGAAGGATCAGGAGGATCGATATTGCACTTTGGTTCTAATGTATTATGGGTTCCTTCGTTGCTCCGTCGAGGGGGCGAGGTTCGAAAGGTGAAGAGAGCGGAGCGAAAGAGTAGAGTTATAACTGTTGATTCTATAGAGCTAAAATATTTTTAATGCAAATTCAATAAAACTCGTTAGGTGATTGTAAAAATTTATTTGAAGAATAAAACACAATTTTCTTTTCTTTTCGCGCACGTTCCACCACAAAATTTTCACATTCACATACATTACATATAACTTAACTTCGGATACATATTTAAATTGTTCTTAACCCTTCATGGACACACGGGGTGTATCGCACCCCAGGCAAAAAGAATTTTAGTCTTGGCCAACATTTCTGTAAATTTTTAGACCTTGATATTAAAATGTAAAAATTTTGTGAATTTTAAGAAAAAAACTCGCATTTTTCTACAATTATTTTTTCAACTACAAACAAGGGCATCCGTAGACTTTTTTCCAGGAAGGGGCATCTTTGGGGTGGCGGTGATGAAAAATATAGTAATGAAAAAACCAGAAGCCAGCTTGCTTTTTTGAACTTGTTTTGTAGTGCCAATTTAATTAAAAATTTAAATCCGGAATTTAGAATTATTCACTTTTTTTAGTATAAATTTAATAAAGACAAGTTTTTCAAAATAAGCGATTTTTTCTCAAAAGCCAAGGGGGGCAACTGCTTCTTTTGCACCCCCCTCCGGACGCCCATGACTACAAATTTCATCATATCAAAATTTGCATTTGTATACAAAAGCTATGAGAGAGTAATTGTATGAGTATTGCGAATGCACAATTATCACTCAATAGTTAAAAAATCCAAAAATTCGAAAATGGTGACGAAAATAACGCTGACATGCAGTGAACCCCACCACAAAGGGTTAAATACTAAACTACCACACAGGATCGTTCAAACTTCCCACAACCGACAATATAAAACAATATAAAACATAGTGTCCCTGTATCAAATTTCAATCCAGTGTTCTAAGCCATTGAATCTTGTAGGTGTTGATGCTACCGAGGTACCAGGTGTCCAGCCCCTTCGCACCGAAGCGAGGAACGAAACGATCGACAGGAAGTCCGAGTACCCGACCAAGGAGCAGGACTCCAAAACCACAGTCGAGCCGAAGAAGAAGCCGCGGGACTTCAAGGTCAAGCCCGATCAGAAGTACCAGAAGTCCTTCAAGGACGATGACGCGAAGCGTGGGGACACCAACGATTCCACGACCAACTCTGATGAGGAGACCACTGCGAGATCGGTGGAGACGATGGGAGTCACGATTCCTTTACTGCTTCGCGGGGAACCTATCCTAGCCACGGTAAACGCGCCGACGTCCGACGAATCCTCATCGACGTCCGAGCATTCGAGTAGAATGGAGGAAGCGCGTGTGACGGAGGAGACGACGTCGTTTAGGGGTAGGGCGCTCAACATCTCTGCCCCAGAGCCTACCAACTCGTTGCACTCCAATATCACTGACCTCAGCGACGTTAGCATGGACGACGATGACAAAGAAGTTGAAGGTGACTGCCTACTTTCTTGTACAAGTAGAAAAAGATTTTTATACTTCGGTACACTGTGAAGGAGTAGGTGAATGTCTAAGTCCCCTTATTAAATTACACAATAATTCGAACACTAGTCGTTATTCAGACTAGATTAAAAAGCTTGTTGAGCTGTTGGCCAAGACTGGCGTCTGCCGAACACACAATTTGACCCGGTGCCGGTGTCCACCAACCGGTAATTTTTCAGGCCCAAAATCGCGCCACCTATTTGGCAATGCAGCGGGTTTTCTTAAACTCGGGGTTTATGATACACGCAACAACTATTGAGGCCGCAAACGAAACTCTCGAAGGAAAGCATGCTTTCTTCAAAATTCAATCACGAAAGGAACGGAAAACGACTTACTCAAAAATAGTTTCGCTGTCGCACGTGTCATAAACTGTGCCGACTGCTCAAATTTTTCCCTAGTGTGGAATTGGGGAGTGGGGGTTACAAATTAAAAGATCAAATTTTAATAGCCTAAAAAACAATAGTACGCAAACAAAAAGTAGGAAATGGTAAAATGTCTTCCAAATTTCCTGTGTCGAAAATCTCAAGTGTCAAATTCTCCATACATTCCACACAAACTGCGCTGGCCCTGTTCGTTTTCAATATTAATATCGTAAAACGTAACATTGTGCAGGTGGAGAATACGTGGCGTCTCACAATGAAACCGTCCTGAACGTCTCCTCGACGCTATTACCTACGGTGACGATGTGCGTGCAAGGGAATCGCACGTACGCCGTGGGGGAGAAGATCGTGAAGGGTTGCGAAGAGAAATGCGTGTGCGGGGAGGACGGTACGGCGACGGATTGCAAGCCACTCTGCTCGTCGCCGTACGTCAGGGCTAACAGAGGGATCGTGGATCCGCTGTGCCAGGAGAAGCTGGTCAACGAGGAGCCTTGCTGCGCGATCCTGGTCTGCGCTGCAGATTCGGGTGAGCCTTCCTTTGAAGTCCTATTTCTATGAACGACCAGTAAATAGACAAATCGGACTGTTAAGGGAAAATAGGAAAATTGTAATTTTTAAGATTTTTTTTATAAAGAAACGTTTATTTAAAAATCAAGATATACACCTTTGTGTGTATAAAATAAGCAGCATTCGCTTAAAAAAGAAAATCGATAAATTAAGAAATGGTGCCATAGCAGCCACTTCACCCAAGGCTCAAGGCGCATCTTCATAGTTACAGCATTTGTGGTATCGAAAGTATCTGAGAGATTACTAAACCGATTTGAATTAAATTCTGCATGAACCTTCTACGGACTATGATCTAGCGCTTGTCGAGAGGCTTTTTCGATTAGCGTCTCGTTTTGTTTTTTATTAACAAAAGAAGATGAACACTCAGGTCGAAAGTCACATGCTTCACTTCTCGCTACTTGTTCCAGCGCCTGAACCAGAGGAGACCTGCGTGTTCGCGAACAAAACGATAATGAGGGGTCTGCGGGTCGAGGATGGCTGTTCCAGGGTCTGCGTCTGCGAAGCAGGTGGCATTCTCAAGTGTCAACCGAGGTGCCCACCGAACGAAACCACCACGGCGACCAATCAGCACGACCGCTGCGTGGTCCTCGCCGATCCAAGGTACCGAACTATCATCCGGTACAAATCGTTCTCTTCCTCATTGAATTGGTTTTGCAATTCCACCGATAACGTCCTCTTTCAGGGACTCCTGTTGCACGATCACCCTGTGCGACGTCACCCTGGGCGACCACGAGATCAGACCAGAGACCTCCACCGATCTGACCGTCAACCTGACCGACGTGAAGGTCCTGAACTCGACGGCGATCAAGCTGAAGCTGTCAGCGAAGAATCCCCAGGACGTCACCGTGGAGATATCCGACAAGAACCACGTGTGGAGGCAGCAGAAGCCTGATAAAGGTGAGCGATGAAGACGAAGAAGGTCATCAGCCGTCGGAGAACGAGAGACGCCATTCTACTTTGTTCAATTTGATTGCAGAGGGGATCATATCGAATCTAGAGCCGGCGCACACGTATTACGTGCGAGTGACCGAAGGAAGTCGAACCGGTCTCGCGCTGCAGGTCGTCCTTCCAGCGGAAGTCATCAAGACGAACATCTCGGACAAGATGGGGGACAAGGGCTCCTGCAGCCACAGGGGGAAGACGTACAAAGTGGGGGCGGAATGGTACGACGAATGTATCTCGTTCTGCATGTGCTCGGAGGGCGGGAGGACCGAGTGCGCCACTATAGAGTGTCCCACGGACTTCGGCCTCGACGTACTCGACCCCCATTGCTTGGATTGGGAAACCGTGCCGCCTAACTTCTCCCCGAAACCACCGCACTGCTGCCCCCAAGTAAATATCGTACACAAATACAAGGTATAATGTTAGGTCCGTGCAAATTTGGGGGAGTGATCAATTTTGGGCAGCGACAAATCTTGGGGAGCGACGAGTTTTGGGAAACGACAAATTTTGGGGAGCGGCAAATTGTGAGGGGCGACAAATTTGGAGGGGTGGTAAATTTTGGGGAGGTGCAAATTTTCGGGAGCACCAAATTTTAAAGAGCGGCAAATTTTGGTGAGCGCTAAATTTTTGGGAGCGCCAAGTTTTGGGCTTCCAAAGAAATTGGAAAGTATTTAAACACAGGGGCTTGAGACACCTTTAAAAACAATTCACACGTGAGTAGCCATATTGAATTAATTCTGAAATTGTCGCGACTCTTTTCAATTAAAATATTTCATAATATTTCACGGAGAGAGCGACAAACGCTTCTTAGCCTAAGGTCGCCAAGTCTCAAATTCCGCCCCTGGAAATCAGGTGGAAATCTGGTAGCACGTATTTACCTCGTAAGATAGTTATAAGCTCGCGCTGGCTTCCCAACTGAAACGATCATCACGCTCGCAGGAAGTAGGCTGCCGGAATAATGGCTCGTGCAATTACGAGGGTAAGACGTACGACAACTGGAGTGAATTGCCGTCAAACGTGACCGGATGCGAGAAGCGGTGCTACTGCGAGATGGGAAAGGTGTCCTGCCAAGCGGCCTGCCCGCCTGTCCCAGCCTTGCCACCTGCAACCTTGCCCTGTCCTTCTTATCAGGTCATCCTGACGCATCTACCTGGCGACGAATGCTGCAAGGAGTGGAGCTGCTCCACTGGCCAGCTACCAGGTAAATTCGCGCTTCTGTCACACGGAACGAAGGAAAAGGAGACTCGCAAATTGGCACGGGCTCTTTGAAGAGTAACCATGGGAAGATCGATCGTTCAGGCAACAAGGTTGAGTGTGTTCGCGATCTTCCTTCCAAGAGAGGGAATATGCAAGGTGTTCGAAGTTCTATGAAAGTTGTATCGATCGGGAAAAGTGATTTCGATCTAAGGGTACCTTTTATGTTGGAACTGCGTTGAACGATGAGAACAGCGATCAGAGCGAAGCGTAGAAATACATTCTATATAGTTTTATAATGGACGTGTTTACACTGAAGCAGAGAGCAAAGCTACGCTTAACTGCATGAGCAACGATACAAGCGTCGAGAACCAAGTATTACTTTTCATTTATTTTCCCAAACTTGAAGATAATAATTATTCTTCAGAATCGAAGGAAGATATTTTTGAGCAGCTTTTACCGGCGTCTGATCGACACTCTTATAGCTTCTATCAGAGACGAGCAAAAATTTTATTTAGATAAAAATTTCGAATAACGAATAAAAGTTAAAAGAATTACTGTCGAATGAAAGAATTGAGAATTCGTCAAATAATCTTAAGTTAAAGTACCTTTTATTTGATCCGTTATTTAAACAATTTTTTATTCAGTTAAAACCCAACTCTGACTTCTATCGCAGCTCCAATATAAATATCCCCTTGGTAGAATTTCCTTCGAACACCCTGTAGATCTATCCTGGAGGTCTCTGGAAAGTAGAATTTTGTTGAAGCGGTGGTTGGATCGTAAACGTTTGATCCTCTGGTGGCGGTGGCTGTGGTGAAGCAGGTTGTATTTAGCAAATCGTTGACGTCACTTGGATTTGTCTGCAAGTGGCTGCGAACAGGATCCTTTAGATTTAACGGGGTGACGGTTCCAGCCGCGCGGACCTGACTGGGATGCTCCAGTGCGAATGCGAATCGCGAGATTCTCCTAGCGCACCATCTCATATCACTCGAGACACATTCATCAATCGACGACGCGGACCGGAACTAAAACACTGTACATTGCCCTTTACCCATTTCCTCCCGTTCCTCTATCACCGCCCAGGGAAGCCTGAAGAGCGAAAATGCGGGGAGGAGACGCTGCCCGCCGTAGAACGTACTCCCGCCTCTAACGCAAAACACTTTGCAGCGGTCCCCGGGGCAGGAGGTGCTGTAAATGCATGCTCTGTACGGCCACGCTTGTACATACTTGGATGTCCCCTCGCTGTAAATATGCATGGACGATGCTCGGACAGCGCGCGCGGCTCGACGACCTGTTCTGTGACATTAGACTTTGCTTATTGCAGGAAGGAACGCGACGCCCGCGTTCCCCGGCCCCACGGCCACAGACGCGCTCGATCGGCCGCCGATCGACGATAGACCAAATAACAAGTCGGAATCGGCCAAGCCCAGCCAGCAACCGGACACCACCACACACGGCCTCTTCCATTACCCCATGGACCCTGGACACCCGACGATACCCTACAACGGGCCCTACAATCCCGACTACAGACCCACGCGTCCCAGCGTCGAGGACGTCTTCCACTTGCCTCCTCTCACAGAGAAACCCCCGCCCCTCGTCAAGGAGAAAACCAAGTCCAAGTCGGAATTGGCAAAGAAACCGGTCGAGCCGCTCTCCAAACCCCACAAAGACGACTACTTCCCCGGCCCACTAGCCCCGGACAAGTTCCCAGACAAGCATATACCCATCTCCGTGCACTCGAACGAGAACCAACACCTGCCAGGTCCCCTGAACCCCAATAAACTGCCGTCGCCGCAGAAGCCTGGCCCACCGACCAATCAGCCTCAGTTCATTCCGTTGAACCCCCATCGAGACCTCGGACCAGGGTTTGCGTTCGCGCCTACCAATGTCCCCCATGGTGGCTTGGACCCCCAGCTCGACAACTCCGCGGTGGGGCCAGCTTACCACGGGCCACTGCTCGGTCAGGACAGCGTCGACCCGAACGTGATCGTGCCCGTCAGCCCGAAGAAAAAGGCACCGCCGAGTGACGTGTTCGAAGCCGACAGAGGCAAGCCTGCTTTGGGACTCCCCGGTCGGCCGAAGCAGGGACAGCGCAACCCCGAGCAGGAGATCCTACCCGAGGAGCTCTATCATCTGATCAACCTGCAACACCCCGGCTTGGTTCACCTGGACCACGGACCCCCGGATGGTCACCCAGGCATCTTCGACATCCACCAGCAGATCTCTGGTCAGAAACACTCGCCTACCAATCAGATACAGCCGGGGTACTTTGGAGCCGGGCCTAAGAAACCCTCCAAGCCTCACGTCTACGCGCAAAAGAACGAAAACGGCCAGACCACGTATCACGTTCACACGCAGGACATACCCAGCACGCCGCAGCAGATCGAGGAGCTGCTAGCACATATCAATCAGCACGATCCTAATCCCGGACCGTTCCAACACTATCCCGGACAGCCAGCCATACCCCATAACGTGGCCGGCGGCCCCACTGCCACCATGCCCCTTCACATTGACGCTCATTTACCGCATTCAGGACTCACGCACATGAACCACCCGTTCGCAGCACAAACGCCCAACCAGTCAGGTTCGTCCCTGATCAGCAACACACATTTACTTTGACAGATTCCGTGGTACACCTCGCACCGCGAGATTTAGCCGTCTTTTTTTAGGCGAGAGCGAAACCGGGCCGGGAAGGTAGGCAACCAGGAAGTTCAGAAAATTATCCAACCTGGGTGTGCAAGTAGAGTAGTTCATCCGTAAGACAAACCTATTTCTTATTGGTTGCCATAGGTTTTCGGGGGTGAAATCAGAGTTTCGTGGTAGAATGAGGATTGTGTATCTTATCCGGGTCTGCAGTCTGCAGGCACCTTTGATTGATCTTTAAACGGATCAGGGGAGGTTCCTGGGACCGCTTAGTCGCGGTCAAACCAAGTATCTATTCGGAGTCGTAAGACATTGGATGCCGTTAAACGTCACCGAAGGAGTTTCTAAAGGTTCTGAGGGATGGAGAACGCGTGGAAACTAGTTTTACAGAGAAGTAGGTATATAACGATTGATCTTCGTGGACTTTAGGTATGGACCACAACGTGCCTCCTGGTTTCCCGCTGCCTGGCGCTATCCCTGGCTTCCCAGTCGCTTCTTCCTCTGACGAAGTCACCGTGCAGATCCTCGAGGCTCTGGATGAAAACACTGTCCGTCTGGTGTTCACGGTGCCTCAAGTTCTGGTGGGGCTTCATGGTCGCGTGGAACTGCGATACACCAATGATAAAACGTACTTTACAATCAGAATCAATAGTATAGGAATAGGTTTTGTAATTCCTAAACGGAAAAAAGGACCTCGGGCGATGAGGGGACCCGAATCCGCGATCTTACGGATCCTGTGCTTACTGGTCAGCCGCCTAATCAACTCCACCAAAGTCGATCCTCCGAGGTCTCTTATTCCGAGCTCCCTCTTATAAGAGTTCCTGATCCCACAATAATAACTATAGTTAGGACACCCTTGTGTCGATGAAGAACGACAAAGACTGATCAATGGAATATCCCTTGCTACACAGAAACTTCGACGCGTCCACCTGGAAGGCTCAAGTGTTCGCACCCCCGAACGACCTGATCGCAACCCCGCAACTGGAGTTCGAGCTAGGGGACCTGAAGCCTTCGAGCGAGTACAAGGTGAAGATCACTGTGAAACTGAAGGATCTGGCCAACAGTCCCACGAGTAAGATCTACAGCGTGCGTACTCTGGAAAAACGAGCGGAAGTGACCACGCTGCCCCCTCAAATTCCTGTGGACGCCGAGCTCCGCGTGACGGAGACCAACTCCACGTGGATGAACGTCATGTGGAACAAGTTCACGGAGTACGAGCTGCAGTTCATCGACGGGGTCCAGCTGAGGTACAAGGAGCAGGACAGCAAGGTCTACTCCGGCACACCGTTGATCCACAGGGCGGTGAGGAATTACGTGATCGAGAACCTGAGGCCGTCGACCACCTACGAAGTGGGCATTATCTTCGTCCCTTTCCCGGGTCAGCTGACGGAGCTGGTCAGTGAGAAAACGGTGAGTGTGCTACGGTTCTTGTACTCTAAGCGAGCGCAATTCTCTTATCGTTCCTTCGCTGTTCCCTTTTCAAGATACAAGTGACCACATCGTTGGAGCCGAACCCGTACTCCTTCGAGGTCAGGGTGGAGATCAAGACGATCAAGTCAACGGACGTGGAAGTGACGTGGAGCGGAGTGCCCTACCCCGAGGACAAGTACGTGAACATTTACAGGGCGATCTACCAGAGCGACAGCGGCAAAGAGGACACGAGCACGTTCAAAATCGCTAAGAGAGACTCGCATCCGAAGACGGTGATTGGCGATCTAAAGCCGGGCACCAGGTATCGCCTGTGGCTCGAGGTGTACTTAACGAATGGGAGGATAAAGAAGAGCAACGTGCAGGACTTTGTCACCAAGCCCGGTGTCCTTCTGCCTGCCACGATATCTCAACAAGGTAAGGGAAGTGAGTGGAAGTGAGTGAGATGTTTAAATCTCATGGGCGTAATTCGTCTACTGGAAAATGGAGCACTGAATGAAGGTTCAGCGGTACCTCCGACTCTGCCACAAGAGGGCATTCGACCGATCCCGCTCTCTCGCAAGAGCTCCCTCAATTACCGATTCCTATATATACCTGTTTCGTCCTACGTAGAAAAAAACTGTCTTTCTGTGATAATAATTAATAATTGTACTTTTCAGCGGGAAAGCTCGCGTCCCTGCCCCTCCACGAGGGCGATTATTACGGCCCTCTAGTTGTGGTGGCCATCGTGGCGTCCCTCGCGATTCTATCCACTCTAATACTCCTGATGATGCTGATGAAGAGACGGACTAGCAGTAAGGCCGACATATCCCCCCGTAAAACCACATCTGCGTACGACAATCCCTCCTACAAGGTAGAATTACAACAAGAGACTATGGGTAATTCACTCTCATTGTTTTAATACGATAGACCGTTTAGTTACAAAATTATACTCTTCCTGTCGCTAGAACGCTTCCTATAATTGGAAGTTTTTGGAGAACGCTATATTAAAACCCACTTTACCGTGCATACGTTCCTTGTTAACGCGAAAATCCCTTCATGCGAAGAATAAGTAAGGAACCTTACCACCTTTTTCAGACCTGTGAGGACGCCGTGACGATATCAAACGGCAGGAACAAGAACACGGAGCACGAAATGGCTACTATCAACACCAATGCCAAGGAGACCGTCTGAGGGTTCTGTAATTTATTTCGTTGTATTTATTTATGAGCGTCCATCGTCGTACTGTCGACCCGAAGAGCGTTAGAAAAGGGACGGATGTACCAGCGTGCCTGCAATGCTCAGGGTGAATGCCAGAGAGTGCCTAACGATCGCTAAAACGTATACTTGCAGTTTCTTTATCGGAAGGATCGTTCATAACAGTCCTCGACTACGGTCAGTGGTATTGCGTTGTAATTAAAACTTGTACATAGCGCCGCCGTGCAACACTAATGATCGCGTTAGATGATAAGTTAACGATTTAAGCAGCGGTGTTCACCGGAGGAAACCTACTCCAGCGCCACACTGCACTGTAATGTTTCCCTATACATCGTTATCAGTTCACACGTATGCTTTACGTGTTTCGTGTTCAGTTGTGGACCAGTAATCCCCTCCACTGGGCCCTCCGCCCAGCTACGTTTTGTACAGCTCGCATTTATATCGTTAGAGATCTATATGATAATAAATAATGTGTATTACGTAGCAGGTGTTTAAATGTAAACCACATAAAACCATCTCTAAGGGTACAAAAAGCAGTACTTTATTTGTATCGCATCCGGTTGATACATGGATCGAGTGAGTGGATACATAACTAGATACAAAGAACAGAGGTCAAGGGTTTATCTTCTCTGCGAAAAATAATCTCAGGAATTCTACTACCATCGATCAATTTTATGATACACCAGTCTCAATGACATCGAGTATTGTAGTACCACTGGTTGACACAGTGTTCAGGCATGCAAAAGTATAGTGGAGTTTAAAAGTATTTCTGCAGCTCGGCCTCAAATTGAAGAGGCTCAGTAGTCGGCGCGTGCCTGACAACGACTTTGCCTTCCTTGCTGACGATGAACTTGGTGAAGTTCCATTTGATCCCGTCGGTTATAAATCCACTCGCCTGTGACTTCAACCATTTCCACAGTGGGTGGGCACCTTCCCCATTGACGTCAACCTTTTCGAACATGTCGAAGGTGACATTGTACTTCTTTACGAAGTCTAGTATTTGCTCGGAAGTGCCTGGTTCCTGGCCGCCGAACTGGTTCGATGGGAAAGCGAGGATCCTTAGGCCCTGCTTCTCGCTGTACTTCTCGTACAGTTGTACCAGCTCTTTGTAGTTCGTGTCTGTCAATCCGCAGTTGCTGGCGACGTTCACGATTATGCAAACGTGCCCGCGGTACTTGTCCAGCGATACGTCGTTGCCATGGATGTCTCGAGCATGGAAGTCGTAGATCGTAGTAGCCTTACTCCAGTTAATGTTTTGGTCAAAAGGCGCTGAAGTCGTCGCAGGGCAATGCTCTTCCTTATCGCCTTGGCAATCTTCCGCTATGACTCCGGAACAAACCAGGAGCACCAAAGCCACTAATTCTGTAGAGAAGGAATATAATATTACACATTATTTTGAACGAGTCCAAGTGGCTATTAGTGGCCACTGAAAAAACATTGACCTCTAAACTTGCTCGAGTGCGTACTTAATCAGCTAACTGATAGTATATCGAAGAATGACGATCGCAGAACCGAAAATCGACATTACATCATTTTTTACCAATATCATTCGTATACAAGGTGTTCGAAATAAGTTTATAAGATCGTCACTCACTATTCATTTTGCCTCGAAAAGCGTTGCGGCGCTCCAGAAACTTGACGGTGCCAGGAAACCGGTGTGATTCGTAGAAAATTTCCACTGTTTAATAAGCGCGTCCTCACGGTTCAAATAGCCGACAGCAAGTGCGTCGCTATTTGCTTTGTTCAGAATTTTTACGCAACTCGAAACACACTGACCTCTGTCCCCTGCCCAGTCACGTCCTTGAATCTGCTTGAATCCGTGACATCACTGATTCTGGAATCTTGACGAACAAAGGACCTGCATCATGTCCCGAATTCGCGATCCCAAAAGTTTGTATTCGCACTACGTACGATTCTACTATCAATAAACATTCATATTCAGTTATAACATTGTTTACTTGTTCGTTTAAACGGCGATTTAGGCATTTGTTTAGTTTAGGAACACAAACGCTAGTGGCGCGAACGGGGAAGCTGTGAACTGTCGACGTGAAAGCACGCCAAGCCTTCGGTAAAGAGTTTCTATCCTTGAGACTGGCAATCGGACATGTTCTAAGGCCCATTTCAGTTCATAGCTTTTATCGCTAAGCGCCACTAGCATTTTTGGGTCTGTAGGTAATGCAGGTCAGGTAGATAATATTGGAGATATAGAAAAAAATGATGTTAATAAGTTCAGTAAGAAGTTAGCGCTGATGAGGTTATAGAATAGATAAAAAATCCTTTGTAATTTGTTAGTCATCTGGTTAAGGACGATAGAGGCACGGACGAGGTATGCGATAGATTTTAAGGGCGTTTATTTATACCTCGTCTGTGGTAATATATGTTTGTGAATAATGTAGGCGAAGTGATCATTAATCGTGTAAGGTAATTTGTGGTAGGAATTTTTACACAAACATTATTTACATTTGGTTTTTGGTAAATCCAGGTAAGGAATTTTTACACAAAAGGCGTTAAATGCGATCACCGGCTGCATTTTAATAGACTGTATTCACGGATATGAAAATTACACAAGACATTGCTTTACCTGAATTATGAATTACATTTGTATGACGCTATATGTATTACACTTTTCTTCGAAATTCTTAATAAAACCGCGCAAAGAATTTAAAGAAACATTTGAATCGAACTGGACTGAAGTTAGCGGTCAACTATTAATTTATTCAACCCTTCCCAATATTATACTCAACAACTCTTTTCGATTTAAAATCTATATAACATGTATGTAAACTCTTCAAGCAAGAACACCGTACTCTCCGTTCTTCGAAATAGTTAATAAAACCGCACAAAAAGTTTAAAGATAAATTTTAAAGCCTTTTTTTTTGTTTTCTTATTTTATTGTCTTAGTATTATGCGGCGTGCGTGTTTGAAATTTTGGGGCTGAAGATTGTGGCGACACCTGCGTACTCTAGCGGTACTACTACTACTACGTTTTTCTTGTTTTATTTTATTCCTATAAAATAAATTTTATTTTATAATATTAATATTAATTACTACAAATAATAATCCTACAAGATTAGGAATTATTAACAAAATAAAACGACTACAAAGGGTCGTGTGACTCGAACGACCCGAACTCCCATGTGTGCGGTACATCTACTCTATACCTCATCTATGATATAACTATTTGTTTACGACAACATAACCTCAAAGCGGCTTTGATAAATAAACCATACCATAATCAAGCGTTACTGGAATTAATACATGAAAAATGGTGAGTGTACCAAATAATGTTAAATGTCGTGCGAAATTATTTACATTCCTCCACCGTATTTAATTATTACATCTTATTTCAGGCGCGAAATGCAGAAAAGGCTATGTAAGTGTTCATGAGTTGGAAGCATTGTAAAGCAGATTATTAAACCTTCGCGCATTGCAGCATTTCTTTATCCGTGTGTTAATCTTTCGACAGGACCACCCTTGCTCGATGGCGAGCAGCACAGAGCAACGAGGGAGCCAGGAAAGAGCAAGAGAGGAGACCGTACCTAGCCTCCGAATGTAGGGACCTGCGGAAGGCGGAGAAGTGGAGAATGCAAATAATTAGAGAGATCGCGAAGAAAGTGGCGCAGATACAAAACGCTGGCCTGGGAGAATTTCGTATTCGAGACTTAAACGACGAAATCAACAAATTACTGAGAGAAAAGCGGCATTGGGAGGCTCAAATAAAAGAGTTAGGCGGTCCTGATTATTCCAGAGTGGGGCCACGTATGCTAGATCACGAAGGTCGCGAGGTAAAGTGTTTCTTCCCCGTCGCATTCAACTATCCTTACTATTCCTCATAGCAAATGAGAATGTCTAATGCCGTGAAATGTTCAGGTACCCGGGAATCGTGGTTACAAGTATTTTGGAGCTGCGAAAGAGTTGCCTGGGGTCAGAGAGCT
Organism: Andrena marginata; assembly: GCA_963932335.1. NCBI lineage: Eukaryota > Metazoa > Arthropoda > Insecta > Hymenoptera > Andrenidae > Andrena > Andrena marginata. The sequence continues at coordinate 11,070,087 of OZ010661.1, forward strand.
GTTCGAGCAAGAGCCGCCGCCTCCTCCTCGGAAAACGCGCGCCGAATTAATGAAGGACATCGACGCGGACTACTATGGCTATCGGGACGACGACGATGGTATTCTTTTGCCACTGGAGCAAAGGGCCGAGCGCGAAGCGAGGGAAAGAGCCGTGGACGAATGGTTGGAGCAGAACGAGAAGCAGGAGCCCGAGGTCGAGCAGGAGGTAGAAACAACCTCGCAAAGAGCGATACCCTCGCAGCAAGATATACAGGAGGCGTTGCTCGCAAGAAAAAAGCAAGAACTGTTAGAGAAATATGTACTTTGACAGGTTTTATTTCCTCTCTGTTCCTTATGCGTTCAATAACAACTATCTGTAAGTTTATTCGTTCATAATTGTATTTAGAGTACACTTTTTATAAAACGCGACAGATATAATAATAATTATCATTAATTTATAAGTAATAACATTGATTAAGGTAATTATTTTGTGCAGTAGACGTTCAAACTTCAATTTTCAATACTTATCGAGAGAGAGAGAGAGAGAGAGACAGGGGGAGAGAAAGAGAGAGAGAGAGTGCTGTAGATAAAATATAGATAAAAATTCAACGGTAGTCTGTTTATAATCCTCGCGATCCTTATTTGTCTGTTTCCCACATTATGGTCGTTCCTATTATTTATCGGCGGTGCGCGAGCACCTGGCGCTCGAGTAAGCGATACGCAATAGAATTAGAACACCAGAGAACAAGACAGCATGAATTATCGTTAATCCCGTGAAGATTTACACTTCACCGTCGCGCACACTCATACTCGTCTGACTCTTTGCTCGAGCAATAAAAATTGAAATCGTTTCGCACGCTCACCTCGAGGATGCTTTAAGCTTAAGCGCTTTCGACCGAGCTCCCAAGCGGGGGTCGTGCCGCGGGAACCCGACCGTTTACTTCCAAATACATCTCCATGTAATTACGACTATACCGTAACAAATTGGAAACAGTTAAAGGCATAGAAATTACCCTGAAAAAAGCCCTACTTCGTTAATCAAGTACGCGTATCGATCCCGTGGACACCTACGTCCCCGTATCGGCTACAATAGCTCCCTTACTAACAAACCCTTCTTGCCCCGCGTGCACGCGGCTCATCCCTGATCCCCATCCAACATCGTGTTGTTTATAAACAGACTGTACAGCATACGATTACATGCGTCGCCAGGACTCGGAAGTCGATAGTATCCTAATTTAACGCTAGCTAAAGTGTCGCGCCACGCTGAAACATCGAGCGGACTCGAATCGGTTAAATCGTACGCTCCCGTTGTTCCAGGCGTTTTGTAAAAGTGGCTCTATACCTAGCACACCGACAAACGCCTCTAAATGGGCAAAATCGATCGTGACCCTGGTCCTGAACCGTGCGCGGCTCGGGGGAGCCGCGAGCGTGGCGAGACGCGCTTTTTAACAGGGTGGTTCGGCGAGAGGAAGAGCGCCGCGCGCGAGAATACCGGGGCGACGGTTCACGCGTGCGCGCGCACTGAAATGAGAAACGACTTCCGAGCCCTGGCGATCCCGTTACAATACCGTTACGCCCATAAATACGTAAACCAGAGAGAAATAGAGAATAGTTCGAGCATGGATTTGAACCATCGTTAATCACCTAAAGGCTAAAGCTTGAAAAAGTCAAGCGTTTAAACGATTCACAGCATCTGTTTTCTCATGTATCCGTTAATCAGTCGCCCGGTCACGCTCCAGTTTTTACAACCGATCCCGTCTATGATACATATAAACGCGTGGATAATTGTAACGATCTACGCCGTCTATCGTGCCTCACGACGTCCCGTCGTGTATGCCACTAATTTAGTATTTTAAGTAATATCAACTCTACGATCACATTTGCGTTTTACGGGGTGCGCTTTGCGAGTTTATTGTGCGTCGTTTGAATTGTGAATCTGTCCTCGCCTGTCACCCTCCCCCCTCCTCTTGCCCATTCACGGCACACGTTGCACCCTTTGACACCCCCGTCGGGCCCTAATCGAATTTACCTACACCGTGCGAGCCAGGAAACGCTCGGGAAAAATATATTGTTGGCGCGAGTACGCGGGACGTTGCACAGCTATAGGTTCAAGCTGAACTGTTGAATGGAGTTACGTGGAAGGAAACGAAATCCTCGATTCCTTCCACGAGTACTCTTACAATCATTCAAACCCGCACCTGTAACGTTAAAAGAACTCCCTGTGTCATTAACAACCCAATAATCGTCTAATGGAACCTAACGTCCCGCAGTCCCTGGTAGCATTTCTGGTTGACCCATAGTATCCTCAAGTTGGGAATTAGTTGCCCATGAAAATGGCAACAGTAAATGCTGCCAGGGGTGTAACGCATCATGCTCGACGCGTGGAGGACGCGACACCATCGAGACTCGTCGAACAAAGTGAACGCATGGAAGGGTGCAGGTACTGGCGGTGCAGTGAAGAAGGAGAGGAAAGAAAATAGACAAGGAGGGGTTCACAGCCTGGCGTTCCTCTTCGATCGTTCTCCCTGTGACCTTGGACCTGAACGAGGATTATTGGTCCGAGGATCGCCGCGATAAGGGGTGGCGATTCGTGTCATGCGTACCAATCCATTCTCGAACCATACCGTCCATGTATACCAAGAATTCCGTGGTATCGACTCGTGCGAGCAAGCACTGCGTGACAAAGTGTCGCGGAGTCGAGGGGAATATAATGATAGGGGGGAGAGAGAGAGAGAGAGAGAGAGGGGGGTGAGAATGACGTTACACGCGTCGCTTTAGTTAGCGTCCCGTCCAAAGTGGAGACCGACCAGAGGGGTGGTTCGCGTTTTCGTATTATCGGGCCCTCGACTCGGCTGGGTATCCCACGGCGATTCCCCGTCGACGGACACGCGGCCTGGAAATGGTGAAAGGCAGAAAAATGAAAGATAAACGGTCAAGGTTGGCTCAGGCACATATCGAGTCGGAGAGTTTCATGCCACGGCTTTCGCGGTCCGTTTCACGGCCGAGCGATTGCTGGGACCGACGAAATGCGTGTCTGCAAGTGTACGCACAGAGCGAGGCGCCCCTGGAACCGGCAACCCGAGTCGAGCTAATGGCGCGCGATGCTCGCGTTCAGAGGGGAACGTGTCTACGGTGTTGCGTGGTCTTAAGGGAGACGCAAGACGGAGGGGAAGAATGTGGAATGGTAATTCCAAGCGCCTCGCCCTGTGTGCGCGTAGCGTTTCGACCAACTCGGCCCCCTGGATGTAACCTCTATTGCTGGCGATAGTGCGAGGGATGGTCCAGGTGAGGGATAGTCGAAACGCCCTGTACACGTATGCCGATTGTGCGTGCTAGTAGTAGTGTCTGTGTCGCGTGCTCGCGCGTTTATATGTATACCGCTCTCGGTATCCCGAGTTGCATATGTTGTTATACATACGTATCATGTATGCTGAAAACACCCCCAACTCCGTCCGGCGTATCAAAAAGGAATGTACTTGGTACATCGAGAGAGTTTTGAACTCGGTGTTACCGTCGTGCGAAAATTATGACAGCTCTGGCTGATGCAGCATCGACAGATCGACATATTAGATATATTGACTTCGGTGTTCTGTTCGGGCAGTAACACGGCGGCAGGCATCCAAAAATCGAACGGCCACCGTTCGTCTCGACAATGATCTTTTTTGGCTGACATTTTTCTTCTTTTTTCCCTGTTTTTCTTCTTTTCTTGCGTTTTATTTTTTGTTTGTTGTTGTTGCTTTCGCTCTATTAACGATCAGTCGTGCGTCACGGTGCGCAGTGATGCGACCGCTGCTACCACCAGCGTGTCGTCTCTATCGATCAAACCATAGTATCGTTATCGTGTTTAACGTAAAATGCATCGTCTTCATCGTCTTCTTCTTCGCTTGACAGGAACTCTATCGCGATCAGGTGTTTCTAGGGCGCAGCAGCGAGTGCCAGCGTTGGACCTGCGTCGGCTGTCGGGCTGCCCGCATGTCGTTCCAATGCTGCAGCTCCTCCGAGCCGGAACTGTTCATCCCCAGGGTGAGCCAACCGATCATTTCCCTGCCCTTCCTTCCCATCCCGCCCCTTCGGCGGTTGTACACCGAGAGGAAGAGCGTCACGTCCCCGAGTTGGAACAGGGCGACCTAAAACAATCCTTCCCGTCAGTTCTTCCCTCTAATGTTTCGATGTATCAAATTTCAGTGGGACATAGAAGAGAGAAGGGGCAATATCGTCCTTTAAGTAAAGCATAAAGAATGAGAAACGTACTTGGAATATGAAGGTTTCCTTGTAAAGGGGATTGGGCTGGGCGCGCTTCAGACCAGTCTTGGACCGCCCCATTTCGTGACCGTTGCTGTCCATCAGAGCAAGCTTGACGTAGGTGTCGGGTGGCTTCGTGTCGTTGCCGCCGCCACCTCGGAAGTGAGACCCTTTGATTATTTCCACCGACAGACGCCCCGTGGTCCCGTTATACGCCAACCCGATCAGGATCTCCGCCACGCTTCCTCCCTTCATGCTAGTCCCGTACGGGGGTATCGTCGGCGACGCGTACGACTGCACGGACTGCTGGGACCCCGTGGAATCGCTGCGTGTCAAGCTACTGGTCGTTCCCCATTCTTGCACCTTGAAGAAAATAACGGTACGATCGCGCTAATACATCATGCTTCAAGGTTCTGTTTATTAAGTAGTTGGAACAGGGGAGCGTTCACTCACAGAAGACGAGGGCGGTGGTTGCAGCGTTAACCAGAGCGTGGTCTCTAGCTGAAGATTGATCTGATCGAAGGAGACTCTGGCCTCGCCTAGCAATCTCTCTCGACGCATCCTGCCGCCCCACAGGTAGACTCTGAGCCGCACCCCCATCGCGTTCACGTCTTCGGGATTGACGCGCGGCAGCAGGAAGCTCTCCATGTACTGGGGCGAGGTGCCCTGGCGCACGCGTGTCTTGCGCCTCTGCTTCTTCGACGGGAGCAGCACCAGACGTACCTGGCTTCCGCCTATGCCCTCCGGGTAGTTCCGGCCCTGCAGCACGTGGACCTGCGGAAGAACGAGGGGACAGTCTGGGTGGAGGCGAACGGTCACGAGGCGCAGGCGAACTAGGCGTAAACTCTAGAAATTCTATGTGAAATTATATGGATTACTGATAGTCGGAACTCTTAGCCGTCTCTTCCTTTAATTCGCCCGTTTTAATGAGCAACCGTCAGTGTTCCAAGTGGAATAAACAGAAATTGAGTGTCGCTATTGTTATTAGGTATTAGAGTAGACTGAGCAGGGTAAGGTCGGGCTCACGGTACGAACCGTCATCTCGCGCATCGGGGCGTCGTACAAGAAGGCCACCTCCAGGCTGCCCACCTCCTCGGCGACCGTGCCCATCGTCGCGATCACCTCGTTAGTCGTCGAGCCATTCTGCTCCACCTCCACTTCCTGCTCCCTGGTGTCCAGCAGGATGCTGGAGGCGCCCACTTCCACTACACACTGCGCAAACGGAGGCTTCTGGTCAGAATACCGTAGAACGGTGGGGGAGTTATTCAGGAACCGATCGGTTTAACCAGCGATTTCACTGGGACGCTATTCGCTAGCGATATGGTAAGGCGAAGTGAAATTTCGATTAGAAACTCGCGCCTTGTAAGAAATTACTAACAATAAGTAAGCCGGGGATCCACTTGGAAACTAATCTAAGCTCTGCTATGTCTGGCTATGATATGAAATACAAAAAACATAGATTAGCTCAGCTTAGCTTCCATGTGGATTCCCGGCTTAAGAATGAATTGGAGCTAATTTCTTAAAACTTAGCATTGCGTTGCATAGCACAGCATAGCTAGCTTAGCTTCCAGGTGAATTCCAGGCTTAAAGATGAATTGGAGTTAATTTCTTAAAATTTAGCATTGCGTGGTATAGCGCAGCATAGCTAGCTTTGCTTCCAGGTGAATTTCCGGCTTAAAGATGAATTGGAGCTAATTCCTTAAAACTTAGCATAGCGTAGCATAGCACAGCTTAGCTTAGCTTTCAGCTAAATTCCCGGCTTTACCTTAGGTCTAAGTTCGATTCGCCGGTGGGCGGTGGCACGTCGCGTGATAAGATATCCACGCGGATATCCGGGAGCCGATTAATTATATTTATACACCGTCCGTCGAGATCGAGAACGCGATATTCGATCGGAGAACGTGGAAACTATGTTCCACGATTTAGCTACTCGCTCACCTGTTGTTGATCGGCTGGAGAGTGTTCCTCCGTGCAGCTGCTCGAGGCGGTGCCAGCGTCTGGGAAATTAGAGAACCGATCAGACAGAAGATTAAGCGTTGCGACTGAACGCCGGAGAAGTTGATGTAACGAGGGGAGGAAGGGGAAACAAAAGGTGGGCTGCCTCTCGGTCGGTCGAGTGCGAGGAACGAAGCATCTTTTATTATAGAGAAAGAAAGTGTGACAGACCCACGATGGTCGGTCCATCCTCAGCCTGGATGGTCAGAGTATCCAGCGGTGGATGAGGGGGCGAGTTCAAACGGCGAAGGGCGTCTTCTTCCGAGTCGGAGCTAGTCTCTGGATCCGAGTAGGAGAATGCCTTCGCTGTCGAGTTTCACGCCGGAAATTAAATTCCATTCGCCGCTGGTTCCGCCGATACCGCAGACTTACCTATGTTCTTCGGGATCTGAGTGGTGGTGGTGTTATTGGACTCGCATAGGGGGACGCAGACACCGCCGAAGAGCGTGGTGGTGGAGGGCGGGGTGAAGCACCACTTGCGGGACAGGTACAGGAACAGTGCCAGCAGGAGGACCACGAAGCCAGCAACGGCACCCAGAAATGCTGTCGCTTCCACAGGTACTGCAAATCGTCCTGACATTAGTAAACACTTGAGAGAGAGAGAGGGCAAAGTAACTCCTAGACCAGCGCGGGGCAAATGCGTGGTTCGCCAAGGTCCTTTTATACATATACCAAAAGCCACCCTCGCTTTCCCCATTCCGTAGCCAGATGCCCCGGATAAAAAGTCTTTATTATTCGCCAACGTGACGTCCCGTCACTCGTCACCCTTCCAATATCTAGACCTTTAAACACTCGTCGCATAACTGGCAGCCACGTGACTTGAAATCGGTAAGCATGGTTTGATGCCCACCCCCCGGATGGCGCATTGTTTACGTCAGAGGCCCACGTTTAGTCTTGACTCAGCCGTTACTACCGTACGTGTCCCGACTTCCCCCGAAAACGAAACAGTTAAGCCGTCTACCTTGAAGAACAACTTCAAAGCACGTGGCCGCTAACGTGCGCGTGCCCGTCCGCGTTGCCTGTTGTCCGAGGCAATGATCGATCGCGTGTAACAACAGCGGGAAGAAAAAGGGATCGTTGGATACGAGGACGTAAAAAGCAGCGTCGAAAAGGGCAGAGTCGATAAATTATTTATCGCCGATGGGGGAGAGCCGTTCACCCGTGCACCGACTCCGATCCTTCCATCTCCTACGACCGGCGGTCGCGCGCGCTGTTGCTGTGTATCGAGCGCGTTTAAACGCCAGCCGACACGTTACGTCGTAATGACCTGGAATAATTAACCACCGCTCCAGTTGCCACGCAAACCGCCCGCCGCGATATTGCGCAGATCCATCGCGGGTCGTTCGCACCATTCGGCGATTATCCTCGCGCGATTCCCGGATCGCTAGATTGGTAGAATTAAAAGTCATCGAGCTTTCCCCCACGGATGCGAGGAGCCGTGGATCGTTGGAGGCGGTGCGCTTCCAAGAGTCCTCCGGTTTGCGCAATGCGGACGAGACCACGGCACGCTCGTCCGTCCCGAAGGGCATACCCTGCGAACGCTTTCGGTTACACGCGCAAGTTCTGTTAACGCGAGACCGAGGGATCGCGTCGAGGATCGATCGTTCCGCGAGAAATCCGAAAAAGGTGGACGTCGAGGCGATTCCGACTAGCGAGGGAACCGCGCGCCTCCACCTCCTCGGCGGTTCATGCGACGCAATTTCTTAACTGATTAAGAGGCTCGCCAGGCTGCCACAATGTCGGCTTGGATCCGCGAAATCGTGGGGCGTCAGGTTTCTCTCCGAACGGCCGAATTCGCCGCGGAGAGGTCTCGCGGAGTATAGTGGACTTACCCGCCAGAAAATGGTCTGATCCAGCCAGAATCATGCTCGCCCTCGTGTCGCATTAAAGCCTTCCTCTTACGCGTGTCTCTCGGTCGGACGCGGCCTGTCCCCGTCCGCGAATGATGGATTCATTCTACGCACGCCGCGGGCTTGTCCTAGGAGACGCTCGTGGCCCGTTCGCGATCACCGAGAAGCGTGCTCACCAGCCAGCTGAATAATAATACGTGGGCGGGGGTATACACACAGCACTCTGTTGCTCTTGCCGAGACGTGTGCGCCTGCAATACCTCAACCACCCGCGCGCGTGCGCCTCGCGGACCCACGCACGCTCCGCCAAGGGGATTTTCGTTCGTACAGAGGCCAGGGGTTCTCAACCTGGCCGCTAGTGACTTAATAAACACGCGGATGTAAATGGAGATCTTACGCGAAAGTCAGGATATGGATATAGGTAAAATGGCAAATATATAAATAAGATAGGACGTTACTTGTATTCCTTGCAGAAAATTATTTAGAAAGGATTGGATTTTTCGTTACTTGTCGATGTATAATTAAGGCTGTTCGAACTTGATGAATGAAAATCAATTATCTTTCGCTCGATTCTTTCATTAGATCAGTTTTTTTATCTAGATAATGCCCAACTCTGCGGCGTAAAACTGAATCAGTTTATACGGGAAGAGGGGAGCGGTCGATAAATTACTATTAGTTGGTATTGGAGACTTAAGAAACGCGTAATCTAAAATTATTATTTTAACGCGAGAATCGAAGCGGAAATATCGAAAAACAATGATGGTTTACGTTTACGTTATCGGGAATCAATATTTTATAAACGCATCTTGACTCTTCTGTTCGAAAGAATTGGATTGCTTTTAGGACATTGCTACCACCATTGGTCTCTGACGAGTTAAACGCTTCGAATAATTGACGAAGCGACCTGATTGTTCGAAATGGATTTAATAATTCTGTATCTTGCAACATGTCCGTTAATGGATGTTGATGAAATCGTCTTTAATTAATGGCCATGATCCTTTCCACAGTTTCTGCTTACTCGATTTACTTCTAACTTATAGATAAACGATGCCTTTTAATTTCGAAGTAATAGAATTGTAAATAAAAATGATTAGATCAGTCGCACGATTTGCTATTTCGTGTACAAATTATCAAAGGCTATAGTTTCCGATTTCACTGTTTATTAAGTACACACCGGACGAGAATATTTTTCAGTTGATGGGGATTGGGGGGTAAGGTCCATGTGGTATTTGTTATTAGTCAATATAACCTTAAAGATGAGGCTACTCCTAATTCTGTTCTAGCGAAATTTGTTAATCGAAAAGTTTTAGTAATTTCTAGATGAAACCAAACGTATCAGAGTGCAATCTCCAATAAATTTCTACGTGCAATTGACTTTGCCTGTTACCAATTTATCTTATTTAATTTTAGCGATCTATACATGCCGAAAATAATATTCCATCGAAATTTAATGACGACCTCTGTTCTGAAGGATTTGAGATTTCAGGAAAGATAATATTGTTATCTTAGAACCGATCATCTATTTTATGTTGTAGGTAACAAACAATTTTTATATCACAAGATGTGGTTAAATCATGCTTCTCATCATTGTATTACTCTCAAAACAGGAACGAATAATTATGAGCTACTTCACTATATTACGTTTCAAACACTCCGCGACTTTGAACAAGTATTTGCTGGAGAAATGCCTGAGGCAATATTTGATGTACAGCGCGAGCGTATATTCTACGGGAATTAATAATCATAAAAAATATATCGCTAAAAATGAACGGATCGCTAGGAGAAAGGCATTGAGGTCCCAGATACTGCAAGATATCAAGCAAACTAAACGAAAAGTAGAGGAAATTATCGAGAAGGAGAATATTTGGACCGTGCCGAATTTACTCTGTATGGGTAGAATCGTCACGTCTCCCTATCTGAGTTATTTGATTTTATCGCAGGACTACCAGGTAAAATGTAACGACATTTCACCTTACGGCTATTACGTATTAAATACGCCAATGCTATTCGTTTGTATTACAGGTAGCGTTGTGGCTATTAATAATTGCAGGATTTAGCGATCTGGCGGATGGTTGGATCGCTCGCACGTGGACGTCCCAGGCTTCTAAGCTTGGTAGTTTCCTAGATCCGGTCGCAGACAAATTACTCCTAGGAACGTTGTTCCTTTCGCTGGCTTGGGTGGGATTGGTTCCTGTTCCTCTGACGTGTCTCGTGGTCACGCGAGACGTCGCCATGGTTTCTGCTGCTTCGTACATTAGATACAAATCTCTACCTCCACCGGTGTGTATTACGTCGCTCGCTAATCAGCGAAAAGCTTAAATAAGTTATCTTTTAATTAAACGAATTTCAGAAAACTCTGGCCAGGTATTTCGATCCTACGCACGCAACTGTACAGTTAGCTCCGACGTATATAAGTAAAATCAACACCGTCGTTCAGTTGACCTTCGTCGCTGGGACGCTAGCTGCTCCGATATTTCATTTCGTGAATCACCCGATTTTAGAAGGCCTATGTTACGTAACAGCAATCACGACATTAGCAGGAGGTCTAAGTTACCTGATATCAAAGAATACGTATAAATTATTAGGTAAGAAAACCTCGTCGAAGTCTCGTTAGGTATGTGTGGTATGAATAATGAATACTAAGAGGTACAACATTGCCATTGTTTATAAATCTATTACACACTTTGTACAATAAATGTCTCTTAAATATCTGTCCCGTACAATAACGTTCGTTTCATTGTTTAGTTTAAGCTACTAGTCCTTTTTGCTCATATCGTACAATTCGTAGGCGAAATTCTCGAAATTATATACATCGTAGCGCACTCCGATGTAATCGATTTCTAACTTAAAGGGCCCGTTCTTATTATCACCGACAGTAATTCCAAAGTTTGTGATAGTATGGTCTTCCATAGGTTTCTGTTGATCTTGTATCACTCCTTTAGATCCGAACACGAATTTGGAGAAAGGTATTTGGACGTACTGCCAATAAGGGCCGCCTCTGGTGTACAATACGTAATGATAAGCCATGTACCAAGTTATATCGACAGGCCCCCTTTGTAAAATATTTATCATGTAACATCTACCATCTCCTCTGACTCTTAAAACGAGAGTATTGAATTGGGACCAATCGTAGCTATCCTTTCGCTTAAACGATTTAAATTTCGGGACCGTCGTGATATTACAATAACCAGCCCTCCCGGTTATGCCGTCTTTGGGTACATTAGTAGATAAAGTACCGTGGAATATACCGGTGCCGGTGGGCGACAATTCTAATCTAAAAGAGAATTATACATTCTTTTAAATAGTAATTAATAATTAACGTGTTTAAGTTAGATACTTACTTGGCAGTCGAGAAGCCTTGTTCATAATCCTGGTCGCAAGTCGTCACCCACTGATTCAAACATTTGTCGCTTCCATCGAACTTCCACACTATATGATTTTCGTTTGGTATATGAAAAGTTTTATGTAGCCTGAAAACATCTCTGGCCTCTTTGGCTAATAACGAACTTTCGAACTTCAGTTGTTGATATCCTTCTCGCAGTCTCCCTAACACGCTTAAATTCTTTTCTGCTGGTGGGTTGTCGTACACCTCTTTAAAACCCGATCCCTTCGGTTCGTAAAAGTATAACAGGCGATTACTCGTGTGAAAACCTCTTTCATGAGAAGTCCTCGAACACAATCGTAATAACCGAATCATAATTCTTAACGAATTATACCATGCGATTAAATAAGATCTCCGGAACTGGATTTACGGGTCTGTAGGATGTGACATAATTTTTATACTTCCTAAATATGATTTAACATCGTACGGACGAAGTATCCTTGTTTCTGGTAAAATACATATTTCAACCGACATATTCGTCGTTTAATAGAAGGTGTTTGCATTTTACGCCATGCATATGTAACTTTCTTCAGTAATTATTTGATTGCCACTCTTAAGGTCGAGTTTCCTAGCCGCGGTCGGCGGCGGCCCCGTTAGGGCAACGGAGACACAGATGCAACTTCTCCATTGCACTAGTGGGACCGCCGCCAGCCACGGGTAGGAAATTCGACCTTCAAAATGATAGCACATTCGGCAAACACGCATTGGTACTGCGCTGGCGTCGTTTCGTGCTATGCCGGTGCAAGTTCAGCATGTTTTCTAGGGTTTTCTGGCACCGATTACATATTACAAGCGGTATGGTGGGAGAATACCTCTCACGAAACTCACCGGCTAATATATCTGATATCGACTTTAATTAATTGTTTTAGATAGGATATTTTAAGCATTTGGAAAGAAGTTAGGTTAAATACATTAGACTGTTTATATATCTTTACGAAGCACGTAGAAGTTGTAACTAACTTTGTTTTCTAACTTTACTTAAAAGGTAAAAGACGCGTGGAACTTCAAATCTTTCAACATATCTCAAAAAATTAAAAAATGCTAGATAGGACAGTTTAACTAAGGAAGACAGAATATAGGTTCAGTAGAAACCGCTTATATTCACGATATTCATGAAAAGGAACTAAAAATATATTTATAAAATACATCACATTATTTGTATCTAGCTGTTTAATTTGTTAATATTAAAGTGGTGTTGTAAGACAACATATTTCTATGTGTTTTTACGTCATATTTAAATACGTTAATGTTTATTTTTTATTTTATTTTCTTTGCTATTATTATCATTACCCTTTTTTCCCCGAAAAGATGATATGCTTTATTACCGTTGAGAAATTGCTTTAGGCCTCAAAATATTTCTTGCTTCCGGGGCCCTTCATACAGACGGTCGGCCCTGCTGAATGCTCATAAATATATACGTAACTTTACTAGGAAATATGATAATCGGTGCTCCTACGGCCGATTATTATAATTCATTAAAAGCTTTGTTAAACCATCTGCTCAAAAATACGAAATGTCGGGAGTTTCATAAATAATGAAAATTCAAGCGCCCTCGGTTTAGAACTTTCCATTCCTACAGGGTGGTCACTGTGATAATGTTGAAATCAAAATTCCGATCATCGTGAAGATGGTACTATTTAGACGTAGTGGATTGTTAAATAATAAGAACCTAATATTTCTACGTCCGAAGAATCACAAGGAAAATGGGAGCGTCTTTCACATTAAGTTCAACTCGACTCAAGCTGCGGAGAATTTCGCGGAAGTACAGCTATCCGACGGGTAAGAATACCACGTGTGTTTTAACCTAAACGGTAGTCGGCAAACTCTGTCGAACCATTTAAATGAAACTCCTCTCCTACATAATCATATTTATATTTAAGGAAAAAGATGATACTAACCACCGGGAAGTATGCGCGATTCGCAGGCGGTAGTGTCATCGCCAAGTTCGGCGATACGTCGGTTATGTCTACTGTAGTTAGACAAGATAAATCTGCAGCTAGCAATAGCTCCGTACTCCCACTGACTATAAACTATCGGCAGAAGGCTTCTGCGACAGGCCGTATACCGACAAATTTTTTCCGCAGAGAACTAGGCTACACGGAACACGAGATTCTCACGAGCAGAATAATAGACAGATCTGTGCGGCCTCTGTTCGCAGATGGATATTCATGGGAAACGCAAATAATGTGTAATTTATTGGCCGTCGACGGAGTTCACGATCCGGACGTGTTGTCCATTAACGCGGCGTCTGCGGTTCTAAGCGTCTCGGATATTCCATGGAACGGACCCGTGGGAGCTGTGAGGATCGGCCTGGTCGATAACGAATACATAATTAACCCGACGAGGCGCGAACTTCAGCACAGTACATTAAACCTCGTCGTAACATGCGCATCTAAGAATCTTGTCGTCATGTTAGAGGGATCGGCCAATGACATTCTAGAACCCGAACTTAAGAAAGCTATACGATTAGCAGCCAAAGATTGCCAGCTAATTATACATTCTATAACGGATTTGCAAAAGCGTGTTGGGAAATGTAAAGCACAGATCCCAAAGAACACTAACACAACCAATGATATGGCAGAGCGTGTAAGAGAATTTTCGGAACATGAGCTACGTAATATTTTTACATGTTATAGTCATGATAAAATTTCACGAGACAATGCTATTATAGATCTGAGAGCCAAAATGATAAGTAACTTGGCGAATGATAATCCAGAAGTTGCCGCGCCTGCTACAGAAGCATTCCAGAAACTTGTTAAAGAAGTTTTCAGATCTTTAATATTCGAGACGAACAAAAGGTAGTTAGAGCGTGCGAACTAAACATTTCGAAACTATCGCGGAACATAACACGCACGTCGAGTCTATGTATTTCAAATAATTGCAGGTGCGACGGTCGAGAACTGGACCAGTTGAGGGACATAAAGTGCCAAGTGGATATGTTCCAGCCGCTCCACGGCTCTGCCTTCTTTCAAAGAGGGCAAACGCAAGTTTTGTGCACGGTAACGCTCGACTCCATTGAAAGTGCTCTTAAGATGGATACTGTATCGATGCTGGCTAGGTATTCCGAACACCAATTCTTCAGAAATCTTTCTGCAACATAGATGAACACATGATTTTTTGCAAACTTCCAGTGGAATAAAAGAAAAGAATTTTTTTCTACATTACGAGTTCCCTCCGTACGCGACTAACGAGATAGGTAAAGTTACTGGGTTCGCTCGGAGAGAAGTAGGGCACGGAGCGTTAGCGGAGAAAGGATTACGATCAGTTATACCGAAAAATTATCCATTCACTATAAGACTCACGAGCGAGGTACTAGAATCAAATGGTGAGTTGCGCGTATATCAAAGGCGAAGTATTATTTGCAAAGAGGAGAGGTAACTTCATAACATAAGCGATATTCTTCGATTCTTCAAGGTTCTTCTTCGATGGCTTCTGTGTGCGGTGGTAGTCTAGCACTGCTGGACGCAGGTGTGCCAATATCATCTCCAGCTGCTGGTGTAGCTATGGGATTGATATCGAAATCTGGAAAGAAGGATGCAAAACACGTAGAAGATTATAGGATACTAACGGATTTATTAGTAAGTGTTAGCAATTATTTCAATCTAGATACAAGTATGATGTGAAAAGCTAAATGAATTGATTCTCGGGTAATAGGGCATAGAGGATTATCTCGGAGATATGGATTTCAAAATAGCGGGCACGAAGAGAGGATACACCGCTTTGCAAGCTGATGTAAAGATACCAGGTGTCCCTTTAAAGATAATAATGGAGAGTATTAGTCAAGCAACTGGTGCGAAGAATCGAATCATTAATATCATGAACACTGTAATATCATTGCCGAGGCACGACAAGAAACATAATAAGCCGGTACTTGAAACTATCGAGATACCCATACACAAAAGGGCAAAGTTCCTTGGTACGGGAGGATCGAATTTGAAAAAAATCTTCATCGAAACT
This sequence comes from Andrena marginata, assembly GCA_963932335.1. Classification (NCBI taxonomy): domain Eukaryota; kingdom Metazoa; phylum Arthropoda; class Insecta; order Hymenoptera; family Andrenidae; genus Andrena; species Andrena marginata. The sequence continues at coordinate 11,085,491 of OZ010661.1, forward strand.
GGAGTTAATGTACGTTTAAAGAGTACATATGTAAATTCAAATCGATTTAATCCATCAAACACAGGATTATTTGTATCGATAATAATTTCTTCTTTATTTGCAGATACATTCGCAAGACGACAACATGTATTCCATATTCGCGCCTAATCAAGATGCAATGAACGAGGCCCAAGAAATGATAAATCAAATTTTGACGAAGGACCCTGAACCGACATTAATATTCGGTGATATTTACATGGCCAAGATAACCGAGATCCGCGACACCGGAGTAATGATTTCGTTACACCCTACCATATCCCCGGCGTTATTACCTAATTCGCAATTGGACCGACGTAAAATACATCACCCCAGTGTGCTTGGTTTGGAAGTTGGACAAGACATAGAAGTGAAATATTTCGGTCGGGATCCAGTGAGCGGGCAAATTAGGTTATCGCGTAAAGTGTTACAGGAGCCGATCTCCTACACGCGGAATTTGAATCCTGCCGAAGAAAAGGAGGAATAATTTCTACAATTTGTTACGATCTTAGATATAATCTATAAAGGTCCGTTTATTTCACCAAAAATTTAGTTGCCCCTTATTTCTTAGGAAGAGTTAGATTTATTATAGCCACGAAGATCGACAGGCTGAAGCCTCTATTTCATCGTGAAGGATTGCATTTCCAATCGCTTAACGAAACACGACCTTCCATCTTAGACTGAATACGTTTTACGTACTAGGTGGATACATTCACCGGTAAATGTGCTTAAGTATTTTCGTTACGTCCTTGTTCCTGCACGAATGAAATTATGTAAATACCATTTTTTACGATTTATTTGGTTTGGTTTGGTTTTTCCTGTTAAACAGGATGGCGTTTCAAGCATTTCGCTTATATTACCCAACGAACTATTGTCTCATATCTTTGTCCCTCCTCTCTCTTCTTCGAGTCCCAGCAGCAGCGGCGCACCGGGAGAAAGGTGGTCACCCATCTTTCCCCGGACTCGCCCCGTGATGTTTTAACTTCGGTGATCTAGCGAGAACCGGTGTTTTCATCACGGCTAAGGCCGCTGGTTTACGATTTATTAAATATGTTACTTAGAAATAAAATTGGGCAGGCAACTCTTTAATCACCCGACCAATAGTTACGGCGTATGTATGTACGTCACTTTAAGGGGAGGTCCCGGTCTAGAGCCCCAAAAAATAGGTGATCTTTAGGAATTAATTAAAGGAAAACTACTATATATAATTGAATGGGACTTTTTGCATTGCATTAAGGATGCCTTAAATTATAGAAATAGATTATTTTTTTTATAATTAATCATTGCAGACGGCACTGGGAAGTCGTTAAAGTCAAGACGTCAAAAAATTCGTCCAAATCGGTGGGACCTGTATCTCCAAAAGTTATTATCCGATTCGACTGAAACTTGCTTTATTTTGAAGAATATATTTCTGGCTAGGGGGGAGGAACCAGAAAAATTACAAAAATGACATTTTTTAGAAAATAACGACACTTGAAGTTTGAAATCACATTTTCCCTATATTTTTCGTTCTTTCAACATCTTTGAAAAATATAAATTTTCAATTTTTTGTAATTTTTTCTGGTTTCCCCCCAGCCAGAAGTATATTCTTCAAAATAAAAAAAGTTTCAGTCGAATCGGATAATAACCTTTGGAGATACAGATCCCACCGTTTTGAGAATACTCTTACGAGAAAAACGCGTTTAAAGTTTTACGTGAGCGCCGAGTGGCCGGTTGTTGCCATACATTTGCCGCTACTCAAACGCCTATAACTTCGGGAATTTTACGAGTCTCGACAAATCCTTTTAAACGCGTATTCCTAAAACCTTGAACATTCGAGAAATGAAACAAAAAAAAAATCTACTTTTAGACCGGAACCTCCATTTCCATTTCGTTGAATCATGTGAATGTTGACAATTACGGAAGAACATTCTGGGATCGAAAATCGACGACGGCTCGGTTCAAGTTAGATGACAGCAAGCTTTCATTCAAAAAGATCACGAAGGGATCTGGTCTGCTTGTGATTCACGATCGCCACAGCGGAGATGGTTGCGCGTTTCCTCTACCGTTACGTTTTCAAGCGGACATCCACTTTCGTCCTCAGCATTGTCGTTACCTCAATGTTCTTCGAGAGAGCTTACGACCACGCCTGTGAAGAGATCTTCGAGTGGGTGAACGAAGGAGTAAGTACGTTGTTGACTTCATTACCCCCATATCTATATACGAAGTACATTGTACTCGAGTGTTGATCTCATTTACACGCATCAGCGTCTTGAGAGTGAACGTACAAATCGTGGTGTATATTTTTAGTAGCCACAAATTTCTGTTACACCTGCCAAGCTTCCCGATAAATTAATTTCGGCTATATAGTCATTTACATATCGTACACTTGCGTTTGAATGAGCGTAATCACGCGCTTGCGTGAATCGCGTGGGCTTTTCAAATATTTGAATTGTTCCTTTCTCGCAGAGGCTTTGGATGCATATAAAGTACAAATACGAAGATCCCCTGAAGGATGCGAGCCACAACTGTAAGCTAGTCGAAGAGAAGTCGTCCGATTCGCAGAAAGAGCCGGAAAAAGTTAGAAAATAGGCTCGCGCGATACCTGAAGAGGAAACGGAATTATTATGCGACAGATTTCGCGGAGCAAATACCACGTTAGTTCGCGTGTCAATCCTGTTAACTCGATTCGTTCGTAATCAAGCGGTTCGGTTGTAAAGTTTCACACGAATCGTGATATGTATTCAATTGCGCTCAGGGTCGGCTCTAAACGTAGCCACGCCCTGCGTAGATACCGTTATATTTAATTAGTAGCCTTTTCATTAACGGGAAGTCGATTGCACGATTACGAGTTTAAGCGGTAATCAGGCATGTTTTCCAAAGTTATTTCACGCTAAAACTAACTCGACAAGGAGAAAAATTACGGAGGGACGAAGTGGAAGACAGCAAGCGACATGCAATGACGTCTCCTTTTAAATCATAATCACACATTTATTTTAGCAATTACACGTGAAAATAGAAAATACATGTTTATACAGAAGACATTTGCTGCAATAGTCGAAAATAAAATTTCTGTAACACTGTAACGCCATCATTTAGTTGTCCAATGTATCAACCAAGGCGTGACAGTTGTATTATCCCCAGTAGGAACGAGTAGTCATTTTAAAACTGCGGGTAGTCGTAGTCGTAGTCGTAGTCGTTTGACACTTCTCCGTAGTGCGATTCGACTGAGTGTCCAAATAGACAGTTACATATTTCGAAAATGTTCCGAATGTACTTCCGTTTATATACTTAATAGGATTGCGCTCGAAATAGAGTTGCTGTAAAGACGGGAGATTCGATTGGAATACTGATTCTAACAATGTAAATTCGTTGTTCGACAAGTCCAGACAGCGAAGCCCCTCCATTGACTTATACCAACCGTTTGGCAAGTGACGCAATTCATTGCTGTTTAGATACAGCTTTTCTAACATTTTTTGTTTTTGAAACGCATCCGCGTGGATGCTACTAATCCTATTCCCGGCCAAAGACAGCGTTTTCAATTGTGGCAAGTTGAGCAGGGAGTTAATCGTTAGAAATTTTATGCGATTGAAATTCATCGATAGGGTCGTTATATTTAGTGGTACCGCTATAGGTACGTCCTCGAAAGAATTCTGATCCAATACAAGAACCTGCAGAGAATTCAGGTTCTTAAGCGTTTCAGGATAGATGGTCGACAATGAGTTCATGGAAATGTTCAAGTGTCGAAGACTGACGGTGTCCCTGAATGCTGCTTTACGTATAGAATCGATTCGATTGTTCGCGACCGAAAGGTTTTTCAAATTAGGCAAACCAACCAGATCCAAGCCATTGTCGCCTATGGCTTCGATATTATTGTTGTCAAGCACTAATGACGTTAAATTGGGAAGTCTTAACGAAATTATCGAAATTTCATTGTCGTTGAAATACAGATCCGTTAGTTTTTCACCCCACTGGCGTGTAAAATCGAAGATTTCAATTTTATTCATTGAGAGATCCAGGTACGTTAGTTCTGGGAAAGGATTTTCCCGTGCATTTCGTATGCAGCTAATGCCGGTGTTCTTTAAATCCAAATATCGAAGTTGCGGATATATACCTTGGACTTGGACTACTGTTTCTTCGTTCTCTTGGTTGTGAGAGTAGAACGTCTCGGGAGAGTAGGACCTCCACGTTTGATTGCCGAGAATCAACTTCCTCACACTTGAAAGATTACCGAAAGAAAACAAATTACTTGGAGAAATACTGTTTCCTTGGAGATTCAGGTACAACAGGTTTGGCATCTTATCGAAAGCTCCATCCACTGCACTCTCAATCCCGCTGTTCTCGATGGTTAAGCATTTTATCGGAGCTGAAGAAATGAAACTCTTGCCGATCGCATCCAACTTAGGCAACTGTAGAGTCAGGTTGTTAGTGAAGCAGGCATCCAGATAGTCTTCGTTTCCATTAGGCTTGATCGGAACGGTATTTGCAAATGTGAGTGACAGTAAGGGAATTAACACTGCCTCGGTACGAAGTAGCTGCTTCATGACTCTGGTTCGCTGAAAACAGAATGTTGATAAGTCCTTCATTCTTTTATTTTCTTATTGACTTTTTTATAAAGTAGCGAGTTTCACTATATTGTCCGGTGAATTACGACGGATCGAATCAATTTTCAAAGCTTGCAATTTGATTACCAAATACGAAGATGATCATGATTTCGTCGATACATGTCGCTCGCTAAAACGATATTCTGGATATGTAGTACTGTAAACGGGTTTAGCAGTACTGGCCTTTGTTTGTATGAAATAAAATCACTGCTATAATATTTCCACTCGGTAACGAATCACTGAACTTTGCATTCGTAATTCGGAATTCTTTGCATACCTTGACAACTGATCTGATTCGCCCTCTCTCCATTTCTTTTTTAATGTACTTATGTATATCATCAAAAAAAAAACTGGCAATGTGAGAGCGGATTAAAATGGTTCGCACCTTGCGGTATTCATTTCCATTGGTATTAACCGTCTGCTACACAAGCCATGAATAGTTACTCTAACAAGGAGAGTATTTTAGGTGTCCGCCTCCGATCATTTTGATTTTTGGATATGTTATAGAGGACCGAAAAATAAGAAATACGTGTTTTTTTATTTTTCCCCGTTTTCATATTTGGGGGGTGAAAACTGCGTTCAAAGTTAGGGTTGAAAAATCATTTTTGTGGAATATCTCGAGAACTATTAGAGATAGGGGAATAGTGTTAATGGACGAATTTTGTGTCTTTGAATGCGAAATATAACTGACTCACTAGATTTTCAAAAAGTCCATTTATTTAAACAAATTTATTTAAACAAATTGATTTAAACAAATTGATTTAAACAAATTGATTTAAACAAATTGATTTAAACAAATTTATTTAAACAAATTTATTTAAACAAATGGACTTTTTGAAAATCTGGTGAGTCAGTCATATTTCGCATTCAAAGACACAAAATTCGTCCATTGACACTATTCCCCTATCTCTAATAGTTCTCGAGATATTCCACAAAAATGATTTTTCAACCCTAACTTTGAACGCAGTTTTCACCCCCCAAATATGTAAACGGGGAAAAATAAAAAAACACGTATTTCTTATTTTTCGGTCCTCTATAACATATCCAAAAATCAAATGATCGGTGGCGGACACCTGAAATACTCTTCTTGTAAGACACGGGCGGAGTACTGCGTACGCCTTGACATTTTTTTCGTAATTATAAAAGGCAGCAAAATAGGCTTTTCGTTTATATTTTGATTGAATAATTTTCTAATTCTAATGGTAGGTAATTAATAAGGATGAAAAAAACAGTTTTCAAGTAAACAATATAATAATAATAATTAACAAAATGAAATCACCCCTAAAAATTCTATTTTGTCAGAATTAATTGACAGGAATTCTGGCATAGGGTAAATGACCACTACGTAAGAAAATGCCACCAAAACGAAAAATAACTGACTTATTCGACGCAGTGGCGTACGGGGTACGCATCCCGGGTCCCTGCGGGTTAAGGGGTCATGTCCACCTGCAAAATCCGGAAAAATGGATTTTGGGTTTTTAGCATTTTCTTAAAGTACAACATCTCAAAAGTATCGTGTGAAAGTTTCAATTTGATGCGACTAAAATTTGCGGAGCTGTGCGAGTTTTAGTATAGGTATGTCCTGGAGGATGTAAACCTAACTTAAAACTTTAAACGCGTTTTTCTCGAAACTACATTTTCAGAATCGGTGACCAAAATATCTCGAGAACTGCTGCATCGAATGAAATTAGCTTTTGTAGGCTTATTCCATGTATGAAAATCTTGTCCTTAATCGTGGCTTTTTCGAAAATCGATATTTTAATTTGAACAGCCGCCATTTTGTAGAAAATTAATTTTTCGGAATAATGAACAATTAAGGACAAGATAATTTAATATACTAACTAAATTCCTTCGAATTTTTTACTTCAGATCAATCAGGTCAAAATTAGAGTGGTCACCGCAAACTACTGAAAAAGAAATCGCTGTAGGGAAATCACTGATATTTCTTTTATTTATTTATATTTTTCATTGGAATAATTACTACAAGTAGTATAAGATGTACACTTTCGAATACATTAAGGTTTCTTTAAAAAAGCCTTCAAGTTCTTCCCCCAAAAATTACCGAATAAACATGTTTTTTTCAGACTTCACAGGTGGGCATAACTCCTTAAACGAGTGCGATGCAACAGCGAAACAAATACTTAAATTTCACCACCGGATAAATATTACGATTCAGCTACTTACATACGAGAAGATGTGTCCAGATCTGAATGCGTCTCACTTATCACAGCAACCACGTCTTCTAGATTCAGGAAAAGTGCCCCTTTACTTGCGTCCGATGATAAAAAATAATACAACAGGAACCTGATCGGAACGGTGTTGCCACAACTGTGCGCACCAGAAAGAACTCTGGGAAGTAACGATTCTTGAATAATAAGATGCTCGGAAAGACTTCACGGCAATGAAACCTCTACCTCTACGTTCGCAATAACGCTGAACAATGGAAGAGCCACAGTGCAGAGTACAGGGCTCACCCCTACTGCGCTTTCGTTATCAAACACATAAGCCTTTATGATAAATGTTGCATGTATATATTACACTAATATTTGCTTCCACCGTGCAAACGTACTACGTCCCAAAGAAGTAACGAAGGAGGCAAAACTGTATGAAGTGCCTACTGCAACACAAAGTCAAATTTGAGTACCGAAGACTGTAGGCGGTGTATGCTGCTGCTGCGTTAAATGAATGCCACGAAACTGATCGAATTTGTATCACGAGACTTCGATAGATGATAATCGTCGGTTTGTTTCCTTACTACAAGACACACGTATTTTTTTCGGTGTTGATCGCTCCGTGGACAAATCAAGACTGATCATCGAGTTATACATATTTGAATATGCCCGTTCGCTCGCCGTTCTTACAGAAAAACTGTCGCGATGTTCTGTCGGCCGTTTTGTTATTGTTTCGCGATTTGAACGTGGCCTAACAGCTTGTCTGTGCGGGAATCCTTTTGCAGTTACAGATTCATTTGACGCGTAAGTTTAGAGAATTTGAATTTGCCTGATAGCCATCACCGATGTAGGTGGTGAAGAAAATTGTGCAGGACGGATTTGTCGAACTTGCCAGACTCTCCATATGTCAGAGAAATATGTGAGTGGAATTTTCAAATTTCATGAAATTATAGAAATTCTATTACGCCTTGATCGGGTTGCAAAACTTACCATTATTTATTTAGATATCGCATTGCAAAAAAGCTACAAGAACTTTAAAATATATACTTTCGAATAAACGACCGCTTATTTAAAGAAGTCTTCAAGTTTTTAAAAAAGAATCGCGTGAATACTTGTGTTTTCAGACCTTAAAAAAATTATATTATCTTCAATGATGTACACATACAGTCTAAAGAGTTTTAGACACTGTGATGTTTAATTTTTTTAAAATAAAATCTTATAAATGACCTATTTTTTTAGTAATTTGGTGGGAGGGTACTCCCAATGTAACTTACATTTATTTGGATGGATAGGTGATGGATAAATGATCAAAGATTGAAGAATATAGCAAAACATTTATTTTGAAGTAAATCGTTATCTTGAATCAACTCCCCTGGTTGGCTCGATTGGACGGTTTACATATTTTGTTAGAAGGGCGGTTTTTCAGTGGAGGTAAGTGCAGGGGTTGCTGACCATATTGGGAAATATCCGGCTGCGTGTCGCCAGCTGCATTTACCGTATCTGCGTGCTTGGTGGCGCCGGTATCTTGTAAGCATCCTCCTATCCTTAGGAAATGGTACACAGGCATGGGAAAATACTAAAATAGGCGTATGGCTCCTTAACAACGCTCGCGACCCAGCAAATTTTCCCAAATAATTGAGATTGCAGCGTCGACTTCCGTACTCGAGGATTCCTCCTGCGTAAACTTAAATCCCCCCAAACAGAGGTCCTCGTAGGTAAAAAAAAAAAATGAAACACATTTGAAAAAATGAATACATTTCGTCAGAAGTATTGTCGATCGTGTTTGGAGCAGACGTGGACAATCTGCTCGCGTTCATAGATAAACTAAGGCCGAAGGCGCAGATAACAGGAAGAGGAGAACTTTTTCAGAATGCAAATTGCCATATCAGCGATTCGAAAGTTATACAAGGATTTCTGAATAATCAATGTTATCGTGGGTTGCACTCTTCTCGGGACTATCGGTCATCCGAGCAAAGTTCTTGGAAACGAATCTGCTGCGACGTCGCACAGTGTAAGGAGTATATAGGAAAAAAATTCAAAAATCAATTTTCCATTAAGATATTGTTATTTACATGTAATTGATATTTTAATCATATTTATATACAAAAACAAATAATTTTTAACATAAAATAAATCATTAAAACATATTTTTATACATAATAAAATTCAAACAAATAAAATATATACATTTTTAAATACATTTATACACAAAGAAATAACAAACATATGGAACACTTACAAAAATAAAATTAATTTTTTAAATAATTTGGACTGATAATAAAATTTAAATTATTCATTATTATTATAGATCTTCATCACTATCAGTTGAATCTGAAGGAATCGGAAGCTCAGTCTCTTTGACAACTAAATATTCTAAGACAGATTTGTCTAGTTTCTTCGTTTTAGTGTTTATATTCTTTCTTATGTGGGATAAATAAGGATCTGATGAAAGAAGTAGCATTTTCATCAGGTCTTTATTCGTATCGCAACGAGAAGTCTTTCGAGTATGGTGTTCTCTGAAGTACCTTACATCTTTATGTCTACCCTCCAATGCTTCCTCTGATAATTGCCCTATAGGCGTAATAAAAAAAGAAATGATTTCGGGACCATGTACCAACAATTTATGGAGAGATATAGGCATATAATACCAAGAATAGTTTTTTAAATAAATATTTTTTGTTTCTTTTACTAAAGCAGTAAATTTTGAAATGTTTATTTCTTTCCCGCATGAAATTATTTTTAGGATGATACTTAAATTAATAATCAATGACAAATCTATACCCGTGATTTCGCTGCTAAGTTCTGGATTTTCAAAAAACCTACGTGCTGTGTTGCCATCGTTGGTTGATCCAAATCCAGGTTTCGGTATATCAACCAATAGGCCCATTTTTTCTTTGAATGCATTCTGCACTTTGCTTTTAGTTTCAGCGAAATTTTTTTTTGCGGTCTCTCCTCTTACTTGCCAAGTTTTTATATTAAGCCTATAGGCAATGTGTAGCAAGCATTCAAAGGATCGTATCCAGCAATGAAGGGTAGATAATCCAAGTTTATAAAATTCCACGTTAGGTGAAAGACTATTAACTAATTTACTATTCATCATTTTAGGGGTAGCACGACATATATAACACGTTTGCGTGGAATTAGTTCCACTTACGACGTTGCATACACTGCCGTCAATCATTGTAAAGTACATACTGTATGAAACTTTCCAAGTGTTATCTTCAACAACCAGTGTGCTCGATTTGAAAATATCAATTATGTGCTCCATTTTCGCTCGTTCAGATTCAACTAATATTGGCGATTCTTTTGTAAATATGAATTTAAGTGGACGACAAAATAATGTCGATGAGGGTGTTTTATTTTCCCATAAAATCTTTTCATCTGCATCAATCACTCGCAAAGGGACAAAAGCAATCAGAAACAAATACTCATCTGTATTGTGGGATTGGTTAAATCTCTGCTTATACCTACTATGCCCAGAGCTGCCATCAAACGCAGTATTAGTTTAATTCTAGACTGATTTTAGTCACGGACTCGAATCCATTGAGTCCAGCAACCAGTTTGCACCACTCAACGTCGAACGAAAGCTTCACACGAAAGTGGAACTTCCAGTAACCGTAATTTGAAAGCAGTTAGATGATGGTCTGCGCACAATCGATTGGCACATAAAGGAGGACCCAAATTCCATGAAAGACGAATTGATGATGTTTTTTGGTCATAAAGCGCGCAAAGATAAAGCAATCAATTGACCGTTTTCATCTAGCACTACAGTTGTACAAACGCGCCCTTGTGCTTCTGTCGTGATGATAAATTAATATCGCGAAACAGAAATAGCATGTGGCTCGTCAAATATACTCAATCAGATATATTAATACTGCAAAACGCGAGAATTGTGTAACAAACTTGTTTCACACTGAAACTAATCCAAGAAGGAAACAAATTGTGGTGGGAAGGAAAGGAAGACAGTGAATGATATGCAACACAAGTCTTCTAATAAATCATAAGCATGCATTTATTTTACCAATTACAGGCAAGAACAGAGAACATCTCTTTATAAGTAAGAAATTTACATCTCTTTAGGTCTACATATTATATTGGTACGATTCGAGTCACTTTCTAAATAGACAGTTAGATGTTCCGGCAATCTTGCGAGCATACTCGCTTTAATGAATTTAAGACGATTGCCATCAAACATCGATTCAAGCATAGTAAATTTGTTCCCTGACAAGTCCAGATAGCGAAGATTCTTCGTAGCCCATAACCATACGTTTGGCAAGTAACTTAACTCATTGTTGTTCAGATAGAGCTCTTCTAACATTTCTTGGTTTTGAAACACATCCGGATAAATGTTCGTAATGATATTACCGGTCAAAGACAACGTTTTCAACTGTGGCAAGTTGTACAAGGAGTTAATCGTTAGATACTTTATGCGATTGCAGTTCATCGATAGATTGGTTATATTCAGGGGTACCGCTATAGGCACTTCCTTCAAAGAATTCTGATCCAATATAAGAACCTGCAGAGACTGCAGGTTCCTAAACGTTTTGGGGTGGATGGTCGACAATAAGTTCAAGGAAATGTTCAAGTGCCGAAGACTAACGGTATCCCTGAATGCTCCATCGCGAATAGAATTGATTCGATTGTTCGCTAAGGAAAGGTTCCTTAAATTAGTCAAATAATTCAAATCCACACCTTCTTCGCCGATGAGTTCGATATTATTGTTGTCTAACGCTAACCACATTAAAGCGGAAGGTCCTAATGAAAATCGCCATATTTGATTATCACTTAGGTACAGATACCTTAGTTTCTCAGCCCGCAGGTGCATAAAAGTGAAGCTTCCAAGTCTGTTCTTTGAGAGGTCGAGATACGTTAGTTCTGGGAAAGGATTTCCCCGTAAAATTCGTATGGCGGAGATGCTGTTATTCTTTAAATCCAAATATCGAAGTTGCGGATATATGCCTGTGATTACTGGCCAATCGTAGTAATCCGTGTCTTGATTGCTGAGTATCAACTTCCTCACAGATGAAAGATTACCGAAAGAAAACAAATTGCTTTGAGGAAAACTGTTTCCTTGGAGATTCAGGTACGACAGATTTGGCATCTGATCGAAAGCTCCATCCTCTACTCTCCGAATTACACCGTTTTTTATGGTTAAGCACCTTAGCATGGGAAAGGAAATGAAACGCTTGCTGATCACGTTCAAATTAGCAGACTGTAAAATCAGGTTGTTAGTGCCGCAGAAATCCAAATAGTCTTCGTTTCCATTAGGCTCGATCGGAACGATATTTGCGAATGTGAGTGACAGTAAGGAAATTAATACTGCCACAGTACGAAGTAGCTGCTTCATGACTCTGGTTCGCTGAAAACAGAATTTTGATAAGTCCTTCATTCTTTTATTTTCTTACTGAGTTTTTTATAAAGTAGTGAGTTTCACTATATTGTCCGGTGAATTACGACGGATCGAATCATGTTTCAAAACCTGCAATCGATTACCAAGTACGAAGATGATTATGATTTCATCGATATATGGTACTCGCTAAAACGATATTCTGGATATGTAGTACTGTAAACGGGTTTAGCAGTACTGGCCTTTGTTTGTATGAAATAAAATTACTGCTATAATATTTCCACTCGGTAACGAAGCACTGAACTTTGCATTCGTAATTCGGAATTCTTTGCATACCTTGACAACTGATCTGATTCGCCCTCTCTTCATTTATTTTTTAATGTACTTATGTATATCGTCAAAAAAAAAACTGGCAATGTGAGAGCGGATTAAAATGGTTCGCACCTTGCGGTATTCATTTCCATTGGTATTAACCGTCTGCTACACAAGCCATGAATAGTTACTCTAAGACACGGGCGGAGTACTGCGTACGCCTTGACATTTTTTTCGTAATTATAAAAGGCAGCAAAATAGGCTTTTCGTTTATATTTTGATTGAATAATTTTCTACTTCTAATGGTAGGTAATTAATAAGGATGAAAAAACAGTTTTCAAGTAAACAATATAATAATAATAATTAACCAAATGAAATCACCCCTAAAAATTCTATTTTGTCAGAATTAATTGACAGGAATTCTGGCATAGGGTAAATGACCACTACGTAAGAAAATGCCTCCAAAACGGAAAATAACTGACTTTTTCGACGCAGTGGTGTACGGGGTACGCCGCCCGGGTCCCTGCGGGTTAAGGGGTTATGCCCACCTGCAAAATCCGAAAAAATGGATTTTGGGTTTTTAGCATTTTCTTAAAGTACAACATCTCAAAAGTATCGTGTGAAAGTTTCAATTTGATCCGACTAAAATTTGAGGAGCTGTGCGAGTTTTAGTATAGGTATGTCCTAGAGGATGTAAACCTAACTTAAAACTTTAAACGAGTTTTTCTCGAAACTACATTTTCAGAATCGGTGACCAAAATATCGAGAACTGCTGCATCGAATGAAATTAGCTTTTGTAGGCTTATTCCATGTATGAAAATCTTGTCCTTAATCGTGGCTTTTTCGAAAATCGATATTTTAATTTGAACAGCCGCCATTTTGTAGAAAATTAATTTTTCGGAATAATGAACGATTAAGGACAAGATAATTTAATATACTAACTAAATTCCTTCGAATTTTTTACTTCAGATCAATCAGGTCAAAATTAGAGTGGTCACCGCAAACTACTGAAAAAGAAATCGCTGTAGGGAAATCACTGATATTTCTTTTATTTATTTATATTTTTCATTGGAATAATTACTACAAGTAGTATAAGATGTACACTTTCGAATACATTAAGGTTTCTTTAAAAAAGCCTTCAAGTTCTTCCCCCAAAAATTACCGAATAAACATGTTTTTTTCAGACTTCACAGGTGGGCATAACTACTTAAACGAGTGCGATGCAACAGCGAAACAAATACTTAAATTTCAACACCGGAGAAATATTACGATTCAGCTACTTACATACGAGAAGATGTGTCCAGATCTGAATGCGTCTCACTTATCACAGCAACCACGTCTTCTAGATTCAGGAAAAGTGCCCCTTTACTTGCGTCCGATAATAAAAAATAATACAACAGGAACCTGATCGGAAGTAACGATTCTTGAATAATAAGATGCTCGGAAAGACTTCACGGCAATGAAACCTCTACCTCAACGTTCGCAATAACGCTGACCAATGGAAGAGCCACAGTGCAGAGTACAGGGCTCACCCCTATTGCGCTTTCGTTATCAAACACATAAGCCTTTATGATAAATGTTGCATGTATATATTACACTAATATTTGCTTCCACCGTGCAAACGCACTACGTCCCAAGGAAGTAACGAAGGAGGCAAAACTGTATGAAGTGCCTACTGCAACACAAAGTCAAATTTGAGTACCGAAGACTGTAGGCGGTGTATGCTGCTGCTGCGTTAAATGAAAGCCACGAAACTGATCGAATTTGTATCACGAGATTTCGATAGATGATAATCGTCGGTTTGTTTCCTTACTACAAGACACACGTAATTTTTCGGTGTGGATCGCTCCGTGGACAATTCAAGACTGATCATCGAGTTATACATATTTGAATATGCCCGTTCGCTCGCCGTTCTTACAGAAAAACTGTCGCGATGTTGTGTCGGCCGTTTTGTTATTGTTTCGCGATTTGAACGTGGCCTAACAGCTTGTCTGTGCGGGAATCCTTTTGCAGTTACAGATTCATTTGACGCGTAAGTTTAGAGAATTTGAATTTGCCTGATAGCCATCACCGATGTAGGTGGTGAAGAAAATTGTGCAGGACGGATTTGTCGAACTTGCCAGACTCTCCATATGCCAGAGAAATATGTGAGTGGAATTTTCAAATTTCATGAAATTATAGAAATTCTATTACGCCTTGATCGGGTTGCAAAACTTACCGCGGTTCAAAATGATGCGGTGCTTCGACGCGAGGATTTTTTAGTAAAAATATTTACAGAAGCTCGATAATTATATAATACATTTGTTTCACACTGAAACTAATTCGGCAAGGAAAAGAATTGGGGAGGGAGGACAGAGAAAAACAACAAATGACATGCAGCGAAATCTTCTGATAAATCATAAGTATACATTTATTTTTGCAAGTACAAGGAAGAACAGGAAACATTAATTCTTTGTACGTAAACAGTTGATATCGAACTACATTAGCACGCGTCTGAGGCTTACATGTTACATTGGCACGATCCGAGTATTTTCCAAATAGACACTTACAGATTTCGGCAACGTTGCGAACGTACTCGCGTTAATGAACGTAAGAGGATTGTGTTTGACATGAATTTGTTGCAAAGTTGGAGCGCTGCAATGAATCATCGATTCGAATATAGTAAATTTGTTGCCTGACAAGTCCAGATAGCGAAGATTCTTCATAGTCCGACACCATTCGTTTGGCAAGTAACTTAACTCATTGTTGTTTAGATACAGCTCTTCTAGCATTTCTTGAAATAGAAACGCATCCGTATGAACGTCCGTAATTATATTCCCGGTCAAAGAGAGCGTTTTCAACTGTGGCAAGTTGTACAGGGAGTTAATCGTTAGATACTTTATGCGATTCGAGTTCATCGATAATGTCGTTATGTTCAGGGGTACCGCTATATGCACGTCCTCGAAAGAATTCATATCCAATATAAGAACCTGTAGAGAATGCAGGTCCTCAAGCGTTCCGGAAAAGATGATCGACAAGAAGTTCTTGGAAATGTCCAAGTATTGAAGGCTAACTGTATCCCTGAATGCTCCGTCGCGTATAGAGTCGATTTCATTGTTCACTAACGACAGGTTCCTCAAATTAGTCAAACTAATCAAATCCATACCAGTATCGCCAATAGTTTTGATATTATTGTTGTCTAATACTAAGGACATCAAACTGGAATATCCTTTTAACGAAAATTGCGAAATTTCAGTATCGTTGTGGTACAGATGCGTTAGATTCGCAGACCACGGCTGAATAAAATTGAAGTTTTTAAGCGTATTCATTGAGAGATCGAGGTGTGTGAGTTCTGGAAATGGATTTTCCCGTGTATTTTGTATATTGCTGATACCAGTGTTCTTTAAATCCAAATATCGAAGTTGCGGATATATGCGTTTAACTACTGCCTCGGTTGCGTAGTCCCTCGAGTTTTGATTGCTGAGTATCAGCTTCCTCACACTTGAAAGATCACCGAAAGAAAACAATTTGCTTGGAGAAATACTGTTTCCTTGGAGATTCAGGTACCACAGATTTGGCACCTCATCGAAAGCTCCATCCTCTGCATTCTCAATACCGTCGTCCTCGATGGTTAAGCATCTTAGCGTGGGAGAGGAAATAAGATACGTCGGAATCACGATGTAATTAGGCAAATGTATATTCACGTTGCTATCGCCACAGTCAACCAGATAGTCTTCGGTTCCATTAGTCCTGATCGGAACGGTATTTACGAATGTGTGTGACAGTAAGAATATTAATACTGCCACGGTACAAAGTAGCTGATTCATGGCTCCGGTTCGCTAAAAACGGGATGTTTATAAGTTACAAACGAATCACCTCCTCTAATTATTTTATTTTCTTTGGGTCTGTTTCCGAAACAATCGAATTTCAATATGCTGTGCGAAGAATTGCGACTGATCAAATCAATTTTCAAAGCTTGCATATGATTATACTGATTATAGAGTATGATGATGATCATGACTTTGTCGATGTGTCATTCGCCGAAAACGATATTCTGAATTCGCAGTACTGTTAACAGATTTAGCATTAGATGCTGGCTTTTGGCTGCATAACAGAAAATCACTGCTATCATATTTCTACTCCGTAACAAAGCTTCGAATTCGTAATTTTGAACGGATTAAAAAGGTTCAGCACGATTGATTTATATTGGTAGCGAGAGCCACGCAACAACGATACGAATGTTTAAAATTCACCACCGCACAAATCTTACAAGAATTCAGTTACTTACATACGTCAAGATTAGTGATGGGATCAAGTATATTGGAAATAGGTTCGAATCTGACTGTATAGTTTCGAACAGTTCACAAGTACTTCGGAAAAAAAAACACTACTTTCAAGTAGACTCGAACCTTGACGGGATAGGTTTGAACTCTCTATAAGTACTTTGAGAAACGTCAGCGGTACTTGCAAGTATAATCGAACCCTGATCAATAGATTCGAATCCTTTATAATTACCTACTTTAACCAGGAGTTGTTTTCGGTGAAAATTATCTATGTACAAGTATTCCACATTACTTTTAGTTAACTTTATTATCATTAACAATTAATTTATTTGGCAAATACACAAAATACTCTTAACATTTGTAAGGATTGTGGAATAATATTTGATTGACAATTTATTATAGCTTCAACCTATTTCGTTTTTTACTATAACGACATTTCGTGCCTTCGAAAATATTCTTTTTGATGGGACGGAGATTCCCATGGTGCACAGGTAATCACGAGCTAGTTTCGTTAAAATGAGGTACTGAATACTATTTACAGACCAATATAATAATAACCAATGTAGTAATAGCGGATGAACTAGACACGTTCTCGTTTACCTATATTGGCAACTTCGGTATCAAAGGATGACCATAATGAAATATGGGCGTCATTTTTGTCCGAATCATTTAAGTCTTGGGAAATATCCGTACTTGTTGATACATCGTCATTCAAAACGCACTTAGCTGCTACCTCGATTAAAGCATCGCGTGCACAAGCAATATTTTCATTTGTAGAAAAACTTGTAGTTTTGAAACGAGGATCTAATAAAGTAGCTATTTCATAAAAAATATTATTTTCAACATCACTTAGATAATATTCCATATAATAAATCAACTTTTGACGCAAAATCTGATCTAAACCAATATTATTATTTTGGTCTGTAAATAGTATTCTGTACCCCATTTTAACGAACGTAGCTCATGATTACTTATGCACCATGGGGACGTCCGTCCCATCAGAAAGATTATTTTCGAAGGCAGGAAATGTCATTAGTAAAAAACGAAATAGATTGAAGCCAAAAATTGTCGATCAAATATTATTCCTCAATAGTTACAAATGTTAACAGTGTTTTGTGTATTTGTCAAGTAAATTAATTGTTATTGATAATACTGATATTTTCTTTATAATTAAATTCACTATCGTATCAGCCTTCGATCATAAATTTTAGGTGTCATAGGTTTTCGTTATTAACATTTTTAGGCTTAAAATTACTCCTTTTTTTTTAGCATTTTTGTGTTCAAACGTGCACCAAACATCGTCATTTTACGTTCTGTACCTTCTAATAGGCTGATACGATAGCGATTAATATAACATATAAGAGTATCTTTGGTTCCTGTATTTGCGACAATCCTACGTCGAGTTATACTGCCTACCGTCGACGCTGCTTTTTATTATAGCAGAGCAAGGAGCGCCACGTAGAAATCGAACGACTACTGGAAAATTAAATTTTTTTTCCTATCCTTGAATAACGAATAAGTAAAACCCATAAAGTTTTTTTACTGTAAGTTGTATACTTTTTACAAAAAAATCCTAAACATCACCTATTTTTTTAGCGATTTGTTGAGAATGTTCCCTTAAAAGTATTGTTTTTCTTTTTCAAACCACTCGTGAATCGTGAACTGTTCGAAACTATCCGGTCATCAAACTATCTGGTCACATAAATCGTACCTCATCAATTTCTCAATAATTAGTGAATAGAACCGACATGTAATGGTAAAAACATAAAGTAAATGCAAAATGAGAAACAGAAATAAAACCTTCAAGCTTACACCCTAGTTTATGCGTGCTATAAATATAAACATTTAAAAGAATCAAGTATGATTGATGACATTTTATCATTATATTTTAGCTGATAATAATCAAACAATGCAGTTTTATCCTGCATTTTTCTATTTTTCTAAAAGCGGGTTTATTGTAGAATATTTCACACTCATTTTATGTACATATTATATTTATAAAAAATTAAAAATTTATTTCGACCGTAATAATTAATAAAAGTGATTTCGGCGCACTGGTTCGGTCAATTAAACAAAATAAAAATAAGCTATTTAGCCATTTTAATTATATAAGCTTTCAACGTTTCAATCTAGGTTTAGATCATCTTCAGGAAAAGTTTTAGAAAAAATATAAATTATTGCTTATGCTATTAATTGAGTCACAGTGCTCTGGCACTATGTGTGACCTGCGAGTCGGTTGGAATAAGACTAACGTATACAGCGAGCAAAAACATCTGACTGTGGAAGGTGAACACAAGGTAAATACCGTTAACATTTCAAAACATATTAAAACTCCCTGAAATTTCAAAATTGAAGGAAATACCGTTTGCAGTAACCATGTATTGTTGCTCATATGGTGTGTTGTACACTCAAAAGGTGTTAACGAGCAATTAAAAAGTTACATATCAATAAAGCAGATATGTAGAAAAAATAATAGTTCGATCATATAAATTTCTATGGAGCAAAACTATCATAAGACACTATTTTTGAAGTAATGTTGCGTAATAGTCAAAGACAAAATACCTCTTTTAAAACACTCTAACATCGTATATTCAATTCCTTGCTTGGGTTATAATCAAGTTTACATCGGACAAACATCTAGACTTCTGGAAAGACGAATATATGAACATAAAAGAAATATTTTTTTATCTCCCTTTCAACACACTGCTTTAACCAAGCATTCGTTAGAGTTTGATCATAAGTTTGATTTTGACAATGTTAAGATTGTAGATAATGAAATCAATTTAAATCAGAGAATTCTTTTCGAGACAATTCACATGATTAAACAGCCTAGCGTAAATCTTAGGTATGAAACACCTAAAATACAAGAATATTACGCAACATTACCTCAAAAGTAGTGTCTTATGATAGTTTTGCTCCATAGAAATTTATATGATCGAACTATTATTTTTTCTACATATCTGCTTTATTGATATGTAACTTTTTAATTGCTCGTTAACACCTTTTGAGTGTACAACACACCATATGAGCAACAATACATGGTTGCTGCAAACGGTATTTCCTTCAATTTTGAAATTTCAGGGAGTTTTAATATGTTTTGAAATGTTAACGGTATTTACCTTGTGTTCACCTTCCACAGTCAGATGTTTTTGCTCGCTGTATACGTTAGTCTTATTCCAACCGACTCGCAGGTCACACATAGTGCCAGAGCACTGTGACTCAATTAATAGCATAAGCAATAATTTATATTTTTTCTAAAACGTTTCCTGAAGATGATCTAAACCTAGATTGAAACGTTGAAAGCTTATATAATTAAAATTGCTAAATAGCTTATTTTTATTTTGTTTAATTGACCGAACCAGTGCGCCGAAATCACTTTTATTAATTATTACGGTCGAAATAAAAATTTTCAATTTTTTCAATAATTAGTGAATAGAACCGACATGTAATGGTAAAAACATAAAGTAAATGCAAAATGAGAAACAGAAATAAAACCTTCAAGCTTACACCCTAGTTTATGCGTGCTATAAATATAAACATTTAAAAGAATCAAGTATGATTGATGACATTTTATCATTATATTTTAGCTGATAATAATCAAACAATGCAGTTTTATCCTGCATTTTTCTATTTTTCTAAAAGCGGGTTTATTGTAGAATATTTCACACTCATTTTATGTACATATTACATTTATTATGAAGTTTAAATAGATATGTATAAATAAACTGATCAATCATGTTTCCTAAAATCGTACAACTGCAATCGTACCAGTACGATTTGAAAACTTAAGTTATATGTTATATGTACAGGTTATGTACAATTTTTTAACTAAAAACTATGCCTAAAACATCAAGCTTCAATATCCAATATTAATTTGCGTTCAATCTAGTACCAAATACTAAATACAACGAAAAATATATTAAGTGGTACGATATTGGTAAATCTCAGCTATGTAGATTTTTATCTTTCAGGGATCAAATACTACTTTTACGAGATTCGATTCTTTCAAACGTCGAAGTACTTAGAAGTACATTCTGAACTCTGCCGCTACTTTTTCTGAGGTTCGAAACCGGCTTCTATAACCCAAGTACTTTGGAAGTATATAGAATGAAACGCCAGCTCTTATGAGTAGTATTCGAATCCCACGAAGTGAAACTTTTGTATTGGAATTGACTCGGATTCATCAGTACATATTGAACTTGATCCCATCCCTAGTCAAGATGTGCCCAGGTCTGAATGCGTCTCACTTATCACAGCAACCACGTCTTCTTGAATCTGGCGAAGTGCCTCTTTACTTGCGTCCGATAATAAAAAATAATAAAGCAGGAACGTGATCAGAACGGTGTCGCGACGACGGTGCACATCAGAAAGAACTCTGGGAAATAGGGAGACTTGAATGATACGTTGCTCGGGACGACTTCGCGGCAACGAAGCCTCTATGTTCGCAATAACGTTGACCAATGGAACAGTCACAGTCCAGAGTACAGTGCCCACCCTTACTGCGCCTTCCTTATCAAACACATAAGCTTTTATGATAAATGTTACATATTATATAGACTAATATTTGCTGCCACCGAGCAAATGCACTACGCTCCACGGAAGTATCGGAGGGGGCAAAGCTGTGTGATGTACCTACTGCAACATGCCAAATTTGAGATGCGAAGAATGCAGACAGAATGCGTTAAATGAATGCTACAAAAAGTGTTCAAATTTATACCACGAGATTTTGGTAGATGGTAATCATTGGTTCCTTGCTACACGACACACGTATTTTTTGCGTTGATCGCTCCGCAGACACCTCAAGACTGATTGTCGTGTCATACATATTTTAATATTTCTGTTTGCTCGTTGTCGTTATGAAAAAGGTGTTGTCGTGTTCGGTCAGCCGTTTTGTTATAGTTTCGAAATTTAACCCTTTTGTAACGGCGATGCTAGCCGCCTTGCTATATTACATATGTATGTATGTATATTTTCGAATCGTTTCGTGGACGTCGAATATATCCGACGCTAGGCATTTTTGATCGTTTTTCGGAATTCTCAGTCTCGCGATATGCTCTCTTTGAACGGACTTTTAAAAATTCTAGAAATTCCGTTGCGCGTTGATCGGGTTCCAAAAATTACCACACTGTGGATAAAGGCGATGTATTTCGACGCGGGCATTTTTTTTTAAGTAGAAAACGTTGTTTCACACTGAAACTAATTCGACAAGGAAAACAATTGTGGAGGGAAGGAAAGGAAGACGGCAGGTGACATGCAACGAAGTCTTCTGTTAAATCATAAGCATACATTTACTTTGCAATTACAAGCAAGAACAGATCATATGTCTTTATAGAGAAGTCGTTAAGGCGCGAATCCGAGCCTTTTCCATCATGGCACAAAAATCTCAGCAACAACTAAATTTAAATAATGGAAATAATCGCTAGAGATGAGATTTCTGGAAATATATAAAGGTGAGATCAGACGGCGCGTGAATCGGCGAACTTGCTCGGCTCGTGAAGTCGGTTTGGCGAGCCCCATTCGGTGATCCATGACCGATCAGACGGCGCGTGGCTTGGCGAGCTGGCTCGGCTCGTGTAGCTCGGCAAGTCGGCTTGGCGAGCCCCATTCGGCGATCCATGACCGATCAGACGGCGCGTGGCTTGGCGAGCTGGCTCGGCTCGTGTAGCTCGGCAAGTCGGCTTGGCGAGCCCCATTCGGCGATCCATGACCGATCAGACGGCGCGTGGTTTGGCGAACTGGCTCGGCTCGTGTAGCTCGGCAAGTTGGCTTGGCGAGCCTGGGCGAGCCGAGCCATGACCGATCAGACGGCGCGTGAATCGCCGATGCACGCGCAAAGTTCGCCGATTCACGCGCCGTCTGATCTCACCTTTATGGAACTTGTCTCGTGAGAGTCTGATTTCATGAAAATACTGAAATAATGATCTCATATGACACACGATATTTTTGTCTCGTCGTGGATTCGCAGCTTTAGCCCTGATAGTCTAAAACAGTTGCCCCACGCGATTTCCCTGCAGTCAGGAAAGTAAACAGTTGACATCGAATTACCTTAGCACTTACCTATTCCTCACAGAACCCGAGGATTACATGTCACATTGGCACGACTGAAGTCAGTGACCAAATAAACAGTTACATTTTCCGACAACGTTGCGAACGTACTCGCGTTAATGGACACAAGAGGATTGTCTTCGACATGAATGTATTGCAAAGACGGAACACTGCAACGAATCGTCGAATCGAACGTAGTAAATTCGTTCCCTGACAAGTCCAGATACCGAAGATTCTTCATGGGCTCACACCATTCGTTTGGCAAGTAACTTAACTCATTTTTGTTTAAATAGAGCTCTTCTAACATTTCTTGGTTTTGAAACGCATCCGTGTGAACGTTCACAATATTATTCCCGGTCAAATACAGCGTTTTCAATTGTTGCAAGTTGTACAGAGAGCTAATCGTTAGATATTTTATGCGATTGCAGTTCAGGGATAAGAACGTTATATTAGGGGGTAACGCCATAGAAAAATCCTCGAAAGAATTCTGATCCAATATAAGAGTCTGCAGAGAATGCAGGTCCTCAAGCGTTCCGGGATTGATGGTGGACAAGAAATTCATGGACATGTCCAAGTATCGAAGACTAGCGCTATCCCTGAATGCTCCATAGCGAATAGAACGGATTTGATTGCGCGCTAACGAAAGGTTTTCCAAATTAGTCGCACCAACCACGTTCAGAGCATTACCGCCTATAATTCTGATATTATTGTTGTCTACCACTAACGACACTAAATTGGAATATCTTTCGAACGAAAGTTGCGAAATTCCAGTATTGTTGAGGTTCAGATACGTTAGCTTCGAAGCCCACGAGTGCATAACACTGAAGTTTCCAATCTTATTTCCAGAGAGATCGAGGTACGTCAGTTCCGGGAAAGGATTCGTACATTGAACTTGTATGCTGCTGATGCCGTTGTTCTTTAAATCCAAATATTGAAGTTGCGGATATATGCCTTTGATTACTACCTGTTGTGTCTGGGATCCCCACTTTTGATTGCTGAGTATCAACTTCCTCACACTTGAAATATTACCGAAAGAAAACAAATTGCTTGGAGGAATACTGTTTCTTTGGAGATTCAGGTACCACAGATTTGGCATCCGCTCGAAAGCTCCATCCACTGCATTCTGAATCCCAGTGCCCCCGATGGTTAAGCATGTGAGCGCAGGCAAGGAAATGGAATACTTCTGGAGTACGATGGTATTAGGGTAATATAAATTCAGGCTGTAATTGCCGCAATCATCCAAATAGTCTTCGATTCCATTAGGTTCGATCGGAACGATATTTGCAAATGTGAGTGACAGTAAGGAAATTATTCCTGCCACGGTAGGAAGTAGCTGTTTCATGGCTCTGGTTCGCTGAAAACGGGATGTTGATAAGTTACAAACGAATCGGCAACTTTATTGTTTTATTTTCTTTGTGGCGTTTTGGAAATATTCGAACGAGATGCGAATTTCACTGTGTTTTGCGAATAATTACGGTTGATTGGACCAACTTTTGAGGCTTGCAATTGTTTTCGAATTATCAGGAGGAGTTTGACTTTATCGAATATATTATTCGCGACAAGCGATGTCATTCTTGATGTATTATGCGAAAGTATGAAACTAATCATGGCGAAGAGATGTAACATTACTCGTTGCGAGTAAATTAAGCGATGCGCGCAGTGTCACGAAATCTTAGAAGTGTTTCTTAATTTCTGTATTTCATATTTGGCAGATAAGATTGCGACCTTTTTACAGGAAAATTACGTGAATTTGCTTTCGTGGAGTATAAAAAAAAAATACGCTCGAAAAAACTGGAGGTACATTTTAATCCTATTACTTTTTATTTCATCGAAACATATTTTGTTATTGCTTTAAGCATTACAGAGCAACTTTTTATCATTTTTAAATAACTCAATGGCATTATAGGACCTAATATTCATATTAAAATATATAAATAATTCGTTTTTTATTAAGTAATGCGAGGCCTGGCTTCTCTCATCCTGCCACTTCACATTCATCGCGGAGAAAAGTTTCTCAGTAAATGCTGAGGTGGCAGGGACGGACAGAAGATAATACATTACTTTGAGATGATCATGATTCGTGTACGTTTGGCAACTACGTACAATAATATTGTAAATAAAGTAATTTCGCATAATTTATTGTTATTCACAGTATCGAGTACGAATAATAACGTAAGATACTTTATTTTAAAGTACGGGTGGCAACCTTATCGCAACTTCCGTAGCTCGACTTTGCTATCAAACCTCGAATTCATAATTTCAAATCAATTGCAAACCTTGAAGGTTGGTTTGATCCACCTTGTTACAGCCAAAAGAATGTTCTAATATCACTATCACGGGAACATACAGTTAAGCAACTTACATTAAAAGTGTGGCCCGATCTGGACGCTTCTGACTTCAGGCGATTACTTCCACCAGAATCGGATAAAGAACCTCCTTATATATTCTTGAAAATAACGAAGCGATAAAAACGGTATTGGCAAAGCGTATCTATTGCCATCTGTGTAAATGTATATTAGATAGGTGGAAAAGTTCGTTTACTTACTGTTAAGCAATGCCAGATTTTCGCAATTCTATTTTTACTACAGTTACTTGTACTTTTATCAGAAAGGTGACAAAAGGTCATAGATAGCCAAGGAAAATAGTTTTTTAATAAAGGCTTTGGTTAAAAAAAAACGATTGAATTTTTGAAAGGTACTTTGGAAAGGAGGTGGTCAAGTTTAAATGCAGTAGTGTCCCGTTGTAAGAACGCCGCTCCTGGGACAAAGCAATCTCTTAACGAAAAGTTCTCCCCTTTCGTCTTTGCCAGGCCTTTCCAAGTAGGGGAAACCCACTCCTGAAACACATGTCTCGGTTCTCCCTCCAACGCTGCGCCTTCAGCTAAGGCGGGACGATTCCTACTACCCCCTCTCCGAGGAGACAGTAACGCCGCCAGGAAGCATGTTGGGGCGCTTTAGGGTGAAAGTACCAAATGTGTCAAGTTTTTATAGGAAATTTCATAATGGTTTAAAAATAGTAGGAAAAATTAAAATTTAAACTAGCATTTCAAAATAATCAATTTTTGGCAAATGAGGAATTGTCCCACCTTAGCTGAAGGCGCAGCGTTGGAGGGAGAACCGAAACATGTGTTTCAGAAGTGGTTTTCGCCTAGTTGGGAAGGCCTGGTTTTTGCCATCGTCTGTTAGCAAAGGTGGACTCCAACGGCACGTGGCTCACCGAGCCGGCTTAATGCGATGCCGCCGATATCTCGCCCGAAATTTATGGCGGGGTGGGTGGGGGTTCACAAGCAAGGCAACTGCCCGGAGCGGCAAAATTGATAGAAAGAGAGAATTACAGTCAATAAAAATCATTAAAAAAAGTAAAACTTTTGGAAAAATCAGTAAAAAGAGTAGGTAATATATGCTTGAATTTGGTATCAAATATATAAATTGATTTTAAATCGCCCATATAATTGCTATTATACTAGGGAAAGGTACGTGCCTATATGAAAAATCTTTACAAGAGACTTTTGTTACTCAACAAATACCTGCGAAAGATTTCACTCACTGTCAAAAATTATATTTTAAAATAAGTATTTATAATTAGATATAAACGGCGGCAAAAGTCACTTTCGCCAGGGCGGCGGAAGAGCTATATAGCATTCCACCTAAGAGTAGACCTACGCCTCTACCGATTTTCGACCGATCTATGCAGCTGCCACGGAACTGACACACGCGATTGGTCGTAGCTCTTCCCCTGCCAGTTTCCTACTAATCAACAGTGTATCCCTGCACGGAGCGAGTCTATTTCTAGATGGAATTCAGTATAGGCTCCGCTATAGTGGCCTGAATAGTTCTGCGTTTTTAATAAAATTACGCTATGGATGGACCTCCATCCGGAGTAATATTATTAAATTTGGTAAACTTGTCGAAGAACTGGGACCTCGCCGATTTCGATGAGCTTCAGATATGTTGTCAAGGTCATTATTTTGAACAACATTTCCCTTTAACCTTTTTGGCGGTCGCCCTTAGTTTCAGAGATATTGAGGAAAAACTTTTGCTACTACTACATTGAATTTTGCATATATATGTACGCCACCGTGGCAGCGTATGCGTCAGTGCGGGTCTGCCGCTTGTCCACTGTTTCTTCATATACCTCGCTGTAACCGGCAGACGACGTATATACCGGGTAAACTAAACGGTTCAATTACAACGGTTTAATTTATTCCAACGCAACGCATTCCACTTTCCAACTTGTCCCGGGTATTAGTTTGGTTTGGGTTAGAATAAGGCGGGGGGCGCGCGCCCGCTTGCGGGCGCGTAACGCGTGGTAGCGAACCGATCGGAGTTTAGAGATTTCAACCAGAAACTTGCGGATGTCCGTTAACACCCCGACTCATATCGGTTCGCTACCATGCTTTACGCGCCCGCGAGCGGGCGCCCCCCCCCCCCCCCAGTCTAACCCAAACCAAACTAATACCCGGGACAAGTTGGAAACTGGAATGCGTTGCGTCGAAAAAGTTGCTGCTGCGATACCACGCGTGCACCCGTTAGATACGCATGATGTAGGTTGCTGGGCATTGTTTATAGAAACAGAAGACAACCGCCGACAGCGTGGTGCTTCACACACTGTCGCGGGCGTGCACGTATACGTAGAGTACGATTGTATAATAGCGAAAGTTTTCCTGCGAATATTTCGGAAACTAAGGCCGACCGCCAATTTTTTCAAAGGAAAAAGTTACTCAAAATGTCGAGTTTTACAACATATCTGAAGCTCATCGAAATCGGCGAGGTCCCAGTTCTTCGACAAGTTTACCTTAAATTTAATAAGTTTTATTGCACAATTGACGTGAAAATTTTTAGTGAAAAACGAAGGGCAGTTTGCGGAACATACCACCACGATTGAAAAAGCCGAGGTGCTTCGACACGGGCATTTTTTCAAACTAAAAAATTTGCCGAAGCACGAGAATTGTATGAGAAACTTGCTTCACGGTAGAGGGAAGAAAAGGAAAACAACATACGACATGCAACGAAATCTTCTGATAAATCATAAGCATAGAGTATTGTGGGGCAAGATTGCGCACTTAAAGTTTAGACTTCTCTAAAATCTTTGGTATTACACTGATAGTCATATCATTTTGTGAGAAATAACTACTATCCCTTATTATTCGATAGGCAGTGTCTTCGTGTAAATTTACCTGTCACAACTTATATAAAATAAATATTTCCAAAAAATGTCAAATGCGAACTTTTACCCGATATGTGGGGCAAGACTTCGCATGTTACGGGGTAAAAGAACGCAACGAGAAATATCCAAAGAAGTGTTTTATTTTCCTGCATAGGTGCATAGTTGGGGTAATACGGCTCAAACGATTGTGGCCGATCGAGTTTCGATTGCATTCGAGCTCACTAGGGCTGGCTCTTTTACATCGCTACGATTCTACAGTATTTCGTGAATATGGTGGGGGCAGTGCCAAGCCACAGGTTCCCGTCTAGAACACTTCCAATTCATGTTGAAACACCACTGTGGCACCATCTGCCTATGATATAGCGTGAAGTAAACGGATGATGTTTAATACAGTTTAATATGAGACACGTTCGCGCAGTCCTGTCACAAAATTTAATCTACATTGCTTCGGTTATGTTTATTTTCCCGTTGTTAACATAAAATAACGGATAGTAAATTTTGAAATAAATGCGTATTTCTTTGCTCTACACATTTCCACTAATAATGAGCGTCTTAGATTTTAATCTATGAGGACTGCTAGGAATAAAATACCACAAGACTTTATACATCTCAGTATTCTGGTTTCCTAACCCTTGCCATCTCTACGAAATATATAACATTCGTTTCCATTCTATTCTTTATTACCCCACCATCCCTCTCTATTTATTTGTGTCTTCCATTATAAATCCGTTGATTTATTTACTTTGGACATTACAAGTTTATCGTTTATAGTGGCAAAATTATTATGATTTTTTTTTAGGTTCATTGCAATAAAAGTCATTTGACATTTATCCTTTGTGTCATTTTCGCTACAGCATCGCGACAGAACCGATCGCGCGGATTTATATAATTATGACAATCATAGGCAGATGGTGCCACAGTGGTGTTTCAACATGAATTGGAAGTGTTCTAGACGGGAACCTTTGGCTTGGCACTGCCCCCACCATATTCACGAAATACTGTAGAATCGAAGCGATGTAAAAAAGCCAGCCCTAGTGAGCTCGAATGCAATCGAAACTCGATCGGCCACAATCGTTTGAGCCGTGTGTACCACAGACTTGGCATCCGATCGAAAGCTCCATCCACTGCACTCTGAATTCCCCTGCCCCCGATGGTTAAGCATCTTAGCACGGGCAAGGAAATGGAATACTTCTAGAGTATGATGGAACTAGGATAATATAAAGTCAGGTTGTAATTGCCGCAGTCATCCAGATAGTCTTCGGATCCATTAGCCTCGATCGGAACGGTACTTGCAAATGTGGGTGACAGTAAGGCAATTAATACTGCCACGGTACGGAGTAGCTGTTTCATGGCTCTGGTTCGCTGGAAAGGGGATGTTATTATGTTAGCAACGAATCACCTCATTTATTGTTTTATTTTTTTTTGTCACTGTTTTCGAAAGAAGCGAGTTTCAAGTTTCAATATATTGTGCGAAGAATTACGACGGATCGAAGCATGCAGTTGCTCACCAAGTGTGAAGATGACCCTGACTTTATCGATTTATTATTCGCGATAAGCGACATCAATCTTTATATTGATACGAAACCAATCATGGCAAATAGATATGACATTATTCGTTGCAAGTAAATTTAGCCACGAATGTGGTGCAACGGCAAGTAAAGGGGTACTATACTTTAGAGAACGCTAAGACAGGCCAATTTTTAGATTTTTTTTCTGCATAAATTTTGAAGCAAATCATTTTTAACTTTTTATGGCTTTATATTTAACTTTTTAAGATACGAAACAAATATTATTTATATTAGAAATATGCATTGTAGATGTCGCTATCGATGTATCTTGCTACAACGTCCCCGTCGTAGTTATAAAACGGTGGGGGTAAATTAGAGAAAACTATTCAACCCATCGACTTGCCTTTACACATACAACTAGATAATTTCAAAAGATTGCCAATGGGCCTCTAGTATTATAAAAACATTAATTTT
This sequence comes from Andrena marginata, assembly GCA_963932335.1. Taxonomy (NCBI): domain Eukaryota; kingdom Metazoa; phylum Arthropoda; class Insecta; order Hymenoptera; family Andrenidae; genus Andrena; species Andrena marginata. The sequence goes on from OZ010661.1 coordinate 11,115,374, forward strand.
AATATTTCAATATTACATACTTAGATTAAAAAAATTTCCTGCAAAATCGTACTTCTTTTCCTAAGCTCTATAATTTTAGCGAATTTCGACTTCTTGGGGGGTTTTGAGGTCCACCGACAATAGTTTGGAATTATCTACTTGTATGTGTAAGGGCAAGTCGATAGGTTGAATAGTTTTCTCTACAACCCCCACCGACGTTGCAGCAAGATGCGTCGATAGCGACACCTACAATGCATATTTTTAACATAAATTTTTTTTATCGCATCTCCAATAGTTAAATATAAAGCCATAGAAAAGTCAAAATGGTTTGCTTCATAATTTCCTCAGAAAATATTCCCCAAGATCCGTCCTGTTTTATAGCGTATTCGGACGGTCGCATTGATGCGCACTGAGTGCGAATTTTAGCCAATTGGCAGCGAAATAGTTCGCACTCAGTGCGCACTAGTGCAGGTTGCCGAATGTGCTATATGCCTAAGGTATAGCCCCCCTTAACTTGTGCATTTCATATTTGATCGACCCTTTCCTGTCGCATGAAAACTAATTCATAATTTGAAATCAATTGCAAACCGTGAAAATTGGATTGATCCACCTTATTTTCATTAAATCCATTTGAATTCAAGAGAGATGATGTTACAGCCAGAAGAATTATCAAGAATCACGATCGCGGAAACATACAGTTATGCTACTTACATTAAATTGTGGTCTGATCTAAACGCTTCTGACGATAACTTCTACTATAATCAGATAAGGAACCTCCTTATATATTGTTGTTGAAAAGAAGAAACGATTAAAACTATTAAAAGGTAATCGACAACTTATCGCTATCTGTATAAAAAAAAAGAGACTACGGGAAGTGCCTTTAACTAACATGTTGTTACGTGGTAGACTAGTAGTTTCCAAGATATTCGACCAAACATGTTTCTCACCCTTAAATTTTCCAGGGCTCTTTTTACCCTTTCACTGTGGATCGAACATTTTTTTAAGAACTACTTTCTATAGGAGTCGCATGAATATCGGCGATTGTCACTTCGATATGTTGACTTGTAAGTGTCAAAATCAATGTTGCTTAATCGAATTGTCCCAGCTTAGGCCCAACATCAATGGGGTCTATCAGAAAATGTAGAATTCTCCAAGCTTACGTGTCGAATCAATTCGTAGCGACGAAGGACTCCCGTGCAGAGCAGCTGTTAGTTCACGTTTAACCCTTTCGCGCCTAGCGTCGGACATATCCGACGTTCGCGGAACGATTCAAAATGCCCAGCTTTGGATATATCCCATGTCCGGAAAACGATAAAAAAATGCATAGCGTCGGATAAATTCGACGTCCACGAAACGATTCGAAAATATGCATATATATGTAATATAGCAAAGCGGCTAGCATCGCCGTCGCGAAAGGTATAAATCTCGAAACAATAACAAAACGGCTGTCCGAACACCACAACACCTTTTCGGACACCTTCTCGAGCACCCAAACGGGCATATTAAAATATATATGACTCGACAATCAGTCTTGAGATGTCTGCGGAGCGATCAACACAATAATACGTGTGTCGTGTAGCAAGGAATCAAACCAACGATTACCATCCACCAAAATCTCATGCTACAAATTCAATCAATCTTGAGGCATTCATTTAACGCAGCAGCAATAACATACACCGCCTGCAGTCTTTGATAGGTACTCAAATTTGACGTTGTGTTGCAGTCAGCACTTCACACGGGTTTGCCCCCTCCGCTACTTCCGTGGGGCTTAGTGCGTTTTCTGTGTGGAATCAAACATTATGTTATATGTAACAGTTATCATAAAGGCTTATGTGTTCGATAACGAAGGCACAGTAGGAGTGGACATTGTACTCTGCACTGTGACTCTTCTATTGGTCAGCGTTATTGCGAAAGTAAAGGTAGAGGCTTCGTTGCCGCGAAGTCGTCCCAAGCAACGTATCATTCAAGTCTCCCTATTTCCCAGACTTCTTTCCGATGTACACCGTCGTCGCGACACCGTTCTGATCACGTTGCTGATATATTATTTTTTTTTATCGGACGCGAGTAAAGAGACACTTCGCCAGATTCAAGAAGACGTAGTTGCTGTGATAAGCGAGGCGCATTCAGACCTGACCACACCTTGACGTATGTAAGTAGCTGAATTATTGTAAGATTTGTGCGGTGGTGAATTTTAAACATTCGTATCGTTGTTGCGTGGCTCTCGCTACCAATATAAATCAATCGTGCTGAACCTTTTTAATCCGTTCAAAATTACGAATTCGAAGCTTTGTTACGGAGTAGAAATATGATAGCAGTGATTTTCTGTTATGCAGCCAAACGCCAGCATCTAATGCTACATCTGTTACCAGTACTGCGAATTCAGAATATCGTTTTTGGCGAGTGACACATCGACAAAGTCATGATCATCTTCATACTCCATAATCATGCGCAAGCTTTGAAAATCGATTTGATCCGTCGCAATTCTTCGCACAACATATTGAAATTCAATTGTTTCGGAAACAGTCCCAAAGAAAATAAAACAGTTAGAGGAGGTGATTCGTTTGTAATTTATAAACATCCCGTTTTTAGCGAACCGGAGCCATGAATCAGCTACATCGTACCGTGGCAGTATTAATATTCTTACTGTCACACACATTCGTAAATACCGTTCCGATCAGGACTAATGGAACCGAGGACTATCTGGTTGACTGCGGCGATAGAAACGTGACTATACATTTGCCTAATTTCAACGTGATTCCGAAGTATCTCATTTCCTCTCCCACGCTGAGATGCTTAACCATCAAGGACACCGGTATTCAGAATACAGAGGATGGAGCTTTTGATGAGGTGCCAAATCTGTGGTACCTGAATCTCCAAGGAAACAGTATTTCTCCGGGCAATTTGTTTTCTTTCGGGAATCTTTCATGTGTGAGGAAGCTGATACTCAGCAATCAAAACTCGAGGGACTACGCAACCGAGGCAGTAGTTAAACGCATATATCCGCAACTTCGATATTTGGATTTAAAGAACACCGGTATCAGCAATATACAAAATACACGGGAAAATCCATTTCCAGAACTCACACACGTCGATCTCTCAATGAATACGCTTGGAAACTTCAATTTTATTCAGCCGTGGTCTGCGAATCTAACGCATCTGTACCTCAACGATACAAAAATTTCGCAATTTTCGTTAAAAGGATATTCCAGTTTGATGTCCCTAGTTTTAGACAACAATAATATCAAAGCTATTGGCGATACTGGTATGGATTTGATTAGTTTGACTAATTTAAGGAACCTGTCGTTAGTGAACAATAAAATCGATTCTATACGGGATGGAGCATTCAGGGATACAGTTAGCCTTCAATACTTGGACATTTCCAAAAACTTCTTGTCGACCATCTTTCCCGAAACGCTTGAGGACCTGCATTCTCTACAGGTTCTTATATTGGATATGAATTCTTTCGAGGACGTGCATATAGCGGTACCCCTGAACATTACGACATTATCGATGAACTCGAATCGCATAAAGTATCTAACGATTACCTCCCTGTACAACTTGCCACAGTTGAAAACGCTCTCTTTGACCGGGAATATAATTACGGACGTTCATACGGATGCGTTTCTATTTCAAGAAATGCTAGAAGAGCTGTATCTAAACAACAATGAGTTAAGTTACTTGCCAAACGAATGGTGTCGGACTATGAAGAATCTTCGCTATCTGGACTTGTCAGGCAACAAATTTACTATATTCGAATCGATGATTCATTGCAACGCTCCAACTTTGCAACAAATTCATGTCAAACACAATCCTCTTACGTTCATTAACGCAAGTTCGTTCGCAACGTTGCGGAAATCTGTAAGTGTCTATTTGGAAAATACTCGGATCGTGCCAATTTAATATGTAAGCCTCAGACGCGTGCTAATGTAGTTCGATATCAACTGTTTACGTACAAAGAATGAATGTTTCCTGTTCTTCCTTGTACTTGCAAAAATAAATGTATACTTATGATTTATCAGAAGATTTCGCTGCATGTCATTTGTTGTTTTCCTTTGCCTCCCTCCCCAATTCTTTTCCTTGCCGAATTAGTTTCAGTGTGAAACAAATGTATTATATAATTATCGAGCTTCTGTAAATAATTTTACTAAAAAATCCTCGCGTCGAAGCACCGCATCATTTTGAACCGCGGTAAGTTTTGCAACCCGATCAAGGCGTAATAGAATTTCTATAATTTCATGAAATTTGAAAAATCCACTCACATATTTCTCTGGCATATCTAGAGTCTGACAAGTTCGACAAATCCGTCCTGCAAAATTTTCTTCACCACCTACATCGATGGCGTCTATCAGGCAAATTCAAATTCTCTAAACTTACGTGTCAAATCAATCTGTAAATGCAAAAGGATTCCCGCACAGACAAGCTGTTAGGCCACGTTCAAATCGCGACACAATAACTACACGGCTGACAGAACATCGCGACAGTTTTTCTGTAATAACGACGAACGAAAGGGCATATTCAAATATGTATAACTCGATGATCAGTCTTGCATTGTTCACGGAGCGATCGATATAAAGAAAGTGCGTGTGCGTGTTTCTATCGAAATCTCCTGATACAAATTCGATCAGTTTCGTGGCATTCATTTAACGCAGCAGCAGCAGCATACACCGCCTACAGCCTTCGATACTTAAATTGGGTTTTGCCTCCTTCGCTACTTCCTGGGGGATAGTGTGTTTGCTCGGTGGAAGCAAATATTTGTATAACATATATATGTAACATTTAGCATAAAGGTTTATGTGTTTGATAACGAAGGCGCAGTAGGGATGAGATCTGTACTCTGCACTGTGACTCTTCCATTGGTCAGCGTTATTGCGAATGCGGAGGTAGAGATTTCATTGCCGCGAAGTCAAAGAGAATGTATGCCAAGAGGCGTCACTCCGAGCGGTATCTTTGAAGTTCTTAGTTGGCTTGTCCCTTTAAATTGGTAGTATAGGCAGATGTAGGGGAGACAGCGGCAAGTTGATACGTTTTTCAGTTTTCAATTTTTTTCATTTTTGTTCGAATTAATTACTTAATAACAAATATGCTAAAATATATTTTGGTCCCTTCTCTTTAATATACTGTAAATGAAATGTTGAGAAAATACGTACGAAATGAATGAGAAAATGTTATTTGGACGAAGGTAAAATGTATCAACTCACCCCACTGCGGGGCAAGTTGATACTGCTCTGGGGCATATTGATACATCTGTAAAATATGCGTTTAATGAGTAAAGGGTGGATGTCTGGAATATCCCACTTTAACGTGAGGTGCTTGCTTTTTTTTATTAATCTATCTTAATAAAGCTATTTTATCTATTCCGTATATTCTCGCGCTTTGACGTAACGACATTCATTCCTTTTTTACACCAACACACGCTTTTTGAAAAATATTTTGTGGTATTTTGCCGCGATTCGTTTTTCTGACATAATTTCGTACCATTTTCCTAGAAATAAAAGGAAAAATCGAATTAAAAGTAGTCGGGAAAAATTGATACACTCCCCATGAGTATCAACATGCCCCAGAGAAAACGTAGCAACTTACCCCACAGGAAGCCAGTATGTACAAACATTTCCATGAAAAATGTAGAGCATGTAAACAAAATAACAAAACGTAATTACCTTACCTTCAAAGGACTCAATGTGATGCCCAATTAATTTGAGTGATAAAATTCTCTATCCCGTCTCAAGACGGATTGGAAAGTGAACACGACTATTTAGTTTTTCTCTATAGAAACGAAAACAGTTAAAAATGGATTGGTAAAGTCAAGGTACACAGACGTACGCTAGATCGTAGTAAAGAATTGATCAAGAAGCTTCACATATCTCGCGCACAAGGAGCTACATATATACAATGTCGAGATAATTCGTCTGTATCAACCGGCCTCTGTATCAACTTGCCTCGGTCTCCCCTATATCTTCGTCTTAGTATCGCCTCTTGTTAATCCCTACTCTTTCCGACTACCGAATGGACATTTAAATTGGTTGTGCATTTCGTCTCTCTCTAAAACTGGTTTCTTCGTCAGAGTGTCGCTACTTGGTATATCTTCTCTTTGGTGAAGTCTTTCCGAGCATCATCGTATCATTCAAGAATCGTTACTTCCCAGAGTTCTTTCTGGTGCGCACAGTTGTGGCAACACCGTTCCGATCACGTTCCTGTTGTATTATTTTTTATTATCGGGCACAAGTAAAGGGGCACTTTTCCTGAATCTAGAAGACGTGGTTGCTGTGATAAGTGAGACGCATTAAAATCTGGCCACATCTTCACGTATGTAAGTAGCTGAATCGTAATATTTCTCCGGTGGTGAAATTTAAATATTTCTTTCGCGGTTGCATCTCACTCGCTTAACCCGCAGGGTACCCCGTACGCCACTGCGTCGAAAAAGTCAGTTATTTTTCGTTTTGGTGGTCTTATTTTACGTAGTGGTCATTTATCCCATGCCAAGAATCCTATCAATTAATTCTGACAAAACAGAATTTTTTTGTTGATTCCATTTTGTTAATTATTATTATTATTATATTGTTTACTTGTAACCTGTTTTTTCTTCCTCCTAACTAATTATCAACCATTAGAAACAGTAAATTATTAAATCAAAAGATAAACAAAAAGCCTATTGTGCTGCCTTTTAAAATTACGAAAAAAATGTCAAGACGTACGCAGTACTCCGCCCGTGTCATTAGCGTAACTATTCATGGGTCGTGTCGCACACGTTTAATACCAATGAAAATGAATACCGCGAGATGCGAATCTTTTTAATCCGCTCTCACATTGTCAGTTCTTCTTTGAAGATATACATAACTACATTAAAAAATAAATGAAGAGAGAGTGAATCAAATCAGTCGTCACGGTATGCAAAGGATTCCAAATTACGAATGCAAAGTTCAGTGCTTCGTTGCAGACTGGAAATATGATAGCAGTGATTTTATTTCATACAAACAAAGGCCAGTACTGCTAAACCCGTTTACAGTACTACATATCCAGAATATCGTTTTAGCGAGTGACATATATTGATGAAATCATAATCATCTTCGTACTTGGTAATCGATTGCAGGTTTTGAAAATTGATTCGATCCGTCGTAATTCACCGGACAATATAGTGAAACTCACTACTTTATAAAAAAAACTCAGTAAGAAAATAAAAGAATGAAGGACTTATCAACATTCTGTTTTCAGCGAACCAGAGTCATGAAGCAGCTACTTCGTACTGTGGCAGTATTAATTTCCTTACTGTCACTCACATTTGCAAATATCGTTCCGATCGAGCCTAATGGAAACGAAGACTATTTGGATGATTGCGGCACTAACAACCTGACTTTACAGTCTGCTAATTTGAACGTGATCAGCGAGCGTTTCATTTCCTTTCCCATGCTAAGGTGCTTAACCATCAAAAACGGTGTGATTCAGAGAGTAGAGGATGGAGCTTTCGATCAGATGCCAAATCTGTCGTACCTGAATCTCCAAGGAAACAGTATTTCTCCAAGCAATTTGTTTTCTTTCGGTAACCTTTCATCTGTGAGGAAGTTGATACTCAGCAATCAAGTCGAGGATTACCAAAATCGGGCAGTAATCACAGGCATATATCCGCAACTTCGATATTTGGATTTAAAGAATAACTTTATCCAGGACATACAAAATGTATGGAAAAATCCTTTCCCAGAACTAACGTATCTCGACCTCTCAAAGAACACACTTGGAAGCTTCACTTTTATGCACCTGCGGGCTGAGAAACTAACGCATCTGTACCTCAGCGATAATCGAATATCGCGATTTTCATTAGGACCTTCCGCTTTAATATGGTTAGCGTTAGACAACAATAATATCCAACTCATCGGCGAAGAAGGTGTGGATTTGGATGGTTTGACTAATTTAAAGAACCTTTCCTTAGCGAACAATCGAATCCATTCTATTCGCGATGGAGCATTCAGGGATACCGTTAGTCTTCGACACTTGAACATTTCCTTGAACTTATTGTCGACCATCCAGCCCGAAACGCTTGAGGACCTGCATTCTCTACAGGTTCTTATATTGGATCAGAATTCTTTGGAGGAAGTGCCTATAGTGGTACCCCTGAATATAACCAATCTATCGATGAACTGCAATCGCATAAAGTATCTAACGATTAACTCCCTGTACAACTTGCCACAGTTGAAAACGTTGTCTTTGACCGGGAATATTATTACGAACGTTCATACGGATGCGTTTCAAAACCAAGAAATGTTAGAAGAGCTCTATCTAAACAACAATGAGTTAAGTTACTTGCCAAACGTATGGTGTCGGACTATGAAGAATCTTCGCTATCTGGACTTGTCAGGGAACAAATTTACTATGCTTGAATCGATGATTCATTGCAGCGTTCTCTCTTTGCGACAAATTCATGTCGCACTCAATCCTCTAAAATTCGTTAAAGCGAGTACGTTCGCAACATTGCCGGAATATGTAACTGTCTATTTGGAAAGTGACTCGAATCGTACCAATATAATATGTAGACCTAAACAGCTGTAAATTTCTAACTTATAAAGAAATGTTTTCTGTTCTTGATTGTAATTGCAAAAATAAATATATCTTCGGGGCTTCGTCTTCGAGAAAATTGACTTTGCATTTCACCTAAATACGCGTGCATCGGAAGCGCCTAGTGTCCCTTTTTATACTATGAAATTCTGCTAGATAATGGCGAAGACATGAATGCCTTCAATTGAATATTAGGGGTTTTTGTGGAAAATCTCTGCTGCACTATACTACTGCAAGAAATGGTGACCCCGCCGGGTCACGTGCCTTCCAGAGACCCGGAAGGGTTAAAGAGTCACAGATAAGTCTGCGTACGTAACACGGTTTTGCCCCCTTCGCAATTCCTTGAGGCGCCGCGAGTTTGCTCGGCGGAAGCAAATACCTATTAGTATAATATATATACCTATATATAACATTTATCATAAAGGTTTCTGTGTTTGATAACGAAGGCACAGTAGGAGTGGGATCTATATTCTGTACTGTAATTGTTCCATTGGTCAACGTTATTGCAAAAATAGATATGTATTACTTTATTGGCATTATGATGTAGGGATATAGCCTCGTATCATTCAAGTCTAGCTGTTACTCACAGTTCTTTCTGATTGTGCACTGTTATCGCAACACCGTTTCGACCGCGTTTCTGCTGCATTCGACTTTATTATCAGACACAAGTAAAGAGGTACCTTTTCCTGAATCTAGAATACGTGGTTGCTGTGATAAGTGAGACGCATTCAGACTTGGCCAAGTCTCGATGTATGTAAGTACACAGCTGAATTGTAATCTTTATGCGGCGGTGATTCGTTTCGCTGTTGCATCGCCCTCGCTGAACACTAGTGGAAATCCATCGTGGCGTGAACCTCCTTAATCCGCTCTGAATTAGGAATTCGAAGCTTTGTTAGTAAATTGTTACAGAGTAGAAATATAATAGCAGTGATTTTCCTTCATATAGCCGAAAGTCATTAGGGTAACTTATCAACATTCCGTTTTCAGCGAACCGGAGCTATGAAACAGCTACTTCGTACAGTGGCAGTATTAATTTCCTTACTGTCACCCGCATTTGCGTATATCGCTCCGATCGAGCCTAATGGAAATGAAGAATATCTGGATGAATGCGGCAATTACAGCCTGACTATACAGTTGCCTAATTTGAACCTGATCGGCGAGCGTTTCGTTTCCTTTTCCATGTTAAGGTGCTTAACCATTGAGAATGGCGGGATTGAGAGAGTAGAGGATGGAGCATTCGACGAGATGCCAAATCTGTGGTACCTGAATCTCCAAGGAAACAATATTTCTTCAAGCAACTTGTTTTCCTTCAGTAATCTTTCAAGTGTTAGGAAGTTGATTCTCAGCAATCAACAATTCAAACTCACGGGCGAGGCAGTAATCGAAGGCATATATCCGCAACTTCGATATTTGGAATTAAAAAACAGCGGCATCTCCGGCATACGAAGTGTATCGGAAAATCCTTTCCCACAATTAACGTACCTCGATCTCTCAATGAATAGTCTTGAAAATGTCAATTTTACACGCCCGTGGGCTGAGAAACTAACGCATCTCTATATCAGCGATAATCAAGTTTCGCAATTCGCGTTAGAAGGTTATCCCGGTTTAATGTCGTTAGTATTAGACAACAATAAGATCAAAACTATAGGCGAATGTGGTTTGGATTTGGTTGGTTCGACTAATTTGCGAAACCTTTCGTTAACAAACAATGAAATCGATTCTATACGCGATGGAGCATTCAGCGATACCGCTAGCCTTCGACACTTGGACATTTCCATGAACTCATTGTCGACCATCCCTCCCGCAGCGTTTCAGAACCTGCATTCATTGCGGGTCCTTGACTTGGATGGGAATTCTTTGGACGAAGTGCCTAGAGCGATACCCGTGAATATAACGACTCTATCGATAAACTGCAATCGCATAAAGAATCTAACGATTAACTCGCTGTACCACTTGCCGCATTTGAAAACGCTGTCTTTGGCCTTGAATGGAATGGAGAGCATTCGCGCGGATGCGTTCGAAAACCAAAGGATGTTAGAGGAGCTGTATCTACACTATAATCAGTTAAATTACTTGCCAAACGGTTGGTGTCGAACCATGAAGAATCTTCGCTATCTGGACTTGACAGGGAACGAATTTACTACTTTCGAATCGACGATTCATTCCAGTCTTCCGTCTTTGCGACAAATTTATGTCGGAGGAAATCCTCTTGAGTTTAACGCTAGTACGTTCGCATCGTTGCCGAAATCTGCAACTGTCTATTTGGTAAGGGACTGGACTCGTTTCGGTCTATCATGTTCCCAGTCATAGTAACAAATGTTGTAAACGATGTCCGAAGATATCGGACGATTCCGAGACATTCATCGGAACGGCCGAACCAAAAGTAACCAGTTACAGTAAGTATGGAGTTACCATGACCATTTAAACCGCGTATTCGTCTGAACATTCGCCCCTAATAAGCATCACATGAGCCACTGGGCAGATACGCGGCTTAACAGGTCGTGGTAACAGACCAAGGTCCAGTAACAAATATAGATCCAGCTTTAAGGTACATAATTCAACATCAGCTGTTTACTTATAAAGAAATGTTTTCTGTTCTTGCTTGTAATTGCAAAATAAATGTATGCTTATGATTTAACCGAAGACTTCGTTGCATGTTATTCGCTGCCTTCCTTTTCTTCCCTCCATAATTGCTTTCATTGTCGAATTGGTTTCAGTGTGAAACAAGTTAGTCGCACAATTATCGCGCTTCTGTAAATTTTCTAGTTGAAAGAATGCCCGCGTCGAAGTACTTACCTAGCCTTTATCCACAGTGATAATTTTTGCAACCCGATCACCGCGCAACAGAATTTCTAGAATTTTGAAAAGTCCGTTCGCACAGAGCATATCGCGCAACTGAGAAGTTCGAAAAATTGAATAGAGGTATAATACTTCATTGACGTGAAGTCGTCCCGAGAGACGTATCATTCAAGTCTCGCTGTTACTGACAGTTCTTTCTGATATGTATTGTTATCGCAACACTGTTTTGCTGCTTTCTTTTTTATTATCAAACGCAAGTAAAGAGCCACATCGACTGATTCTATAAAACGCGGTTGCTGTCAAATGTGAGACGCATTCAAGGCAGGCCACATATTGACGCATGTAAGTAGATGAATTGTAATCTTTGTGCGGTAGTGATTCGTTTCGCTGTTGCACCACCCTCGCTGAGTACCAATGGAAATCAATCGTATTGTGAACCATTTTTAACCGTTCTGAATTACTAATTCAAAGCGTTGTAACGGAGTAGACACATGATAGCAGTGACTTTCTTTCATAAAGGCAAAAGCCAGTAAGGATAAATCTGTTGTCAGTACTGCATATCCAGAATATCGTTTTTGCTAGTGATATACATCGATGAAGTCATGATCATCTTCATACTATGGAATCAATTGCAAGCTTTGAAAATTGATTCGATCCGTCGTAATTCTCCACACAACATTGTGAAATTCGATTCTTTCGAAAAAAGTCAAAAAGAAAATAAAACAATGAAGCAGGTGATTCGTTCGTAACTTATCACCATTCTGTTTTCAGCGAACCAGAGCCATGAATCAGCTACTTCGTACCGTGGCAGTGTTAATTTCCTTACTGTCAACCACATTCGTAAATACCGTTCCGATCAGGACTAATGGAACCGAAGAATATCTGGATGACTGCGGCAATTACGACCTGACTTTATATTACCCTAGAACCATCGTACTCGAGAAGTATTCCATTTCCTTGCCCATGCTAAGATGCTTAACCATCAGGGGCAGCGGGATTCGTAGTGCAGTGGATGGAGCTTTCGATGAGATGCCAAATCTGTCGTACCTGAATCTCCAAGGAAACAGTATTCCTCAAAGCAATTTGTTTTCTTTCGGTAATCTTTCATCTGTGAGGAAGTTGATACTCAGCAATCAAGCCGAGGGTTACTACGGTCTGGCAGTAATCACAGGCATATATCCGCAACTTCGATATTTGGATTTAGGGAACAACGGTATCCAGGACATACAAAATGTATGGGAAAATCCTTTCCCAGAACTAACGTATCTCGACCTCTCAAAGAACACACTTGAAAGCTTCACTTTTATGCACCTGCGGGCTGAGAAACTAACGTATCTGTACCTAAGTGATAATCGAATATCGCGATTTTCATTAGGACCTTCCGCTTTAATGTGCTTAGCGTTAGACAACCAAAATATCCAAACCATAGGCGAAGAAGGTGTGGATTTGGATGGTTTGACTAATTTAAAGAACCTTTCGTTAGCGAACAATCGAATCCATTCTATTCGCGATGGAGCATTCAGGGATACCGTTAGTCTTCGACACTTGAACATTTCGTTAAACTTATTGTCGACCATCCACCCCGAAACGTTTAGGAACCTGCAGTCTCTGCAGGTTCTTATATTGGATCAGAATTCTTTGGAGGAAGTGCCTATAGCGGTACCCCTGAATATAACCAATCTATCGATGAACTGCAATCGCATAAAGTATCTAACGATTAACTCCTTGTACAACTTGCCACAGTTGAAAACGTTGTCTTTGACCGGGAATATGATTACGAACGTTCATACGGATGCGTTTCAAAACCAAGAAATGTTAGAAGAGCTCTATCTAAACAACAATGAGTTAAGTTACTTGCCAAACGTATGGTGTCGGGCTATGAAGAATCTTCGCTATCTGGACTTGTCAGGGAACAAATTTACTATGCTTGAATCGATGATTCATTGCAACGTTCCCTCTTTGCGACAAATTCATGCCCCACTCAATCCTCTTAAATTCATTAAAGCGAGTACGCTCGCAACATTGCCGGAATATGTAACTGTCTATTTGGAAAGTGACTCGAATCGTACCAATATAATATGTAGACCTAAAGAGATGTAAATTTCTTACTTATAAAGAGATGTTCTCTGTTCTTGCCTGTAATGGGTAAAATAAATGCATGCTTATGATTTATTAGAAGACTTGTGTTGCATATCATTCACTGTCTTCCTTTCCTTCCCACCACAATTTGTTTCCTTCTTGGATTAGTTTCAGTGTGAAACAAGTTTGTTACACAATTCTCGCGTTTTGCAGTATTAATATATCTGATTGAGTATATTTGACGAGCCACATGCTATTTCTGTTTCGCGATATTAATTTATCATCACGACAGAAGCACAAGGGCGCGTTTGTACAACTGTAGTGCTAGATGAAAACGGTCAATTGATTGCTTTATCTTTGCGCGCTTTATGACCAAAAAACATCATCAATTCGTCTTTCATGGAATTTGGGTCCTCCTTTATGTGCCAATCGATTCTGCGCAGACCATCATCTAACTGCTTTCAAATTACGGTTACTGGAAGTTCCACTTTCGTGTGAAGCTTTCGTTCGACGTTGAGTGGTGCAAACTGGTTGCTGGACTCAATGGATTCGAGTCCGTGACTAAAATCAGTCTAGAATTAAACTAATACTGCGTTGACGCGGGTCTGAGCTTGGAATTTGAATTCATACTGAACAGTAACAATAGCAGCTGGAAGTGGTACTACATTGGCTGGGCAACGTACAAGATTTCAAAGATTTTTAGAGCAATAGTGCAAGTGTTGTATCAGAACAAAGATTTAAAATACTGTTTTTCAGTGGGTTGGTTTAGATATCTGAATAATTATTAACTCGACCACAAATATTTGCTTCGAAGAATATTATTTAATTAAGGAAGATACGCACATCCGCAGCGTGCTGAGGGAAATAAAGCAGACGTTGTTGAAGTTTATCTTTCCCGCGAATGACAGTGAGGACAAACGTCAATCTGTTTATACGCTACCGATCTCAGTCAGGAAGCACGGTTGATAAGGTTTATCGTTTCCCCTAACGTCGTACGATTTTATGTAAGCAATGTAATTAGCATTAAAAGAATATAGATGATATGCAACTGTGTATGGGAATATAAACTCGCCTCGAAGAGACCCCGGCAGTTATCTGCTGAATACCTTCGTGCTAAACAGATCCTGAATCCGTCGTCGATTCGTATCGAAGTACAGTAGACCTGTTAATATCCTTCCTCTCGTCCTCTCGCTTAGAACCAGTGAAACAGTGCTATTTTAGAACTATCCAAACTACCTCTGAAAGTGGTGAGAATTCTGCGAATTTTCAAAGACCCACGGTGGCGGGTCGTTCGAGGGAAATCGACGAATCAAGCTCAATAGTGTTTTCCTCTTTTTCAGGTAAATAAAAAATCATGCGGAGATTCACCGTTCTAATCTTCTCGATCCTGGTCCCGAGCCTGCTCGCCAGGACCGTGAACTTTGATCCCAAAGTCGTCGATAGGGATCTGGACAATCAAATTATCAAGAAGCAGGTCCCCGAGATATGCGACACGGAGGAGAGTGTCGAACTCTCGAATTTGCATCTAACAGAAGTCCCGAAGCGAGCAATTAGGAGCAGAGCTATTAGATCTATAGCTCTAGAGAACAATTACATTTCAAACGTGCCCGCGGACATCTTCGAAGATGTTCCAAATTTGCAGTGTTTGAATCTGGCGCGGAACAAAATTCCGTTCAAGCAGCTGCTAAATTTCAAGCACGAGAGCTTGAAAGTACTTATTGTTAATCACCAAGATCCTAAGCGACCAACGCGTCACGAACTCATGCTGGGGATGGAAAAACAGTCCTTCGATAATATGATGCTGGAGACGTCCGAGGCCTACTTTCCAAACCTGGAAAGTCTTCACTTAAACGGAGTTAATTTCGAATTCTTTCACCATTACTTCAATCAGTCGTTCCCTCGGCTAACAACTCTGTACATAACAGAGAATCACTTAGTATACACGGACAGCAATATGTTGTCAAAATTACCGAGAACTTTAAAAAACCTTCATTTGGAAAGAAACAACTTCGAAACTATAAAGCTGGATTACGTGGGAAATGTGGAAGAACTATATTTGGATGAAAATCCTATCGCTAGGGTAGAGATTTTCGATTCGGATAACACCTTAAGAAGGCTTTCGCTTTCAAAGTGTTCTCTGCAGGACACAGTGGGGGACCTATTTCAAATAAACTTCCGCTATTTGACTGAGCTGGATGTATCGTACAATCAAATTCGCTCGATATCCAAGTACACATTGCAAAATACACCGTCCTTGGAAGCTTTATCTTTAAGCCACAACGAATTAACAACGGTACCGTACTTACAGCATTTAACCAAGCTGAAAAGTTTATCTTTGAGTTATAACTCTATCAAAAACGTCGCGGACCTAATTCTGCCGAGTTCTCTAAAGATATTGAGCCTGCGAGGAAATCGCATAAGGAGCTTCGACACTGTCTTTTTTGATCTCCATGAGCTGGAAGAGCTAGATCTGTCAGAAAATATGCTGCGATCCCTGCCTCAAGGATGGGCCAAGGATATTGAAAGTTTAAAATACTTGAATTTAAAGTCAAATCAGTTCGCGAGTATCGGGGATATGAGGGTCAGTTCCCTGTTGGCGTTGAACGAACTGCACATAAAAGACAATGTGGTCAAGGCAATCGATCAAAATTCGCTGCAGTTGGTACCCAGCCTCTGTACAGTTTACGTAATTTGAAAATGCCTTGAAAGGAGCGGCATTTTAGTTGATGGCTTCCATCGCGTTGGTAAGTAACCGTGGTATCAAATATATGCATAGAGATTATCTAGAATGTATATTTGGTTATACAGTGGGGGACAAAATTATACCCTTTAAAACAGAATAACTGTTTTAAAATTGGTCCAAATGACTTGAGCTTGTTTGAGAAGCTAGAATGATCAGTTTACTAAGTAGGTGACGTGTTTTGATGTTTTCAAAAATATTCCAGTTGGTTGAAATAGCGAAGAAAATAGCGAAGGTCGGTTTTTTAACTTTTTTATCTGAGCCTGTAATGAAAATTTCAAAATCCCCTTTGTAGATTTAAGATTACTCGTTTCTGTAAATAATTAGAATATGTACCACCATAAAATGTCACATCATTTGAATAATTTTGTACTTATTTCTTGACAGTAATTCGCAAGCTTTGAATAAAATAAAAATCAAGAACCTGCTATCTTGCTCGTCTGACTTCTTGCGTGTACAGTTGTTGAAACGATTAACTGTGTAAATTGTGAATCAAACCGAGAGACTGTTATGTAATTTTCATTTGTGTTATCATAGTATTTCAATGGGGTTATCCCGTTTAAATAAATAAATAAATAAATGAATATTTGTTTCTCAGATATTGTGTAACCTCTCGGAGGACTTGACGGTCTACCACCGATTAAAATATCAGCCAAGTTACGATGTCGATGAAAGAAACCCTGGACTGGCGCAGCTACATAGACGCCTACAATCTTTCTTGTTTCGTCCAGTTATCGTGGATGCATATTTGAGTATATCGTAAATTAAACTGTTACATGAAACTATCAGAGTGGGCAGCGACTCGAGTGATAACCCCTGGAATCTAATCGACGTCGCAGCAGATTCGTTTCCAAGAACTTTGCTCGGATGACCGATAGTCCCGAGAAGAGTGCAACCCACGATAACATGGATTATTGAGAAATCCTTGTATAACTTTCGAATCGCTGATATGGCAATTTGCATTCTGAAAAAGTTCTCCTCTTCCTGTTATCTGCGCCTTCGGCCTTAGTTTATCTATGAACGCGAGCAGATTGTCCACGTCTGCTCCAAACACGATCGACAATACTTCTGACGAAATGTATTCATTTTTTCAAATGTGTTTCATTTTTTTTTTACCTACGAGGACCTCTGTTTGGGGGGATTTAAGTTTACGCAGGAGGAATCCTCGAGTACGGAAGTCGACGCTGCAATCTCAGTTATTTGGGAACATTTGCTGGTTCGCGAGCGTTGTTAAGGAGCCATACGCCTATTTTAGTATTTTCCCATGCCTGTGTACCATTTCCTAAGGATAGGAGGATGCTTACAAGATACCGGCGCCACCAAGCACGCAGATACGGTAAATGCAGCTGGCGACACGCAGCCGGATATTTCCCAATATGGTCAGCAACCCCTGCACTTACCTCCACTGAAAAACCGCCCTTCTAACAAAATATGTAAACCGTCCAATCGAGCCAACCAGGGGAGTTGATTCAAGATAACGATTTACTTCAAAATAAATGTTTTGCTATATTCTTCGATCTTTGATCATTTATCCATCACCTATCCATCCAAATAAATGTAAGTTACATTGGGAGTACCCTCCCACCAAATTACTAAAAAAATAGGTCATTTATAAGATTTTATTTGAAAAAAAATTAAACATCACAGTGTCTAAAACTCTTTAGACTGTATGTGTACATCATTGAAAATAATATAATTTTTTTAAGGTCTGAAAACACAAGTATTCACGCGATTCTTTTTTAAAAACTTGAAGACTTCTTTAAATAGGCGGTCGTTTATTCGAAAGTATATATTTTAAAGTTCTTGTAGCTTTTTTGCAATGCGATATCTAAATAAATAATGGAATTATAGGCGATCTCCGAGCAGCGTTTTTTTATTTAAGCACTTCACGCTGACCATTGTAGCTTTGGCCTGGTTCATCAGAAATAAAAAAATCGACCAAATTTAGTTAGTATATTAGATTATCTAGTCTTTAATCGCGGCTTTTTCATTTCCGCTGCGTAGTTTTTATTTTACAGATGAATAATAATGAAAAATGAGAGCGATTCTGTGGAGAAATTCGATACTTTTGTTATGAGAAGCCGCCATTTTGTAGAAAATTTATTTCTCGGGATAATAAACGATTAATGACTAGATAATCGAATATACTAACTAAATTCCCCGAGATTTTTTTATTTCGGATGGGTCGGATCAAAATTAGTGTGGTCACTGCAAATAACTGAAAAATATCGCTGCCGGGAGATCGCTGGTAACTATTCCTTTCATTTATTTATATTTTTCATCGCAAAAATTACCAGAAGTAGTTTAACATGTATACTTTCGAATACATAAACGTTTGTTTAAAAAAGCCTTCAAGTTTTTCCCCAAAAAATTCTCGAATATACATGTTTTTTCAGACCTCACGGGTAGGCATAACTATTTAAGGGGTCATATACGTTTCTCGACACTAAAATGTACTCAATGTTTACAAGCAATTTGTGGACAAACTATTAGGCCGATTGGTTGAATTCTTTTTGTAACGTAAAAGTAGATGTTTATACAGCAGTAAACACGAATGAAGATGTATAAATTGTTAAAAATTTGGCGTCTAATTGCATTAACGCAGAATGTTTTTTTTTATCCTGCCGCAAACGGTGTGCATGATTTAACTCGTACAAGTAATCTGAAACAAAAATTTGCGATTTATTTACACTTATTGAGATCATAGTTATCGGTTGACGAGGGTTTTTTTTTTAAAAACACGATATTGTAGCAGTAGTAACGATTAGAAGACGGAGATCATGATTTTCGTAAAAAGAACCGCACATTTTTGTTTGTTATTAAGAAATGTTTTATTTTATCGGAAAAAGCCCTCGTTGACCGATAAAGGATCTTATTTAGAATATGTATGTAAAAGATAAAGTTAATCGGATAAACAGTGGGGCAGATATAGTGCACACCGTCATGAGAAATGTTGTTTCGAGAAAAACGCGTTTAAAATTTTAGAAGAGCTTTAAAGTTCGATAAAATAGAAATTTTGTAACTTACTCTTAATCTGCTATACCGGCACCGTAGAGCTCTTTCAATATATGTAAAAAAAAAAAAATTGATTTTTTGAAGTGGAGAAACGTATATGACCCCTTAAGGGGCCATCTCTGTGAACGCTACAAAATTGATCAATTCTTATGATTTTTTTTAAACTGATACGTTCGTTCGACTATATGATTCTTTTTGTAGTTTATTTAGTTACTTTTTCGTCATACGCAAGATATGTTTTAGAGTTTTAATTAATTATTTCTTCGTTTTATCTCGCTCGCAATAGACGCGTGTTTTAAAAATCGTATCTCGCTGGCGTAAATGATTGGAGCTCTCAGGGTGGCCAAAAGCAAACAATCAAGATGATTTTTAATCAATATGTTTATCCTTATCGTCCGAACCTCAATAAATAATTTATGTTGAAAATTGGCAAACCTGCGAATCCATGAATTGGAAATTCCGAAATTTCATTCTTCTGTCGTTTATTTTTTAATAACAAAAAAGTATGACAATTTTTTAAACGATAACGCGTTTAAAATTGTCACGAACTCTGAGCACTCGCGGCGGGGGGTGTACAAAAAGGGCTGTACAAGCCACAATACTTGAAATATCTTTTCCAAAACTTAACAGTCGGTACATTTTCAAATATCCTTACTTAATATATAAAAGTGAAACGTTGTCTGTTTGTTTGTCCTTCTTTCACGCCTAAACGGTTGAACGGATTTCAATGAAATTTTGAATACACATTACATACGTCCTAGATTAGATTATAGGCTATTTATAAATATGCTATTTAAAATAATAAATAATAATAATAATTCCCGGGTAAAACCGGGTAACGGGTCAGCTAGTATGCATATATTTTAAAAAAAAATGGAAGAAAGAAATCGATTTTTGCAAGGTGTCACAGAGACATACCCCCTTAACTTCAAAGAGCTAATAGTGAATTAAATATCACACCGTAACAACAGTATCGAATAAAATTCAGAATCAGGACTTTTCCCTCTCATAAGAAAGCAGACCGAAAGAATATCCTTAAATCGTAAAGCTATCTGCAAAATTTTTAAGCTTGCAAAGCGTAGCCCAATGACTGTAATTGAGGGTGCGACGATTTCATTTTTCAATCATAACACCGTGGATTCTCCACGTCAAGAATACCTTTCGCGCATTCTTTTACATCCACCAGCGGCTAATCTCGAGAGGGACCGTTTCTCAGCGTATCAGCTATTTCTTTTCTGTCGCGTACGCTCAATCGCCCCGCGGATGGGGTCGCCATGCCGCGATTTTCTGTAACTAAATACGCCAGAACGATATGCCGCGCTGTCATCGTGATACCTTCGTAAACTCGAGCGGTTAGAGATAGTCTTTCGAGAACGATGCACGCCTGATCTCAGCAATTATTTCAGCCAAGTGCCGAATCAGTTCTAACTTTCGCCCCGTGCCTTTTTTTCGCTTCCACGCAAACAGAAATTCGCTGTGAACGTGGCAGTTCTTTCAACCGTGCTGCCGCCAGGACGATCGGATTGGAGAACGAGCAGAGAGGTGGATCATGGAAATTGGCTCGTCAGGCGACGAATAAATAATTTACAGCGGAAAACTTGCTTACGAAAATACAAGAATACACTGATTTTTCTTGTCTACCAATTTGCCCATTTCCAGTGTCCTTCCTTTCCACTACTTTTCTGAATTTTACCTAATTCGTATTGCCCCCACCTTGAAATGAAAAAAGGACAGTCCGTTCCCAGTCATGGATTCTCAAAAGTTTTCATAGAGCCGTGTAATTTTATAGCCACAGGGGGAAGAAGTAACAGAGGTAAGAAATCTCTATCTACGGCCCTGGTTTCTTCAAGGCGTTGAAGTTCCTGGGAAGTATCGCCACTTTATAAGCGGCTAAATTAGAGTCATCAGGACAGAAGGTGCTAAGTCGTTCGAACGTGCTGATCAAAAGACACAGTCCGCGATTATTATAGTCTCCGAAACAGTTGTGTTTTCCGCGCAGTTTCCAATCGTGAGTAATCCTAGCGTCAGTGTTCCGCGGAAGAATTGAAGAGTCCTCGTAGAAGACCCCGTAAAGTGCCAAAATTAAAGAAAAAAAATTGCTAGAAAATGTTCTACATGCCAATGGTGATACTACAGTATAGAATTTGATTTTTGGCACTTCCAGTGTTTTCTACAATGCCTGGTCAATTACGCGAAATTCGATTTCTCATCTGTTCGCTTACAGTACCCCTAGCCTGTGTCTGTGTTACGCGCTAGTTTCTTATACTCCAACTGTCGCAAGTTCACCGAGTTTCTTCGATTCATGTTCGCAGATGACGGTGGCCCGATTGTGGATCGCCCTGCTCATCCTACACCTCTTCAGCATGCACCTGATCGCCGGATACGAGATGCCCCGGCCTAGATACTATCTCGAGTCAAACAACGATCGTGAGCCACACATTAGCCGAACTACGCCAGTGGCATCGCTTACCGAAAATCCTTTACGCGCCGAACAACACCGGTACAGACACCAAGAGGGCAACGGACACCATCCACACGTTAGCAGGACTACGCCACCAGTGCCGTGGATTGACGTGAATCCTCCAGCTCCTCAAGCTCCTCCAGCTCCTCCAGCTCCTCCAGTGCGTCTCAGTTGCCCGATAAAACAGTGCGAGATCGCGGAGCAGCGTGTAAAGATAAATTTCACGCGCATAGGGTTAAAGAAAGTGGGCAACGTTTTCATCGAGAACCCGAACGTGATCGAGCTGCGTCTCAACGACAACGGCATCACCGAGGTCTCCCCGACCGCTTTCCAATCGGTACCGAGGCTAAATCTTTTGGACCTGTCCGGCAACGACATCGCAACCGAGAAGCTGTTGTGGTTCAACGATCTCGGCTCCTTGCAGACGCTTATCATAGACGGGAACAACGGCAGTGAAACAGTCCTGGAGGACGTGCTGGACCCGATGCCAAACCTGCGGGAGCTGTCTTTGAAAAGGAGCGGGATTAGCAAGTTCGCTGTGAAGCTGCGAACGTTCGCGCCTGTACTGTCCCGCCTCTACATTTCCGGGAACAACATCGAGTCGCTCGATTTCCTCGACGACGCGCCCACCCTGTCCATCCTCCACGTGGACGATAATTCGATCGAGAGCGTGAAAGATGACTACCTGGAGAACATCGTGGACCTGTCCGTGAGCGGGAACAAGATCAAGAAGCTGTGCGGCGAGAGTTGCGACGGTAACTCCTTGGCGTTGGACAAGGCGAGCAGCTTGCTGAAGTTGAACGCGTCTCGCAACGAAATCAGCGAAGTGGCGGAGGATACGTTCGTGAAGACCAGTCAGCTGTCCTCTTTGGACCTGTCCAGCAACGAGATAGGGAAGCTGCCGAGCGGGCTGTTCGAGAGGTTGCCCAGAATGAAGGAGCTTTTCATGAGCCGCAATCAACTCACCTCCGTACCGAACGTGTGCCCCTTGGGCAATATGAAACGGTTGGACCTGGCCGGCAACAAAATCGTGGCCATCATCAAGCAGAACTTTTGCTCGGCGCTGGAGTACTTGGAGACGGTGCACCTGGCTAACAACCTCATCACCAATGTCGACGCTGACGCTTTCGTGAACCTGGAGTCGCTGCGGACGTTGGATCTGTCTCACAACCTCATCATCGAGTTCCCCGCTTTGCTGATCCCGGCCTCGATGTCCCTAAAGACTCTTCTGCTGAGGAACAACAGCATCGCGAAGCTGAACGGGCTGTACGAGATGGAGTCGGAGAGTCTGCGAGAGCTGCACCTTCAGGAGAACCCGCTGCTGAGCTTCGAGGTCACCTGGATCCGGCCGCACTCACTGCCGCGCCTCGTCATATTTTTGAAGGACTGGCCTTCCCGTGGCAGGGACGATATCGAACCACAGTCGGACGAATCTGAAGAATAAGAGTAGCCAGGAAGAAGATGACGGCTAAATTCGATTTCGCAACGTGGGGGATTGTCAGGCGAGCGACGGAGCAGACCAGAGACAACCATCGCAGTATTATCGTTGTCCACGTGCTTTTCTTTAAGGACGCTTTACGGGGTCTTTGCAGTTAATCTTTGCGACATAAAGTTCGGACATCTTGCCTCGAAATTGAGGGGTTATTCTAGTTTGATTGGATGAAAGATTAAGCTGGTTTTACAGATTTTTTCTCAGTAAATACAAGATATAATGGAATAAATCTTTTTGGAATTTATTAAGGTACTTTTATATTAACAAAAATAATTTAAGAAGATTTTTTGTTAATTTGTTTTAAATGTTTTTTTTTATACCGTTAATATGGCAACTAAGAAAGAGGTATGTTCGTGGCGGAGGTGATTTTCCGGCTCAGGGTTAACTGCATCAGAAAAATTTGGAAAGATTCTTAATCTGTAAGGGTGTCGCTATCGCCCGTACCTCAATTAACAACTTTTGCCGAAAAATAACCGAGATTGTTCTCGAGGAATACTCGAGAAAACACGTTTTTGAGTGTTTTGACACACTTTATTTTCAAATCGGCGCCATTTTGTTATTTTCCAACGATAATTGTTAATTGAGGCATGGCCGATAGCGACACTCGTACAGATTAAGAATCTTTCGGAATTTTTCGTTTCAGATAAGCCTGAATGGGGAAATTACCTGCGCCACGAACATACCTTTTTTGAGGTGCCATATTGACACTATAAAAAATCATTTAAAACAAATTTAAAAATTCCTTTTTATTTATTTTTTTATAATATAAGACTAGCTTAATAAACACCAAAAAGATTTATTTCATTACATGTTACATTTACTCAGAAAAAAATCTGTAAAAGTAGCTTAATTTTTCAGCCGTCCAAAGTAGAATCGCCACTTAAACGCGTTGGAATTTAACGCAGCTTGTCATTATCACGAGTAGCTTTAGCTTACTAACCGAAATACTAACTGTACGCCATTTGATATCATGCTAGGAGAAATACTAACTAACAACTCGCGCCTTCATACTAACACTTTAGCTTTAGTATCATACTGTATAAGGAAGATTGCTGATAAAAAATAAATGTTGCTTTAGTGTAACGAACGCTGTCAATTATTTATCCAAAGTTCGCTCCACTCGCCTCTCCACAGTTATTGTATCCTGTACAGGTCAACAGAAATATTCAGAGTTTTTGTAACCAGTTTTCACCTGCTTTTACCAACCGAAACCTTTTAGAGCGAGCAGAAGAGAAGCCACTTCTTTAGTCGACGGCAGAAATAGTATTTTTACAATTGAGGAGTTGAAATGGTAAGTGATGTAAGTGCCACAGAAATTAAAAATTATCTTTTTAGTGGAAAAGAATGTAAATTCCATGCTGAACGCAGTGGCAAACGCTGTAAGAGGTAGAATAATTTTTTTTCAGATTCTAGGGCTGTCGTAAGATAGAGTTGAGATCATTAAGGGTGAGCTCCATTTATCACGGCTAGGAATGAGGTGATCCTTGGGAATTTTTTCTAAGAAACTGTTAAGCGGATCCTCTCCAAACTTTCAGGGTATTTTAGTTCCTATTCAAACAATAAAAATTAATTTTTACATGACAAAGTATTCAGTAGAAATGGAGATATATGAACACGTTCGTTAGGACTCGCGCGCCGGAGTTGCAAATTGGCGATTGTAATGGTGGCCCCATTTCTTCCCTGAAATAAAAAAAAACAAGGATTTTCTTATTTCTAGTATAATTATGTTACTAAGTTATGATACTCTTATATCGGAGGACTGTTTACTATCAATTCCATGAAATGAAATGCCAAATTTCAAAACTCAAATTTATGCTTTTTGAACACGTGCCGCGACACTGTGCGACGCGTCTATTATTCGGTCTCCAATAATCAACCCTACTCGTTCAAGGGTGAGCACTCCACGGCCGACCAGGGCAGTGACGTTCCCCTTGGGGAACGTAACGAGCCCCATCGACCTAGGAATATCAACCATGACCGACTTGTATCCTGGCAAATGGCAGCGATGGTGAGCTAGCTTTAACCTTGACAAATCTAGAAAATTCAAGTCTCCCTCACCAATAAAGACCCCGAAACTCGCATTGGATCTTTTAAACAACTCTGATTAATCATGACGATGGTAGATCATCCTGTTAAGTGGATCAAGTGGACAAGTCTTCGATTTGTTGTAGCTAGAATTATCCTTGAACGGAGAAAACCCTGTCCCTCAGACAGGGGGCGTCCTCTTCCATCCCCAAGGGTAACTTGTTTCGTTTTTGGCCCATGACCCCATCCCCCTCTTCTGTCTGGACCCAGAAGATCTTAGTTCTCGTCGCGCTACAGAACCAAGCTTATCAGTTCAGTGAAGGCAGGACGAGTCTTCGTTCTATGCTTCTAGATGGCGACGTCACTGCAAATGTGTAGCTACCAGGTCTCGACGGTGCAGATAGTCGAGTGAGGGATACTATATGCCAGAAGGAAAAGGGAGGTTCGAGATATTTATGGTGTCCCGGGTCTGCTAGTGCACTCTACATCAAGGTGCTCCAACAGACTTTCCTTTCGAATTTGGGGATATTTCACGTCATAGGATAGACGGTACGTGTAGAGGCAACGACGGTTGGCGAAGAACTTGCGGAAAAAGGGATTTCAGATGAGGCTCTTCAAGTAGAATACGAAGGGTTGCACTGCAGAAATTTGCAGCGACTTATGTAACGCCACCTCGTCCAATTTGTTACGATAAATAACGTGACCAGCTTCTGAAGTTGCCAGGACGGACAGATCCGAGCCCCAGATGCACGACGACCGATATTTCAAACCAAGTTTCCGTGCATCGTCGACGAAAGATTCCCCTGAAGATAAGTAGTTATTTAACTGGAAGCCTTCAACGATCTTGTCCGCCTGCGATACTCGTTCCCCGATCGTGCTACTGTTATCTCTGTTCTGGAAGGTCCTTTAATGGGCTTGTCACCGAGTTACCATAGGACTCGGAGGTCGTTCGACTGCTTGACGTTGCTGAAGTGGCTGTCTTCTGCGAATAACGAGATCGATTGGACCCGCGATGGCCTGGCGACGCTCGAGGACCACGATCCACCCAACAACGAATCGAGCCGTGCTCTGTGCCGGGCGAAAGAGGCCTCGGAAGATTCCTTGACGATCTTTGGGTCCAGGGTTGCTGC
The DNA here is from genome assembly GCA_963932335.1 of Andrena marginata. Classification (NCBI taxonomy): domain Eukaryota; kingdom Metazoa; phylum Arthropoda; class Insecta; order Hymenoptera; family Andrenidae; genus Andrena; species Andrena marginata. The sequence goes on from OZ010661.1 coordinate 11,141,638, forward strand.
CATGCGCCCGATCACTTCCATGGTCCTCGAGACATTTACGTGACAACGGCTCCTGAACCACTCCACAGTGTACCCCGAAAACTTTTCAACCCTTCTCTCGCGCCACTCCACGTGAAAAGTTGGCCAAGTTACTCGAGGCAGTTTCAAGGCTTTACTGACGAAACACAGACCCCGATGGTTGGGAACAGTTTTTGTTTCCCCGCGAGAAGGAAGGAGAACGAGGGTGAGCTCTTTGAAAGGCAAACTTCAGGAAGTATATACCTGGAGCTTTACATTTTCGTTTACGGAAGCCCTGATTCCACGGGTCGGGGGGAGCGCGTTGCCTAGGCCCCATCAAACGAAACGGGCTGCTGAGTGGAGGACGTTCCTTTCGTCTCTGCTGACCCCTCTTCCGACCCTCGTTCCTTCGCTCGTCCTAATGTATCTCGCTACAGCTGACAAAGGACACTCAGCGGCGGTACTCGTGGGGCCATGGGGGGTCAACGAGTGATAAATACAACAAGGGCGAAATACGAGTGGCACTCGTGTCACTGGCCCCTCTTCCTTCCATTTCCAAACCCCAGCCGACAATTTTCAGGGCAACAATGAGAACGACACCACTCGTAGCGCGGCGGTGGAAAGCAAAGCTTGCCGCGCAGGGAGTTGATCCTTTTGTCACCGGCAGTGACAGTGGGTGAAAGTGTTGAAAAGATTTCCCTATCCTCTGACTAATGGTACAGTAGCTTGGATCGGTCTGGCGGATTTAAGAGGGCGGTGGATGAGCAGTTGCCGCCTGGGACCCTGCCCAGAAGAACCTAACCCACACATAACCCAACGCCACATCCTTGCAAAAAGATTACGATTTTATCCAAATTATATTTTTTTCTGTACTACTACACTTAGTCCGTTTTCTAGTAAACTAAAATTAGTATTATTTTATATGGAATTATTATTTTTTTTCAAAAAATGGGCCCCTGCCCAGAAGGCCCCTCTAGGGCTCCATCCTTAAAAAAAGAAATTATGATTTTATCCAAACCATATTGTTCTTCTGTATTATTACACTGACTCCGTTTTTAGTAAAGCATCTCTTCATTTCCCCCTAAGAATTGACCCCTCACAACCTTTGTCACCTGGGCCTTTTTTCTTAAATCCGCTATTGACGGTGTTAGCGGACCCATGTTTATCGGGACTAGCGGGAGCGCGCGGAGGAAGGCGTCTCTGGCGGAGCCGCGCATCGATTCACCCTCTCTGTGGCGAGTTCAAAGAGCAGCGACGAACGGAAGACCGTCAACGACCGTCGAACCGGAGGAAGAAACGAAAGGAAAGGGGGGGGGGCGGCAGGGTACGTGGAGGAAGGAAGGAAGCGTAACGCTAGGCGAGAGCGCGGTTCCATCCAGTTAGGTATGGCCTAGGTTGACCAAGCCGGCCAAAGAGGCGAGAGGCGAGATATAGAGGGGTGGGAGAGGGTGGCCTCCCCTGCCGATCGGGTGGGTGGCGTGGGTGTCGGTCGGGGGTGGAGGAAGAGAGGGTGGACGAATAGGTGGGAACGCATGCGCCCGCTCGGGCAGGGATGCTCGACGAGGGAGAGGGAGGACCCTGATGGTGGAGGAGGGCAGAGGGACGCGCGAACGAGGGAGGAAGACGGGAGATATCGCGATTGTCCAAGTGGCACGAGACCGATAAAGATGAATCGAGGGTGTCGCGGCGTAGCTGGAGAAGGAGCGAGTCGACGGGGGTAGGGAAGGCGACAGGGGTGGATAGAATCGGCGCAGCCACGGTGGACAGAGGAGGACAGTGGAGGACAGAGGAGGATAGAGCGGCGAGGTCTCCCGCGTCTAGCCAGCTCGAGACTCTGCCTCCCACCCAGCTCTCCTCTTCCTTCCTCGCTTTCTCTCTCTCCTCTTTCAGTGTTCGTTCGAACACGGCCCGGTACGGTTCTGTCGCCCCGTGCTCGAGGTGTCCTGCTCGTGATGGGAGCTCGCTGTCGCGGTGCTATCGGCAAGTTCCCCCGGTAGCCGGTTCCGCGTGCCACCGATGCCGCAGGCCTCGTCAGGGTGACAGACGCGCGACTCCCTTAACAGCAGGTCGTTACGCGATCGCCGGTAGAGTCGCCTACCCCGCAGGGCGCAGGGGAGCGGAGAGGCGAGCCAAGGGAGACAGGGGTTGGTTGGGTGAAGTGCGCGGTGAGAGAGTGTGAAATTCCGAAGGGGGGCTTTACGGCAAGTGTGCGTGTGACACCCAACGGACAGAGAACCCTGGGGCTTGGATCGCCCGATGGAGGAACGCTGCTGAGACCCGGAGCGTCGAGACGGGAGAAAGACGCGGGTTCACGCGGGTGTACGCGAGTTGTCCATCGCCGGAGGGGTGGTCCGGAGCGTCGTTGCTGTCTCCGCGAGCCGGGGCGAGCTTCTTACCTCTCGCCGAGGGAAATCAAAGTGGTCGTTTTTGCTCGTCTAATTTGAAAGCGGCTCGGCTTCGTCGTAATTGTAATCGACGTATATAACCCGCGAGGGCGAAAAGCGAGGGAAAGATGTCGGGGAACTACTCGGCCCGCTGCGAGCCCGGTCTGATGATCCCGGTGTGGCGCCCGGAGGAGAATCTCTATCTGTCCGACGTGATCTTTCGCGGGTTGGTGTACTTCCTGCTGCTGCTGTACCTGTTCATCGGCGTGTCGATCATCAGCGACCGGTTCATGGCGGCGATCGAGGTGATCACGTCGAAGGAGAAGGAGCTGGTGGTTCGCCGCCAGGGCAAGGAGCCGCAGATCGTGATCGTGAGAGTGTGGAACGAGACGGTGGCGAACCTGACGCTGATGGCGCTGGGCAGCAGCGCGCCGGAGATCCTATTGTCGATCATAGAGATCTGGGCGAAGAACTTCCAGGCCGGGGAGCTGGGCCCCGGGACCATCGTCGGCTCTGCTGCCTACAATCTCTTCGTCATCATCTCGCTGTGCGTGTTCGTGATACCCAACGGTGAAACGAGGAAGATCAAGCACCTGAGGGTGTTCTTCGTCACCGCCACCTGGAGCATCTTCGCTTACGTCTGGCTGTACTTGATTCTAGAGGTGTCGAGCCCCGGCGTACTAGAGGTGTGGGAGGGCGTGCTGACCTTCTCCTTCTTCCCGGCGACGGTGCTGACCGCGTACATAGCCGATCGCCGGCTGCTCATCTACAAGTACCTGCACAAAGGCTACAGGATGAACAAGCGCGGCGTGATCGTGCAGGCGGAGGCCGGCGACTCAGACGGCGGCGTCGAGCTCGAGATCAAGCCGCAGCAGGACAGCTTCCACAGAATGATGGACGGCGACACGCCCGAGGCGAAGGAGTTCGAGCAGACGAGGAGGGATTACATCAACACGCTGAGGGAGCTGAGGAAGAAGTACCCCACCCTGCCTCTCGAGCAGCTCGAGGTGATGGCCCACGAGGAGGTGCTCGGCAAGGGGCCGAAGAGCAGAGCCTTCTACAGGGTGCAGGCCACCAGGAAGATGGTCGGGGCGGGAAATCTCAGCAAGAAGATCAGCGAAAGGGCCCAGAGCGATCTGAGCGAGGTGAAGGCCGAGCTGCAGAGGCAGGAGGCAGAGAGCATTGATATCGAGAACGTGAACGCGATGAGGATCTTCTTCGAGCCTGGACATTACACCGTGATGGAGAACGTTGGCACCTTCGAGGTGGGAGTGACCAGGGCTGGCGGTGACCTCAACAAGGCCTGCTCCGTCGACTACTGCACGGAGGACGGCTCCGCCGAGGCTGGCTCAGACTACATCAGCGCCAAGGGCACTCTGACCTTCGACCCTGGCGAAACTCGGAAGACCATTCAGCTGTCCGTCATCGACGACGAGCTGTTCGAGGAGGACGAGCACTTCTACATCAGGTGAGAACAGTCTTTACCTTGTTTACCCTCTTGGACAATCGCTAATAGACTAAATAAAGGACCTCACATGTCCAACGCATTGTTCATCACCTGCATTATATCCAATCAATCTCTCCAACTCGGTCAAAGCCACCCTAGCATCGACTCCTCTTAAATTCACTACCGATTCGCGGCTTTCTTCCACGCCGACCGTTGCGGACAACCGAAATCAAGCTCGATTCCAGGTTACCGTGCAGAATATTTCGCGGACACGGTCAAACGACTTAAACGCTACGTTCGCGACCACCTCGACGAGACTGCAAAGTAGTTGAAAACGACAAGCATTTGCTCGACAGAAACAGACGTCAAGGTGTTCTTTGGCCTGTCGACGGACCCTCAACAGGGACTGAGATCTTGTAACTGTTCTTGAGACTAGGGCCAGGGGTTCATCTTGTTGAGGACACTTTGCTTCATTATCATAGATCTCCCAAGTTCCCCAAATCCGTCTGCGATTGGCAAGAGCGCGCAGCTTCAGCCTCGCAATTAAACGGGAGCCACTTGCTCTTTCTGGGAGCGAGAGGCTACTTAAACGACCGCCAAGGACATTCGGGGGAATGGATCAAGGGCGCTCGCAGCTCCAGAGCTACGTGTACCCCGCTTTTATGGCCACGGTCAATAACCACGGGAACTTTAACGACCCCGTGAACGCCCCTGGGCATCATAGCTACGCAGAGTGGAGGAATCGCGCTGGAAATCGCATTAAAGGTCGGATAATCCGCCGGGGAAAGGTGAAAGGGAAGTTGGTCCGCTGGGCTGTGAAAAGTTTGGTGCGAGCGCCGGGCACGTGCCTGACCTTTTCGATCGGTTGCCCACGCGAGTCGATACCAATACTGGTCGCGGTCTTTGGGACTGTTTCACTGCATACTCGTGGATCACTAGTTTCTGGGCAAATTTAGAAGCATTTCTTTGACACTCTTCTGCCGGAAGGTGAAGTGGGTAGAATGGGTACAAAGTAGAGTAAATATCGAACTCGTAGCGTGGACCAGGTGAGGGAATTTCTGGACAAGAGTGGACAGGGAGGACTCTGTCGGAAGAGTTTCCCTCGATTACCGATTCCTATAGAATTCACTGGCAGTTTTCAGTGACAGTTTTAGGAATATTGGCATTGCATCCACTCATTCATAAAATTGTCTCGAGGAGATCCGTCTATCGGGTTAGCGCCTAGGCGAAGCGTAGTGAAAGTTAAATTGTCAAATTGTCAAAATGCAAAAGGAAGAATAATATCATAGGAAGAATAAAATCAGCTGAGACGAGGCGTAGTGAATGTCTAAAGCTCATGCCTACTTGGCAGGCCAAAAAGAACGTGATCTCAGGGAGTTTTTTTTTTAACTCGAATGTTACAATCTTACAATTCATTCGTTATTTGAAAAGTACATGTAATGAACAAGTCTCAGTAATTTTATTATAAAAAAAATATTAAAAAATGAACGAATAACTACCACACTCCCAGAAGCTACTTTTTTAGCGGTGAGCATGATTTCTCCTATCCAGATCATCCGAAATAAAAAAGTCAAGAAGATTCTATGAATATATTCTTTTCTTTATTTCTAAATTTATTTATTTTTTCTATGCAAACTATTATTTTAATTAACGAAAAACAAACAATTTAGACATTGAAAAATCGTGTTTTTGGGTTAAACAGCTGGTATTTTCTTTAAAATCAATTTTTTTAAACATCCTTCGTTTACGAACAGGGTAAACTCGAGTAGTAATAGAATCTTCTTGATCTTTTGATTTCCCATGATCCGACTCGGAGAAATGAAGCTCCCCGCGCAGCGCCTCTAAAAAAATACCTGCCGGGACAATACCTAGCTATAATTCGTTCTTTTTTTAATGTTTTTTGTAACAATATTACTGAGAATTGCTGAATAAATGTACTTTTAAAACAGAGAACTAGGTAGTTGTGAAAAAAACACATTAGATTTTGCAAAAAAATAGTGTATAAAGTCTTACTGAAGAGTTCACTAGCAGGCCCAACACAAAACGCGCACTCCTTTTCTCCTCCTCAGTCCCACCTTCAACTCGCACCTGCAATCCCCTTTCTCCTCCACCTCCACCAAAGAAATCACATTGTCTCGTTGCAAGAACGCATCCTGCCCCACTGATCGATAGTAGCTCGGTATAATATGCGACCCAAGAAAGCCCTACATAAAACGTTTCAATTGTCCGCCGACGGGGATTGAATCCGCAGCAGACAGGCGTGCAGAGGAGCGCGAAGAGTAGCCGGGTAGCAGTATCGTGTTCGTCTGGGGAAACACGAGAACAGGCGGGGGAAGAAAAGGGACAATGGGGCAGCGTTGTTTCGTCGTTCCGTCAAACATCGTCGGACCTTGAAAAACCGTGCAGCGCTTCGCTCGGTGACGGTTCAGGGGATTGCGAGCGAAAGAGAGGGGGGTGGGGAAAAAATATGCCACGAAACGTTCCATTGTTTCGCGAAGCAGATTGGACCCTGAAAAAAAAGCGTTTCTCGCTGTCGATGGAACTGGGTCGAGGTCGGAGAACAATATCCGGTCAGAGCGGAGATAAATAACAAAAAAAAAGAAGCGCCGCTGCGCATTGTTTTAACGATCATCGAGTGTAATGAGCGCCGAGATCGAGAGGGTGCACTCGAACGCGGCGCACATGCATACTTCTGTCAACCAGCACCGCGAGACAAGCCCGACGATTATGTACTGCCGATCCTGTCTGTTCGGTTCTTTTCAAATATTTCACGCGGGGTAGTTGGGAAAACTGTGCTCTGAATGCGACGATGGAGGCAAGCTTGCGTAATGTAACTTCTCTGTGGCACCTTTCACGGGTGAATCTTAAATCTACTCTGGATCTCTGGCGATTCGTTGAGTAATAATATTGCAAAAGTGATCTTTGGAGTTGAAGTCTCTCCTCATTTTCATTTCGCGTTTAACCTTAGAGTTCTTTCTTCAATTTGAGATACTATAATCTTGGTAATAGCAATTATTACTGTATATCGTTAATATATACAATAAAAGTATAATAAGAAAAATATTCTGAAGGCAATAAATGTGTATTTCTTTTTAATTTATGACATTGTATTTATTTTTTTAAAGAAATCAACATTAATTCCGTTGTATTCTGGTTCTATTCTTCGTCCTCGTCTTTCTCGGATATTCTGTTTTATTTTAAACCAGCAATAATTAAAATATCCAGACCGCTACGCGCCCACTTTAGGGTTAAAACGCCACTTTACCACGGTCCTCTTTGTTGAGGTTCGCGGAGCAGGGAGCGACCCAGTTGCCCAGACGAAAACAGGAAGCGCATCGGAATCGAGACGCCGGCGATGGCTGGATCGCGGCGTTTAATCCGACCCGCCGCGAGAGCAAATTGACAATCGTCGGTGCGCGCATCTTTCAATTAGCTCGGGGCCGGATGGCGCGCGCAACTTCATTACCGAGTAAACTGCACGCACAAAAGGGACTGGCCATTTATTCGCGGCTCCATCGGCGCCGATGCACGCCGGGACGCCAATTACCGTCGATTAATCGTGGACGATGAGTTTCTGCCTCGCAGGGAGGATCTGGCTTTAGCGGACCCTCGGCGTCACGTGGCTGCGGGCAGCGGGCCGTCATTTTGGAGAACGGATCGGAAGGGATTAGAGGGGTATCGGTCGATCGGGTTCGATAAACGGCGCGCAATCTCGAGCGTCGCGACGCGGCCTCGGTATAACTGCCGAGATTTGCGAGGCAGGCTCTCTCGCGTCTCTCCTCGCGAGTCCTCGGGCTTATCTAACGAAGCGTGGACCGGCAAAGAAGATGGGGACTGGAATATGCCGACGGGTACTCCCGGGATACTCGAGACAAGTACGAGCCACTCGGATTAAGAGCGACGAAATTGCTGCTTTCTGGACTATCTCCGACGCGTCGACGATTCTTGGGTTTCTTTCCCTCCTTTTCGCTTCTTTTGATCCGTCGACCATGGCTCGCGATAGCTACCAGGCGCCTCGAGTCGCCCACGAAGATTTCGGAGGTGGGTGGTCCTCGAGATACGCGGGAATCTGGACGGACTCGTCTGACTTTTGATTTAAATGCCTCAACGCAATGCTGGATTAACCAATAAGGGAAATAACCACGTACCCAGGTCATTAGGAGAAAGAGGGCAGAATTCACCGTAGAAATTTTCTGAATTTTACAATCTAACTTTTCTTAGATACACTTTTTAATCGAATTATCAGAAATGCATAAGAGAGTGATCATCCTGTATAAGGGAGCCTCAAAGTCTTTTAAATGTTTAGAGTCTCTAAAGGTATTAACTGCACCTTACTCGGCGTGTGTAGAGGAAAGAACGTAAGAGAAGGATTTGGATTTTCTGGAAAAGCGTCGAAAGTGTCCTCGAGAACTGTAAAGAACAGTGGGGTGTGCTTGGTATCTTGAGATCTGTAACGTCCTGCGAACTCGTTTAATTATGGTAATTTTATCGTCCCGCTAGATCTGTTCGGGTAATTAAACCGTATGCTAATTACAGCGTTTCGTTGAGTGAAAATCTAGCGGGTGTCAGGTCGCGTTCCTTATTTTTCTCATGCATTTTAAACGCGTCCGAATGTTGTTCGGGAGGGAAGATAGCCCCGCGACATAGCTGTTACTTTCCTCGCGCATCAGCTGGATACGCTGCACGTTTTTCCGCCCGTAATCCCGCGCAATCGCTTCCTAGATTGTCAGCCCTCCGTTTTCCTCGACTGCCGGCTCGCAGTGAAATACGTGGATTTGCTGAATTTCATCAGCACTGACCTCTCGTTTACGACGGCAGGGAAAGAGCTACCGGATGGGATTGTCTGATCCTTGACGGGATATTGTCGAACACTCGGGATGAATCAAGCTTAAAGCCGCCAGCGGCACACTTGGGGACGTATCGTGACCAGAGTTGGGCATTATTCGAATAAAAAATTATTCGAGGTCTTTCGAATAAAAATTTATTCGATATTCTCGAATACCTTTGTTTCATTCCAAACTTTTATTCGAAGATTATTCGAATAACGCCCAACTCTGATTGTGACTTTTCTCGGAAAGCGTGAATTAATCCTTCCTTTGACCTATCAAAATCTTTAGCTATTACTATAGAATATAGAAGCAAGCTTCCTGTGCACTTGGCATCGATGCTTTTGAGACTGCAATTCGCCCAAGACTATTCTGTTTCCAAAGCCTCGAACGAAAAGCGAAGGGAAAGGGGCAAGAAAGAAACGTGACGTTCTCAGGGCCATCCAAGCTTTTGCCACGAGGCGGTAAAGTTTCAAGGAATCGTTGCCCAAGGGGCCACCGTGGCCATTTTAATTCCCCGATAATCAACAGCGATCTAACGATACGAGTGGACCTTTTTTCCGTTCCGCTGCGAACGAATCCGCCGCGATTCTATTTCCACCGAGGAGCGTTCGTGCTCGCGGCCCAACGAGATAAACGAGGCTTGATAAGGGGGAAAACTAATACCACGCCGGTTTCTTTCGCGCTCCCGATTATTACTTGACGAAGAATCCGCCGTGCGTCGAAGCGGGTCGAGGAGAAAATCATTACGAGCCCGCTGGAATATCTTGCATATTCATCATACGGATTCGACGTGACGTTCGACTGTCGCGATTGCTTCGGCCCATCGATTGCGGATTAACGGAAACACAGAGCCACTTGGAGCTTCTGTAGTAGCTTACGAATCTATTTGCTCAGCCGCCAGAAGCTTCGTAACGCGTTTAGCTTTTAACATGCAAGGTGATTCTCGGTTACGTATCGGTGCCTCAAGGATCGAGTTTAAAGCGCGAAAGGGGAAAACTGTGTTACGTAAACACGATTCCACTTTCGAATCCCAGCCCCCCACAGGTCCATACGTCGGGCCGCGCTGAGAGGCCGAAAGAGAAACACGAAAGGCTCATCCGTGGGTGAATATTTAAAGAATCCTCGAAGTGAGAACGTATATTGGAGAGCGGCAGGAAAGAGAATGAAGGGAATTTTGGAGGACAGTGGAACGAGGGAAAGTTGGTCGGAGAGGGAGGAGAGAAGTGCGGGGATAAGGGATGAGGGAAAAATGATTTAGATATAAGATAGTAAATAGAAAGAAGGTAATAATGAGGATTGATAGCAAATAAGACAGATTAAAAGTACTTATAGTGTAGCAGAGTTAAATTAAGGATAGCCTTAAGGAATGTAGGTACAAATAATATTGAGAAGGAAGATTGAAACCCATAAGGAACACTATAGAAGTTTTACATATTTAAAAAATCCACGTGCTGTGTAAATATATTTAAAAAAAAAAAAAAACAAGCTTTATTTAAGTGTACTAAAAAGGAAAAAAATAATTTTGACATTGACCTAAATGACTGCCTTAAAAGAATTCCCTCATTACGACTAAAAATAAAAGCATGGGGCGTAAATATTGAATTGTCCTTCTCATATAAGTACTAGCTTTACTAGTTGGCTTCGCCAAAAATTGAGATTCTGCTTTTATAAAAAAATTGTTTTCTGTGAAAATGGTCACATTCATCTGGATTAATCAGACATAATAAGCTGACGCACGTTTCGTGATCCCAGAATTTATCGTTCGAAAGTTTTTAGGCGACAGACGAACACATAAACATATGGAAGCTTTCTGCTTTATATATTAAGATTTATAATGCTATATTTAGATACATTTAATTTTACGCTTTTCAGATACAAATTACGTCATGCTTTTTAGTGAAAATATTATGTATACAATCGAATGTATAGAAGTGGGTGAAAATTAGTTTACAAAATGTCACCCTGACTAACGAACTCACAAGTGAAGCTAAATAAAAGCTTGTCAAAATAACCAAGATGGGTATGCTTTCAGGCTGAGCAACGCTTCGCAGCCGGCCATGCTGGTGTCCCCAAGTCTAGCCACGGTGATGATCCTCGACGACGATCACAGCGGTGTGTTCGGCTTCCCCGAGCGGGACGTGGATCTGGTGGAAAGCGTGGGCCAGTATGCTCTGGGAGTGGTGAGGTACAGCGGCGCCAGGGGACGCGTGGTCATCCCTTATCGCACCATCGAAGGGACGGCTAAGCCTGGCAAGCAGTACACGCACACCGAGGGCTCTCTCACCTTCGAGGACAACCAGACCGAGTGAGTACCTTTTCCTTCCCGTTTTCCAATCGAACCGCCTCTACGGCTCCCAATAGATCCACGCCGCACTCTAATATTCAAGACACGGCCTGGCCCACAGTTCAGAGCACCACGCGCATCTACTTTAAAGCACACCCTGCCTGAAACTCGAGCCGCCGGAGAATTTGCAGCGCGACGAAGACCGCGGTCGTCCGAGATTTATCGGTGACCTTAATTGGTTTCTTAGCGACTAACGCCGCCCCCGTAAAGAGCTTTAGATTAGGTAATTCGTGGTCCCGATCGTTGATGGCTGGTTATCAAGGTGCTCGTTGCCGTCCTTATACGATCCCGATACCGAGGCCCATCCAACGGCCGATCCATACCCTCCACTAAGGGGGATGGAAATTTATTCTTGGCCTTAATCGGAGCCTCCACGCGGTCCGCGGCAGTCTAAATCTCAATGTTTCAATGTTTCTAGAACTCCGCTGGCTAATCTGATCCCAGAAGCCTGTAATTACGCGATTTATCGTGCACTGGCGAAGGACTGATGCTTATCAATGCCAACCCTTGCTTATTACTCGGTCAGCCAGATCTCGTCGATTTAGTCTAAATGATTATTGCCCAAACGTCACGATATGAGATTGCGAACGCTACGATATTTGGAGTTTGGACAGCGGTGTGTATTTCAACGAGCTTAACGATTTATGTTAGAATATCGGATATTAAAGTTTGACGCGCTTTGCGGAAATGTTTACTGCACGCGTGCCCAGTCGTATCAAATAGGGCAATCGTCCTAATTGCCGATAGTGTTCCTATTACTGCCACTTAATAAAAACGTAACGTATAAAGAATAGTGTACACAAAAATTTATTGAAGGAAGGGGTGGTAAAATGGCACCCCAGTTTGATATACCTTCCTAAAATTTGATTCATAATTTAAATTGCTTTAGATTTTTGCTTGAAATGTAGGTAAACTAATAAGGTTATGTGCGATGAAAGGTGGAAGCAAAAGAAAAACAATTGAATTTAACATATACGTATTATGAAAATGTGTAATTTTTTACTCTCATACAAAAGTGAGGGTAATATGGCCCCCTAAAAAAAATATAATTTTTTGCCATCAGAGATAAAAAATAAACGAATAAAGAATATTGTACTGTTTGTGCACTAAAGTCGCATACATATTCGACTTTTTCGTACGATGTGCACTCGCTATGTGCCCATAATTCGCATGTGATGCATTTAATCCATATTTCGCCACGTTGGTCGAAGGCATAACGTCCGCCACAGAACGTGCATATTGAATCGGTGTTATCAGAAGCTTTATCAGGAATTTCGATGTCTGAAATATCAGAGAATGAGTTTTGGGGCTCATTACCCGGGACCATATGACCCTCCATTATGGGGGGCCAATATATCAACACGCATTGTTTTGGAAACCTGAAGTTTATATTTGAAAATATCAAAGATTAAGCGACCTTACTTACAAATATCGATTCTAAGTACCTTTTATCAAATATGTCCCGACACGCAACACTTTAACTTGCTTAACCTGCAAGAAATACTTCTTCTTGTGGACGACGAAAAACTTTTGTTTTGCAAGTAATGTTATTTATGCTTACTATAGCGACGACTATGCTCCATGTAGTGTCATATGTTTTTCTCTGTATATATAGCTAGTAGGTGCAGTGGATAACGCTATTAGCCGCTAGATATTTTTGTTTAAAATATGAATATCACGAGGGATCCGAATTACCAGCAGGGAACCATAAATACATAATGCCACCTTTTCTTGCATTAAATTGGGACTTCTCTTCTTCTTATTATTATTGTACACGATTCTTTACACGATAGTAACAGTAATAGGGACACAGGCAAAAAGTGGGGCATCTACCCCAGCTTTTCTATTCATTCCCGACCGTCGCACAGTGTAACGAATATATAGGGGAAAAAATAAAAAATCAATTTTACATTAAGATACAGTTATTTACACGTAATTGATATGTTAATCATATTTATACCCTAAAATAATCATTTTTAACATAAAATAATTGTTTAAAATATATTGTTGAACATAATAAAAGTAATATATATTTTTTTAAATACATTTAAACACAAGTTAATAACAAACACATGAAACAATTACAAAAAATAAAATTAATTTTTTTAAATATTTTGTATTGATAATAAATTTTAAATTATTCATTCTTATTATACATCTTCATCACTATCAGTTGAATCTGAAGGAATTCAAAGCACAGTGTCATTCATAAATAAATATTCGAGCACAGATTTGTCTAGTTTTTTCGTTTTACTATGTGTATTTTTTCTTACGTGGGAGCACTCGGGAGCAGATAAAATTTATACCAAATTAAAGGACATAAAAAGAAATAATTATAGTAAAAAAATGAAAGAACCGAAATGTTTGGTTTTTTTTTAATTCGCTCCAGAATTTAGAAGTTGCGACAAAAAGTAATAATTTGAGCCACTGGTTCGTATCCATATCTTTAAATGCAAGAGTTTTTAATTAATAAAACAAAAAAGGGATATATTTTGCTTATTTAAAAAAAGAAAGAAAGAAAGGAACTTATTAATACAACAAAAATGCAGTGAGTAAATATTTCCTATGTGTAGTCTATGGCAACTTGCGTTTGGTTGTTCGATTTTGAATGTAATTACTGACCTTAAATCCGTTATTTATGTTACTAAGTTATGATATTCTTATATCGGAGGACTGTTTACTACCTATCAATTCCATGAAATGAAATAACAAATTTCAAAACTCAAATTTTTGCTTTTTGAACACATGCCGCGACACTGTGCGTCGTGTCCCTTGTATTCTTTCGACGTAGAAGGAAGTTACACGTACTGTTATGTTAAAGTCTTCCATAATAAAAAATAATAATCACAACGATTTATGGTCGATCTGATACCGCGGAACATCAGCATTGCCACGATTTTCGAGAACACATTATGTGTAGCTATTCAGAGCCTCTGGCATCTGTGCAATTCTCACGCAGTCGAAGATCAACGAATCGTTGGCTGACAAAAGCCTGGCAATCAGACGGAGCTTCCTCGCGCGGGGGACACTTCGCCCTGAATATTATATCCCACCACGGCGGGCGGGATTAATGGAATTTAAATGCGCCGATTGCGCTCGATCGAACGAATTAAAACGGCTGGCGTGACGGCAGAGGGGCGAAACGCGAGGCGTAATCCCAGCGAGGCCGCGTAAACGATCGGCCGTTATCGTGCCGCGATCGATGATTATCAATCGTCCACAGAGTAATTAGACCGGTGGAACGATGCTCGATGTTCATACGTAATGCGCACCGCCGGCGAGTGGCTTGCACGCTGATAGACCCGGCGAAAAATCGTCGAGGAGCACGCGAGCCGCCCGAGTGCTCCGAAGGAAATCGCGAGCAATCACGCGATCGGCTCGAGCACTCGCGACCAACTCCTCGATCCTTGCAGCACGGGAGCAATCTACGTTTCGAGGAACAGCGACGTTGGTCAGTGAATTCTGTCATGGTGACCGCAAAGATCGAGCAATTTCTTTCCCGAGATTCACGTTTCCTTGTCCAGCTTCAAGGTCCACGACCTCCCAGTTCTTTTTTTTTTTGTAAATAAGGGACGAGCTACCGAATCGCGAGTGTTCGGTAGCGACAGGTGAAATAAAATCCATCGACCGCCTGCTGGAAGATAAAAAAAAGACGTACGCGAATAGACCAAGGGTACGCGCATCGATTAGAAGGAGAAGGAGCGCCGCAATCACGGTCTTAGGGTGCACGATTACGTTGGTGCTGCGATGAGAGCGGCGGTGAGAGCGAAGCGTAGAAATACATTCTATAGTTTTATAATGGAAGTGATTAGATCGACGCGGCGAGAAAAGCTACGCTTACTAAGAGATGACTGATGGTACGAGCGTCCGATGACGTTCTTCTAGTTTCTATCCCAGCTCCAACGTAAATGTACTCTAATCTTTATTAAGTTTATACTAAAAGATTGACTATTCTTCAATTTTAAATTCTTTAATTAAATTGGCGCTACGAAATGGGTTCAAACAAGCAAACAATTGTCGCCTGTCAACTTGGAAAGAAGTCTTAGGACGCCCATGAAACGTACCGTTACGTGGAAAACACAAGCGTCATGGTGGGAAATTAAATAGAAAATCACGCGACGAGAAGTGCGACACGAATCGAAAGCTGCCCCCGTCGACGAGCTCGTTACCTTCTCCCGACCTATTATTGACGAAACAATTAATGTCCTCGCGTCTCGCGAACCGAGATTTACCCAACGAGCGGCCGACTAACGGAGTTACGATCCGCTCGGGCGAATCAATGGAAATAGACGGCCGAGCTGGGGATGGGGAAAAAATGTTTGCCAAACGAGCAGCGTCCACTGTGCCGCGGCGACAGGCATTTTTTAATCAAATTTAATATACCGCTCGACGCTGCCGGGCGGCCGCGCGGCGTAAAACTCGTCCGCTGTATTTTTCGCACGGTTTATCGCAACTCTCGATTTCGCGACGCTTCTACCGATATGGGAGATTCTTTTTTAACATCAAGGTTGTAGTTTTACCGTAATTAGCGGGGAAATTAAACGGGTTGGGGTCAGTGGTCGATGGAATAATGATCGGCGTGGAAATAGTCGATGGGAATGGCTTTAGCTTACTAAGGCTGCTCGCATCGATCGTTTCAACCTTGGTCCTCTACGCGTCGCGATACTCTGCTGTTGCTGGTGCTAATAAATCAACGCGAGACGAATGCGTGGAAAGGGGTTTTCTTTACTAATAGAGAATTCAGAGGGGAATGTGAAAGCATGTAGTATGAGGTGATCTTTCGCTTTGTAAACCTCGAGTTACGACAGAAATGGGAAAATTTTTTATTTAAATATAAATTTCGCATAACGAATTAAAGTTAAAAAAATTATTCGTTATGTGCCGGATAATGTTAACCCACCTAAGGGAATAAAGTTAACCCGTAAAGTTAAAGTTGACACTTACACTTATAGTTAATTCTTAAAGTTAAAGATGTCCCTTAAAGTTAAAGTGAACCCTTAAAGTCAAGTTGAAGTTCAAGTTAAAACTAAACTTAAAGTTAAACTTAAAGTTGAAGTTGAAAAATTTATTCCACGTGAAATAAATTCTTGCCGAATAAAAAATTAACTTTAGATTATTTGACGAATAAAGCTAACGTAACTTTCATTTGATCCGTTATTTAAATACTCCTTAATTCATTTAATGCCCAACTCCGAGTTATGGTACATACTTATATCTACTGTGTCTGACTTATAACGGCCTTGTTCTACTGGCAGACGCAGGCTGTTTCACTCTCACTTCGGTTATCGTTGAAAAGTTGCTCGAATCTACTTGTACTAACTACCGAAAGGCTCGAGTTCTGGCTGAAGTTGTTAGACCCGTCGTTGGTACGCGTGTTTCGTTTAATTCCTCACAGCAGTTAAGAGGGTTAATTTCGCCGGGCGTAACAAGCATCGTTGGAGCGAGCGTCGAGGAGAATTACGCGGGGAAAACGCGAAGGAATCGAGGCCAGTAGGCAACGGTAATGGGGATCGCCTCCGCGAATTCGTGACCAGCTCTGATGTACGTGCGATCTTACCTTTACGGCCCCATTAGCTTCTCCACCGACGTCTGTGCTTCTTCCACTATTCACTGGCGAGAGCCACGAAACACCAGCTCCGAATAGTCCACCTATTGCAAACACTACCTTCCCCTGCAACAGTCCAAAGTACGTCGACTTTGTTACACTTCGGGAAACGAATGGGGGTGAACAAGTCACGCGAGCAATGTCGCCAGAAGTTTTGCGAAACAATGAGTGGAAAAGCTTAACCCCTTCTTCCGCCTGTTTCTCTTAGTATTTACATATTCATAGGGACCATTTGCCCCCGCGCGCCTCGACAGAGTCAGAAGGAAACGAAGCCTTTAGTCACCCCAGTGCGAGGAGATAGCATTCAGCTTCGGAGCCCATCGAGTTTGTAAAACACCGGTCGAATTTTCCGGGGCCGAGTAAATCCAGAGGGATAGACCGCGCGGAAGCGCCGAGCACCGCGCGGATACGTTTCTAAAGCTCTCCATCGCTGTGTTCTGAAGGGAAGGCAGAGCTCGAAACGGGAAACTCGTCGCGCGGGAGCCCACGTCACCAACTGGAGAGATAGAATTTTCGTCCCCTCTGTTTCGAGACAAATGACTTTCGTCTCGTGGCCTCCCAGCTCTGGGAACGTGGACGAAAAGTCGAGAGGGAAGCGCGTTCCTCCTCCCTTCGACGATACCATCCATTCTCCCTCGACGCGTTGAGGTTCGACGAGCTAGAAATTTGTCGCAGCCTCGACGGTGAAAAGTGTGCGACGTTAACCTGGCAAATGGCGTGTCTCTTTCTTCCACTTAACATGTACCACGGTCGTGGGTGTTCTTAAGTGAAGCGATGCCACAGGAGCAGAGCCCGAATTGCTGCAGCTGGCGCAATAAAAATGTCCAAAGGCCCCCGGTGCATTGTTACAATCGGCAGAGGGGTAGGATTGGTAACGCGGGACACAGAGAGTATCGAGAGGCGTCTCGAGCGAACGAAAAAAAAGCTCGAGCCCGTAAATGGGCCAATAGAGGGGCGGGAAGCCCCTGGAATGCAGCGTGTTACGCCCCCGCGCACCCTTCGCCCGCTGGCCAGTCGGGCAACCCCGTTTACTTCTCGAGTGCTAAACACCCTCGTATCTCGCCAACCTCCCTGTCTCCCAGCCTTTCGACTTAAAAACCGCAAACACACCCGGTCGTCGCGGTTGGTAAACGAGGGTCGTCGATCGGGGAGGGGGAATTTGCACGAGCAAACGACTCCGTCTTTGTCGCTCGCCGTTTCGATCTCGATGCGTGGAATACACAAGGGTGTGGTCTTTAAACTTGTAGACGGAGGAGTCGGTTTGCAGCGCGGAGGTTCAGACAAACGCGCCGCTCCTTATTACTCGACGAAGCTTATTCCATTCGATCTTCAATCCTCCCCGGTTCTAGGGGGGAAGCAATTTAAGCTGCTCGCCGGCGGGGTAGAATTTTCAACTCTGGACAGCCCGACGCATCCAGGCAAATCCCGTCGAGGGCCACGTTAATTCCGCGTGGTCTTGGCGAAGCTCGATTGGTGGGACGCGAAAGAAATTTAGTAAGGAAAAGAAGGGAGGAGGGAATCGTTCGAATATTCACCCCGCGCGTAAAGGATACCAACGCGATGATTCGGTGACAGTGAATATTTCGCTGCGATGGACTTGCGGCAGTTTACTATGCGTGTGCGGCTTATGGACAGCTGCAGCGGGAATGTTTCGCGTTAGTCTCAGCAAACTGAGCCGCCGCGTATAGTAAACTGCCGCGAATCCATCGTGGCGAAATATTCGCGGCCGCCGCGAATAATCGCGTTGGTTTGGAGCAGAGGTGGGCAAAATTTTTATACAAATAAAATTTAGAATAACGTATAAAAGTTGAAAAAATTATTCGTCGTGTGTTGAATAAAGTTAACTCGCGAACGAATGGATGATGGTATTTGTTAAAACTTTTAATCGTTATTCGAAATTTTATTTAAATAAGAGTTTTTCCCATTTCTAGTTTGGAGGAGCCTTAATTCTCCGACGCTCGCGACTATCGAAGCTTTGATCTCGCTGGTATTCAAAGGGAACACAAACGGGAACGCCGCCACCCTCGGTGTTTATCGATTGAAATATTTAGAAGCTATTCGCGAGCGGGAGAATGAAGGACGGGGAGTGCGTTTCGAGCGAGGAGCATCGCGAGCGTTGGGGTGGCGTCGCTACGCGGCTTGAATGGAAACACCGATGTTTTCGCGAGCAGTAAATCCGCGAGAAACCACATCGATTGCTGGGCGAACGAATTTCGAGTCACGAACGATTTGCGCGCGTTTCTTCGGCTTTCTTCCGTCGAAGACGAATTCCGATGTTCCTCGACGGGACGAGGGGTTGGAATTCGCAATTATACGGAGACGTGAGGCGTATGAATTACCGTGGGCGATTGGAGACCATTTCTGATAAGCTCGTGGAATAGAACACCTCCCTTCCTTTCGAGCTCGATAGGTTGTGGCTTGTTAACTCACCTTCTCCTTGAATTTTCTTTCAAAGTTCCTTTACTATATCCCCAGCGGTACACTAATCACGCAGCTTCAGCTTTAAGAAGAGTTTCGGGTTAAAACACTCGAAAAATGGGTGATTTTTATGAATTTTGTTAGAAGAAGGGGTTAAACATATCCTAAGAAATGTTTTTGGTTATTATTAATACACTCGTGGGGGTACGAAAAAAATTTGTTTCATGTTTTCGGTCTTGATGGTTTTTTAAAAAGAGATGGCTAAACGGTAATCATGAAATTTACACACAGAATCGTTTAAAATTCGAAATCCGAAAAATTTCGTAAAATCTATGTCAATGGTTATCGCATTATCCTCTTTTACGGCAAAAAAAAATTAAAACTGCTATGATTGCTGGAGATTTGAACGCAATAGTGTAAAAACGGTGCCTTTAAACATAAATGTGCAGATAAAAAAGAACTCCGTGATTCAAACAAATTTGTTAGAAGATGGTGCGATACCGAGTTCAATTACGAACCAAATGCCTCTAGGTTTTTTTGAATCGGTTCATTAGATCTTCTGAAATCGTAGTCACCACATAGGCATCTCTTTTTGGCAGCGATGCATCAAGACCGAAAATATTATTATTATTATTATTATTATTATTTAAACGGGAGACCCTTTAGTATACAGAGATACAGATTAATACAATTATAACACAGTAAGGTTAAAATAAGAAAAAGAAAACATAACATAAAATAAAAATAACATAACATAAATATTACACCAAATTTTTTGTACCCTAACGAGTGTACCATTAAAAGTCAAATACATTGAATATGTTATAACCTCTTTTTGTAAAAAATTCATAAAGATCGCCTATTTTCGAGCTTGTGGACCCTTAAGATTCGTGACCCTTATCCTGTTACACTCCGCGTGGTTGCTAGGAGCCCAGCGAATTTATTTCTATTTCCCTGCGCAACTGAGTGGACTGATCGACGGGGAAATCGAGTGGCCCGGAAATCTCGCGATACGCGGGCAACGAGTTAACGCGAGGGGGTCGCTTTGAAGCGTCCTAATGACGCCCGTTGCAGTGGCGCTCATTAGGGGACTTTCGAATCGGAGAAGTTGGTCGGCGGAGCGTCGATGGCGCGGAAACTTGGGGCGAAAGCTCAAAGAGGACCTGCTTCGAAACTTCCCCGCGGCTGGAATTTCATTCGGCGAGGAAGGGATGGCCCAACTTTTCCGCGGGGAGTTGGCCTCTTCGGGTTCGGCTCCAAGTCAAGACTCGTTACACCTTTCATCGCCTCGCTAATTCGCGCAATTTACACCCAGCGCGGTTTTTCTGAGCATCTAACTAGACTGGGCGCGCCTCGAGGGCTGTTGAACGTTGAACGCTGCCAGTTCAACCCCCCTAACGATTCTGTGATAGATACATCGGGAGGATTTATCGGCTTCTGGATGGGGGTGGAGAATTCTACGGAGACTGTCGACGAAGATCGCTTGGGGGGGTAGAGGAACATTGTACGCTTGCTGCAGAGAGTCTCCATTTCAAGTTCTGTGCACTGTGTTTTCACCGCTTCGAAAGAACATTGGAGGGTTCAGAGTGAGGCGAATGTTACGAATTGAAGGGTCGATTGTCGTAGGACGTAGATGGTAGTTGCTAATATCGCGTCTCCTAAGATGTTTTCGTTATATTTTCTAGCTGTCACTAATTTACACGCAAGTAATATTCGATATTGTAGCTTGATGCTTGAGAGTTTTTACTTAAGGGGATACTTCACTTTGGAGTCTAAAAAAGCAGCTATGTTTAAGATTTTTTTTTAAGGAAATGAAAAGAGAACGAAAAATTTATAACAGAGCATTTATGGTACAATTATTGAATACACGAAAAAATATTTAAAAAAATTCGTCGTTCCTATTCATTAATCAGAAAGAAATTGACGAGGTCCGATTTAGGAGAGCAGCACAACATTGGCGGCCCTCCGCAACTTGTAGAATTCGAATCTCTTCGCGTGCGGACGGTCCCTGAAAGAGGGCAGATTACGAGCACGGATCCCGAAACACCCCCGAAGATTAATCGATGAACAGACCCACGCCCACCGTTCTCACTCTCTACCCTTCGTTCTGTATCCACTGCACCCTCTCCCGTCCGGCCCGACCCGCCCCCTCTGCCCCAACCCCCCCTGATTGCGCGTTCGAAATTTACGAGCGGGACTTTCGCCGGGGTCATAATTTTCCACGGTTTTGGGAATGAATTCGAACATTCGCGGGACGGGATCTTCCGTGTGACGCGAATAAATCCTCTATTTCTGCCGTCGTAAATCCTGCCCGCTTGGCAGATTTGCTCCTCGGCCCCGAGGGGCGCCGCCCACGCCCCAAACTGCTTCCTGTTTTTTCCTTCCCGCCCGACCATCGCGCCGCTGGTATCTTCGGGCGGGAGCCCCTCTTATTACGCTGAAAAAGGGGCTGGAATAACTGGCAGCGGAGCAGAAGCATCCCGATATCTTCGAGAAGACAAGCGAAAGGTCAATGGCCAACCCCCTTGCACGCAAATAGGCGAACACCTAAGGCACCCCTGTCTGCGTGAACTCGCAACACCTCCCCGGAGCTCTTTGCTCGAGGTTTCCTGTTAATTTCACGATACAATAACGGGGTGAAGGGTTCCACGGGGCGCTGCTTGCTCTAATTGCGCTTGGGAGGGAAATACGCAAATCGAGGGTGGGATAAACAATGCGTGGTTGCCGAAGGCTGCGAGGCTATCGGAATAGTAAATTTTCTGGTTACTGTGTTCGAAGTGAAAAGGCCTCGCTGTTTCCAAGCAGCTACGATTGCTGTGGCATATTGATTGGAAGACTCACGTGTGAAAGAAGACACGTCCTTTTTCCATGATGAAGGGAGAGGAGAGTAGTAATGAAAGGGAAAGCCACTGTTAAAAGGGCGACCCGTCGGGGGTGCGTTTCGACCGGGGAATATGAAATAAGCGTGGATGGACACCCACGTAGTCCTCTAACCGCAGGATCACCGTAATAACCCTCGGAGAGACGGTGATGGGATTATCCTTCGATAGACCAGACTCATATGTCTCAACAGCGTCGGACAACAACGTAGGGGACCAGTTCGATTCGTCAAACAAACCAACGAGACCGCCTGCCCATTTGACTGCGACGGATGCGGCCGTTTTGGGGGTGGGAAGACTGATTCCTGAGTGTAACACGGATGGGGGATGAGATAAGAGACGAAATATTCGAGGTGGATTTTGTGGAAGGTACTTTCCGCGATCTTTAACTCTGGGGACTTGAATGGGGGTGATTAGAGAAGTAGAAGATTACACTTCTTACCTGCGTTGATCACACGTAAGCATTTCTATATACACAAACGGAAATATTATATGAGCTGTTGTTTTTGAAAGTGGTATAAGTCCATCATTTGGAATAAATGGGTTAATGGTAATTATAGTCAGATACAGATATCCTCTTTCTACATTTATAAGCACACAGTCAATGGTGTACAAAATCCTCATAAATAAACCAAAAAAAGTTGAACTGTAAAACTCAAAATGATTTTTTAATAAACTCGACTATTCGTTTACTTGTAATTAATGAAGATACGTATGACTTCGTTTTAATTATTATTTTTTACATTAAAAAATACGTTTCTGAAAAGCCAACTTCAATTAAAATATAAATTTAAAATTGCTATTGATTATATTTTTCATAATATGTTAATCTTTAAAGTGGTATAAGTCCATTTGTAGCTAAAAAATCGTTTATTTTTTTAAACATTTTTATTGACTATTATTCGATAATAAAATTTAGCAAGTTTATAGTTTTAGAAATATTACCCGAATTGATTAACGAATGCGAATGTTTTTAAGTTCATTCAAACGCAAGCCCTTAAATATCTGAATATATGAATAAATGGACTTATACTACTTTCAAAAACAACAGCTCATACCTATATACTCGATCCTGATAGAAATATATGCGATTTGCAAACCGATTTTTGCAGCAATACCGTGTACTGTGACTTTGTTGCGAGGTTTCACGAGATTACCACTTTTCCGGCTCCCGAATGTGGAATTATCGGACGAAACCATATATTACTGTAATCGCGTCGTAAATCGTCGAAAAATCGGTGCGCGCGTTAATTCGAATCGGCGACGTTATGAGAAATGACAATGAAAATGGAATGGGGGGGCAGAGGGGATGGGAATTTCGCAGAAGTCGGAGGATCGCAACGGAACGATGAAGGGTGGCGTGGCGCGTGGGTGCGAGGGATGTAACTCGTTATTTGATTGCGGGCAATTGTAGGTATAAATGCGTTTCGAAATAATTACTCCCCTAATGGACGCTGGAAATGAAGAAAGAGTGGTCGCGGCGGGTTGTAATTTCTGGCCTCGTTAGGGCAATTTATTCCCCTTCCGGCTGTTTCTTATACTCTCGTGCTTCCATCTGCCTTAAGTGCACATGCTGCCACCTTCCCGATGCAACGAGACAATGCTGTAACTTTTGTATGTTTCCTGGGAGGCTGTGGGCTGCACAGACTCCGGGCTCTCTCGTATTATTTCAGACGTTCAGGCAGACTTTAATGGGTCTGTTTTTTAACTCCACTTCCATTGAATTCTTAATTAAATCTCCAACAAAAGCTTTCGACAAACTCAGTCAACTAGCACCGAGGGGTGGCTAAGGAAACTGCATAAAATTAGAAAAACGCTTTATCGATGACCTACAGTGACTCGCAGGTTTCTTTGCATAGACTCGGGGGACTAACTAATTAGGAAAGTCACTGGCTTGTTTTTTTTCTTCGTAAATATAGTGGTACTACTTGTTCCTTCGTTTTAATTCGAAAAATAAAGCTACACGGATAGCGTTAACAACACTGGAGGATTTAAGAAAAAAAAACCCAAGTGGCAAATGTTCCGCGAGGCTCATTTTTCGGGAAAATGAAGAGATAGTTTACTAAAAATGGGCTAAGGGCAGTAGCAGGGGAAAGGTGTCTATAACGATCCCCTTAAAGCGTAATTCATATAAAAAATGCAATTACACATTATTTAAATAAAAGTAAAGTGATTTTTGTAAGTTAGTGTATCTACCTTATTATTGGCTTAGATCAAATTTAGCTACCTGATCAATTATATTTTTTATTCGCATTTTTGTGAAGGCATACTACGAGGGGTCCCTAGAAAAATGATCTCTAGGATCATTTTATACCTACTGATAGAAAATAAAACGAACATTAAAAAGCATTGGTTTATTTAAATAAAAACAGAAATCAAACTGGGTCACAAAATATGCGAATATAATGAATTGAAACAATTTTAAAAAAAAATCAAATCTTAGATCATTTTTGGTACATAATCAATGAGTAGAAATATTTAAAATCAACTACTTAACAAACATAAGAAAATGAGATCAGCTTCACAGATTCAAATTTTTTTATGCACCCCCTGGGATTCCTGGGATCATTTTACCCTACTAGAGAGGAATCATATGACCCCAAACAACCTACTCACATTCAGTGGTTGAATATAACGTCAAATTATTACATTCGGTAGCGAGACATACATTGAATTATTGTTGAATTGTCATTAAAATCGCGGAAAAACAGCTGTCACCCTAAGTCGTTTATGACAAAAGTTACACAACATTGAAAAAGACCTTACTTTAAACAAAAGGTAGTAATTTCTATTTCTTCTTGTTTATAATACACACAGCCCTATATTTACATGGCACTTCGTGCGACACTTGACGACGTACAGGCTGAACTTTTGTACATCGATATTAAAAAATAGCAGCACTAATAGCCGCAGAACAGCCAGGAATCGTTTTACCCCGAGGGATCGTTTTAGACACATTTTCCCTACCTAGAGAAGAAAGATAACACCTAGTCTCTGGATAAAATCATAATTTGTTTCTGAAGATTTGTCCCTGGGGTTCTTCTGGGCCCCATCAGCCACCCCTTAAATCCACCACTGGTTAACAGTCCCCCGTGAAAAATACGTAGGCAAAACACGCGTACCTACTTGAAATTCTTCACAATATTATGCAGTTTCCTTGGAAAGAAACAAGAATACGCGTTTCTTCTTCAGTGCAACGTTACCTCTGTTTAACGATAACCCAGCAAGAACAGCTTGTCATCCCTCCGGTAACATCCCCGTATTTTCCCCAGTTATTCGACGTTATTTCTTTACCGCCGATGGTGCAGCGGTCCGTGCATTAGCGGGGCATTTTCACGAGCGTATCCGATTGCACGTGGAATTAGTCTCCTCTGGATATCAGTGTCAACCCCCGGTGGACAGGCTTGTTCACAAGCAACGATCTAATTTCGCTGGGAAAATCGATAGGGCGAGCGGGCCTGTTGTCGCGCGACGGTAAATTGCCCTACCACGCTACACACCCACGATTATTGCAAATTCTACGGGATTTATCGGCCGATTTACACGGTGAATTCTACCCTCGAAACGCTGCGCGCTCCATGATAATGCGTTACTCCCACACGGCAAGCGAAGGCGTTCGGGGAAGGGAGACAATTTTCGTGCGACGCTAAAGAAGAATATAGTAAGGGTGTAGCCCTCTTAATTTAATTAAAAATTTAAAAATATTCACTTTCTTAGTATAAACTTACTAAAGATCAGTTTTTGAAAATAAGCGATTTTTTCTCAACAGCCGGGGCGGGCAACTACCCCTTTTACCCCCTTTCCCTGGATGCCCATAACGTGAATGGAGAGTTTAGTTTTTCGGAAACCCGATTTTCCACGAATGATGAAATCTAGCGCCTCGTAAATCCCCAGCCCCTCTCGTTAATGCTACAATATTATTAGCCATCCTGCACTGCCAGAGATTGAACATGGAAAACTTGACTTATCGGCGGGAATAGGACAGAAGCATCCCAGAGTGAAATTCTATCCACGGAATCGTGGCCGTTGATAAATCGGGCCGATCAATTCGAAGGTAAAGCTCCCCGCGTAGAGAGAAGATGGCGGTGAGCGCGAATTTGTTACTCGGTGTTTTACGTAGCTGGGCACCGCTTGTACGGATTGATAAATCCATATCGCGAAAGGGCGTTCCTCCGGCACCGGGGACGTACGTTTCGCGCTCCGATGACAGCTGCCGATCCGATCGGCCCGCGGCAGAGGAATCTTCGAATTTTACACACTGCGATAGAGTTTTATTCCCTCGCTACGTGCCTGCCGTCCAGTTCCCTATTTAGCATACCGTTCACTCTTCACCCGTAAAACCTTCGAAGCTCAGCGAAGCTCGCCCCATAAGCTTCTTCAAAACAACGGCCGCGTCACTGATCGATCGGCCTCCACGTTCGCGCTACGTGAAAACTACTGTCCCGAGACGCGGCTCTCGTTTCGGCCGCGATAAACACCTCCTCCCTCGGGACTATCGCCCGGCGAACTTGCGCGTTTAAAGGGATAGAGAGTCGGAAAGTTGCCGGGGCAAAATGGCAACCGTTTCTCCAGCGATGCGTGCTCGGGGGAGAAGAACGAGCGTGAATGCTCGACGAAAGTGCGGGAGTGTTTGGAAGGTGAATACGTAGGTACGTGGAAGAATATCTGTTGTGTGCTCCGAGCAGAAAACTCGGAAGCTGCGAGTATCGCTCGCAGCTTTTGCATGGAGCCTGATAGAAGATGCGAGAACAGACGCGATATCGACATCCGCTGTATCTCCGAGAGTCAAAGTGCTTTTATAAATGCCCTGACGACCCTTCAGAACCACTTGTTCGCCAGAGGGTGAGATCGTACACTTTGAAGGGCGGCGTTCCACGCTGGCTGCTTATCCGTCACGACCGTCACCCCATTATCAATATAAAAGCTCGTTAATTAAATTCCTCCGCGTAATTGTTCGACGGGATTGATGCTGTCTCATGATTAACGGGCTGACGTTTTATCTCGGCGACTGTCAATGATCACCGCGGTGGTGTTGCTTTTAAATATCTACAAACACGATATTAGTTCGATTCTATACTAATTTATCTTCTTATTTATGTCTATATTATTATTATTATTATTATTGATATCAACGGGAAAACCCTTTAGAATACATAAGTTGAAACAGAATAGTACAGTAAATAAACCTAAAAATAAAAATAAAAATAAAATCAAATAAAGAAAACAAAACGGTCTGCATGCAACAACAAAAATATTTCGCAGCTACAGCAGAAAAATATTGTACGATATTAATTTAGGATACGTCCAAACAATTGTTTCCTGAACGACTCTAGCGAGATCGCAAACCAATCTATGTTCGTTTATTATATAGGTTTAAAGTTGTATAGTTTGAAACGCGTTTTCTTAATAAATATTAACTGTACTCATCAGTGTGTTACATCACTTTGATTGTTTTGAGAAGGCGGAGGTTTTAACGGTTTTATTTTTTTATAAAATCCTCTGACTTACATAATCATTACGATTTCTTTGGAACCACAGATCTGTTTCTAAAATTCCCTCTCTTTCACCAAAAAATATATATAACTCGGGCAACCCAAGGAATTTTAAGCTAGTATACTGCATTAATAATAATATTCCAATCAACCGATGTAGAAAATGAATTTCTCTCAGTAGGTGTCTGTTAATTCGTACCACAATTCTCTTTATAGAAAATTAAGCGACCGTCAGCGTGTTTACTAAATGAGCTTACCACTGTAGTGCGCTGTTTCATTTAACCAGAATGTATTCTGGGTACTAAAGGGTTTCTACCCGTTGATTTAATAACAGTAATAATTGTAATAATAATACAATTTAATGGATCAGCTTACACAAAACAGCACCCCAGAAAACCAAGTGTAAAAGTTGCAAAGCGTGAAACGAGAGAACCGATGCCTCTGAAATACCCCCAAAAAGCCGATACTCTGGCCCGGTTTGATCGTTACCGCGATAGTCTCCCTTTCTCTCTCTCTCTCTCTCTCTCTCGAAACGGAGAAGCAGCCTCTGAATAATTCGCGAGAGGTTCGCCTCGCCCCGGCCATAATCCCGATGCTCGTGGCAGCGGCGTTTAAAATTTCAAAATTCCAAAGGCCACGGAGCCGAAAGCAGCTGGTACTTAGCGCGTGCGGTTCGAAAGCCGGATAAATTTCATTCGCGGTCTGGCATTGTGAATCACCCGCTCCCACGTCGCCGAAACTCGCAAGCTCGTTAATTTCCGAACAGTGCCCGCCGCGGAAACTTGCCTCGAAATTTCAATGTCCTCGAATATTCCCGCGTTAATTAACCTCTTGGAACCCTCTTTCCATCAGGATCGAAGTAGCCCGCGAACGGCGCCTGGCCATTGTCGCGTCTCCAGCCAGTCAGAGTGATTAAACTCGCCGAGGGAAATGACACGTCGCTCCTGTCGACGGTTTTATAGAAATTCCGCGACGCGTCGTAAACCGCCTTTGTGGAAAATCAACCCCTCGTCGATGCTCCGTCGAAGATGTTCGAGGGACCACCTGACCCGCTATTCAACTCTTGCTTTTATTTTGGCACTTGTCACGCGTTTGTAGGGGCTCGTGATAAATTAGGGGCGCCACTGAAAGAGGGGTGGTTACGTTTACAATTTCAAGTCTCTGCCTCCGATTGCTTTGGTTTTACACATGTTTCAGAGGACCGAAAAGTCAGAAATAGGTTTCTTTTAATTTCGCCCGTTTGCATATTTAGGGGTTGAAACCACCCCTCGAATTTTATAAGTAGTTAGAGAAACAAGTTGACGTTCGCAGAAAATAGAGGGAGTCATTTCGTGTAATTCAATGGGCTTGAAGTTCCCGTTCCCTTTTTTTCAGAGGGAAGGGGCTGAGGAATACAGCGATGTACATCACGGCGCTAATTAAGGCGTGGAAGTAACGTGAGCGCGTTAATTACGCGACGTATCAATTAATCGCGGCGGGATTGTAATGGCAATTACTTTTCAGGGCGGTTATCTCTGTGGACGTTTCGAAGTGCATCACTGACACGAGTTCGTTAGCGTCGTTCGACGCAGGAAGCCTGATTAATTAGGTAGCCGGGGGAGGGCAGGCTTATTTAAACGGGAAATTAATTATCGCCGCGGGTGCAGGCGAGAGAAGAGGCCGTGGATAAATAGCAAATCCGCGACCAGACGTGTGCATTGTCTGACTAATCACACTGAGCAACGCGACATTGTACTTTATCCCCGCTTCACGGGATACGGATTAATCGTTCCATCGCTAATAACATTTTCTGCTAATCTGCGCCTGACGGGATTTCTACGAGAGCATTAAAAAGCACTTAGATACATAGAAATACAGATTCCATTCAATTGCCCGTTTACGCGTTACCATCGCGATTCACGGCCAGCCATTCCGTTACTCCCGCATGTCACCGCGAGGACACTGATATATTTGTCGCGGGAGCTCGATAAAAAGGCAACGTACCTAACTTTCATAAATGGGAAAGTAAACGGGAGTGACGTACGCGCGTCTAGGATGTCCGCGTGGGTGTAATGTAATCGTTGTGACATTGACCGCGAGGGCGATAAATATCACAGGGCCTTTCGAGTGATCTTTGCGCTTCGCGAGAGTATCGATTGACGTTGATGGACCGTGAAAATGAACGTTGTCAGTCCAGCAACGGAGCTGGAATCGCAGTTGGGCATTATTCGATAAATGTCTCTTCGAACGATCTTCGAATACAAATTTCTAATAAAATGAATTTATCCGATAGTAACGAATAAATTTTTGCATTAAATGCCCGACTCTGGCTAAAAGTTTTTATTTGAAATCTCTCCCGTTCTACAATATTCTACTGCATTCAGAAATCTTCTCGCAGAGCAGATACCTCCCTTGGAAACGAGTACAATCCCTCATCGTCAGAAATTTTCACAAACTCCGCAACCTTCACCCGCTGCTCCACGTTTCATTCAATATCATTTCCCCTCTCAAAAAACAGCCACCGTCTACCTGCGACTTTTGAACTTTCCGTCGCGGAACGACGGCTGCTGTCACGGAATTCTTGTCGCTGGAAAGCAGCTGCAGTTCTACCAGAATCCAAACAATGGAAACAGGAAGCCCGAGGGTGGGCGGGTTACGGGCGAATCTACAACTTTGCCGTCGCGTGGGGTAGGAAAAAAGGGTTGGTTTTCGTGGTGGCCGCGTGAAATGCATAGGGCGCAGCCGAGCGCGAAACTACGGTGGATGTGTCACGATCATATATTATGCAGGGGCCGTGTATGCGCGTTACTTCGGGAGCTGTAAAGCCTCGTATACATGGCAAGCATCGTGACGGACAAACTGCAGGCTGCACACGTGCCAGAGGCGGCGGAGCTCGCGACTGCGACAATTGACAGCGGGGGTGGAAGGTGGTAGACTTTACGCGGGGCGAATCTTCGAGCGTGCTCCATTCGAGGGCCCCTGTATCGAGCTTATCCTCTACAACGTCATACTTTCAGGTGACATATCGCTGGGGAGCGGGCAAACGTGTACGAGTCTTTTACTTCAAGCTTAAACAGCTTCTTTCTCGTTCTCTTTTGTGAATCGAATTTGGAAATATAAGTTTCTTTTAACATACAGTGGGGGATAAAAATATGTGGACACTTTTAAAATAGTAAAACTTCTTCAAAATTGGTCCAAACAGCTTGAGTTTTTTTTTGCGATGCTAGAAGGATTTGTTTGATAAGCGACACGTTTCGTCGTTTTGAAAAAAGTTGCAATTGGTCGATAGCAAAAAAATAGGAAAGATCATTCTTTCAACTTTTTTGTTTGTGCTCGTAATGAAAATTTAAGAAATGCCTTTTGTAGATTGAAGAAAGTTGTATGCACGCCTAAAATTTCATCAAAATCGGTTAACGTAGCTCTGAGCTATGAACGCTTAAAGAACGTAGAATAAGGTCGAAAATCGCGGAATTTCCGGAAATCAGCGATTTTCGACCTTATTCTGCGATCTTTAAACGTTTATATCTCAGAGCAACGTTAACCGACTTTGATGAAATTTTAGGCGTGCATACAACTTTCTTCAATCTACAAAAGGCATTTCTTAAATTTTCATTACGAGCACAGACAAAAAAGTTGAAAGAATGATCATTCTTATTTTTTTTGCTATTCCGACAAATTGCAACTTTTTCCAAAATGACGAAACACGTCACGTAGCAAACTAATCCTTTTAGCTTCTCAAAAAAACTCAAGTTGTTTGGACCATTTTTGAACAAGTTATACGATTTTAAAAGTGTCCACATACTTTTATCCCCCACTGTATATTCACACAGTTTTTATTCTGATCTGAACGTATTATTAATTTCTCTTCCTGGCTTCCTAGTTCTAGTTCTAGTTTTAGTTTTTTTGTAGTTACTTTATTGTATTACTGGTTCTTTTCTTTGTATATTTAGATACTGAGTAATAAAGACGAATAATAATATATGTTATCAACTTTCACGATCAAAATTGAACACCTGATCTTACATAAGACTTTAAATTTTCTAAATATCTTCCTGCAAAGCTAATAATTCTGACTTATACTCGTTTACCCGCCCACCAGAGATATATTACCTCTGCTTTATATTGCAGTGGCTAATTCGCAAAAGTTCCATATTCAACTACTGTAATACAGGAACCATGGAATCTTATTTTACAATATATTACAGAGAATTAAGTTCCGCTTACTGTCATCGAAACCCTCCTACCCACTACATTTAATCAAAAAGATTACTCTCTCGAGAAATTTCCAGAATGCAGCGCTGAATCGTTGAAACAGTCGTCTCTGCCGGAAGAATTTCAGATTTAGAGGGAAGTGAGTTGCCGGGGAACGCAGGATATTATAATACTTTCGATGCGGAAACGTGTGCGCGAGGTGTTAGAATGGTTTCAAAGGATACGCGGTGCACGTCAGTCAGGATTCGCGTTTCTGGGATGCTCCATGGCGTTGGAATGTCGTTTGGCCTCGGAACAATGGGCCGCGAGTGGCGGCAGGAGCCGTGGATCCAAATTGCGTGGGTCTTCTCTGGTGCAGAGTCCGCGAGCGCGACTCGACATTCGGATTATGTCAAGTGCAGGCCTCGCGTGAACGCGGCCGTGCGTTTAATCCTGTCGGGGGACCCGAACTTTCGTCCCATTGTCGGGGAAGCTGAGTCCCGGCTCGAATACTTTCGTTAGCGAGCGTTAAATCGACCGCGAGCTTTCGGCATGGACGCGCCCTGCTTCGCGGGTTAATGGGCCGAGCTCCGGCCTATAATTATCCGCTGCGCGGGGCCCATTCCGCGGTTCCGATTCTCGACTTTGGCGTGTCGGTCATTTCTGCCTCGCGACATGGCGAAATTCATTACGCAATATCTTGAAGATATACCATAGAAATAAAATTTACATTAACTTTAAATAATTGTAAATATAATTTTAGCCCAAACATAAAAATTAAATCAACTAAAGCATAAGAAAGAAATTTTTTCAACACGTATATATATATCACACCTCGAATTCAAATAATTAATCAAATACGATACAGCCAATTTATTATTTTAAACGTAGTTACCTGAAATATTACTAATATTAAGGAAATTAAAAGTCTTATAAAAATAATTCTTAAATATTCAGCTATAAAAATCAAAGTAACCTGACCCAGACCGTAACACGACGATTTCCTTCTCCATTTATTACGCACCGAACTTCTAATTAAGATTGGCCGAGGATATGGACACTTGAAATTGGGAGCAACTCTAAGAATTCCCCTGCTCAAAGTTATATGCGCTGGATAGTTTACTGTGCGCAGAGAGGAGTTTCGAGTAGTTACATCCGTGAAGGAGGGAAGATGATAGTAGCGTTTCCGCGTGGAAATCGGCGAGGAAAAGAGAGCACTGGCATTCCGCTTACACATTACCGTAAATAGGGGTGTATATGCTAGCACAGTTTACGCGTTCCACCCTAAAGTACCGGGTCTCCTTGAAGCAGACGCAATCTCGGGAATAAAAAACGCGCCCTCGTGTCCCGGACACTCGTGGCCTGAAATTTACGTGCCCCGAAAGTGTCTCTCGGCCGTGAAAACACCAGAAACACAGGCTCCGCAAACGGGGGGCGGGTAAAAACTGGGTCATTGCGCCGGACGTGATGGGGAAGTTCGCGGTTAACGTGCGCACACTGAACATGCCAAAGCAAGACCATCAATTTTAAAGCATACGCGATACATCACACTTTAAAGGTACCTATAGACCACTTAACACATTACCAGACGTGTAAGTTTTCCTTGCAATGCTCACAATTTATGCACCCTTAGCTTTACAAACTTCTAAAGTGACTATCGCGTGGAAAATGAATAAATGAGACTCTTGAAAGGCAAACCTGATTAACTCCGCGAAAATTGATACCTACGTTAAGCGCTCGTTATATCAGGGGCGGGTTTTGAGATTTGACGCCCGTAGGGTAACAACCGTTTGCCGCCTGCCTTTGTGTGAAATATCATAAAATATTTTATGAGTTGCTTATGAGTTATTGCTTATTTACTAGATGAAAAAAGGTGATTTGTTTTTAAAGTTGTCTCAAGCCTCCCTATCTGACCTTTTTCAATCTATTTCGTTCAAGACTTGTGGCGCCCCAAAATTGATCGCTCCCCAAAATTAACCGCTTCCCAAAATTCTTCGGTTCCAAAAATTTATTGTTCCCCCAAATTTATCGCTCCCGAAAATTTGAGGCACCCCAAAACTTGACGCTCCCGAAAATTTGATGCTCCCCAAGATTTGACGCTCCCGAAAATTTGATGCTCCTCAATATTTGCCGCTCCCCAAAATTTGATGCTCCCCAATATTTGCCGCTCCCCAAAATTAACCGCTTCCCAAAATTTTTCGGTTCCCCCAATTTGCCGCTTCCCAAAATTTATTGTTCCCCCAAATTTGTCGCTTCCCAAAATTTGATGCTCCCAAAAATTAATCGCAACCCAAAATTATCAGCTTCCCAAAATTTATTGCCCCTCCAAAGTCGCTCTCCCAAAATTTGCTCCCCTAACGTGCATCCCACTTAGCCTCTATACGACTCCGCTCCTGCATTATATACACATCTACTAAAATTAAGAAATTGGCGAACAGTGGAGCTAATCAATCTGTCTCCCGAGACACTCAAACTGAAGTGGAAACAAGGCACAATCTACTAGCACACGTGTCAGCTATTAACTGTTTCAAAAATCCAGATATCTCGTGAAATCACGGCGCGAAATTTGCATTCCACCCTCGTTCCCTCCCCAACCGTCGTATCTCCACCGTTTTAATGACTGGCGAACGCGTTTCTCTGCGTGGCGGATGATGCATCGCGGTGTGCCACGGTGCAGCGCGACCCACATAGCGCGTCGTTTGCGCGCTTAGAATATTATTAAAACATCCGTGGGCCGGGAAATAAACGGGCCACGCCGGCGAGAAATATTATCGTCGTTACTCTCAAATGTAGCAGAAATTCGTGATACGGACAGGGTCTGGCGCAGCGAGCTTTTCTCCAATTCTTCCGCCACGCTCGCATACGTTTCGCTTTCCGCGTCCGCCCGCCGACCGAGCACGGACTTATCGATTTCTCATTACCTGCCTGAACACGTGCTCCGAGCTGTAGGTGCGTTAGGACCGTGTTTCTACTCCAGATGCACGGGAAAAGGGCTGGCAAGCGGGGCAAGAAGGAGGGTGAAAAAGGGTAGCGAGGCGATCATGGAAACGTGGTGTTACAGAACACCTCTGGGTATCCGGGGACTCGAATTCTCGTGTCGGGATTATACGCCACTGATAAGGCGCTTTGATTATTCTCGTAGAAGCTAGACCTGTTTTCAGGACTCTTAAGAGAGGAAGTCACTGTGACGATCGAAAATAAGAGCTACTTTCAAGGCATTCTTTTATAACGAAGTTGTAACTTTCTACGAAAAATCTTTATTACAATCTGAAAATACATACTTTATCCACTAAG
This sequence comes from Andrena marginata, assembly GCA_963932335.1. Lineage (NCBI taxonomy): Eukaryota > Metazoa > Arthropoda > Insecta > Hymenoptera > Andrenidae > Andrena > Andrena marginata. Next base: position 11,176,497 of record OZ010661.1, read on the forward strand.
ATTAATCAGTGTAATTACAATCATTAACTTATTATATTGTTTAATTTTAACAATCAAGATATGCTCTTTAAAATATTTACCATTACGAAAAATTAATTATGAAAAAATCTAAATTTATTAGAGTAATAAAAACTCCTATATTTAACTAATATTTTGGCCACAGCATTCGATGGCGTTAGGCCCTGTGAAAAAATTACAGAACGGGTGGTTGTGTCTTAACTTCACACTTTATACACTTTAGCGTTCAAACATTTCGCAATATCGATTGGAGTCTACAGATTATAGAATCCCTGCGGACGATCGTAAAAATCAGGAAAATGGATGTTGTAAGACACACGTGGACTTTCTAGGTAACGTTCTAAGGATTCCCAAGACGATTCTTGTTGCGTTATATGAACAAGCTACTCCTGCAAGGTTCGAAATTTTCTTTGAAGGAAAGAAGCTTCAATTTTTTGTGCACGCTCAAAAATATACATATGTATCCGTTTAGTGAAAAAATGGAGGAACGTTGAGTTGGGTTTAAAGTATGACCACTTGGAGAAGAAGAGAAAGATTTCCGGTTTGATTTAGGGATAGTAACTTTACCGATTTTTTAAATTACCGGTAAATCGGTAAAATATCCAATCAAAACCGGTTTACCGGTAATTTACCGCTTATTTTTTAAGGTACTGAAAAAAATATAAGTGTAAATATTATCAAAACAAAAACATTTCTTTAAATCTAATCGAGCATTAAAAAAAATATATGCGAATAAAACCGTTCTGAACATAAACTATATCAGCAAACTATTGACAATGTTTGTTAAATATGGATCTTCATCTCGAACCTGTAAACCTGTTTACCGGTATTACAATCCCTAGATCGATTCCCGATCGCTCAACTCTTTTTCTCCTACACATATTAGGACTATTCAGCTTGTACTTACAATGATAGACGTCCCGTATCCTGTATCCTCCGTCCTCGAAGGCACACTTAAGCCCGAGGCTCGAGCCATTCGACCCCGCAGCAAGGATTTGTTTTGAGGCGATCCAGCGACGATGACTGGGCGTGGCGTCCTCGCTCCCGGGAATATTTATGCCATTCTGCAACACGTTAGCAGGATTTCCCGGTTCAATGTGGGCAAATAAGTCTGTGTTTACGATTCTGAATACCTGGGACAGATGAGGCTACGCTTTGTCACCAACATCGCTGTTTAACTTTCTAGCATTCAGAGCAGAGGGTTGAAACATCGACCAATCTTCCTTCGCGCTAATTAGAATATAGATACAGACAGAAGCACTCTCGCGATTCGATTTTCGGGCGGAAAAAAATCAAGCAGCAAAGACAAAGGGCCGGCTGTATCGTTGGAACTCGATTCTATTTACTCGCGCTCGTTCTCGCCGGTCGCGAAAAATCGAGTTTCCGCTAGATTGGATTGGCCCGCGCGGACTCGAACGGACGAGATCGCCGATGGATCGATGAGGAAAAACGAGCAACCCCGCAACGAGTTTCCTTCTCCTTCGGGAGAGCGGGGAGAGCCAGCGGGTTCTCGCGTAGAATGTGGGTCAGTTGGTAGAAACGGAAGGAGGGTTCCGGCGGCGCAAGAAACCGATTCGTCGCTCTTTTTCATCCATCCCCCCCCGTTCGTATCCTTCACTGTCGATCCGTTCAACTGGCAGCTTTTGACGGCTCCGCCGAACAATTCCGCCGCGTACAGGCATTTCCAATTGACGGCGACAAAGGTCGCGCCGTTTTATTAGCCGTAAAACGGGCCGAGGAATGCGCCCCTCCGTGCTTATATATCCGCGCATTCGCGGGAAATTGGACAGTGGAAGAAATACGGGGATGCGCGCGCGATGCGATTTACTATGTATAGTCTCGTAGGTAACGACTCTCCACTGCTCCGCAGCTGTTTGGCAAGATAAGTTCGCGGTGCAAGAGTGAATGAACCGCCGAGTAAACGAGCAAAGGTCGCCGTACACGAGAAAATTTCATTCACCAGCAGGACAGCTCTCGAAGACAGAAAAGAAGACACATCTTAGTAGTAGTTTGCTTCAATGCTTTGGCGGGGGTTGAGAATGACTGAAAGGTACATAGGATCGAAGGAAGGAAAAGGAGAAGAGAAGTTGCGTTTTTTGGCCCGGGCCTGCTTTAGTGGGGACTAACTCATCGGTAAAGTGTTACAACAACACGCCTCGTTCAGAGTTACTCAAGTTACTTGAATGAATTTTGACTCCAAAGTCGCTTTACATTCAAGTAACTTGACTAATGAGAACGACGCTTTACCCAAGATGTTAGGAGAGAGGACGCAACGGGTATATATACGAAGGAGTAGATGAGCGAGAACTTGCGAGAGAGCGGAACGGCCGAGAGGCCCTCTAGTGGCGGAGCGGGAGGTATCGTTACAATGCTTTACCCTTGCTTTGATGCTGGATGAGATAAACGTCGTCCGCGCTGTGTCACCGAGTCGCGGAAAGGGCGCGCGAGTAATTAAGGGTTGCGGGGGAGGATTCAGCCCTTCGCAGAAGTGCGCGCGAAACGTGGAGCTGTCTGTTTTCAGATGAGCGAAGCTGGCGGGGAACGATGGCTTCCGGGTTGCAAGAAGGGCTTCCACCCTTTCAGCTCGCACAGGGTGCTGCCGGTTCTCACGGATAAAGTGCTGGCTTCTTTAAGGTTCACGTAAACACGGCTAACCGGGTGAACGTGATGGCCCTTCGTCAACTGCCTCACATCTTAAACACGCTGCTCAGCGAACGAATATCTCGTTCCCTCGAGCGCACACCCTTTCGGAGGATCGACGATCCAGTTACACAAAGGATCGACCATTTCAGCTAGCGGAACGATCGATTCGGTGCCGTTTAGGAGGCGTACAATCGCGGGCAGAATCATCTCCACTGAATATTCGCGACGTTACAGCCGCGTGTATTGTCGCGCGTTTTACGGCGGCCATTAAACTTCCTTTATCGCGTCACGGGGGCGTTGCGGATAACGCCGCCGCGAATGATTTACGACCTATCCGAATCGCTGACAACTTTTCCGGTTGGCTTTTCGAAAACACAAACCCGCCCCGCTTCACAAACTGGCCGGCTCTGGTCCCATCAATCGCGCGGGGCGAGCGGGCGGGCCTGCGCATATTTTCCTACCGAATTCAATTACGGAATCGATTTGGTAAACGAAACGGGGTAGGAGTCATCCCCGCGCGGTCACAGAGATAGGAAGGAAAGTTAGAAGAAATTCAGCTGGATCGAGATCTTCAGCGGCTCGAAGTCTCCGAGTGTTCCTCGATCGTTAGAACCGTTAAGACCGTCCGGCTTGTCGACGAGCTACGTGCGTTGTATTTTTATACGCCCCGAACGGCCCGCTGATTCGAAGATTGTTCCTGCGACGGGGACAAGGCCGAAGGGGATGAACCGGCCACCACTCAGCCTTGACCAGGGCAGGACGATATTGACCAGATGAGACACGAAAATTGAATCCTTGCGGAGTACGACCCGAGTCTTCCGCGAATAGAAATCCGTCCGACATCGCTCGTAAACTCCGGCGTAACCTTCTCCACGGTCCTCTGCGATGAGAGAGATTCGAGGGACGAACTTCATTCCCAGACGACTCCGAGTCAACTCCCCATTGCCGCGGCTCGTTTCGCGAAATTCTGCGTTACCTTTGTTCGCGCTGAGAAATTTGTTTTGACTACGGAGGCAGGTGAAAAAGGAAAAAAGAGGTTAATGCAACAACGACTGAAGTATTTCAAGAGCTTTTTAAAAGAAAGTTTTGTATAATCAGTTAATGGATTTTATTGAATTAAAAATATTTGATAAATATATATATACAGTGAGTAATGAAAATATTCGGACACTTTTTAAAATCGTATAACTATTTTAAAATTAGTCCAAACGACTTGAGTTTTTTTGAGAAGCTGGACTGCTTAGTTTTCCAAGTGACGTGATTTGTCGTTTTGAAAAAAGTGCACTTGGTCGAAATAGCAAAAAAATGGAAAAGGTAGTTTTTTAAACTTTTTTTCTGAGCCTGTAATGAAAATTCAAAAAAACGGTTTGTAGATTGAAGTAAATTGTATACATGCCTAAAATTTTATCCAAATCGGTTAACGTTGCTCTGAGCTATAAACATTTTTTTGCTATTCCGATCAAGTACATTTTTTTTTGCAAACCGATGAAACACGCCACTTAGCAAACTAATGCCTCTAGCTTCTCAAAAAAGCTGAAATCGTTTGGATTAATTTTAAAAGAGTCATGCGATTTTAAAAAGTGTCCGAATGTTTTCGTTACTTACTGTGTATATATAATAAAAATATTTTTGTCCATTCAACTCAGCTGCCCCAAGCTTAAATCCTGAGTGCGCCACTGGACTTACGAGTCTACTTGTTTCCTCCTGAGTCCTTCAATATCACCTTTCATTTTCTGTTTCGCCTATCTCTGCCAGAAGCTTCTTCGGTTACTTCAACCCTGAAGGCTATAATCCAATGTTCAGAGTAGATCTTCGATTTGCTTGTCGACCTCTACTGATACTCCTTTCAGCAAAAGGGTCACAGCAGTTCGGCTAAAGGTTTAGAGGTGGTCCCCAGGGATTTCCCGAGGTAAACGGGCGAGGGAAAGCGGACAAATGGCCGTGAAGCTAACAGCTGGGTCCCGGGCCATTGAGAAAATGAAGGTGGAAGCGGTTTGTTCGACTGCTATTCAGTGATATTTTGATTACAGAGGGTGGATCGACGATCTATTGAAAACGTTGCTGGATGGAGCGAACGAGGACCGCCCGTTCGAGTGTAAACGGTCGCGTGCATCCCGTCTCCACGGGCGTTGAATAACATTCGGCCGGATCACGCCGCCAGCGAGGGACCATTAGCAGAGAAGGCCTTAGTCGACTTCGAGAGGGCCGAATAACATTCGGCCGGCCCGTAACCCCGCGACGACTGGCTGGCCATCGTAAACAGACCTAACTGGGTTAATGCGCGTTTGCATTAACGTCCACGGGCACCGCGCGACGCATTGAATAACATTTGAATGCATTATGACCGGATAACGATGATGCTACAACTGAACAACGCTAGTTAGACCTCGGGGAGCAGCGCGGAGTGTGCAGAGGGCGAGGATTGGAAGGGGCGGGGTTGTTTGCTTATTTTCACCCCGAGTGCCTGTTCGCACGACTCTGAATATTGGCTCTCGAGAAACCTTAAACACTAAACGTTACCAGACCGAGTCGAATAACCGGTTTAAAATTCGATTCAAAATTCTGCGAAGATCGCGGGTTCGAATCCCATCGGGCAGGGTTCCGTTTCTTTCGCCTACATTAATTGGAAGAGGAAATTAGAAGATGGATCATCGAGTTCGTGGAATCTTGACTATCCACTTGATCGCATCGAAGGAAAAGTGCAGCTTCGCTCGGGGACGATGTTCGAGTGGATATCCCGTAGAATCGAGGCAAATTGCATCCGATCAGCGTGACTTTGGCGGAAGACCATCTCGCATGGAATGGAGCCACGGTAGTCACGATACCCACTTCCGTCGAAGGGCTAACGAAATTGCGAAGTTCGCTTTCGCCAGCCCGTCGCCGATAATCTTCGAAGCGGCAGCGAAGGTTGCCCAAAGCGATTTGGCCGTTCACCACCAAGCCAACCACCGGCCTGGCTCGCGGCTAGTGTCAATCTGTTACTCTTGTCCGAAGGAGGAAAGTGTGCGTGCACACGAAACCAGCTGGAATATCGATCGATGCTGTATACGTGCTTTGCCAGTGGTAAACTGTCCGTACACTACAAGTCAGCGGGTTATCGCCGCGGCGTGGCTTCAAGTCTAAGGTCACAGCTATTTCAGGAAGACTTTGCTTACCGAGAGCCACGGGAATCGAATGAAAAGCACCTCTCAAGGCGGATTTCCTCGCCGCGCGTCGACGCAACTTCCAAACAGAGTACTTTTAAGTCTCCAATCGTTGCAATAAAGTGTCAAGATAATCCGAGGGTTCCTCGTTTCACTTCGCGACGCTGCGACGCGACCAGACTTCCGTCGTTTGGTCAACGTGACAATTTAGCCAGCCTGCTCTAAATCGCCCCCTCTGGACGCGCGATAGTAATCGTGTAACGCCAGGATGGTTGAACGACCGGCAGGCTTTTGCCAAATTAGACGTTCGAATTTGAATTTCAAATCGATTCAGAGTAGCTGCCAAATCAATTTAGCGAGCCATCTGGCTCCGACAACGTCGAATCCCATCCACGTGCATTCTAAGCGGCCTGGCTGCATCCGTCGCTACTTATGAACCATCCGACACGCGAGCATTGTCGACGATGCGTCGCGTGCGCTCGCGGTACCTGCTTATTTCGACCTTGCACGTGTGACGGCTTGAAGATTACATAGATTTACGTGTATCGATAGCAGAAAGCTGAAACTTAATGGGTGGGCAGGTTTGGCATTGTTGTAGCTACAGGAGTGTTGGTTAATTGAAGCGTTGATTAACGGGAATGTGAGAGCGGGGCATTAATTGGGCCAAATTATGGAGAAAGCTTTCAACCCTCAATGATCTGAAGTAAATAAAGTTACTTTTCTGTAACACTTAAAATCTTCAACCTAAATTTCCCCAATTTCAGATCATTTAGGGTTGAAAGCTTTCTCCGTAATTTGGCCCAATTAATGCCCTACTCTCATATTCCCGTTAATCAGGGCTTCAATTAACCAACACTTCTATAGGTACAACAATGCCAAACCTGGGTATATTTTACTTCTTGCTATTCTTTTACAATGTTTTTTAATGGGTTATTTAACAGCAAGTAGTGTAACTAACATTATTGTAAATTTTTTGTCGTTTTTGTGTCTTAAAAATGGAACTATGCTTTGGCACTTTTCAAAGTTGAATAATGTAAGAATTCTTCCCTGAGGTGGTACTTTTTTGCAAAATAAAGATCACAGAATTAGGGGACTCCTACTGTGTTTAATTAATTCTTTGTCGATTTTGAAGGGCGGTAGCTTTCTACGCAGCATGGCCCAGTTAGAAGTGATCTGATCTGGGGATGCATAGAAGTTAAGGGGTCATTCTGGTTAGACGATTTGAGAAAATCGATTTTTTTTTATAACATTTTTCGAAAGTAGATATCTTCAAGAATGTACTATTAAATTTTCATTGAAAAATTCTAATTATTTTCGCTTCTACGTAGGTATTTTGTAGGGAGCGCAGAGCCTCGACCACCATACATAAAAACTTTGAACGCGTTTTTCTAGGAACGGCATTTTTTCACATGGTGCAGGTAAAATCTCAAAATCTATCGAACCGATTGCTTTATAAATTGAACTGATTATTCTGCACACCTATGCCTCTGGTCGGTACTACAACCAAGTATTTCTGTTGAGTCTAACCTACTTTTAAAATCGAAAATAGCACAGTAAACACAGCCAAAATACATTGATTCTTGTATTTTGCCCACCATTTTGTTAATTTTAAGGATAAATTATTTATTCTAGTACGGGCCATAGCGACTGTCATACTGATCAAGAATCTGTTTGTATTTTTGGTTTTAGATATAAGTTCAACTGCTGAAATCACCTGCATGAGCGAGGCATGAATTTTTAAACATGTCATCAAAATCGCCATCAAAACCATTTTAGAAGCAATAATTTTATAACTTTTATATTTTTTATTTACCGTAGAAATGTAGTTTAATCGATAGAAAAAAGGTTTTATTCCATTACTATAATTCCTGTCTTCGCAATAAATTCCTGAAAATCGCTGAATTTATCGGCGCGCTAACCAGAATGACCCCTTAAGTATCGCCTGGCTGACACGATATTTCACAGTTATCTGTCGCCATTGACGTTACATTATATTGCCTTGGTGTCGATTCTCCGATGCATAATGCAGGTATCGCCCGGCGGCCATAATGCAGCCATAACTCGAGCTTATTGGGCTCGATTACGTGGCAATCTAGAATGACGATCGTAACCTAGTAAATTTCCACGTCGTTAATTCCCTCGTAAGGCTAATTCCGTTAATCAGAAAGTGGAAAACCTCGCGCGAAGAATTTATCAGTTTCGACTCACCCTTTTTGCGATCCCACCCCGTCCCCCCCTCGATTCTCAAACACAAATAGTCCCTCTCGCCAAGGCACCACAAGTTACGTAAATAGAATATTAGTAGAGAAGGGGATTAGCGTGCCTCGGAACAGCGTTGACCCTTGGCGATGCGAAGTTCAGCCAGTGAGCGAGCAAACCGCGAAACTTGGCTTCAATTTTCTCTGAACCCGATAAGCGTGCCGTCCAACTTGGCTAGCCGGCTCGTTCGATCAGCAAGCCAGTGGTGAACCTTGATTTCCTTCTGTTCCAGAAAGGTGATCAACCTGGAGATCATCGAGGAAGACTCGTACGAGAAAGACGCTCTGTTCTACGTCGAGCTTGGCGAGCCACAGCTTCAAGGAGGTGAGCACTGTGCTTTCTAATCCTTACAACCCGCCAGCGAAACAGGCAAACTCTTACCGACGTTTTCCTCGTCTATCAATTTCTCCTCTCGCGCTGGGAGACCGCGGATTTCAGGCAATTTCTGAGGAGATAAATACCGAGGAGACGCTAGTAGCGAATGCCTGCTTAACGGTTCACTTCTCAGAAATGGCCGATAGCTGCGATCTCCCCGCGGCGCCAGCAAAGAAGCTCGAACGACAGAGAAACGGGGAAACTCTTGAAGCGGCTCGCAAAAGAGTTCCAAGCTCGCTCGACTTTGTTACAACGTTTTTCTTCCGCCACCGATGGAAGCTCCGGAAACGAGAAAACGATACCTGCTCCTCGGCAGAGGAAAAAGGGAAAGCAGGGGGTGGGATTTTATGGAACTAGGAGCGTCCGCGAGACACCGTAGTCGAAGAGATAAGGGAATTTAATTTTCCTCCGCGCGGGAACAGAGGCGGGAGGGTCGGATCTGTTTTTAATAGGTGGCGGGAGCCTGGAACCTCGCGCCAGTCGAGAAATAACCGAAAGATCGGGGCGTAACGAGATTTAAATAACGCTACGTCGCGCGTGTAATCGCGGCCGTGGGAAACGGAGAAATGAAAGCAGTCGGATGCTCGGTGAAGGGTAGACCGGAAAAGTGCTCAAACTTGCTAGGATCCTTTTTAATCGAACGCCTGTTCTGTTCCTCGGCTGACAGGGGGTAGAGGTGAGCTTTTCTCGATCAAAGGGAGAGAGGGTGTACGAACTTTTGTTACTTTTTCGCTTGCACCGTCGGATGGCGGAGGATCGTTCTTTAATTTTCGACCAAACGATCAGTGCGCTTCCAGCTGGCAATTTCCATGATCAAAGAGGCCTGCGGAAAGCGGCGGGGGAAGCAGCGTGTTTACTCTCTTCTCTCGTAAACAACGTTATTACGACGCTAGTTTGATAGTGGCTCGGGGAATGGAACGAGTGCATCGGCCCTGATTTCGCTCCTTCCCGATGGAGTCTGCGATGTGAGCTTCTAATTTTGCGAAGAGGAGGGAAAGGAGTATATTTGGAGAAAAGGGACCGTCCTTAAATTACGTAAGAGTTATTTTGGCGATTTCTTACTCCCTGTCTTCTCAAGTATAAGACACCCCCTTTCCTTTTCTTGCGTAATATTTTTTTACATTGCATTTTAGCAGTTATTAAAATTCTTTTAGGGGTTTATATCAGTCATTTAATTCGGTTTCGTGTGTGCCATGAAACATCGTTTTTTAGACTACTCATATTGAAAATTAGGTTAAAAAAATATTATGTTAGACACTACCTAACTCCCTATCCCCCCTTGGAAGAAAACGTAACACAGTCGTGAGCCCCCCCCCCCCCCCTATTCAAAAAGCCTTACGTAATTTAAGGAGGATTGTTTCAAAGATTGTTTCTGAAAAATCGATGCAAACGGTAGTTCAGATTTATCTTATTCGAGTTTGGGTTTAAGAGAATATCGATGGCTTAGTGCACAAATATTGTATGTCCACTGTTTGGGTTTTCGAGGAAAACGGGCTTAAACATGCAATGGCACATAAAAATAGTAAAAAAAATATTATTTTTGACAAATTTATGAAGTACAATAAATTTATAACTGTGATTTTTATACAACATAAAGAAACTGGCAATAGGTATCTATTTGTTGCATATTAAAACTCGAATTTCACAAAAAGTGGACATACAATATTTGTGCACTAAGCTATCGATATCTCTGCATACGAGAATCACCTTTTCCTGGAAACTTCACTATGAATTTTATTCTTCCATCCTAATAGTGGCGACCAATCACGTCTGACCATAGACAGCCCACTTCCACTTGCGTCCCATATTTCTCTCTCCTAGAGGTGAACCGAATCGTTCCATGCCTATCACACATTCTTTTAAATTCAGAGATCAGTGGTCGATACACGTTCCCCTAACCATCGCCCCCAAAGCCTCCGATTCGACTAATTGCGCGGAATCTCGACCTTAATGAGCGCGACGATCTAATCGAGGAGCAGTTGGCGGATTCTTTGTCCGTTATCGGAGCGACAGTAGCGATTAAATGGTGGAAGGAGAGGTGGGTGGAAAATTAGCGGTATTATAATAATTCGCGGCCATCTCTGCAAATCGGGCCTCTCGAATCTCGGATACGTTTTCTCTCGACACGCACATAGGAGACGGTTCACTGGATGACGCACGATTGTTTTCGATGGAAAGCCATAAATTACCGGGCGATTATCGATCGCGGAAGAAAAATGGTAGGAAGGTCGACGACGTTCTTCCGTGAACTGATTTATCGTCCACGCTAAGGAGGAAATACAAACGCGAACGAGCGTGATCCTTAACCTTCTTTTTAACCACCGATCCGCCTGAGCGATACTGATTTTAATTACACCGTTGCTTTACGCGTTTAACGCAACTGGATCCGAACGGATTGGACGTAAGTCGCAACGAAACAGAGATTTTCATTTGATATCCCGTTGTTGTTGATTTCCCACAACCTTCGCGCTGCATAACTCGCGACAAATTGTCGTAGCTGCTACTGTAAGGAAGCTGAATTCGTAATGGCAGACATTTGCTCTAATATTTCTAGCGCGATACAGAATCTTGCAGCTTTGTATTATAGATACCATTATAATTCCATTATTATTACACTATGAAGCAGTGTTTCCCATCCTTCTTTGAGTCGCGATCCCTTTGCAAAATATTTAAATAACCTACCCCCCCCCTCCCCACCCCTATATAAGGTAAGGTAAATATTTATTTCTTTCCATTTATGAACAAACAGTGTTGCATTATTAATAGAATATGGCAATGTAACCATATTAAAGTAAATAAGTGCTAAAAATATAATTGACGACCCCCCAGAAAACACTTCGCGACCAGCAGGTTGGGAATCACTGCTCTAAAGTTAATAACATCTCATTTGAAGCTCAGCTAGCGCTTAAGCTTAATACTGCTCGAGAGCTCGATGAATTTTTTGGGGGTAGTGGTGTATTTAAATATACCACCCAGGAACTACCCTTTCTTCAAGGTCTCCTAGCGAACTGGGAAACTTGGAAAATATGGTAGCTTCAGCTTTGTATTTTAAAGTGGCCTTGACTGAGCAATGGTCTCCGACCCAACGAAGAAAGAAGGAGAAGAGTTAATGCTCCTTAATTTCTCATTCTCCGACAGCCTCCCCATGTGCCACGCGGAGATTGCCATTGGATTCCGTTTCGGGGTTCGTTTTCCTCGGGGTGTCGGTAGCGTTGGTCGCGATTTACATATTACGAGGTTCCGTAACGCGTGCACCGCCCCTGCTCATGCATATGCATTAGCATATATTTCTCTACGAATAATACTCGCGCCTTTTTATACCGTTCAGGGAACCCGGCTCAGCCGTTTTGACAACGTATTTACTCTCGAGGCCCTGTCGCTTTAACTTCTAAAGCAATTGTCGGAGAGGCAATGATTGAAGAAAGGAGAAAGACATCCACGAGTCTACTTCGAGCTAAGTGTCAGCCCTAATTCGCAAGGGCAAAAGTGTATCTGATAATTCGAAAATTTGAAAATTCGAAAGTTCGAAGGTTCGAAAGATCGGAAATTGGGAAATTCGAAAGTTCGAAAATTCGAAAGTTCGAAAATTCGAAAGTTCGAAAGTTCGAAAATTCGAAAGTTCGAAAATTCGAAAATTCGAAAATTTGAAAATTTGAAAATTTGAAAATTTGAAAATTTGAAAATTTGAAATTTGAAAATTTGAAAAATTAAAAATACGAAAATTTGAAAGTTCGAAAAATTAAAAATTCGAGAATTTGAAAATTAAAAATTCGAAAATTTGAAAATTAAAAATTCGTAAATTTGAAAATTAAAAATTCGAAAATTTGAAAATTAAAAATTCGAAAATTTGAAAATTCGAAAGTTCGAAAATTTGAAAATTCGAAATTTCGAATATTTGACAATCTAAAAATTTGAAAGTTCGAAAATTTGAAAATTTGAAAATTTGAAAACTTGAAAATTAGAAAATTAGAAAATTTGAAAATGTGGCAAAGACGACGAGCTGTCGAAATAAATGGCTGTTGATAAGGACAACTAAACGGAGAACGAGCAACGTGGCGTTTACAACGACGACGGTCGAGGGCTAATTAATTGGTTAATTAGTGGACAGGTCGAACGGACCGGAGGTCGATTAAGAATTCTCCGGAAGAGAGGATTCGAGAGGGCGCTTAATGGCCCGCGAATGCTATCCAGGCCTCGATTAGGTAAACGATGCGCGCTCGCTAATAAAATCCTCCGATTAGAGCGAATACCTCGTCCGAGTAATTAGCAGCGGCTGCTAGATAACGGGGCCCATCGTTCTTCAACCAACTCTCTTCATTTATCTTCGAGCCCCTTCTATAGCAGTTTACGCCTGTTTCTAATCAGTCAGTTCGCGACTTCCCCGAAGTCCCTGGAAAAATTCTGCGGAGCGTCAGGCTTCATGCGCGTCGCGTGATCCGCGAAACTTGATTTATTTTCGCGGGCGTGGGTGGCCACCGTTTCGCAGTGCTAATCTCGTTTGCCAGTGGCCGTTCAGTCACCGACAGTTCGTCGCCATTTGCATCATTCTCTCGTTGAGCACGTTGCTCCACCTAATTCACTATAGTTCTTTCGAAGTTTCAAGCTCAGTATATACCGTAGGCATTCGGCGTTTGGCACATAGTTGCCGCCCCTTCAGTTTCGGTATTTCTAGAGTTCGGAAGAGAGTAACATCGGAGAGTCGACGTTGGCGGAATTGGTAACGCGACTGCCCAGGACGCGGAGGACCCGCAGTTCGTGAGTTCGAGTCCCCAATACCCTAGTTTCGCTTTTTCACCTACAATAAAAAGGAAACTAGTGTCGATTTGAGAGACTACCAACAACAAAGTCAATATATATTCACTTCCTTCCGATTAGCTACACCAGAGTGAAGACTGATACGCGAAGCGTGCAGAAAATCGCTAGGCGTAGTCGTTACATAAAATTTCAGAATGATAAGACACGCTCGAGTCTCAACACTGCAGAGGGAATGTCGACCGTGAAACTGAGCCGGAGATAGCAGGCCAGACGATCCAGCAGACAGTGTGCAAGCCGTTCTTTATTTACGCGCCTCCGTTATCGCCTATCGGTTGGAGCCTCGTCGGCGACGATATGTCTGCGCCGCCACTGTGTCAGCGATCAAACATCAAGCGTGTATTATTATTACATACTCGAGCTCTATCCGGGTGGTCGCGTGGGAAGATAAGAGGAAAGAAGCAGTCGGCGCTATCGCGTCCCCGCGTCAGCGTTAAAGATAAGGCGAGTTTCTCGCGGCAAGCACGATAACAACGCCGGTAATTGACCGCCCCTGACGATGACACGGTCGTTAGAGCTAATTAACTCTGGTGTGGGACGATCGGTGACTCGGCACTATCGTGGCGTGCCACACGAACACGCCGTGTATCGTTTAAATGGAACTTATCTGCGCAGGAAGTGGATAGTAGAGTGGGAACGGTGTATCCTTCTCTGTGTAGAGTAGCGTGAGCCTTGGAATCAAGGTCGCCGCCCTTCGGAAGGAGAAAATGGGCCGCGATGGCCGATAACGAGGAGCTGGAAGGAGGCGGATTAATCGGTCGAGCCGCCAGAAGCAACGACGTCCGCATTCCGCGCCGCGAACGCCATCATCGGCGCGAGATAACGGGGCCGCCGACACGGAAGGGCAATCACGCGAAAGGTCAACGATGATACGAGAAACTGGGCCGTCTGTCGCGTGAGCGGGCACGCGCCGATGATAAGCCCGCGATAAGAGGCCTGTGATAAAGCGTTCATTCACCGAGCCTCCTCGATCTTCAAGCTGGATGAACGTTCTGCGCGGGCAAGTAGCAGCGGCAGTGATAACGCGGTCGACCGCGACGCCTGATAACCGAGCAAGGTCGTCGGTGCCTGCTAGAAAAAGGGGGACTGCGCGCCTCCACTTTCTCCCTGAGAAATGGGGCCGAGGGATGCTGGTAGTCGAGGAAGGATGGGCTCGAAGATTGCTGTGACATCTCCTGGGGTTGTGACTTTCACAACAGGGTAGTCGATTTGTGGAAAAACAGAGAAATCCGCGAGGACTTGTGGGCAGAGTTACGCACGGTAGATGCAGCATTTGTGGCCACTTTAAGGTATTGTACCAGTTTTGGCCACTTCTTAAGAAATATAATATTTTTTCGTGTAAGTAATAAATGTAACCTTATATTTTGGGCGGTATACTAAACAAAATGTTTATGATGTGAAATTCTCCACAGAATAATGATCTGCAAGCAATTTAAAAATAAGATTTATGCTAAATATGCTAAATTATGCTAAAAATAAGATATATAAGAAAATTATGCACATGGCCAAAAACAGTGAAATGGCCACAAACGGTATATCAATCCTATTAGTCGAATAAGTTTTTATTACAAATTTATGTGGAATAAAAATTCATTCGTAATTCTTCAACAACTTAATTTTTTCAAAAATTTTTACTCGAAGATTATTCGAATAAAAATGTATTCTTGGAGGGAAAATTTATCATTGGGGGGAAGCTTCAAGAGGTTTAATCCTAGAGAAAAGGAAGGTCTTCGTGTTTTATGCTACGGGTTGCTAGTGGAATCGTCATCAATAGAGCCAATAAAGTTACCTGCTCGAACTCAGCCGCGAGGACATTGAGAGGCTCGATGAAGGAAACAATTAGGGCTGCCAATGGATCCAGCCCATTAATCTTACCCAGTAAGGTCGACGCAGACATTCATCCAGCCTCAGATGCGAGGACGTTAGAGCCGAGCATACACATACCGACGAAGCAATCACAGCTGGGGCATGTGCGAAATGGAACTGATGGAGAACTCTAGCGTCGAATGCGAGAGTTGAGATGTCAGGAGGAAGTATGTAACAGCGAACGACGACCTCCTGATAAGCCGTGCGTCACTGTTCGTGCTAATGAACTCCGGGCGCAGATACCGAGGGACTTTTTCCAGCCCGCGCAATGTTGCATGGCCTGGTGATCTCTGAAACTGTGCCACCATATCGGCGACCCCAGATTACGCGAGGCTAATCAGTCACGGCGAGAGGATACACGGTTTAATTGATACGATTTATTCAGCGGAGGTGGATTCCGGCTCGGAGCCCTCTTTGAACCCCTTATCTCTGGTCAGCAATCAAAGCGAACCGAAAGGAATCGCTGCCCCCGGTGATATCACTTTCGCACGCGACGAGATACAGTTAGTAAAAAAAGTATTTGTACACTTTTTAAAATCGCATAACTTTCGTAGAATTGGTCGAAACGACGTGAGTTTTTTTGAGAAGCTAGAGAGATTAGTTTGCTAAATGATGTGTTTCGTCGTTTTGAAAAAAATGCAATTGGTCGGAATAGCGAAAAAAATAGTAAAGGTCGTTTTTAAAACTTTTTTTTGTGAGCCTGTAATGAAAATTCAAAAAACCCGTTTGTAGATTTAAGTAAGTTATATACGTGCCTAAAATTTCATCAAAATCGGTTAATGTTGCTCTGAGCTATAAACTAAGATAAAATAAGATCGAAAATCGCGAAAATTCCCGAAAATCGCGAAAATTCCCGAAATCAGCGATTTTCAACCTTATTCTACGATCTTTAAGCGTTTATAGCTCAGAGCAACGTTAACCGATTTTGATGAAATTTTAGGCACGTATATAACTTACTTAAATCTACAAACGAGTTTTTTGAATTTTCATTACAGGCTCACAAAAAAAAGTTCTAAAACCGACCTTTACTATTTTTTTCGCTATTCCGACCAATTGCATTTTTTTCAAAACGACGAAACACATCATTTAGCAAACTAATCCCTCTAGCTTCTCAAAAAAAACTCACGTCGTTTGGACCAATTCTACGAAAGTTATGTGATTTTAAAAAGTGTACAAATACTTTTTTTACTAACTGTACGTACATCGTCCGGTTGCCGGTAATAGCAATTCTTATAAACACGATTAGCTAATTGCGAAGCAGCCTGATAACGCGAACAACTCTGTTGCGTAATGCCTTATCTCGTGCAGGACTTGCTGCACTCGCAGCGGTGGGAAATGGCCGGCGATGACATGTCTGTATAATGACTGGCACTTTCTACTGCGATAAAGACCGACTAAGCAAACGCGTGGCCTATTACCAGCTGCGCGCGGCATTCCTTAGACGGCTTATCTTGTAAATAACAAACTACGATGCACAATCTGCAGTGGCTCTCATTTGTCACTAGAAAATTAACGGAAAAGAGTGACTCTTTTTTTAGAGAATCGCTAAGCAGTTCCTACAATTTCTGAATTTCGAAACGACCAACGTGTGCTATTAAGGAAATCTCCATTAAAATTGAACGATAAATGGAAAGGGGCTAAATTGGGCGAGCAGAACGAGGGAATGGCTCCCAAAAAGCAGACGCTTTTCAGCATTCGATTCGCCCGTCGAGTAAATGTAATAGCTACAGGTTTATCATGGAAATCTAGCACGGCTGTATCGACAGGCTCGCTGCTTCAATTTACAAAGTACCTACACCTTTCCTCATCAGGGTCAGGCGTAAGCGCGCCCATTCAGGACTTTTCCACGCGTGGGCGTGAATTACCCAGCAGCGCGTAACGTAAGCTGGCCAGGGCGGAGGGAACGCCGTCTGCTTATTAATAGCCGTGGTTAGCTTGATAAATTCCTTAACGGAGACGCTCTACGGGACCAACGACGACCAGCGGCGCGCGGACACTCACAATTTCCTTGATATTAATAAATACGGGGTAAGGAATGACGCAACCCATCGCGTTACTGCGTGCCCACGCGAAATTCCACGCGGAGAACAGTGTGGCTAGATTGGGCGCTTTGTGGCAAATTGGGCGAATTTGAGATTCAATTTGCGCTTAATTTTCTGCAAAACCCACAATTTAGACGATTAGATACTAAAATATAACTTGGTCTTTCGATTTTTGTTCCTTATTTAATTTTTTATATATATTATTATCAGTAGCTTTCTAAAATAATCGTAAAAATCATTTACTTTTATTGTGGTTACACAAGAGTTCTCCCTTAATTTACTTTTATATCTGTATTTTTATTATCATCTAATCCAAAGAAATGATAATTCTGATTCAAAACATTCAATCTGTATTTTGGCGCCATGCAATTTATGCAATTTTCCTTCGCGAGTTCGCGACACAGGTTTCTGAAATCTGGCCGCATTGGTCGAGGAGCCCCTCCGCGTATCGAAGATCGCGGTTCGATGCGACGAGCCATAAACGAATACTCGAGCAGCAGAGCGCACGGAGAGGATTTTGGAGAACGAGGGTAGGAAGGGAGGATCGCCGTTCCACGTCAGAATCGGACAAATAGGCTCGTATTAACCGCGCCAGGAAGCAACCTCGCAATTTCTGGCCCCCTTCCTTTCCTGTTTTCCCGAGGATCCATTAATCCCCGTCATCCACTCGCTGGATGTCGCCGTTTAAAGCGCGCGGCAACGATTCCGCGCCGTTGTTCGCCCAATGTCGCGGCCTTGGCTCGGATTCGGTCGCTCGTTCGTGATTGCCCACGTCGAATCCTTCGCTTTGAGCCGCGAGGACCTTCGGGAAAGTGGAACGACGGGGGAGTAGAAGGACGAGCGCCTCGTTGCTCGGTGTAATTGCCGGGGCACCGCGTTCCAACGGCCACCGAGGGGAATTAGTTTCGTTTCCAGGGCGCGCAGACGTCCTCTCTCTTTGCGACCCGCTCTAGCGCAGATTCTTTCCACGTAATGGATCGCCCAACCCGTTTCCCCTTCCGCCGTCTACACCCCCTGGCCCCGCGGTGATCTAGATTTTAGCGATGCGCGCTCTTTGAGTCTGTAGAGCCCCGGCAGAAACGCACGTTTTAGAAGCAAGGTCGACGGAGCGAGGGTCACGGACGCGTTTAATGAAGAGACTTCCCTGGGAACCACCCCCTTATCGGGAAACACGCTTTGGTACTTTGCCGCTGGGGTGGAATTGCTGGGTATTGCGGACAGGTGTGAGAGAATGGCACGCTTTTGATAATAATGGTAGATATAGACGTATTAAAATTATTAAGGGCTTCACGAGTAGGCGCCTAAGGTCGAAGCCAAATATATTGGCCGGTGAATTCATTTTCGCGAGCAGCGATCGAGGAGAAATCAGCCAGCACCATCTGACGATCGCGGATTTGTCAATTGGAATTACGTGATCCCCGAAGGGTATGGTGGAGTAACGGGAATGCTGTTCGGCTCCGCCTGAACGTAGCCGTATATGGCTGTTATTTATTCTTAGCGTAATAGTTGTGTGCGGTACGAAGCGATGCGTATACCAATACGAGATGAAGCTATCGAGAAAGAATCAATCTGTTGATCAATTAAACTCCTCATTTTTTTCGGAGCTAACGCACACCTATTCTGATCTGTGTACCTCTACACTGACAGCTCGGTTTGGCCTACACGCTAGAAGCTTGGCACCATCCCCACCACTTCTGGCTCACTCTTGTTCCGCGAAAGCGAGAGCGAGATGGAACGAGAGCGACTCAGAAAATGTTGAGAAAAGGAGCACCGAGGCAAACAAACTGTGTGGTGGGAGAATACCCCTCACGAAACTCACCGGCCAATATATCTGGCATCGACCGTAGCTTGTCAGGTTCATATTTCGCGAGAAGAGATGTTATCTCGATTTCGAGTTGCACGTGGAAGATACTATCGCTAACGTTTATCTAGAATTTTTTTGTATTTCTTTGTCTCTCACCCCCTAGAACGATGCCATTTAATAAACAAATAGTCCTGAAAAAGTTTATTGCAATCGGACAAGAGGACAGTGTGTCGACTAGGCTTTAAAGTTTAGAATTTAACAATAGCTTGGATTTCAAGAATTTTTTAAAAATTGTAAGCCCTATCGAAATTTTGTTCAAATAATATTTAAAGAGGATTCAATTTTATACAATTACTGTATATATCATTTTTTCGTGCTTTAACCATTTTGTAGATAATAGCGTTTGAATATTGAGAGGGCCGCACTTCGCGCGTCCCACTTGTACCGCGTGACGTGTTTCTATACGCGCGTAGTGCGGACCTCTCTACATTCAAACGCTATTATTTAAAAAGTGGTTGGAAACAGGAAAAAATTGTATAGAGAGTAATTGTAGAAAATTGAATGCTCTTTGAATATTATTTGAACAAAATTTCGATAGGGCTTACCATTTTTTAGAAATTCTACAAATTCAAACCACTGATGAATTCTAAACAAAAAAGCCCGGTCGGCACCCTTTCTTGTTCTCCGATTGCAATAATCTTTTCCAGGGACTACTTTTTTATGAAATGGAACCATATTAGGGGATGAGAGCAAAAGAAATCGCAGCTTGATAAGACCCACCTTAATGGGGCACAGTATAAAAAATATACACCAACCCAAATACACTATTACCTTCCATTTTACGTTCCTTAAACTTTGTGACAAAGCCTTTGCCCTACTCCCTGGAATGTCTTTGAAACCCTCGATACCCTTCCCCACTATACACCCAAGTCTCTAAGGACCTCTTTACAACTTTGTACTCTAAAAACTGTCCAAAGATTCGCTAAAAGACTCGCAGTTATTCGGGGAAAGTTCGCTGGTCACTCTTATATCACGGTATTAGGAACAGTGCAGAATTTCCATGGTAGGTTGGAATGGTGTTCGGCTCGCAGGAAGTTTGACGGGATTAAAGGACGAGGGGGGGCGACTGGCTGCCGAAGCAAGAACGTCCCGTTGATTACGGCGAAACTTGGGCCACGGAAAATCTCTGGTCTCCCAGCGTCCAGGCGAAAAACGCGGGCCAATCGTGATCCGATCTCGGTAATTACCGTGGAGGCTGCTGCGTCGGGTGGATGATTTTCCGGGGCGAAGTTTCCGAGCTTCGATAAGCGCGGTTTAATTAAAGAACCGCGAAACTTGGTACCACGGAGTATTTGCATCGCGAGCAATTTTTCATAGGGCACGCCGGTCCACGCCCGCTTCCCCTGCTGCAATTTTTTTACTCCGCCCGAATGAAATATTCTTTACCCGCGCTTCGTGCGTATCGACGCTTCTAGAATAACGAACAGCTTCTGGTAATCATGCTGCGGCTCTTGCAACGATTCGTATTTCACTCGACGCCTCGGGAACTCGATATTCAATTTCGAATGTGCAGTGTAGTAAGGGAGAAGGTACGAAACTGCTTCTTGTTCTGGAAAAAGTTCCCATAGCCTGGTAGAATTTGCTGGAGCGTGAGGAATAGAGATAGGACTGGGAGAACCGTTGCATTATAAAATTTAAAAAGGATATTCTATCGGAAATCATGAAATCAAAGCTGAGGGAACTTCTCACTGGAACCTTAAATATTCGAGTATTCGAATGTCAAATATGAATCATTTCTTTAAATATTTCAAATTCGAATTCTCTGGTATTTGAATATCCCAGTGGAAATTCGAATTCTCTGGTATTTGAATATTCCAGCCGAAATTTGAATTCTCTGGTATTCGAATATCCCAGCCGAAATTCGAATTCTCTGGTAGTCGAATATCCCAGTGGAAATTCGAATTCTCTGGTATTCGAATATCCCAGTCGAAATTTGAATTCTCTGGTATTCGAATATCCCAGCCGGAATTCGAATTCTCTGGTAGTCGAATATCCCAGTGGAAATTCGAATATCCCAGCCGGAATTCGAATTCTCTGGTATTCAAATATCCCAGCCGAAATTCGAATACTCCTAATTATTCGAATATTCGAATCTCAAATCCAACTTCTCTGGTATTCGAATGCATAGATTATTCGAATATTACCTAGTTACTGCCCTACTTCTCACCTCGTTTCCACCGATTGCAACAGGAGGGTGAAAGAGCATCGATGGAATTGTATCGCCGAAACTCATTTGTCAGGAGGGACAGGAATCTTCTCGGACAGAGAGGCCGGCGTAGGTGTGCGGGGTTAATTAAAGTGGCGCTAGAAATCCAATCGAATTAATTGACCCCTGAGAGAGGCGGAGGCAGATGGAGCTTAGGGAATCGAAAACGTCGATTTGCGCCAGTGCATTATACAGCTCGCAGCCCGCTGTCCCAGTGATTTAACGGCCATCAAATTCTCGGCAAGACCGCCATCCGAAATTTAATGGAAGTTCCTTGGAGGAAAGTTTTCGGCCAACGTAACCGCGATTAAACAAAGTTTCGCGTCCAGTGTGTCTGTCTGTTCATTGATTGCGCGATGAATCACCGCGAATCGGGTTCCATCCAAACCTCTTCTTCTCTCTCCCTTCACTCGGAATCGAGAGTGGAATAATGTCGAGCTAGAGCAAGAGGCTTTCCCAAGCTTCTTCCCATTGTTCGTCGGCTTCGGTCGTTTCTCGACGAAACGAGCCGCTAAAGAAGCTGGAGGGAATTGCTGGCGAGAGAAACAGTCGGTCAACGATAAACTTCCCGCGAGAATCAACGAATTAAGTTCCAACTTGTGACGTGACTGGATGGGATGTCTGAGGGATTAGGGGAGGAGGACAGAAGCGGAGCCGACTGAAAAGGATTTTTCGAAGGATGCGGTTTTGTTGAAAAACTAGCAGCATCGAGGTCCAATATTTTAATTATAGATATTATATTCATAGATTTATAGATAGAGAAAACCAGTAGAGGACTAATAAAAACAGCAACACAACAATGAACAAAATAAAGGAGAAAATAAATAGTACCAATATAGAAGATAAGGAAAAAAGGAAAAAATACAATGAAAGTGAATAGAAGTTAAGGAGAATTTTTAACCCCTTCCTTACTGATTGTGAGTACTTGAAATAGTGAGTGGCAGAAGGAATCAACTAAATGCGCAACAGAGATAGAAGATCTACATAGCCTATCAACACAGTGATTCATAACAAATGCATTATTTTCGAGACACTTGATATTTGTTTCCCCAAGAGGATCACGAGAGCAGTGTTTTACGAGTAGAAAAGAACACGATCTAAGGAACTCGTTTGTCATCCCAGAATATTCAAGTTCCATCGGTTAATCGCGACTATCTGCTGTCGCCAAGCAGAAGCGCCCAACTTGACACGAGTCACAGAGCCAGATCCCGCCTGACAACGTTCATACTTTAAACCCTCCTCATTCTTCCTGGCTGTTCCATGGGTCCTTTTGCATAGCCCGTTTTCCGTTTCGCGCGTTACAGCTCGCTGCGAATGCAGCTGCAGCCTCGAAAGCTTTGAAAAATACGGCGCACGTGCTGCGCGCGATGCAATCCCCGTCCTTTAAGACCAGCATTCCCTCGACGAGCGAGAAGGGAATGAAGCGAGACTCCGTGCAGTCGTAAATCCACCGGTTCTACCCGAAAGTATCTCCCTGGGAGAAAGTAATTAGAGGATGCTTGCTTATTTTTCATTAAGGGAGCAATTGGGGGATTAACAGGGAGACGTTGATTTCAATCGAGTGGCAATCGAAGTGGCTAGAGCCGACCAGAGTGGGAGGGAACTGGGAATTCTGGGAACTTTTAACGGGCCACGATTCTCTGTGGGCAAACCGTGCTGTAATTGAGTTCGTTAACAGCGGCTGCAACGACATCCGGTTTAGCGGGGTCTCGTTACTCGCGGTCAACTGCTCAGGGAGGGCTGCATTAGCGTCGAACGAGCTTCGAAATTAATAAAGCGAAACGAATCGAGCGAGTTCGAGGTCGGAGCGACTTGACTGCGATTCGGAGAGGTGCGTGGGAGGAACTTTGGAAATTTGAGTTTTCTTCTATTCTCTCTATTTTAAGAGAAATCGAAAGAGAGGAAGCAGGCGATGGAGATATAATAATTGCTTGCAAACGTTGCTTGCTTCGTGCGTAATTTCTCCGCGGCAGTTACAAATTTGCAAGCTCCAACTCGTTGGATTGGAACTCTGGATCGACCTTAGCGAAGGCGAGGAGAGAAAAGGGGGATGTTCGTGATCGAAGGTCATAAATCTGAGAGCAGATATTGACGTACACCCCTCGTTTTCCTTCTGCTTGGTGCTATTTCATCGGTGGATCGTGCACGGACGCACCAGCCAACTGCACCTCTACGTGACCGTCTCTGAGAGCCAAGACTGATGAACTTTCACGGATCGGCTTCTAAAACTCCAGGGAGTTACCGTCCCGCTTTGCACAGACGCTGGCTGACTGATCTACATGTCATTCCACAGCCAAATCGATCATTTCTTGCATTCGATATGTGGGATTCCAGCGAAATTGAAATATTATATAGTCCATGTAAAATTAGGGGGGGTTTAAGTCATCGCTTTGCTGGTTTAGAATTTGTTTAAAAAATACAGACCGTCAAATATTGTAATTTTTGTTTATTTTCGTGAAAGCGCGTCTTGGAATCTATTTATCGCATTGAGTTCACTCCTTTTTATTTTAATCTAGGAGGTCTGCGGTACTTGAGTAATATTTTTCAAATTGACATTAAAAAATCAAATTGAACAGAATCAAATTTGTACAAGCAAATTTTTATTTTGCAAGTTTCACCTCGGAAGTCGCATGTTTTTAAATTAGAAAAATCTGACTATTTCCCTTTAGTACTGCGCCCCGTTTCATGTAAGCTAAACATACCACCCCCTATTAGGTACATCAATCAGGTCTGGAAGCAAGATCGACATGTTTCGTAAATAAAGCGATCGATTTGGCGAGTGATAACACGTACACGATGGCTGGCATCGAGCATCCTTTAGGTCGCTTCCCTTCGAAACCCACCCTTAGAACCTTGCCACTTCCCCCCGCCGGAAGTCCGAGGGGCAATTTCAGTTGCCACGCGTACTCTACGTGCTTCGGGCCATGGAACTTCGAAATTACGTTGTCGAGGAATTTTCGCGACGGATAAACAGAATATGATAACACCCGAGCTTAGCCGTGCATCGTGGAATTCGGGGATAATCCTCCTCCACAAACTGGACGGATTTGAAACGTGTACGCAGCGAGCGAACAGGCGGATGTATCACAATATTTCTACTCCCTTACGGAGACTATTGTGCGCCGCGTTTCCTGCACTCCCAATGCCGCGAAGACGTCCTTTGAGAGCCAGCTAAGAGGATGGCTCTGAAATCTTTGTGCACAGGCTGGCCATTCAAGTACAGCGAGCGAGGCTCGCGGTATTCAAGGATCATTTTCGAAATTTCCGAGCTGGAGCTAATTCTATACACGTTCGCGGGGCGCGTAGATAAAATTCAGGGGCTGCGCGATATAAAAGATCGAGCCTGAATATAGAACTCTTCGTTGAACCGTGGAGCAGCGGCCGAGGGAGAATCTTCCTCGGTCGATTTTAAATTTAAATCAGCCTCTTGCTCGCCGAATCCTCTGTTCGGCAATAAAAATCGTGGAAATCTGTGTTTGAAAGAGAGAATGACCAAACAGAAGGAAATCCTCGGTCTGCCCAGAAATATGAATCTCTATTTCGAGGAGCGCGACCGTTCGCCCGATGGTTAAAGAGAATTCCGGGGGAATTGGATCACGGCAGAGAGTGGAGGAGATCATTCGGGATCCGCGATGTGAATCGGCTCGCGAGGATCGCGCCTGTTTCACTGCGCTGCTGCCAGCTGCATCGAGATTTTCCTGCGTGCACAGCTGCAAGCCCGTTTCGCCCGCGAGATCAAAAGGAAAAGCTATCAGACAGCGAGTCGATTGTGTACCGCGGCGGGTTGATTAGCATCGCGTCGACTGGCTTCCGCGGGAGAGGCGATTAAATCGTCGGACGAGTCGTTCGATGCTTCTCGATGGATATTCTTTGGTAAAGGAGGCGTTCGGGCACGTAAAGGCAGGCTTAACGGCTCGCTTTCTTATTCATCGTCTATTAAGGCTCGGCTATTAAAAGTTATTTCCAGGCGGGTCGCTGGCTGGCTCGTTTCGCCGCGCTAATTTCGCGAGATGCTCCCTCGTTTATTCATCCGCCCGCGGGGGGCCACGATGCCGAGTGAGTGATCGCTCATCGCGTATTAACGATCCAGGGAAGTCGACTGCTCCGGTGGTCGATTTGCTCCAAGTGGCAATTCGCTGCTGAAAAATTCAACTTGCTCGGCTTTGACGACGCCGTGGAAGGGATGTGGATGATTTTCAGGGGTGGAATGATCTAACAGCAAGAAATATTAGGTCGGTGCTGAAGTTCGCTCGCTTTATTGAACCAAAGTATTTCCTTGAGGGGCGGGCAAACGAGTATAAGTCGGAATTCTTAATCTTGCAGGAAGAAACTTGGAATCTGCTATGGAACGCCTAGGAAATTTCTAAAGAAAACTGGATAGACTTTACTTTTGTTGCTAAAAATAAAGATTTAGTAAGTTAAAGATACAAACAAACAAGTATATATAATTTTTTGGAATTTAGTATTACTAGTCTGACCGCCCACTAGAGATTTATTAAAACTAAAAGCATCTATGACCTTTTGCCATTTTTCTAGTAAAAGTGCAAGTACTTAGGTGTAATGAAAAAACATTTTCGTACATCTAACAGTAAAGGAACGAACTTTTTCCATCTACCTACTAGTTTAATACAGTGTACTACAAGTACGTAGTAATAAATACGCTTCGTTTTAGTGAAACGGTTCACTTCCTACCTGAAGACCGTGGAAACGGAATTTTGAGGGATGAAAGAGCAGACCTCTAATTGTCGAGGCGAGTGCCAATTGATATTTCCGATAGAGACGGGAGCGTATAGAGTCGGAGGGGGGAGTATGCTCTCAGTGGAATTGTTTTTATTACCATTTTATTGAATTTCCCTTTGACGAGTTCGACCCAGCACAAAAGAAGCGGTCGTTTCGATGATCGAATCGCGGGTACTGTGGAGTGCTTGGCACCGTTGCTCGTCCCACAGGAGCTCAAACCAGCCACCGTGTCGCCCCGCTGTCGATCGGACCTACTCCAGTTCAGGCAAGCATAAATGCACCGAATTTACGACTCGATTGTTTCGTCTCTGTTGCTTGTTCTTTTGAAAGCAAAGAATCGAGGAACATATAGCACAAAAATATAAAGAAATGCCTATATTCTTCATTTTTGAATGAACATATTCATATTCCTTGTACTTTCTTTCCTTTCTCTATATTTTCATAAATTCTTGATTTTCTTTTGGTGAACTCTACTATTTTCAGATTATTAGAATTCTTCTCGTACTATTTATATTGATTTTCATTTGGAGTTTACTAAATCCAGATTTACGATCTACTATTTACGTGACAATACTTAAATGGCCCACCATGTTGCCTCTTCCTTCTGCAATACTCTACAGTAAAAAAGTTCGATTGCAACAGATTTTGAAGAGCTGGATTTACCAAGTCCCGCTGCCTGTTTTTACCGAAACTGTTTGCACGGTACCTACGGCATCCGCGAAATTGCAGCGCAGTTTCAGGGACGAGTGCCCCGAAATCAACTTCAAAGAGAATGGTCCCGGAATCAGGCTGCCTCTTAAATAACGCGGAGGAACAGTTAGGGTTGCGCGATAGTGTCGCTGGAGCGCCATAATTTCGCGAGATAACCCGGCAAGTCGGGCGGCCGTCTGAATCTCCCAAGAAGAATCCCTCTCTGTTTGAACACGAGGGTGGAGCGGCGTCTTATTGGAGTGGCTGCACCGGCCTCGTATATAGCTGCTCGAGCAACGTTTCGCTCGCGAGTTATCCTCTCGAAAGCAGCGAACTTCGAACACCGCTTCCGAAAGGATTCCCTCCGCGGTCCCGAAAGTTTCAACAACTTCCAAGCAATTGTGCCCATCCTTAATTGCTCGCCCTCGAATTCCCAGCTTTTACGAGCTTAAAAGCTTGCCCCCCCCCCCCCGAGCCCCTGGGAATTTAATCGAACGGTTCGGCCGCCGAACACTCGACGGCGCTTCTTCCAGGGCGGTTCGATTCGTCCCCGCAAAATGGCACCGATAAATATTCCCCGTCGAAGGGGGAGGAGAGAGGTGGAACGAAGACGAACGGCTGGAAGCAGCGTGCGGGGCAGCTGGAAAAATGAAATTCGGCCCGTGCTTGCGCGTTACCTATGCGCCACGATTTATCGATCTCCCGCTGGGAATAATTTCAAAGTAACGATAAACGGCACCCGCAGCCGCCGAGGCGATACCATCCCTCCTTATGGCGCATCGATGCTCTTTTATTGCCTGTCAATCGAGCTACCAATGAAAGCCGTTGGCGCTCTTTATTACGCCAGCAATCGAACCGGAAAGTCGTTCCGCCGTGATACTCGGGTGTACCGAAAGTGGGACGGAGGAATGGCTCGGGTCCGCTTGTGAATTCAGGCGACTGAATTGTGTCATTTAAGAATCGAGATGGAGCAGTTTAGAGGAATGTCCTCGTCACTTCGCGGGGGGGCTGTCTGCGGCGAAGATGCGACTGTGATGGAGGAGCCCTTAAATTCTGCAAACCTCTGTTTACACAGCTTCGGTACTAATTGCACGCCACTTTAATCTCGCAGAAATGGGAGGGAAAATTTTTAACGAGGCAGCCTTAATGGTCGAATGGTTGCTCCGGGGTAAATTGAAATGGAATTGCCTGCATCGAGGGAATAACAAGTATTACACGATCGTGATTCCCATGTATTCAAAAGGGTCCTCGTGTCCATTATCCCTCGAATTCGAGCGGCCCTGTGGCATCGTAAATATATAATTCGTTGGAGCAAGAGGCTTCTTGAAAGTAACCTGCGACGGTTGCTCGAGAAACTGGAAAAGGAAACTGGATTATATTCTTTAAATAAATTTCTATAATCACCTAATGAATTTCCGTGAACTAGCATTAAAAATATTTTTATCCCTTCAACTCGGCTCCCCGGAAAATTAAATCCAGAGTGCGCCACTGGCCCTTGTAGTACACGAAAAAGCTCTCAGATCTAAAAAAAAATTATGTAACAGAGAAGACTAATGGCCCTCTTTGCTAAAAACTCTCAACAGACATTCCCTTCGAATGTCACAGTGTAGTGCGGTGGAACAGTCAGCTCTATTCCTGTGGATATATATGGAAATGAACGGGGCAGTTCGAGTGAAATCGCTCCACGCGAAGGGAAAGGCACTAGGGGAAGTCGACCACTTCGCCACCCTCCTTGATTAGGTGCTTAGGCCGGGGAAAGGTTGGTGGCACTACGTCACCTAATCGGGGAGCTCTGACGGCTAGAAAAAGGGTCTTCAGCGGGGACGATTTATCTGAGTCACCTGCACAACCTGATATTGGGAGGTAATGGTCGTAGCCATGAAAAATAGACAAAACAATCGAGAAAACAATAAAGGAACAGTAGTTAGGGTTGCTCAAAGTCCAGGCTTGAAATTCTATTACGAACTCACAAGAACACATTGTCGGCGTTGTACGTAATTCGAGGGTGAAGGGGTTTATGATCGCAAAAAGGTAAATCCACCGAGTGGGTATTTGATCTGACTAGGTCAATCCATCATAGAAGAAGGTTGGGTGTGCGATGTGGGTACAAATGGGGGTAAACCGAGGAACAGCTCCTTCGATATCAGTCACCGTCAGGTTTTCCCAGCTTATTGTAATATTGACGAAACGTTGGTAGCTTCACCACCCTTATAAGTAGCTTGTAAATGAAATTCCGAGCATTTAGAAGCATCTGCCACGGGTCAAGTGCAGACGCCTGATCTTCAAATGATTGCGAGTACATAACTGCAATTAAGGGGGAGCCTTATTTAGGACGGTAGGAATAGGGTGATTCTTGGGAATTTCTTTTCTAAGAAACTGTTGAGCGGATCTTTTCCAAACTTTCAGGCTAGTTTAGTTCGCATTCAAACAATAAAAATGAATTTTTACGTTACAAAGTGTTCGGTAGAAATGAAGATATATGAACACATTCGTTAGAATGGCCCCATTTCTTCCCTGAAATAAAAAAGCAAGGATTTTCTTGTTTCTAGTATAATTACATTGAAAAAAAATTCCCAAGGATCACCTTAGTCGGAGCGTGCTAAATAGGGCTCCCACCTTAATTGGTTCCCCTAAAAAAATGTATCGCGTTCCTCGTACTCAGGGTGGAACCCGGAAGCAGCGCGTGCATAATGGAAAGGAACGGAGGAAACACGGCGCCAACTCCCGTTTCCACTGCATCAACGCTGCAACAAATTAGGCACGGTAGCGGTTAGGTTTCGCGATGCGCCTAATGCGTTTACGTGCACGCGCGCCCTTAAACCTTACGCGCCGCTTCGTTCCAGAAATTCGACCGACGTCGTTCACGGAAAAGGTTGATTGCTTACCTCGAGGAGCTAGGATCGGGTGCGTGCAATTTTCAATCATGAATGAATAAATCGAAAGTTCCTTTTCTACTGACGTCTAATATAACTTTGCAACGGTGCGAGACAGAACAAAATTTTAAATCTGAGAATTGTTCAGTTTTTCCATGACACTACTGAAGGATAAATAAAGTTATATTGAAACGAAGAAAAACCGCGATAATTTTAAGGGCTGTTTTCACACCCTCAAAGTGAATTCCTGCAGAAACGAAAATTATTCTTTGCATACCCCAATCTGCTCTAGGTTCGCACGAAGTTTTATTAAAAGCAGAATTTTCGGGTTGGGAACGTTCCCTTGTAAGACTTAATCCAGTGTTTCCCATCCTTTCTTCAGTCGCGATCCCCTTTTATAATATTCGAATAACCTGCGACACCGCTCCCCTTATATAAAGTAAGGTACATTTCATAAGGGAAATTTTCTTTCCCATTAAAAATAGATATTTCAGAATGTAATTCTAACTGAATAATATTTAAAAAAAAAAAAAAAAGAAACAAACAGAAAACACTTCGCGATCGACAGGTTAAGAATCATTGTCTTAATCCCAATATAATCAGTCTACAAGCTTGTCCGCGATATTATTCCCCACAATTCAATGCTGCACAAAGACGTCCCAAGTGTAGGGTTCGCGAGCCGAAGTTCAGAGAACGGAAGGCTCTGTAAAGCGCAGCACAGAAGCTAGCCTGAAGCGGGGACGAAGCTGGAATTTTCGAAAGCCCGGAATGTGTCTCGCCAAAATAGAAAGATCAGTCTGAATCACGTAAGCTGGAGCACTGTTCCCGTAAAATCTCGTAATCCACTTAGGGCGCGCCGGCAGGGGGCCGGCTATTCAAAGGCCGGCGGCCACTGTAGCCCTTTAAACGACTGAAAGGGCTGCGTGGAAATCGGGCAGGTTCACAAAGCCCCGGCCTAACCGACCTTCCCAACGAGTTTTCCCCGAGAGTTTACCTTGCCTTGCGAGTCGCTCCGATGAAAGGTGAGCTTCAAAGGCGATAAATCCCAGACGCCCTGGCTACTACTACCCACCCTCCGGCGATCGTTAATCGATTTCCTTTTTCCTTGCCCCGCTACCCTTGCATAATTAATCCCTCAGGTTAGCCTTACCTTGGACCGAGGAATCATTCGTCTCTAGCCGGAGGGCCTCTCCGATATCATTTTCTTCGCTTCGGCACCTCAAGCCCTTAGTGTCTGAAACAAATGAAAAGAATTGAGGAAGATGAGTGAACTGGATGCTCTGAGAGTTCACCGTGTACCTATCTTTTCTCTACACCTTCGCGATTTTAAAGCAGAAGATCGATTTTTTTTCAAGTTCGTTGGAGTGTTCCAAATGTGTGCCTCACTCGTCAGAACTTCTACTTCATGAATCTCGTCAAGCGTCGCGATTAAAAGGCAATCGAGGAAGGCTGCACGGGGGGGCAGCAAGAATTCAGTGGTGTCGCAATTACGAGCTCATTGCAGGCTTATTTCCTGGAAACTCGAGATACCGCGAGGTAAACGACGTTACAAGGATATCTGCGGAAAAAAATAGGGTAATCTTGGTTGGGCTGAGAGCGAGCCTGTTTAAATCGGGGCAGGTCCCTACCGTCACAACCCGCCAGCCTCTGAGCATCCCTTTTTCCCCTCTCGAGAATTTTTCCAGAGGCTCTTCCAGGAGCGAGCCTCCGTTTCGTTCGATTTAACGAATCACGGGTGGTGGAATTACAGGTTTTTACGAGGGACGATGATCGTGGCGAGGCAGGGGTTGGGGAGGGTGACAAATGGAAGCGTTTCTGGGTCGCGCGGAGGGTGGATGTTAGGCTGCTGGCATTTCTAACGCGATTAAACGTATTACCACTGCTGGCCGCATACAGGGGGGGTTGCGACGCGTGCACCAACCCTCTGCGATGCTCCAGAGTGGCGTGCTTTGGATACTAGTGGTTTGGTAACGAGCACATTATGTCTGTTTGCCTAGAATATTCTCACAATTCGATAGTGCAGGGTATTGCGGTTTTTGGAACACATTATAACTCCCTCTGCACTCCCGTGGATTAATTCTAGATATAAAAATCACAATGTGCTCTTTATTTTGCATTTATCCTGCTATCAATTCCTTAAATAATACTAATAAAAAAAATACTCCAAACTTTTATATTTGACCCTGAAATATCTGTTCAAAATTGCCTATATGATCCTCTACAACTTTTATTAATCAAGCATAAAATAACTCTTAAAACTGAACTCTTACAACGGAGTTAAAATATCAATATACACAAGTTAACTTGAAACAGAAACGAGACAATCTAAAAGTTAAAAGTTCGATAAATAACGTTTATTAGTAAAAGTTAACTGGTCGTTTATCGCAGCTCCAACATAAAAGCCCCCTTTCCTCGAGTTCAGAATTGAATTTTACCAGGGACGCCTCTGAGGGCCACTTTTCCAAGTACTTAATGGACCGTGGCGCAGAAAAACAATACCAATGGGCCACGACATGTCCAAAACTCACGGTCGATTTAATCAAGGGCTAATTTCTCCAACTAATGAAATCCAAGAGCAGCGGAACAGAAGGGCCGCGTCGTTTCGCTTCGACGCGAAACCTCCGAACGTTCGAGAGACGATGTGAAAAGCTCGCGAATTTAACGAAACTCAATCCGGACTCTTTGCAAGTTTCTGCGTCGCTCGAAGCGCGCGATTCGCGTGGTTAGACGTCACTCGCGGCAAGCTCAATTACCAGCCACAAAGTGTTTAATAATCCAGACACTCTAAAAGGCCACGGGGATTAAAAACCTTCAGAAATTACACTCGGGTAATTGCAATTTACTCGGCCGACTCCCCTTCAATATCACCCCCAGCAGCTGAATTTTATTTATGCCTCGATTTAAATTTCAGCGAGCGGAGCCCGCTGGAAGATTTGAACCCGCTCTCGTTAGAAGTTAATAAATTCACAGCTCGGAAATTGCCAGAGGATCGCAGACGAGTGGAAAGTATTTAATGGACATCTCTCGCGCAGTCCTGGGGGTGGAAAAAAACACGACTGGCGGGGGGCTGTTATTTGTCGGGTTGGAAAGGAAAACGGGAAAGAATCAATTATCGGCGTTTGACGCGGCCGCCGGGAAGTAGAGAAACACTCGAGGACCGCAGGGGGGGAGGAAATTGAATCTGACCGAAAACTCGGGGGTGGCTTGATATCGGGTTTAACCGTGAAGAGGTTTCCCCGAGCTTTTCCACGGGATAAGGAGCTTTTCCAAGCGCGAGACGGCTGCGCGAGGGGAGGGCTAAAAGCTGCCGCAAACAGAATGATATTTCGCATCGGAACGGTGCATCTCGCGCGAATCCACACGAGCGATGCTACAAGCAAGCTGCACCGCGCCTCTCCACGGTAAAACGCCGCCTGGAGTAGCTTTCTAGCGGAAATGGGACCTTGACATTCGAGGCTCTGCTAAACTTCTCTTTGTTAATGCAGGGGGCGAGTTTCTTTCTTCTCGAGCTTCATGGGGGTCACAGTGGAGCTTGGAATAATTGTGCATCTAGAGTCGAGCATTTTTCGAATAAATTTTTACAGAATAATTTTTTATTAGAATAAATTGTTATTCACTTTATATTTGCATTACATTCTCATTCATTTTTCTATGTCCAAAGGGGCGCGTTTCTTTTTGCGGCAGTGATTGAAGGGTGAAGCTCCAAAGATGGAAGCTTTTTTTATATCACATGAGTTTATTTTAAAGTGGTCGCGTTAACAACAGAGTCATTAGCAACCACCCGTCTACACTGTACATAGATTTACATAATGCTGAATCATAAAAGGTCGAGTGAACTTATCGCTTTGAAAAATTGAATAACATTCTGCATGCTCTTAGATTCATTCAAGTAGAAAAGTTTGAAGTTCTCTATATTTAACCGAGAGATATCGCGGCACGAGAAAAAGGCTAGATCGAGCAAACACTTGCCGCAGACAGCGAATGCTTCCACGGCAAATGTTTTCATTCCCCGTTCCAAGCAGCTATTGCGTTTATTTGTTATCCAACTGAGTTTCAGTGTTGCTACGGAAGGGGTTCGTTCCCGCGGGCGATGAGAGTAAATGTAATCTTTTAAAAGACTCGCGGGACGATTTAAAGGCGATTCCCCGGCGAAGGGGGGGAAGGAAGAAGCCTGGGGAGGACGTAAAGTCGATCGTCCCGGTAACGTGACGCGTGTCGTTAACCATCGCGTCACGGTGACGAGGAAAACGCTTGGCCGAAGGCGTCGTCTGAATGGTGGAATTGAATAAGCAAGAGGGACGAGGAAGACTTCTGTTCCGAGGAGGCCGAGGGGGAGGCAGAGGCTCGTGACCCTAGACCACTTCACTAGGGTGAATAAGAGATTGGGTTAGAAAGAGGACCACAGGTCAAGAACCAGTGAGTCATGGCATAAACAGAACTCCGATCCTCGTCCACTTGAAGCTGTCCTCGTTATCCTGGGGGAACAGAGTTCCTCGACTTCCTATCGATTTAACCATAAACCGACCACGTATCCTCCGCCTCCTGCCTCGGCAATCAGCGGATTTCTGGCGACGCGAGTGGACGTTGTTGACGAAAGAATGTGGCGTTTTGGAAGATTAGATTATATCATAAACTTGAGATTCTGGGGTGGTTTCTAAGGAGCAGCGGGATTCTGAGATCAGGGGGCACTTCCAATGACAAGGGAAGATTCTAGGCTTCGAAACTGAGCCCGCCTCGGAAATATCGACCGGCCGAGCGCGTCTATTACGAAATGGACAATTGGTTCCATAGCTCGCGCGCTTCTCCTTCTCCGTGTTTGTCGAGCAAACAAACGTTCCATCGACTATCCTGGATTTGCGTGGAGCGACAGACTTAAATCCAAGGGGACTCGGATAAAATCGTGGAATCCAAGCCTTCGCGGTATATAAAATCCTGAGCCCCTTGCACCCGCGAGCTTTGAAGCTCCGTGATTCCTTTAACAAATAAACCGACGACGTGCACGAGTGAATATCAACGATGGAAAGGATGGAGGTGCCTAACTGAATCCAAGGAGGTGTGAAGATGTCACGTGAATGGTAAAATGAAGAAGGAAGAGTACTTTGACCTCCGCGCCAAAGCGATGCCAACTACTGGGAGCTCTCAACTGCGTGCGATTAAAAATAACACGGAAACGTAACCCAGACGATGGTGAATGGGCGATTGCTACCATAAAGTGCGATATCCAGTAGCACGTACACCGAACCCACGAAAACTGCGCTCGGGCGTTCTGGGTAGCGTCCAAGGAAAAACGACCATAAAGCCGCGGGTCTGCGCAACTTTTGTTTTCGTGCTTCGTGGCCAGAACGACTTTACTATGGCGCGTGTAGCGAAGTGGGGACGCGCTATTAGGGGTTGTAAATATTTTCATAATCCGCGGCCGTCGTAACTTTCTCCATGAACTTCAACGATCGTTCGCGCAAGCGACACTGCGTTTCTTCGAGCCAATCGAAGGCAACGAACTGTTACAGTTACGGTTTAAGTAGCATCTCTGGCAACCATGGTCGGGTATTAACTAAATAATAAATTAATGAAATAACGGATCGAATAAAAGTTACTTTAGATTTAGATTGTTCAACGAATAAAGTTAACTTTTTACTCGACACACGATGAATACATTTCTTAACTTTTATTTTAAATTTTTATTTGAATACAAATTTTACCCATCTCTGCTAGCAACTCGAAGCTATATTGTCCCCTTTGCAGTAACGAATCGATGGGAAATTTCAAGAACCTAAGATAACATCCTATTTCATTCGAAGCATTCAGTTCGACAACCCACGACCGCTTATACAGTTATAGCCTCGTGGGGAAATTATAACCACGCTATTGAGTATCAAAAGTGGCCCTATTGTTAGTCTCGTGGGAAGCAACGACACTGCTTTACGTCAATGTACATATCTTTCGCTACTTTCATCGTTGTTCAAGTATTTTTAGCGTCGTTGCCGTTGAAGACGCGTGGAGCTCCGCATAGGGGATATAAAATATTTCCAGCAACCCGTCGAACGAGTTATAGCATCTGACCTAACACGGACGTGATCGATACGACAATCTTTCGAGTCGCGTGCATTCTGCCCGATGACAAATGCATCTTCGATCGACACGTGTGCACGCGCCGGAGGATCATCCGTATTTCACGCTGGAGAGGAAATGAGCTCGGATGCATCGGGGCTTGGTATTGAATTAAGGGTACAGGCAGTCGTTTCTGTGGAATATGAAGCATTTCTTTTGAAATTAATTACACAGGAATAAATTGAAGCTGAAGCTTGTTCTTTGGCACAATGTTTGTTTCTGTGTAATTCATTCCAAAATAAATGCTTCGATTTCGACAAAAACGACTGCGTAGTATCCTTAAGGGAACTAGGAAGTCGTTTTCCGTGAAAGAAACACTTTCTTTTTAATGCATTTGTAAAAAAGAATGGATGAAAATCCAGATATAGCATTTTACTCAACGTTTATTATTATCATAGAGATTAAAAGAAAGTTGGTTTGAAATGTACATGTGCTTTAAAAAGGGCGATGCCGACTGTTAAACATTTTAACGTTCTTCTGTGCTTTGCTATAATATTGGTCTGAAAAAGTGACGTAATCCAATTTCAAGGTGTGATTTTTGTTGAAATTAAAACAGAATTGTTAAATTGGTGGCCGAAAAACGGCGATTATTTCAGGAAAAATTCGGTCGTGTTTGTGGGTTACTAAAAATCCACGACTTTATATTTTTTTATGAAAATCTCGAATTTTTACGGACCATATAATAGTTTACGCGGGAAATGGCTCATGTTTTATACATTCTGTAATTTTTTCTAGGCGATCTGAACCTCCGTTCATTCGCTAATACGACAAAACCAAGAGAAGAAAATATTCGAGAAAACTGTGTTTAAAGTTACCGCTTGACCCTTTTAGTTGCCAAATCAACAATTTTGCAAATTTCAATATAAACTAAACGGCATTTTATTCAGAAAAGACAGTAATTTCGAAAAATGCAATAAGAAAAATCGATTTTTCGACTGCCTAGTCCCCTTAAGGGGCGAATGGTGTAAGTAGAAGTGTCCGATGCTCCAGCGAGCCTTTTTCCGTCAGACCAGCGGCGCGAGAAACAGCAAATTTACCACGGTAGTGGAAGTCCTTTTGCTCGGGCTAGGTTGGTTGATAGGGCTTAATTTACGATAAGTAATGGCGTCGCGGCGATTTACCGCGGCGAGGCAAGCGAGCAGAAGGCGGCGCAGAAGAAAGCCGCGCAGGAAAGTGGCAAGGTAATAATGTTCAGGGTAAAAGCTGCTTAGACGTTGGAGCATTTTAATTGCTACTTGTTAGCTAACCCCCCCGCTGAAATATGCTTGCTTGTATTAAATTTTATCGACTATGCAGCCGCGTTACTCGCTAACGGCAGAAGGGAACAAATGAGGCGATATTTATTCATGATACACGCGCTGCCTCGTTTGAATACGTTCTGGGGAGAGACTAAAACAGATGGAGGCGAGGCAGGGCGGAAAGCTGCACGGTGGAAGAATGCGCTGGAAGGTTTCGAGTAAGATTGCCGCGCGGACCGATTTACAGTAGGTAGAGCGAGTAATGAACACGGCGCTGTTTGTAGCTTCGAAACACTTTCGATATTAGTAAAACAGTCACGGTTTTAAAGTAGTTAGCACTGCAAAGTGATTCGAAGAAGAAGAACTCGACTGATTGAAACTTTGCAAGGCAGTAGACTAACAACGTCCCGTGTCACGATATTTATCGGTGGTGAAAAAGTTTTATTTATAGGAAGAGGTGCTTTTTACACCACAGAAAAAAAGACAACTAACTATTTATTAATTTAACACAATCTGATGGTGTAATAAAGACGTATTATTATTATTATTATTATTATTATTATTATTATTATTCTCAAATTAGAGAACCGAGAAGAGCTGAAATTCTAGAGAATATTACACAACTACTATTTTTCCATAATTGAATATCGCAGTCTATTTTTCTAATTACTTTCTACAGTCCCATCGATAATCTCAAGTTCCTCTTGTGGCACGGAACGTGAAACGACCATCACTATTTAGCTGTATGCCAGTGGAGAAATGTCGCGCGCAGTAGAAAGAGCCGATATATGGTCAGACGGTGGCGAGCAGAATTAGCATCAGCTTCCCGACTCGTTTTACGCGAGAATCACTCGTGAAACTTTATCGATCGCGACTCTTGGTGATCAATCTCTCCGAGACAAAAAAGAGGAAAGATCTGTTTAATTTCCCAGAAAGTAAAAACGATTGAAAAACGGCGAGGAACGTTTAACTCTACGTGTATTGGAATTCGAAGGAAATTAGGATCTATTTCAGAGCTTCTCTTTGTTTTCCATTCGCGCAGCGTTCACCTTCTGACCACATATATCGGCGGACGAGGAGATTTCCTCTGTAAGAGCACAAAAGGCATCGTTTAAGCAGTGCGCCGTGACTTTCTGTTTTCAGCCGAGGCAGGAATGGCAGTCGCGGCGGAAATGAAGCAGCCGGAAGAGAGGACGGCTGAGGAAAAAATGGCACTGCTGGGGAAACCGAAGCTGGGCGAGGTGGCCAAGGCGCAGATCAGGATCAAAGAGTCCAAGGAGTTCAAGAACACCGTGGACAAGC
Source organism: Andrena marginata (assembly GCA_963932335.1). Classification (NCBI taxonomy): domain Eukaryota; kingdom Metazoa; phylum Arthropoda; class Insecta; order Hymenoptera; family Andrenidae; genus Andrena; species Andrena marginata. The sequence continues at coordinate 11,214,676 of OZ010661.1, forward strand.
TGGTTCAGAGGGCGAACGCCTCCATACTGCTCGGTGAGTCGACTTCCTTCACTTTTCGACAAACTCCCGGAAGCCTTTCAATGTCCCTTTGACCCTTCCGCGCGATTTTCAAAGACAATGCACCTACGCTTTTAAATTCTGCAACTCGGAAGCTCCTCTCTACCACTGTTTCGTGATGTCGGAATTCTGAATGCTTTGTACTCTCACTGCTATCTACGATAAAATCTTTTACGACGGCGGTAGGAGAAGCGTGTAAGCCTGCTCGAGCCACGAGCCTATTTTTTATGTAACCTGGTAATCGTTTATCTGCCACCCTTATCTCTTAACGCCGCTCTGGATATCCCATCTTTCCCTTAATCTCCGACGTTTTATGATCCCAAGCGTCCCTTGCCTACGCGCTCCGCGAATCCCAGTGGGTATTACCGTTCGAGAACTGTGAGTCGAAATCCTCCCCTTATTCCGCCACTCGGGCGTAAATTTGCCCGTGAATGGGGCTTGATTAAAACGAGACACATTAAGAAACCACTGACCTACTGGTGTCACAAGCGGTAAAGGGAACAAACGGAAGCGTACTGGAAAATGTGCTCGACGGAATACAATTAACGAAGGAAGTTAAAGATCTGTCTCCGCGCTCCCTTTTTGTTCGGAGTGGTGCACTTGCGCCGTCCAAATTGTCAGCGATATCCAAAACTGCTTCGAATAAAGCTTGGAGAGCAGCGAGGGGCAATTCTTGTAACTGTAGTGGGACACGGTTTACGGGATATCGGAAATAAAGGGAGTAAAAAGCTTGTAGTAATTGAGGATAGGTAAAAGTAAAAACTTCCCTGCTGTTTTTAAAAGTTAACAACCGGGTGATAGTTTAATTTAATTGTAAAGTAATATTGGCAATTTGTAGACAGACTCAAGCAGCTTTGGGAATGTCAGAAATTTATTTTCGAGGCGACTTTCCGCCTTTCTGCCAAAGAAGTAGGGAGTTTATCGCGATTAATAACGTTTAAGGGGTTACGTACCTTGAAACGTAGGAAAATAGGTTTATTTTTATGATTTTTTTTCACTTAAGAAAACGTTATATTTAAAAATCAAGACATACACATTTTAGTGTCTAAATTAAGCTATATTCCCTTAAAAAAAATCATAAAAATAACTCTATTTTCAGACCTGTCGAAGGTATATAACCCCTTAAGTTAGAAATCACCAATTCCACCTCTGGAAGGTTAACACCTTTTCGAGTTAAAACAATATAAAGGAACACAATACCAGTTTCCTACTAACGTGTCTACTTAAACACCTCCTTCCACACTGACAAGCTTCGTCTTAATTAAACCAGCAACCCTGCGAGGATTGAATTTCAACCCCTGAAGAATTCTCGCGTTGCGTGCTCCCGAGGGGATAGAGAATTTTTATCAATCCTTCATCTAGTCACCGTCTCAAGGATCAGCCGCGCACAAAGGCCCGACTGTTTTTCAGTAAACTGGAACTCGCGCGGAGCCCGGCGAAGCTCGCCGCCGAAATATTCAGCAGGATCGAAAGTTGGTAGGAATCCCTCGGTGGCCCCGGTAAATCGGCTTGCTTCGGGAAGAAGCGCGCTCCATTACGCCGCGGCTCCTTTTGTTCGACGGCACCGTTTTGCATTTCGCGTTCCGCCGTGGCCTTTTGTGAGCGGAAATCGCCCCGTTCCCGCGGACACGCCTTCTTCCCGCCGCCTACGCTCCGACAAAGCGCCCCCGATCTTTCGGCTCGTCGTCGCCCTGTTCGCGGGTTCTCGCCTCCTAGGTATCGAGACACTATAGGCGCTTCCTCGGCTGCCGATAGAATTCACAGTAGAGTAACACGAGAGGGAGACAAGGAGTTCATGGGTTCTGCTTCGATCGCGAGTCGATGCAGGCCCGGTCTTTGGAGCGCTGCTCGACCGCGACGCTGGCAGCTTGATCCTTTTACGTATCGACGGGTCGATTGATTTATTGGCGGGCAATATGTCCGTCCTGGCGGGAGACATCTTCGTTAATTGAGCACGACAATCTGGCCCAATCTCGTGACTAGGATTGTCCTCCAGCGTGACGTTCGTGTTCGATCATAACGAGCAATCCTCCGGGGTTTCAAAGAGCTAAGGGTTAAGAGACTTGAAGGGTCGACGAAGTATCCGTGACAGTGGAAACGCGCGGGAGATTGTCAACAAAAAACCGTGGCGAATATTTCTAGAATATTTTACCACCGCGGTCAGCCTGTTACCATCAACAGAGGTCAACAAATTAGCCAGCCCCGGCTCCTCCGCGACCGCCATGTTTCTCGGTATTTACATAATCAAATGCAATTTTCAAGGTAGAGTCGCGTGCGTGCGTGTAACTCGGTCGTAAAGCAGGGTCCGGATTAAAATGAAACTTAAACGAAGCTTCATTTAAATCTGGCTCCATTTGAATTTAGATTCGAAATCAAATTTCGTTCCGCGACCCTCCGGAACAGACTCGCGAGATGCAAGCCGGGCCCATGGAAGTGGGGTTTCCATCTGGCGGCTGTTGGCCGTGCTAGTTTTTCTAGAGCGCGGCTGGTTTACCTTCGACTATCGACGAGCATCGGCGAAACGGGCATCGAGGAAGGAATCCCTCTGACGAGCTCGTTACGCGACGGCCACCACCCACCCCCTACGCGGCTCGCAAATTCGATTACGTGCTGGTAATTGAAGAAGGCCGGGTACAAGGTCTGCGAAACGCGGGCGGCCCGTTTAAAGCGACGTACCAGATGGCCGGTGGAATAAACTCCGTAGGAATGAGCAACAGACTCGATTACGGTAGCGATAAATTGCTGGACGATGGACTAGGAGGTTGATAAGCCGAGGAGCTTGCTCAAGCTACCCCCAGATCGCTCAACTCCTCCCCAGACGCGGCACTTTGTACGCCGATCACTTTCGACTTCAAAGTCTAGATTCGTGCTTGTTTATTACTCTGTGTGGAATAACGATGACCCGTGGCGCACCCAGATTGGCGGCCAAGGGACTCTGGCAGCCCCCAACGAAGGGGCTTTGTAAAAAGAAACGAGAACTGGATTTTAGTCTTTAAATAAATTTTTATAATCACTGAATGAATTTTATTGAATTTGCATTGAATGAAATTGCATTGCACAAATTTTTCTTAAGAGGATTCTTATCCGTTCAACTCGGCTCCTCTAAGATTAAATCCTGAGTGCGCCACTGGGGATGACAGACGTTGGAAATTTATTGAAGAAGTCTGACAGGTTTCACTTTATCTGGTATTTTAAATTCAGACCAGAAAATAAGAGCAGTGACAAATATTTATAAACGAGAAGGGCAGCTTCTCATTCTCTTCTCATCGCGAAGTCACTTTTCACGCACGAATCGAATTTCTACATTTACTGGGAAAGCCACCGACGTCTCCAGCGAATTTGTTTGCAACCGTATCGAAATCAACTGGCAAACAGTATCAGGTGGATAGGCAAACTTGCCTCGTAACGATTCCGAGCCGCGACGAAACGGCGCACTCGGTGCAGCGCTAACGATACCGGGGGAAGTTGCCAGTATCTACTGCTTTAAATGTAAATCCCCGAGTAACTTTCACGTGTGGCCACGGTTCAATGTTTCCTGCCCGGAATCTGTTTAGTGATTTCGAGGAAGACCGCGAAGGAATCCAGCCTCGATCGTCTGGAAATCGCGATGGAATTCCACCGGGCTCTTGGGAAGACGACGTTACTTGGAAAGCGGGGCGATTGAGTAACCAACTGGGCAACTGCCGTGTCCTTTGAAACTCGATGCGACCGAATAATACGTTCCCATAATAATAATACGTCTTTATTACATTCCCAAAAACACGAAGAGAAGTAATGGGTGAGGCTCAGCAATTTGCTGTTTTTAAGTCTAATCCGAAGACCGATGCCAAAGTACAATAATATTGTAAGTCCGGGAGAGTTCGACCACTTTTTGGAAAAGAAATTGTAGCGTCGTTGTTTTTCACTTTTCAGCCGTTTTATGCACATTAAAGCAAAGCCCAAGCAATTTAGAGTAGGGTAAATGACCCAAAAAAAATTTTTTATGCATCATTTTATAAGATTTATTCGTTATTTTACGTAAAATAGCTTACAGTGACAGTAATGGGGTAGGTGGCAGTAATGGGGTCCTTTGCCCTATATATAAATTATTTTGTGCGATAATTTCAAATATTTATTTTCATTTTCGACGAAAAACATTGGCACTGCAACTGGTCGGTCTCACCCGCATGTCGGGGTTACACCGTCCACCCACTACGGATAATCAAGGTAGCGATCGGCCAACTTATCAAAAAAAAAAAAATTAGAAGTGAATACATACGTATTGTTGGTGTTACACTGTAGTTATATGCATATTATATCCCCAATATCGGAAGAGTGTAAATAAACTTTCCTGTCTTTCAAGTATCACCACCGCTGTAACATGGTCTAAAAACTTTCAGCCTCGCATAAAGTCTTAACTGTATCTTATAATTCAAATATGGATTTCTGACAATGGTCAATGCGAGGTAAACAACAAGCGCCCTCATTTCTTTTTTGTCAATGACACACAGTGGCCGGACTCACCCGGTGGTCGAACTCTCCCGGAATTACCCTAATAAAAAGAAAAAATAAATGCAATAAATTATAAAATAAAATGAAATGCAAAATACAAAGCCGAACAAAAACAAACGCTTTACGGTAGGCACGTTCAACTTCACCCTGCCTTCTCTGTCCCCGTCTGATATCTCCTCGTATCGCAAGTCGATGTTGACGAAGTGCTTGAAAGATTCTCAGAGTCGAACGATGCTCTTAGCCTGCGCACCAGCCGACAGTAGAAACGCAGGATTATGGGACGGCGGAGTGCTTCTGGAAGTCTACCTCGAGTCGAAAGAGCGTCTTCGCTACTTAGAATTCAGATTAGACGCGCGATGTGGGAACATAAAGTCATTCATTCATCGTCCCTGCTCCGCCACGGAAGGTGCACGTTCCTCCGGTAGAAATTTCCCCGAACGACCGAGTGGCCCACCGGAAGAATCCACTTCTATCGAGTCTGAATAACGCTCATTTCGGATCAAGCTCGACTAATTTCAAAGACGAAGCGTTTCCTGAAGCGAAACAATACAATAAGTTCGCGTTATAATAGCGTTTCCGGGAACGCGCCTTCTGTGACATCGACGCCGGCTCCAGCGTCGTTCAAACTTATATCCCGACGCTCCTTTGAGAACTTTCCCTCTCTGCAGAGGCAAGTGGCCCTTTGTAATGCACACGGAACGATCTTTGTTCCAACCGAACCAATTCACGGTGAACAAAAAAAAAGAAAGAAAAAAAGAAGAAGTGCCTCGAAGAAGGCCTTTGTGTCCCTGCGCCTGCCCTCGAGCAACTTAATTTCCAAGTTCCGCGCGAGAAGCTGTCGGACGAACGCGTTGAATTAAACTGCTGCAGGGGTGGAAACGAAATGGCGACTCTTAGTTTAGCGGCAAACAGATTCGCCTTCTCTATTAATTGAATTGGAATCTCCGCTGAAAGATATTTTATAGGCAGAGGAGGGTAGAGTGCTGGCCCTCGTACTGATTGGATCCTCGGAAGGGAGAGCTGCGATGAATAATATAGTTGCCGAGTTTCTGAGTAGCTCAGCCAGAGCCGGGACATTTATTGGCACCGGATAGATAGAAAATCGGAGACTGTGACATTGTACGTCACCTGTCTCTGCGCCGGTTATCGGAAAAATAGAATTCTGCTTACGAGCGAACGGAAAAACTTCTCCCTCCGCCGGTACCTTCTAGCGAAACGAACCGGTAAATCTTCCCAGGAGAGAGACAAGATTGCCCCGCGCAGGGTTCCGCAAGAACCACTGACCCACATACGCGCGGGACTTCTGCGAGACCCCTTCCTCGGGCCTCGCTCGAGTTTCATCATCCCGCGATGTCGTTTGCTTCCCCTCTGACATCTAATCCCCCAACGCTGAATATCCGTTTTTATGGTTCGTATGCGAAATCATCACGAGGATAAGCGAGGTACTAGAACACCGCCGGGGCCACGAGTTAACAGAGACGGGACAATGAAAGTTTTACGACGAGGTCGGCATAGGGTGGCCGTAAAACCATTTAACTTTCAAAGCTCCTCGTTAGTTCCCTGCCGAGGAATTATCCCTCGGTGGGTGGAATCATATCGTCTCGGCGATAAGCTGCTCCAAGACGTTTCAAGAGTTTCAGTGGTCATCGATTCTTAAGCTCCTCTAGGTGGAAGTTGGGTGGCGAGTTACTAGCAATGAAAGTGTGTAGTAACTCTTGTATAAAGAGATGAGAAGAATTAATGGCACTTTACCCTCGACGTCGTAGCTCCTGAAAATTTCAGCCCTCGCTATATTCCTGAAATGGAACCAGGTGTTTCACGAAGCACTAAACCTCCGCCGTTATCGATCCACGAAAATGTGAGCTGATCGACGGTAGATTTGTGGCGAGCAGAGGGGATTTATTGAATTAATCGCGACACCGGTGAATCTTGCAACCGCCGTGGAAAACTCGCGGGCTATTGAGGAAGAGCGGCAGGGATCGCGCTCGAAGCGTTTGCATTCCGTTCGAGCGCTCAAAGCGCGGTGTCGAGGTGATTTATGACCCCGTCGAACAAGAAACTTTACAACAGACGGTAACTCCGGGATCGTGGCTAGGCAAAAAGCTCCCAAGGTTCATCGACGTCCCAGCTGCCCCCCGAATCCCTTTCTTGCGTCGAGACCCAACGCAGCCTTCTGGTCGCTGGGAATTTTGCGCTCGTCGTTGAGGTTTCCTTCATAGGAGCTTGAATAATCAATTTGAGGTGGAGACTATGGACCGTGATCCTCTTATCAGAGTACTAGGAACTCTGACAACGTTTCGGGGAGTTAACCCTCATAAATGCATTGCATTAACGTTCATTTTCTAACGCAGTTATTATACTAGAGTCGCTTGATGCGAATGCGAGCTTGAAATTTAACTGTAATTAAGGGGATACTCTAGCGTAGTTGCCCGTTTTTCGACGCGATCTTCGGGAATTTATTTATCAGAAATTATCAATTTATACCGTCTGGCGTTTTGTCCGCATATTAAGATATGTTTGAAGTAATACTCTAAATTATTTTGAATTTTTTTATCGCACATATAGTGGGTGGCGCAATCTTCTACAAAAAATTCTTTTCCCACGGGCGTTGGTGTGGGAACTGTTCTAGTCATCCAAAATGGAAAAACTAAGGTTCATTTTCATTATTATGTTTGTGGCTATGATTGGAACCTCGGACGAGTTTCTATCTTGTATAAAATTAATTCTACAGAACGAAAACAGCTAAATCTATCAGCAAAAATCGAACATTTTTTTTCAAAATGCTGTAATTCTGCAAATTTAAATTGTTAGGGGGCCTCTGTGGTTCCAACCATAACGACAAACATAATAAAGAAAATGAACCTTAGTTTTTACAGTTTGGATGACTAGAACAGTTCCCACAGCAACGCCCATCGGAAAAGATTTGTTTTAAAGAAATTTTCTCTACCTATGACTATACCTATGTATATGTGCGATAAAAAGGTTCAACAAAATTCTGAGTATTACTTCAAACATACCGCAACATGCAGGCAAAACGCTAGTTTGTATACACTTACAGTTTTTGTTGAATAAATTCCCGAAGATGGCGTTGAAAAACGGTCAATTCCACTGGAGTACCCCGTTAAGCTGATAATTAAACTAAGCCCCTTCGATTTTATTTCATATCAAGTCCGCAGCAGCGCGAAACTCACGAGCTACCTTTTCACAGGCACCAGCTCCTGGAAGGAGCAGTTCACGGAAGCGTTGACCGTGAGCGGCGGCGACGACGACGACGGCGAGGGTGCTGGCGAGGCATACGCGCCATCCACCATGGACTATCTCATGCACTCCGTCACGATATTCTGGAAGGTGCTGTTCGCGTTCGTTCCACCAACGGGTAAGTCGCTCTATCCATCCCCGCGGAAAGAACACACCCCGCCTCAGTATTCGAGAAAAGCCGGGTGAAGCTGCTGCCTCGCTGCATCTGGCACGCGTGAGTTATGCTTGTAAACGCGCGTGGGATAGGCCCCATTCGTTTTCGGGCGAAAGCTTGCGCGCCAAGTGTCCCGTGCCATACCCGAGTACCCTTGCAACGCGATACTCCCTCAGTGATATGATATTCTCGAGGCTACGTGGAGTAAAGAAATTCTGACGGAGCAGGGGACAAATTCGAGAAATTCCTTTCCCTTCTGAATTATCAGGAATTCGAAACCTGGTCAAGTTCGACTCTTTACGAGTTCAGCTACGATTGGCGAGATCGTTACCAAATTACCCCCGCGGTAAAATATTCAGACACGAAATGGCCAAAGCTGCGCGGAATAACTGTGCCAAGGTGTGGCCAGCGATCTTTCATTGTCTCGCGGAGGAATCTGCAGGATTTCGCTGCCCGTGAGCACCGACGCACATTCCTCTCACGGAAGGATCTTCCTGTGGGCTTTGCTGCAGACAGGTAGCGAGTTTCCAGGACGTGTGGAGCGTCGAGGACCGCTCGCCCTGGCAGGGGGAAGACTTTTATTACGAGAAAGGCTCCCTCGGGAAATGGAAATCGAGGATTCCCCGCGGGGGGTGTTTGTCCTTTAAATTCGAGCCCGGGCACGCCCTCCACCACGCATACATCTTTTCCTCCCCTTAATTCCCACATTTCGCCCTTGTTAATACCGATCTTCCGCGAATTCCGATTCAACGAGCCCGCAAACTTCCGCCACCGTCGACGTCGCGTATTCCCAATATTTTATTCATTGTCGCGAAGATAGGTTTTCCAAGTTGCTTTTCCGTCGGTCCGGGGACCGAAGAACTGCCGTTACGACCGAGGGGAAAACGCTGGCAAGCTTTCCGCAGGATGTTTATGCCCGCCTGATATCGAAGTCGCGAGTTTACTCGGAGAAAATGGCTGTTTACTGTTCCGACCGTGGAGCGACGGTTTCCACGGGAAATCAACCCCGCCTGGTCGCCGCGGAAACTTCGGAATTTCCAGCAACACATTTCGGCGTGGCGGTTTTGCGTGCCTTTTAAGGGAGACTCGAAGACTTTGCGGGGAGCTAAAGGAAACACTTTTTGATAGGGAGTATCGAGACTTCCACTTTCCGGGATGCTTTCCCAGACTAATTTTCAGGGGAGTTTGTACAGATTCAATTTGATTCGTGTACCGCGTCCTCGCGATCCAGATTAACCTCAGGTTGCCACACCTATTTCGATTCGACTCAAGCCAAATTTCAATTAGCTGTTGTTTAAAAGCTATCTGTTAACTTAACTCGCAAAAATTCTGAGATAGAATTTGGACATTGTAGAATATATGTATTCATCGTTGAAAATTAATATTTAAAGTATCATCATGTTTGAAAAAATCTTTGAAACGAAAAGGCTTCTATAAAATTTATTTATTTATTTATTTATTTCACGTAGACGGGTAAGACCCATTTCATAACAGAACTGGTGGTAAACGATATATAGTAGAGACAGAGGTTGCACAGAAAAGAAAGAAGAATAAAAAACGAAATATGTAGAGTACAACAATGAATATGAAAACAGTAAATTATGCATAAATGTCAAGACATAACGTCAAATAAAAGGCAAAAAGTGTTTTTGCTTAGGAAATCATAACCTTATTAATTTTTAATATTCTTAGCTAAAAATATATGGTTATACTCTTAAGATATGCTACTTTAATAAAAATAAATAAATAAAATTGCCCTCACTTGGGAAGCCTCTCTGCCTGTAGAAGATACACGAAGTTTCTACTATAATACGCTAATTGTACCATTTTCAATGATGCCTCAAACATATTTTACCTCAAATTCAAATTGTGGGCCACTTCGACTCAGTGTGACAACCAAAGATTCAAAACTCGAGGAATGATAGATCGAATGCAAGATACCATAGAGTGTTTTGCGACTCGATAAACGTCGCGCGAGTGCTGTGAATTTCGCCTGTAAACAGTTGAAAAAGAGATGGGTAATGATGCAGCACTTCTGTTCCCAGCAGAACCTCCATCGGCCATAAAATCAATCCCCCGTGTCTCTTCGTTCCAATAACGATAAAATACCCTATTCATTTCCATGGAACGCCGCTCGTCGTTCCACTTCCATCGCCGGGACCGTAAACACGGCCGGGGAGGTTCGAGGGGAGAGAGAAAAAAAAGTTGTGAAATCCGAACGGAGAAAAACGGAGCGTAATTAATGCGCAAACACAATTTTCTCGTTTGGATTGGAAAAACAGAAAGTGCTTCGGCATTGTTTCAGCCTGACATCCCGTGACCCGATAAAGAGGGGGCGGTGCTTGTCCGATCAATGTTCCATATCGCCCAGTAACAAACGTTCCATTCGTTTGAAAATGAACAAATCCCACGCAGCTTGAGCGTGAAACGCAGAAAAGCGAGAGGGGACATTTTACAGCGGTATAGTAAAGAGTTCTAAATCAAATTTAAGTTTCGGAGAGGGGAAATAAAAATTTGTTTTTGGTTCAGAGTGGTTCGATAGACGATCAGAGTGGTAAGTCTATCAAATCAAACTCATATTTGGATTTCCCCCTCCCCAAAACTCGAATTTAATTTAGAACTGTCTTTAGTATACTACTCTTGAGAATTTTACAGAGGAACGAATGTCTGCAATGAATTGCTGCGATACCAGAGGGTGTCAAGGTTCCCCCGGCACTCGGTTCGCAATAATAATTCCCGGTAAATTGCACTGACTTGCCACGAATAGGGTGTACTTGTCGTTACTCCGCTGTAAACCTGTCGAACCCGCTTCAAATCGATAATGCTCGATATGCTCGTGACAAGATAGAACCTATATACTTTCGCCTCTCCGTTCCACTCTCTGTGTCCAATCCCATTAGTCAACAGAGGTTGTCTGTTTTCGAACTGGGCGGATCCTCCGCCGAGGACTCGTTAAACAGATTTCACCCGGCGCGCGCCGCGAGTTCAGAGCGGTTAAACTATTCAAAAGAAAACGCTGAAACTACAGCCGTTAAAGGAGCGAGGGAAATCTGCTCTCCTCGAGGCTTCTCAAATTTTCATCCAGCCCCGCGTCACGGGGATGAAGACGAAGAAGGACAGCTCGCGAGGAGCGGGCCCCGAAGCGTGGAAGATGTTTCGCGTCCCGCGACGGCGAGCGGAGCAACGGGGTTATAAAATTAACGTCTCGGATCGCGCGATGGAAAACACAGCCATAAAACCAAGCCCCGAGGGTGGAATACAAATTTCTCAGCCGCTGTCGAGCTTGAGCTTACGTCAAGCTTACGAGGGTAACTACGTAGCTCGCTCGAGGGAATCTTTGACCGCTTTTATTCCTCTTTCTTCCGGCTACCCTTTCTAAACGAAAAGAAAACCGTTGAGGCTTGTATCGGGGGACTGCATTCGAAGCCTCGCTGTATCGGCTCGACAAGTGGTATCGGTGGGAAATAGTTCGGCAACTATTACCCCGGAAGGGGTGGATAACGATAAAACGCAACGGCCGGGCTGTGGATATCGCGGAAGAATGCTTCAGCCGAATCTGAAGAGCCCCCGGAGGCGTGGATTATACAGTGGTGGTTTTCGATCGAGACTCGACTCGTGCCGGGTCGACAGCCACTCGACGAGAGCCAGCAAGGGTGAAGTGTGTTCCCGACACGCCCTCGAGGTAATAATTCGCGCTTGTTCGCGGCCTTACGTGCAAATTTCCCACCAGCCGCCCTCTGATCGTTCGCAGGCAATTCCTCTGTTTTGCCAATGTATCTCCAGTCTATCTTTGCCAATATATTCTCTGGTGGCAGCGACGAAGAAAAGTCGCAGGCATAATGCTCCCTGCGACGTGGGAACGCCCCACGAGGACGATGCCTCGAGTGCCATTTATCGATCGCACTGTCGAGGATCTTTGGAGAGATAAGAGTCACAGTCGAGATAACGGCAACGCGTATCTGATAGAAGGGAAGCTCGAGGATAACGTTGGCAGCCAAGGACGAGGGGTTGTTAGCCCCATTGCATCCCCATGTTTTTTGCAAGGGAAGGGTGAACTGATTTGGCTGATTTTCCGCGTTATTCCATCACGCTCGATGGATATCTCGATGCTTTAATCAGATTCTATGCGATAGGGAGAGTCGCTATTGATGAGGACGGGGAGCGTTGAAATTAGGATGGAACGATAAATCAACGCGAGGGGATGAAGACAACAGGGTCCTTCAATACTGCAACCGCGCCTCTGGTCGATGACTCGCGGAAAAAATGATACGGCGACCGTGTCTCGCGATTAACGTGATAGATCACGACTGCTGTGGCCATCGATCAGCGAGGGTGGGAGATGAAGATTGACTGGAACAAGGAGCCTGTTCTGTGGTGTTTCCAACGTCGAGGAGACTTGTCTCTAGAATCTAGTGTTTCCTTTTGATTTATCAATTAAGAACAATTGATTCTTCAATTATAAATTGATCATTCTAAAGCACGTTGAAGATAGGGCTGGGACTATTTGTCGAATTTTTCAGTATTCGAATATTCGAATACTTCAGTTGCTCAATTATTTGGCGAATATAATTCGAATATCCAAATATTCGAATACTATTCGAGTATCCAAGTATTCGAATACTATTCGAATATCCAAGTATTCGAATACTATTCGAATATCCAAGTATTCGAATACTATTCGAATATCCAAGTATTCGAATACTATTCGAATATTTAAGTATTCAAATACTGATGTATTCGAATAGTATGGTGTGAATTATAAATCAAGTTCTTTAGGTTCATTTATCAGGGTGAAATCTTGTAAGCTAATTTTGACCCACTTCACACCATACTATTCGAATATAGCAGTATTCGAATAGTATTCAAATATAGCAGTATTCGAATAGTATTCGAATAGTATTCGAATATAACAGTATTCGAATAGTATTCGAATATAACAGTATTCGAATAGTATTCGAATAATAACATTCGAATACTCAAATATTCGAAGTTTATTCATAGCATTCGAATACTTGTAAAATATTTGAATATTAAATTATTCGAAACATCCCAGCCCTAGTTGAAGATTGCCAGGTCGAAGGAGCACATAGTACCTCATAGGAAAGAGGCGAGGAGGGAGTTGTTTGAAACAAATTTAAGAGTAGGTAGGCAGTGTTTCTGAGAATGATGGGCTTTATCTCCGAGTAAGTAGCCCCTAACTAGCAGGAAGAAAGAGTCGCGAGGCTCTCCACGAGCTCGAGGATATTATCCTGCAGGAGGGATCGGGGCTCTAGAGAGATTTGTGGTTCTCTCGTTGCCTGCTCGAGAGATAACTTCAGCCTCTGCTGTCAGGCCACAAAATCGTCTGGAGGCTTCAGCCACCGCGTGTTTACACGCCAGACACGTCTTCCTGGCGATCTCTCGATTGGGTAATTATCGTTCGTTCTTTTAACGACCCAGTTTCGGTCGAAACGAACGTCGAACGTCGGGGGACCATCGTTATTTCTTAGCTAAGATATTATCGTAATGGTCACGCGAAAATTTAAAGATGGGAAGAATTATATCGTCTTTACATTCCATAAATTGTGGGGGTTGTAAAATAGTGATACTAACATAATACTTAAAGCGTAGTATTAACCCTCGGAAGATGGACGCAGGAGTCGGTATCTGGGTGAATTTAAGACCCGCACTGACTATCCCACTGTTCTTATTTTCGATAGCGTTATTTTTCTCGAAACAAATCATTTATTCGATTTTTGAGAGTTTCTCTATTACTGTTACTTTTGAATCCTCACTATGCTCTGTATTTCTGAACTTATCCCCTCTCGCTTCTCGTCATTCTCTCTCCTTTTCTCTCTCAGGTCTCGAGGCTCCCTGACCTTCTCCTATTTCACTTCTCTTATTTCTTTTTCCTTCCTTTTTGTACATTAATTTTTTCTGTTACATTTTCTTTTTTCTAGGTGTAATAAATACCTTTCATTATTATTACTATTTACTAATATATTTGGGAATTGTACGCTTGGGTAAAATAAGACCCAAGTACCGTCAGCCGAGGCTGAAGTTTATAGTTATTCGTTGATATAAAAATATGAGTTTTGAACTCTCCTTTGACCGCCACAGGCGACTGAAACTCGCGCGAATACAACGCCGCAAGAGTGTGTCTCGTAAAAAGTATCGCAGTTATGGATTTCCGCGGTGGCCTCAACTACAAACATAAATTCCGCCGTTTTTTCTGGTGGCGGTCCGTGCAGGGGCGTCGAAAATTCCGTTGCAAAAAGTTTCGAGGCTGCGCCGTCGCAGATGCCAGCCGGCGGTGCAATGAAAATTCTAATTTCGTCCGGCGAAAAACAAATTACAGATCTATTTGGCTCGCGTCGCCGCTTCCTGCGCCGCCGAGGGAATAATTCCCCATGCAAATATCTTCGGGTCGTGTATGCTCGCAATTATAATCAAGAAACCCGCCGGACACTCCCGCTCGCCGAATAAAAGTCGCCCGGCCGAGGATTATGAAAATTCAAACGAGCAATTAAACGGTGAACGGTGACCCTTCTTCTCTGCCTTGCGTGTTCTATCTCTCCCGCGAAAAAGGAACGAACGGGGTTTAAACATTCTACCGCGTCGTTATCCTCCACGAACGACGACGCTTTAATCCTAGTTACCGTGTGCGCACACGAGCGAAGATCAAGTAAATCCGGGTGACGCGGTCGACCTAAAATAAAATGGCTATTAAAACTAATATAGACATTACTTATTTTATCAAAACAAACCTACATGTTGAGAATTTTATGCTCATTCAGAAAAACTGGTCTATATTTGCTTTAAGACAATATTTACTGTAAATCGAGTTGAAAACTGAAGTGATGAAATCTGACCACCTCTCCCGAGGTGCCGGGAGAAACGGTTTTCGTCGTTGGCAGAGACCACTGACATAATTATTCATGGAAAATTAATCAAGGATAAAGCAAATTTATTTATGAGTGAATACAACTACAGATTCATTGATATTTAATTTGTTTACGCTAAACAAGTAAAGAACACATCAAACAAAAAGTGAATTACCTAGTGTCGATTAGCAAGGCAAATGAATACAAAAGTGAATAAATAAACTAAATAGACGAAAATAATAATACAATAATAATAATAATAAAAAATAGAAACATAAACAAAACTAATAAAAAAATCATAACTCGATCATCCCTCCTTTCTGCAGCGAGAGATGGTCTTCTCGTTAGCTTTGAGAGGAAGAGTTAATATGGCCAAATACTTTGGCTGCATTGTCCCTTAATGTCTCTACTATCTTATTATCCCAAGTATTAAACGAAAATAAACTTAGAAGTGTATTTTAAATACGATTCTGTACAACCGCTGTTTGACAAAAGAGGTTAAATGTAACCCCAATTTACATTTTAAAGCCTATAAATCTAGAAAACACAGAAGAACGCAAAATTACGCTATTCATTCAACTGTTTGGCTTCTAAAGAAGGAACTGGTCTTCACTTTAACGCATTTTTACGTATAGAATCTGAAATATAGCGACTCGACCAGCTCTCCGACCCGACCGCGTCTCCCAGATTTACCCTACACAAGACCGTCCCCAAACGAAGCGAAGAATGGCACGGTTAAAAACCACACGATCACCCAAACGATGCCCCGATACAATATCGAGCGTGCTCGATGTTTGCCCGCGCAGAAAAGCGAGAAAGTAACAATCGCAGGGATGCTCCCACGAGGCGTTCCTCTATGAGCGAGCTTCCCATTTCTTGGCCAACAAACACCGTCGGTGGGAAAACAAGCGCGGCGAACGAAATTATAACGGAGAGGAGGAAAGCTGGCATTGTGACGAAGAATTACGAGGGAGAACTGTGCGCCTACATGCCCGATTAAACTTGTTCCGGTAAACTATACTGGGTTTTCCGTGGACGTGCAAACCTCCCGGGACACCTTGCAGAACAGAAGACTCTACTTACTCTGGCTTTAACTCAGAGCCACCAGGCAGTCTGCGGGCGCTTAAGAATCACCGACGCACGGAATTCTACGCGCGCTGACTATCAGCGGAGAATACTTTAAACCGTATCGATACAGAACGCCCCTATCCTTGGCGTCTTATTAAACATTTAATCTCCCACAGCGTCGCCGGCGCGTCGATACTCGCCCCTGGTATATGCAGAGAGCCACTTAATAATCGTCGGATCGAAGGGACGTGGACGAGTTACAGGGGGCGGGCGCAAGAAAGCTGGAAAAAGAGAGCGTGATCTTCGAGGCGAGCTGACTCCGTAAACTAAAACCGATTACGCCCGCGAGAGTAGCGCGGGTACGGTAAGGGGGTGCGAGCGGGGCGGGACCAGGTGGCCCTGTAATATGCATGGAACGTTATATAAAGGAATATTAATAGACGGAGAGGAAAGTTCTTGGGAGACGAGTCGGCAGCGGCGAGGGACGGGACCCTAGAGCGGCCATCGATTCCGCGGCTAGTTCTCTGATCACGGAGACACCGTGTCTGCAGCCTCACGCGCCGGACGACAACGTGGCTGCAGATTTTTCAAACCCCGCGCGGAGAATTGCGAAACAGCTAACTCGCTCGTTACTCGCACCTCGCGCTGGACTTCATTAGCCATTCCGGGCTACGGTATGATAAACCGGCGGATCGTAAAGCCTGGGAGAAATGGGGGAAGGAAGGCCGCCAGATAACCCGCGGCCGCTGATTAAATTCACCCTCGGGGGCGCCGCGAGCGCGGCAACGGGATTGTGTACTACGAATAATCTTTACATGCTTGTGCATGGTGTACTACCAAGCTTCCGGGGAATTCAACAGCGTCTGTCCTGGACATTCTGTGTTGTCTGAGATATCGCGGTTCGTACTACTTGTACTCGATTTAGAGGTGATTGCCTTTACGTTTAGGGATTATTTTTTAAATAGAAGCGAAGGTTGCGAGTGTCCTTGACTTTTTGTGAAGACACCCAGGAAAAGATTTTCAAAGTCGAAATTTCTTTGTCATACTTTTTTTTAATATTTTTCCCTTATTCTGCAACACCTTAGCTTTAACAAGATTTGAAAGATTCTTCCCTCTATCTTATTTCTTTCAAAAGTTCTATGGTTTTTAATAGAAGCGAAGGTTGCGAGTGTCCTTGATTTTTTGTGAAGACACCCAGGAAAAGATTTTCAAAGTCGAAACTTCTTTGTCATACTTTTTTTTAATATTTTTCCCTTATTCTGCAACACCTTAACTTTTTTTTAATATGTTTCCTTTATTCTGCAAGAACTTAGCTTTAACAAGATTTGAAAGATTCTCCCTTTATCTTATTTCTATCAAGAGTTCTACAATTTTTAATAGAAACGAAGGTTGCGAGTCTCCTTGATTTTTTGTGAAGACACCCAGGAAAAGATTTTCAAAGTCGAAACTTCTTTGTCATACTTTTTTTTAATATTTTTCCCTTATTCTGCAACACCTTAACTTTTTTTTAATATGTTTCCTTTATTCTGCAACACCTTAACTTTAACAAGATTTAAAAGATTCTCCCTCTATCTTATTTCTATCAAAAGTTCTACGATTTTGACACTAAAAAAGTGTCGTTTGTCCCACTGTACGCCGCCCCTCCGATGTTACCCTTTTCCGAACTCTATAAATACGGAAAGTAATGGAGCGCCACCTGTTTCAATCGCGCCACAGGCCTATCCGAAACGCCGAGTGCCCGCAACAATGATCCAGTCGATCCATCGAGGACTAACTGCTCCCCAGATCGCGGAATCGTCGAGACTTGCAGCGTCAGGGAAATTACGCTCGCCGACGAATGAAAACATCGAAAGGTGAAAGGGGTGGCGACGATCGCGACTGCTCGTTCATCAGAAAGCAGGAAATTCGTATCGTCCCTGGGAACGGTGAGCAGTAATAATCCGCAGAGCGCCGTCTACCATATCTTCCTATTACGATCTAGTATACAGCAATACCTCTCGACCGGTATTAGAGCCTAACCCGGCGAAATGAAATTTCCGCAGGTAATTTCCGCACGGGCCGCAATCCCAGCAGCCTGGCCGGATATCGATCGACATTACCGAGCCGGCGTTCACTTTTACACAGGCCTTTTTTACCCTCCCCTTCTCCGACGCTCGCACGACCCGCCGAGGAAACGGAATTACGTTTTTAATTGAGAAAAATAGCCCTCGCAAATTACGATCCACAACCTCCCCCGATTAACGCCCGGCAGTTGTTCGATCCATTCAGACCGTTCACGCGCATAATCGATCTCCCCCGATTTTCTATCTTATCCATAGCGATCTCCGCATCGTGTAGCAAATGCCAGCGTACGCAGCTGAAATGCAATGAGAACTCATAATTATGTACGTTCGAAGAGGTAAGGTGGAATCAGAGTTGGGCGTTATTCGGCTAAATTGTTCTTCGCCTAACCTTCGAATAAAGATTCCGAATAAAATGAAGTCATTCGTGACTAAAGAATAAATTTTTAGTCGACTAAATTTTTAGTCGTTATTCGTTCCTCGTTATTCGGTATTCGAAGGACCGCCGTGGCACTAAGCGTCACGAATAAGCCGCTTCGGCTCGAGTGAGTCATGAGTCATAGTCCCGGTTCAGCCAGAGACCAAGGGCCTCCGAACCCGAGCCAGAGACCGAGGGCCTCGGGACCCGAGCCGTAGCTTATTCGTGTCGCTTAGTCGCCACAGCGATCCTTCGAACAACGAATAAAGACTAAAAAATTTAGTCGAATCAAAATGTAGTCGAATAAAAATTTATTCGACTAATGCTCAACTCTGGGTGGAGTGAGACCTTGTTTATTAAGGGGTTACGCCTCCCTGAGACGCTCAAAAAAGCACCAAATTAGACGAATTCTTTTACGATTGTTGTTTAAAAAATAGTCACAATTTTTTTACATTCCATAAGGCATGTAGAATAAAGCTCTTAAATTTTTTTTCATTTATCTTCTAATTTCACCCCTCAAAAAATTCTGAAACTTACATATGATTTTCGGGGCTCTCAGGTAGCCTAATAGGATTTCCCTCTCTCATGATTTCCTAATAATCACGGAGGCTCTGCCTACGAATCACGCGATGTGGACTCAACAGGGGGAGGGAAATAAGAAAATAACTGAGGGAAAGAATCTGTAAGGGGTCGTATACTAGCGCACACGAAGGCGTCCCCCAGTGTTTTCGAACGTTATTGCATGGTTATCACGTAACAGGGGCCGTGAACGAGGACAAATTGAATTTCGCGCCCCTTTCTACTGCCGTGGAAACGGCTGGGAAGGTGACGAGCCGTACGCGACAGTAAATTTCCTTTTATCCAATGCTACACTTTTATGGCGCGACAAAAATGACGTACAATAGATAGAGGGACTCTGGCTGCTATTTCACTCGAAAAGCTGTGATAGGAAGCAACTCCGCGTGGAATAACACGAAATTAAATCCTCCTAGGCGAATATCACTCGCGCTGAATCCAGCCAGCTTCGCGAAACAAAGTTGTCAGGTAGATCTGCCTGAGCGAGAACGCGGGACGAATAGCGCGTCAGATAGGACAGGCGCGTCCGTCGGGCGTTTTATCGCGAATCTTTAAACGGGCGTCTGAAAGGATCAGATAGCGGTGGGCGTTGCAGGCGGCCGAAAAATAGGCCACGAGCACCGTGGAAATGTTAGCGCCCCCGACGTGTCGTCTCTCCACCCCTCTGAATCTCGCGATAACGGGATGAACACGCGGAGATACGACGCGATAGACGTCTCCGCGGGGAAACTGAGATCCTCGTAACCAAATATACACCCCGTGAGCTCAGAGAGGATGTCCCTTCTTATAGAATTTTCTTTACACCCGCGGGAGGGTTTCCATCCCCGAGCCCACGTCTACTTCAAGAGATTCAACTTAATAATTCAAGCCCGAATTAGTGGGACTCTTCCGAGGAAGTAAAAGAAACTAGGGGATGCTTGAACTTTTCCAAAATCGTGCTATTAATCGAGCTTGTTTATCAAAACCACCCGGTAATTAGAAAAACGAAGCAGCCTCTGTTTACTTCGTTAGATAAATTATTCAAAGGCTCTCGGTGCACAGGCTGGCCACCTTCCTACTTGAATCCCGACTGGCGAGTCGAGCGAGGTGCTGAGAATGCAGGAGGGTGGGGGAGAGAGAGAGATATGGGGATGGACAGAGAGATGCTTGGCCCATTGTGTACCATGCAATTAGCTTGGCGTTTACGTCTCGTGGTTCAGGAGTCTGGTACAATCCAGGCGCGAACATCCCCGTGCATCCCCGTTGCAGGACACGGGGTTGCAGCCCTCGGCATATCCTGCCATTCCGACCTAGCTATTACCATTGCGTCCACTGCCGCCACTATAACTATTATCGCATACGTCGGCCGACACTGCTCTCGATATTGCCTATCGAGGCGAGACCGCCGCCCACCGTCGCGGATTCCTCCACGCAAACGAACGCGTGATGGAAACCCTGCTTCCTGCCTCGGCCATCCATCCTCCTGAATGGGAATTTCTGGGGTCGCGCGAGGAAACGAGGGGGGGGGGGGTGATTAGTTGGTAATGTGATTTCTTTGAGAAAAGGGGAATTGACGAAGGGGATGAAGGGTCGAAGGCAGGGTTGTAATAGCAAACAGGGGTCTTCCTTTCGTCTTCTATCAGCGTAGATGTTAAGATTTGATACTCTCTTGGATATGGATATTTCCCAGGGCCATTTAGAAAGTTTCCTCTTTGGCAATCCCTTCGTCTGTAAAGAAGAAAGAGCAGGTGCGCGGGGGGAGCGTGAGGCGGTAAGAGAGTGTCGACTCTCGTTTCATCCGGAATTGAGCGAGCCGCGCAATCCGTGATTTCATCATTTCAGGGACTTTTAAATGCAAATTTCTGGAAAGTGGAAAATGAGATTGGCCACTATCTCGCTGCTGCACTCTTTTATTATACTTTATCCTCCATCGGGAAAGTTCAGCCTCCGGCAGCGTCCATCGCGCGCCTTCGTTCGAGCATTGTCCCACGGCTTCGCAGAGTTCCACGCAGTTTTATACTTTCAATCGTCGGCTCCACTAAAGGAATTGTCTAATAAATGGGGAAAAACGGCGTAAAGTAACGAATTGCCATGTAGATTCCAAAAGAAGGTACACTCTGTATCGAGAAAACAGTGGCTGACCGCGCGTCTGATAGAATACGGACCTCTACCACTGGCGCTGTAGATAACTCAATAAGGAGAAGACGGTCGCTCGCTTGCGGGGGCCGCGACACTGTTAAGAGCTTCTCGCTGAGAAAGCACGAGGAAGAATCCTAGAATACACAGGAAGCTCCACCCTCCATCTACCTCGCAATTGACAACGCCGGAAAGCAACAGAGCTGCAGATCCACGCTCTGCTCGAAGTATTTCGTTTCTCCTTTATTGCCTCGGAACGTATCAATTATCCCGCGAGGCCGATCGTCAATTTAGCCCCAAAGTGACAGGGAGGAATGCGGAGGGAAGGGTTGGCGCGCGCGAAGGTGAATAATACATTGTCTCCGAGGCGTGTTGGTGGCCCAAGGAGCTGGAAAGGGGGAGAGCCGAGACGCCCCGAGAAAATAGCGAAGGAAAAGAACGAGGGCCGGAGAAGAATGCGCTTTATTTTGCCGGGCACAATCGGACAGCGGCGCAAAAGCCTGCTGAACTGGCAAAAGCCCTCGAAAGCACTGTATCAAGCTGCCCGGGCTTTACTTTGTTTATTCCCGTTCTTTAGCCCCGTACCAGCGCCGCCGCCAGCCAGCTTCCCTATAAATCAACGTCTCGGCGAATGCTTCGGTGCATGATGCGGACTTGCGCTCCTCCCCCGAGGAATGAATAAAGTCAGAAATCGCGATACGACGCGGATGAAATACGAGTGAAGCGCTGGACCGCTCGCGATTGCCACGGTGCAGCATTCTTAATTAGATTCCCTCTGCGGAAGGTATTAATCTGCGCGCGAATAAGTAAGCATGGTATGTTGCCCATTCGACCTTTCTATTTCTTCAGATTTTAAGGTAGGAATGTAAGAGAAATGGGCAGAGCACTGGTAAAGGCAAAAAAAAGCTCCAAGTCTCTCGACTCTAAGGGGAGGTTCTGGTCTAAAAATCGGTTTTTATTTTAGTTTTCGAATGTTCAAGCTTTTAAGGTTACGTGTTTAACAGGATTTTTTGGAATTCGGGGACAGATATGTCAAAAATTTATTATCCGATTCGACTGAAACTTTTTCTGTTTCGAAGAATACACTTCTGTGCAGTGGATGAGCTTCTAATATTTTAAAAATGTGCAAATTTGTATTTTTGAAATGCGTTGAAAGGAGGAAGAACATAGGGCAAAAATGATTTCAAATTTCAAGTGTCGTTTACTTGTGAAAAAATGTCATTTTTTGTAACTTTCAAAGCTATGTCCATTAGGAAATATCATGCCCTTTAATAATCTGGTATTGTTTCCTATTTCAGACCAATAGTTTATGCGCTACAAGTCCCACCGTTTTGGATGAATTTTTTACGCATCCACTTCAACAAATTACAGTGCTATTTTCAATGATTAATTACAGAAAAAAATATATTTCTATAGGTTAAGATATTCTTAATACAACGCAAAAATTTCCATGAAATTATCTGTGACAGTTTTCTTTTAATTAATTCCTAAAGATTACCTATATTTATGGGCTCTAGACTGGAACGTCCCCTTAAGGGCACACTTACTGCTCCACAATGTTCAAAAGTGCAGAGTTGCTCGAGGAGAGGGGGGACACCGATGAACGCGCTTCCCTCGTGGTTCTACGCGAAATTTCCCCGAGATTTATCGCGCGGTCGCGAGCTCTTTTTGGAGTAATTTTCGCGCGCAAGATTTATGGCGCGAGAAGAAGAAACGGGCCCTCGGAGGAGACTCCGCGGAACATGCAAATTCAATCTCATCGACGGGATCGATGTTAATGCACTGGCACCGGTGTCGCCGGAAGAAACCGTGCCAGGATGTAATGGAAGTGAAAACAGGAGCTGTGCGTTTTTACCGGGACAACGGAGAAAAGGGGAGGCGAAATTACGTTCATACAGGCGATATTGCGGTGCAGTAAACCAACGATGTACGCGCAGTTTTTCCGCCGAACGGGAAAATCGATCTCATTAAACGAGACCCGAGTATTTGCAGACCGGTGTTTACGCTTCCGCTGCCAGAGGCGCAACCGCAACGAAATCTAGCAGATAATTTCCACGTGCCGCGCGAGGAACTTACAAATTCTCATTGCAAATCCTTGAATCCTCAGATTCTTGAAATACGTAGTTAATCGTAGTTAATCGGATTCACGACGTGATCGCAGCGAATGGGTGGATCGAAGAAGGGTTGAAGAAAAATGAAGAAGATTTGAAGAAGAGTTGAAGATGTTTTGAAGAAGGGTCGGAGGATTTTAAAGAATGGTCGACAAATGTTAAAGAAGGGTCGAAGAAAGATTGAAGAAGAATTGAAGACGAATTGAAGAAGAGTTGAAGAACAGTTGAAGAAGAGTTGAAGCAGTGTTGAAGAAGATGTAAGGAAGAATTGAAGAAGACTTGACAAAAATTTGAAGAAGCGTTGAAGACGAATGAAGAAGAGTTGAAGAACAGTTGAAGAACAGTTGAAGAACAGTTGAAAAAGAGTTGAAGAAGGGTTGAAGGAGAATTGAAGAAGACTTGACAAAAATTTGAAGAAGCGTTGAAGACGAATTGGAGAAGAGTTGAAGAACAGTTGAAGAAGAGTTGAAGCAGGGTTGAAGAAGATGTAAGGAAGAATTGAAGAAGACTTGACAAAAATTTGAAGAAGCGTTGAAGACGAATTGAAGAAGACATGAAGAACAGTTGAAGAAGAGTTGAAGAAGGGTTGAAGAAGAGTTGAAGAATGGTTGAAGGAGAATTGAAGAAGATGTAAGGAAGAATTGAAGAAGACTTGACAAAATTTTGGAGAAACGTTGAAGACGAATTGAAGAAGAGTAGAAAAGCAGTTGAAGAAGGGTTGAACAAGAATTGAAGAAGATGTAAGGAAGAATTGAAGATTTGAAAAAATTTGAAGAAGCGTTGAAGACGAATTGAAGAAGACATGAAGAACAGTTGAAGAAGAGTTGAACAAGGGTTGAAGAGGTTTTGCAGAAGGGTCGAGGAATGTTAAATAAGGGTCGAAAAAGTATTGAACGGGGGCAAGGACCGAGGAACAGTGAACAAGGACCTAGACGAGCTCGCAGATCGAGACAACGGTGTGTGCTGTATCAGTGGTTCGGAGCGTATCGCGGCAGTTGGGATGTGCGTCACGTGAGGCCACTATAATTTATACGGTGCAATCGGGTCACGTTCGGCGAACGAAACGAACGGGGCTGCAGCTGCTAAGCATACCCGCGATCCCGACATCCTGCACGCGGAACACGGACCATAAACACGTTCCACGGCCGCAGCAACTCGTTCGAACTCTGGAACACCTCTAATAGGAAAAGTCTGCGTCGCTTTAACGAGTTAAGATTCCACGAGAAGTCTTTTCAGCTGCCTCCTTTTACGGGTCCCCCTTTCAAGGCAGCCGATCCGGCCGTGAAAAAAGGTTCACCACGGAAACGGTCCCTGGGCAAATTGCACGGCAAACGGCTAATTAGGATTGTTAAGGCTTCAGATGTCCCGGCTACCTTTTCTGGGTATATCCTTGATTGCGTTATCAACCCCGTGTTTAGAGCGTCCCGAGTCTCTAATCAACTGACTGCGAGCGTAATTCTTCCGACAACACAGATACCTGACCCACTTCCACGGACCTGGAGCTCTCGAACGAGCACGATCAGCGTTAAAAGTTGCAAATTAAATTTCTGCAAACTCCATACGATTCGCGTTTGATTGGTGGAAAGCTCAGCCGCTCAGCCGTTTCGCGTAAATTGCGGGCCTGTCAGGGTCGATCTGGAGAGCGTACTGCGGCACGCTTTGCTGAATTTACCACGGATAATATCCTGTAATTCGTGGGCTGGCCGAGCGGTGACTTGCTCGTCGCCGTCACGCAGCAGAGGTTTAGGTAAATTGGCCGTCGATGCACGATTTATAAGCTCCGCTGAATTCTAGCCGTTTAACGTTTCCGATGGCAAGATGGGCGTGAACGGCTGCGATGGAAGGGCCATTCGCGCTTTCAAGCCACTTTCGTAAACTCGCGGCCAGCGACTGGTGGTTGAACGAATTACCGATGGCTCGCGTAAACCGATTCTTAATACGAGCGTGGAGCTCGCAACTCCCGCGCCGCTTCGTTCCGCGACATGAATAAACGATGCCGCTCATTTTGGATCGCCACCAAAACGGATATTAACGATGTCTGACCGCGAGCGATACCCGGGGTCCGATGAATTTTAAGTGGGATACGATGAACGTTTTCGTTGCGCCAGGTGCGGGGTGTTGACGATCGATCAGCGGAAAAGTCGAGCGTCTCGTGGGCGGCGCAAAGTGATTGATGCTATTGATGATCCCAGCCGGGGCGAGCTAGTTGATCTCATTTACGGCGTTCTCAGGTCAGCTCGTGGCTATCGATCTCTGGTTTCCGTGAATATTGGCCGCGTCGATGGGCTACCTGCGGCTTGATTTATCGGCAAACCACCCCGCTGAAACCGCCCTCGTGTCCTCATCACGCTACAGCGCCGACGAATTTGTCCTGGCTTGGCTACCGGCCTCGTGACCGTACGTCAGTTTATCCCGTTTTAACCGGCGACAAGACCGGGCTGAGGGTATTACTTGAACGCCCCATCCCTTCGGGCCACTCCATTAACGCGTCAAGATCTGTAGTTCCTCGTTTTACCTTGTACCCTTTGGAATTGGATAATAGTATTACACAGATGAATGTGGAGGCAGAACTCATAAATGGGAATTGAAACGAAGATGAGGTCTGGAGCGCCCTTGAATAGCGATCTTATCGCCGATGCGACTCTAACCTCTGGAACTTGGAGAGCTATATGACCACGTGGCGTGATATTTAAGAAGTCTTTAAAAATAAAATTCAGGGACTCGAAGGCCTGTAGGACTTCCGCCAATTGGGGTGATATCTGACGATATTTTATTACTAACACGACCATAGATACCAACTGGAGCTGTAAATATTCGAATAGTACGGAGTATTCGAATAATTCAGAGTGTTCGAAGAATTCAAAGTGTTCGAATTTCGAACTGTACCGAATACGAATCTAAACGTGAACTTTTTTTTTTTAGATTTTATTGTGCTACTCTTTTTATGCTGGCCTCTGCAATAATTTGTTTTTCAAATGTTAAATTTGAAACTTTGTTAATCTGTGGCGAAGTTATAATTTTGAAACGAATGGTATATATTCTAATTAAATTTAGGAACGTAATGTGTTTAAATATTAAATTATAATGCTCCATAATATTCCCACTGATTCAAATAATATTCGAATCTCAAATTCGAATTCTACCGGTATTCGAATATTCGAATAAATCGAGTTCTACCGGTAGTCGAATATTCGAATAATTCGAATACTACCGGTATTCGAATATTCGAATACTTCTAATTATTCTAATAATATTCGAATGCTCCAAATTATTCGAATAATATTCGAATACTCCTAATTATTCGAATAATATTCGACTACTCCTAATTATTCGAATTCCAAATTCGAATTCTACTGTTATTCGAATCACAAATTCGAATTCTACTGTTATTCTAATCTCGAATTCGAATTCTACTGTTATTCGACTCTCAAATTCGAATTCTACTGTTATTCGAATCTCGAATTCGAATTCTGCTGTTATTCGAATCTCAAATTCGAATTCTACTGTTATTCGAATCTCAAATAAATATCAAATTCTACTGTTAATATTCAAATATTCGAATAGTCCTAACATTCCCAAGTCCAGCGCTTGAAGGCCTAAGTGACCTTCCCTTCAACGCACCTCCATACCATTGATATAAAAACCCTTGCAACCAACCCCAAGTGATAAACTAAAACTTCAACGTAACACATGTGACGTCCAATATCTACCCTACCGTACTTTATCCAACATCCTAATTCTGATTGTACCTTAAAAAACATGAAAAAAAAACCTTCCCTTCACCGAACTCATGACAACGACTTCAGAGTGTCACTTGCTCGAACGCCGATTCATTTACCTAAATCAGTCCTGCGATGGGAGGAATCGCTACTGGCTGAAGGATCTGTCAAAAAAAGATGCAGAAAAGCAATCGTTCCAAGCGCGCACTGTTGGAGCAGTTGCGGCGCTGCAGGGTTCGCGCGCGGTCGAGGGAACTACAGTCGTTACGAAGTTTCGAAAGCCTGGAGGAAAGTTGCCCCGTTGCTCGGTAGGTTTCCAGGATCTCGAGAAGGATCAGACGTCGGATACAAATTCCAGAACAGCGACGGTTAACCGACTCTGTTTACGAACTTTGGAAACGTAGATGCCGCGCGAACCCAGACTTTCGGCCGGCGAAATAAAATCCCGCCCAGCTTCCAGCTATTCCCACCGTCCCACGGCGCTCCTTCGCCAATCTTCTCCACGCAATCAAACGTTTTATCGCGTCGCAACCCACGGACTGCTAAAAAAACACTCGTGAAAAAGCAACGCGTGACTAGGAGACAGTACCATTTCCACGCGAACCCTCCACCAATGTCCTACGCCATTCGATATCAGGGAACCTATCGATTTCAAGTGGTGAATTCCGTTACCCATGTTTTATGCAACGAAGCAAGTGGAAGCCACGGAACGCAGCAGCTCCTTGGAGAACCGTGGTCCCGGTACCAGAAGGATTAAGACCGTGGATGTTCAGAGATGCATTCACAGTGGAAGGTAATCTCGATGCTACACCCCCGTTTGTTTTCTCGAATGGATGGTGCTCTCTAAACCGCCCCCCTAATGATCGAGCCGTTTAACGCCGATGACGAGCTACTGTTCGCGCGACACCCTAACGGCACCCCGGAGAACCCGCGCATTTGCCAGCGCAGCTGGTGCAACGCTGGTGCAGCGCGTGTGCCCATGGTAATCGACTCTCTGCTATTAAAGTTCGAGAGTTAAGCCTCCGCCACGTAGCCGCGCCAATTTCCTACCCGCTGTACGTTTTGCGAAACGAGTTCCGTCCGTTGCTGCTGCTTAATTCAAAGGGGCCGTCGCCTAATGGCGTTTCGACGTTCAGCCTGGCTAGCGTCGAGGGGAAAAAACGGAGCCGCTGGAAGTACGGCAGCGCGTGGGAAGACTTTGAACCTGCCGAAGTGGTGATTCCTTTGACGCGAGGGGCACCTCGCGAAGTGGCACCGTTCCAAGAGGAAGCTCCGCTGGCCTAACGCAAGCTGATCGAGCGCAAACAGCCCGACATTTGACGAATTAATTCTCGTTTGCAAGAGAGGAGAAAAAAAGTAACGACCGGAATGGAAATTGCACGGGTAACACGACGCTTCCATTTGCCTCTATATCGATTCGGCGGAGCGTCGAGGCTACAATAGCACGGCGGGGGGACGAGCGGAGCGAGCGGGCCGATGGGAATCCGAGTGATCCATCACCGGCGAAAGTACGAATTACAGGCTGCCTAAACGAGCCACAGAGAACTTCGCCGGCGAAACGGTCCAAGCTTACGCGGAGATATCTGGCCGGTGATCAGTGTCCCGGGGACTCGATCGGTCGTGGAACGTTGAAGGGGGCTGGCATAAGAACGGACAGGAATGGGGACGAATATGGTCCCCGGGATCTAGTGGAATTACCTGCTGTTTGACGCGGCACGAGCCACCGAACATCATTCTCCGGCGTCGAGATAACGAGGAACCCTTAATCCTCGCTCCGTTGACTTAGCGCTAACTCCGAGAGCTTATGCTGATTAGCAAACACAGGCGAGTTTCTAGTAAGCCTAATGAAAATTGCGAGAACGATGCTTACGTACAACGTGTACCGCGATCCCTCTCCGCCGCATCGGATGAAACACCGTTTACTCGACGTGCCGGCGCGGCTCGTTCGCAAGAGCCGCGGGAATCGCTCCCCCCGAAATGGTAAAATCTCGCCGCGATTTCACGCCGGGCGGGCGACGGTGTTTCGTTGATCGCCGACGAGGCCGTGACGCTTTCGTCTGCCGAATTGTTTACGGAGATTATCGCGCGACGATACGCGAAGTGCTCGAGGGGGCGGCGCATTGTTCGGGGCTTAATAATCCCGCGAGCCCTCGCGCGTTCTCGGCGACCTTAAAAGTAGACAGCGATTAATCGTGAGCAGCTTAATTGCCTCTGAAGCGCGTAGTTAACCAAAACACAAGAGGGCGGTGGGGAAAAAAGCGCGCGCCCTCCTGCTGTCGACGAGCTTAATTAACGCTTCAGCCGCGGCTGTGTGCAGGCGCGTCACGCAAACAAACGTGTCAACGCGTTCTTTAATTCAGGCGGCTTCGCTGCTCGCTTAGCTAATGTCTGTAATGAACGCTCCGTGATATTCGCCGAGGGCTCATCCGTATCGTAGGGAATTGAACGCGTGGTCGTTGGAAAGGGTAGTTTGTGATTAGGGTGGGACGCTCGAGCATCCCATAAAGTTTATATAATACCGAGGCGTCGAGTAGAGTCTAGTAAACTACAGTTGAGGTGGGAGTTGTATAGGATTAAGATTGTGGGGGATTATTAGCCATTTCGGGGCGGAGAGAATGGCACATTTAAATAATAATAATGATAAACAGGGATATTAAAACTATTCTTAATCTAACTCTACTCTTTGGTCTTCTATAGGGCTGTAACGTATATTGGAATAATCGAATACCAGATAATTCGAGTTTGAGTCTCGAACAATTAAGAGTAAGGGAGAGTGGGGTAATTACGAATACCTAAGCAAAAAAGCAAACGAAACGAAAACTATATGAGAAATGAATTTGTTTATTATTTACAAACATACTTAAACTATTCACCTATAAAGTACGGTAACGATTTTTTTAAAAATTATAATAAAAATCAATTATATAGTGAAAAAGCAAAACCCTTGGTGTTCCTGATTACTCGACTGCCGTGAGGTAATCACGAACAGAGTGCTGAATATCGTAGAAGTAGCACAGAAAGCGCGGCTGCAATGGTAAACTCATAAAAAATGTTGCTACAACCTATACCTAATGTATTTTTCAAATTCCTCTTCTTGGGCGTTAGAAAAAAATTGCAATTGGTCGGAATATCGAAAAAAAATAGTAAAGGTCGTTTTTTTAAACTTTTTTTGTCTGAGCCTGTAATGAAAATTCGAGATTACCCCATCCGAGTTGTTCGTCATTGTCCCGCGATATCAAAAAATAAAAAAGAATTTATTTCAGAGGTTAGAATCATATGTTATATGTTTTATGTTTTTCTTATTTTGTGTTAACTATCGATATCTCTTTTTATCTTAGTTTTCTTAATGTTATTTAATGCTCTAATTTTGTTCTTCTTTGTACTAAAGGGTTTTCCCGTTTATATAATAATAATAATTCAAGCAATGCCTTGGTCACAAAATGTTGCTTAAAAAGTGTTTTATTTCAACTTGAAAAAATCACAATTGTATCATTAATTCAACAGTAATTACATGCAATTAATAATGGACAACATATTACTTGAAACATGATGAAAATAATAAATTGTGTTTATCCTGAATAGGATAAGCGTTCTGTATTTATTACTTTCTGCCCGGCGTTGGATACGACCTAAACTATTAGCCAGTGGAGACAGAACATCGTTTTTATTTATTAAAAAACCGTAACATCGCATTCGCGATTAACCCGCGTTCGTATTTACCCCACGCTCCCTTATTTGAATATTCGCTGTGATCGAACTTCGAATTGTACCGAACAGAAATCTGAACATAATATATTTGTTCACACTTTATCGCCTGGCGTTCGAATAGTTCGAATAATTTCGAAAACGACAAATTTATAAGGAAGCGATGGGGTTAGAGTATAATATTTTACGAAATCTTATACTTGTGGAGGGAGGGGTGTAAGAAATCGCCAAAATTACCCTCGCGTAATTTAAAGTCTTCCCTAACCGAGAAGCATCTCTTAGTTATCAGGCAGTCGAAGACTCTACGTTCGCCTGTTTCAGATATCGCTGGCGGCTACCTGTGCTTCGTCGTCAGCATATTGGGGATCGGCGTGGTGACGGCTGTGATCGGTGACGTGGCTTCCTATTTCGGCTGCACCCTGGGAATCAAGGACTCCGTGACCGCGGTGGCTTTCGTCGCCCTCGGCACCAGCATTCCTGGTAAGCTGCCTCGTTCTAGCGCGCGTGAAAACGCGCTAGCCGTGCCCACCAGCCAGCCCCTCCTCTCGAGCGGCTCCCGTGAAATGCCTGCGTGGAATTTTCTACATGACGGAATCACGGCGGGCGATAAGTTCCTCCTGCTCAGAATGGCGAGCCGCGGGGGCACAATTAGCGCTAATTACGCGCGCGTCGTTTCAAACACGAGAGGTTTGCGCGCCGCCACGGACATCGCAATCGCGAGCCTACCAACCTCGCGACAGCTGGCTCGCTATTTCACCCCTTGACCCGGCTTCGCGGCTTTCTGGGACGATCCACCCTTCCCGAGGAATGCAAAAAATTTCATGGAAAAAAGATTAACGCCCCGCGAGGCAGTGGATGCTTCAAAGAAACCGCGGCGAATCAGTGGGGAACGATACTGTGCAGGCTCTTACAAAAGGGTTTGGGTGGAGCTAGTCGAACGGGGGATTACTGCGCACAGTGTCAGGAGGGTAGTAGCGATACAGGGAATCCCGGAATATTCCCCGGAACATGTGCACTCGACAAAGCGCGGCTTAAAACGAAACAGCGTGTAGGAGATATCGACGAAACTATAAACGTTTCAAACGCTGGTCTAAACCACGTCGAGCAGTTAACGGTGTCGAATAACTGCGCGGAGTTTACAGTGAAAACGACCGTTATACTGGGTAACCGAAGTAACCAGTTCTGTGGTTTGCTGAGGGGTTGAAAACGAATCGCAACGCGAGGCCGTAAAAATTGTATTCATACGCAACGGTGCCCTTTGAATTCGAAGGAAGATACAGCTCGTATTATTTCGTCCGCGATTGATGCTCCGTCGGAAAGCTTCTCGGCCAGAAGGAAGCACCAGAGGCGAGCGGAAATAACGATGCGGCTCGCAGGAGCTCGCGTCACTGCGAAGGAAGGCTTGTTCCTCTTCAAAGTGGATATTCGATGAAAAAGAAGGGTAGAAAACCGGCGGCGTGGCGGGGGAATGAGAATCACGAAGCGATTCAAGCTTTTAGATTCCAGGTTCGCGGAGAAGATGCTCGCGGAATCCTTACCGAAGTCGATACGAACTTCGCGATTTCCCGGGCATTGTTCCCTTTATGTAATAACCCAGGCACATACAGCTCCCTACCCGCCGCTGAACATATTTCATTCCTGCAAATCCTCCCCCGCCAGCTCCCCTCGCGTCTCAATTACTCTCCTCCCCCCCCACGGACTTTCGTTTGTCTCGAGCAACGCGAGCGTACACCGTGAACGAAATGAAGAAATACTCGCTCGCGAAGGGCGACCCTCGCCCAGCCTTGCTCCGCAAACACCCCGGCGACCCTGGAGAACTCCGCTGGAATTCGAAGGAAGAGCGCGTAGCCTGATTATAAATCTTTCCCGATTAAGAAACCTTCGCCTTTCAACTGCCATCCTCGAGTTTCGGAATTTAGAAAGAACATAATCAATGAAATTTCATTAACACTTCCTCCTGACAGCATCGTCGGCCTCCCACGGTTTGGGGATGATATTAATGGCTCCGCGTGGCTAAAGGTTGCCAGAAGAGTCCGGAGAAAGCATTTATCATGGCGGACCGAGGGAACGACTTCGCCAGGAGCTCGGAGCGGCCCTTTTTCCACGTCGTTCTTATCCCTCGATCCCCTTTTCTGCCGGGTGCTGCCCCGAGGAGGGAAGACGCGGGAAAGCAGATACGTTGGAGGCGCGCGTGATAAATCTTGCAAGGGGTCGCGTCACTTTCTAGAATTTTCCGTCTGCACGGATCCTCCCCGCGGCCTCCTTTCGCGCATTCGAGCGGCACGCTTTCGAGGAAAACGTCCGAGGTGGGAAAATTGGCCGCGGAAGGCTAGGTAAAGGTCTCCGAAACGTGAAGTCCTCCACGCCGGAGCATCGGGTAACCGTGTTAGACCTATTTACAGATCGCGACCCTCGGGGCATGAATGCCACGACCTTCGATCCATCGAAATACCCGCGGAACCGACCGCTTGTGCGCCTGCAGGGCCAGGATAACATTGTGCTTCCCTAGAGTGCTCGAATCGCCAACAGAGAGTATCCCTGTGGCTGGGAACTCGAATGCTAATCGAGCTCGTCGAAGGAAATAGAGACGGACGAAGAAAGGGACACGAAGCTCCTCGCGAGGTTGCCTTTTATGGCCAACCCACACTCGGTTAATTTCAGAAAGAAAAGGGAATTCGGTGGATCCGCCGGGGAAGCAGTGCTGCCGTGCACAATTGCCTCGAAATTTTTAATTAAACATTACCGCGTTAATCTCTTTCTCGGTGCACTCCAACGAATCCTCGCGTTTCACGAGGGGGCCATTCAGCAACGGCCCCGGCGCGTTTATTCCCCAGAGGAAGCTACGCGGTGAAGAGGCAGCTCTGGGAAATTTGTAACCGCGCGGTCAAGATGCGCTTTTCCAGCGGTGCTCTCTTTTGAGAAAACCAAGGATCCGGTTATTGTGCGCGCACGGAGAAAAGGAGCCGCGATAAGCAGGCCCCTTTTCAACGCTTCCCAACGACCCTGCCCTTTACAATTTTTCTCGTTTGAAGGCTCATTTGTTCGACGGGAAGACCCTCGTGGAATTCTCCACCGGAGCAGCCTGGATATTCCTTAACCATTCTGTGAAATATGTGCCCACGCGCGCGTTTACCTCGGCGCCGCGATAAATACACTTAAATCTGCTTCTGCTCGATAGATGCGTTCTCGAAAAAAAATTCTGATTACGTCACTTTCGAGATAAACTCCGAATGGAAGAGTGGTTCGTGGAATATCTCGATAACGGTGGGAGATATTTGAAGGAAGTTTAAATAAAACTTACATCATTTTTTATATCTACAAGACTACAAAAAAGTAATTATCGAATTAAGTATTGATAGCGGGGGTAAATTGAAAAGTATGGATTTTTCGATAATTATTTCCACGCAGTTTTGTAGATATAAAAGAAAGATACAATTTTTGCTTACACGTCTTTTCGATGTCTCTCATCGTTCTCGAGATATTCCACGAAAAAGAAAATTCTGAATTATTTTCAAGGGGTGATTTCACCCTGCGAAACCACACTCTGTCACCAACAGGTAAAAGGTTTGTTTTCCGCACGAACTACTCTACTTGCACGTAAAGTTGCATAATTTTCTGAACTTCCGGGTTGCCCAACTTCCCTTGTTAGACCGTGTTAAACGAAAATTCTATAAAAACGGAATTTAATGTACATCCACGGTCCCTTGATGAACACGAAAGCTTAATAAAGCGGGAAGAGTATCGACGCAGGGTTTCGTAACGATAAACCAAACGACTAATCGCCGTTAATGATGCAGGACGGGCGCACGGTAGTTCGTTGGAAGGATTCCGAGTCAACAAAGGAAGACACGCGGATGTAATTGAAATACGACGGCCTGTAAATCACGGTGGCAGGCGCGCAGCAACGTAGCCGTAATAATGGGAGTTTCATGGGTGTATCAGAACATTGTTCTCCACCGAAATCAACATTATTCTCCGTCGATAACGCGCGTTGCGCAGGGGTGTTTGCTGCAATGCTTCAGACACCGTTACGCAGTGTTGGTGTAGCAAGCTTTCTGAAGACCAAGATGATGGTAGTGGATAGACAGAACAGAGATTGAACCTTCCAAGTTTCCTTTCAAAGGAAATATCCCGTTGCAACTTCTTCTCTAGCCATTACAAAAAGAATTCTACTTTTCGTTTCAACCCTCCGCGCCACCTGCTGCGAGATTCCACCAACCCGTGGTATTTTTATAAAATAAAACGCGCACGGCGCAAGGGACCACGGTTCGATAAAAGCCAGACAGAGTGATTTATTCCAATAATCATACGAGTATAGCGGGGGATGCCTGTTGACATGAATACGCCAACGCGCGCGGAGCAGTGATAAACGCGTTCGCGCGCGGCCACCGGTGGTTTTCACGGGAGGATGCGTATCCAGGGCGAATCTACCCGTTTCCAGGGCGATTTTATCCGTTTCCGGGGCGACACCCGCGACCCTAGACCCCTGGCAGAACAAACCAACGGCGATACTCGCCCCCATCAAAGAGTGAAACTTCCACGGGCCGTATCTCCTAATCCCGACGCTCGAGAGAATATCGATCCTCGCTTCGCGAGCGACGCTACTTTTCGCTGCAACAACGTTGTCAAACGTAGCGACAACATCGAAAGTAACTCGAAAACATTCGGTTAACACAAGTAAAGGAACTTGTTAAAAAATTCTTCGATTGCATATCACTCGAAGGTTCAGAATTTTTGTAATAAGATTCCATTCGGAGGGTTAGAAATTTTTTAATAAGGTTTCACTCGAAGGTTCAGAAATTTTTTAATAAGGTTTCACTCGAAGGTTCAGAAATTTTTTAATAATATGTCACTCGAGTGATCAGAAATTTTTTAATAAGATTTTACTCGAAGGTTCAAAATTTTTTAATAACACATCACTCGAAGATTCAGAAAGTTTTTAAGAAGATTTCATTTGAAGGTGGGGATATTTTTCAATAAGATTTCACTCGAAGGCTCAGAATTTTGCAATAAGTTTTCACTCGAAGATTCAGAAATTTTTTAAGAAGATTTCATTTGAAGGTGGGGATATTTTGCAATAAGATTTCACTCGAAGGCTCAGAATTTTGCAATAAGTTTTCACTCGAAGATTCAGAAATTTTTTAAGAAGATTTCATTTGAAGGTGGGGATATTTTGCAATAAGATTTCACTCGAAGGTTTAGAAATTCGTCGATAAGATTTCACTCGAAGTTTCAGAAATTCTTCAACAAAATTTCACTCGAAGCTTCAGAAATTCTTCAACAAAATTTCGCTCGAAGGTTCAGAAATTTTTCAATCAAATTTCACTCAAAAATTCAGAAAATCTGATATTCACCCTGTGCTGTTAGTTGCCACCCCTCATGACAAAAGACTACCCTAAAAACCTGCCTAATCCAGTAAACCCAATAAAGAGCTATTACCAGACCTCGTCACTCGAAAATCAAAACCCCAACTTCTTCTCCGAACCTTCTATCGCATCTTCGAGGAACAACGGCCACTTTTTCGGCAGATAACGTCAGACCTCCCCGTATATCGACAGCTGTGCAAGGGGATGAAAGGGACGGGGGTGGTACGAGCCCCCGAAGTACGACCATTGTTCGAGCATACAAAGGCTGGGCGTAATAAATTATCACCAGGC
The DNA here is from genome assembly GCA_963932335.1 of Andrena marginata. Classification (NCBI taxonomy): domain Eukaryota; kingdom Metazoa; phylum Arthropoda; class Insecta; order Hymenoptera; family Andrenidae; genus Andrena; species Andrena marginata. The sequence goes on from OZ010661.1 coordinate 11,250,928, forward strand.
CCTGGTCTACTGGCCAGATATTACGAGCTCGCCTTATATAGTAACCCCTGGAATCCCGCTTGAATACGGGGCAAGTCGGTAGGACAGGGGGTGGCGCGATTCGTTGATAAATTCACGCCGGTCATGTTAATCGCCCCTCTGTAATTTGCATTAGCCGGCTTTCTAGTTGGCTGGCTCTTTTAAAAGAATGAACCAGCCCGCTTTCACGTATTATCCAACTGCTGGGGGGTGAAAATAGCGCCCGAAAACCACAGCGTTAAGGTGATAAGTGTTGTTTCACGGTGGCGTTTTATTACGCAGGCCATTTCGGGTTTTATTTTTGGGTTAACCGTGTTTGACGTTCACTGGGAGGAACGGGAGTAATTGGGGACTTTGCTGGAAAAAGGTGGCAGCCTCATAATTCGCTGAAATTTAATTATAGGTAACATTGAATGTAAAAAAAAATCTGAATGCATTGGTGCAGTTAACTAAAGGTGAAAATTGTTCTGTAGTTTCTGATACAGGTGACGATTTTCAAGTAGATGCAGTTTGGAACTATTTCATGATTTACCTAAATAGTCAGCGTATTTCAATATAATTTTCCTAAAATTATGTAGACTTTTACCTAGGAAGGTAACATCTGACTGAAGTTATTCTGGGGACGTTTGTTTCGGAGACTCTTCATTTATTCAGGTTTAAATGAATTTGTAACTTGTATACCCATATCTTTATTAATAAACAATATACGTATTTTATTACCGCCACACACTGGTTCGATTCCACATAAGTATATTTCGCGTTTTCTTTTTTTTTCTTTCCTTGCCCCACATCTAAAGTGAATACATAATACAAAAATATGTAATTATTTACTTTCTCACAAATCACTCATTACAAATGACTCGAAATGAACGTGAAACTATCGCGGCTAATTATTAACAATTCTTTCATAATATTGAAATATAAATCAATATAACATAAAATAAGAGAAATCTCAATTTATTTAATTTTCTGACTTACACCACTTCCATAATCACCAGCACAAATATCCGATCAGTACTACGGGGAACTGGGCGAACATAGGACATCTTATAAAGAACTACAGAAGAGGCATTATATAAAGTTAAAGGCTTCAAACCATTCCCTACCCTTTCCTTTTCCACCAACTCGCGTGCGCTTGAAACTAGCAGAACCTTGACTCTTTCGTCGCAGGATCGATTCTCGCAGAAAATGCTGCGAATCCCCACTCGTGCCACGAAAGGGAAAGAGAGCGTATCGAGTGAAGACGCCGTGGGTCACGCGTTAGGGGAAGAAAGCTCCCGGAGCAATATCGAAGGGCGCGTCGTAAACGCTGGTAAAGGGAAGTGTCGACGGGTGAACGAAACTCGCGACACAAGAAGATGGATAACAGTTTGTGATCCAGGCTGCCACCGGTTATACGGCCATCTCTTATTGGACGGAACTTCCGTTTTTATCGCCGTGATTCTAGAACTTTACGTTTATTACTGCTGTCGAATAAAGGTAGCGTGATTAACCGCGGCAGATTTACGGCGGCGATAACTCCTGTCGGCGGTGAAAACGCCGCTGAGGAAATGTCGCCGCGAGCTCGTGAAAACGTTCTCTAATTCTGTTTCGTCCACAGCTCGGAGCACGGTATTGAATTGGAGCTTCGGTACCGGGGGGGGGGGGGGGGGGATAAAAAGCATCAGGGATCGAGATAAAACATCGGGGAGATTTCGCCCAAAGTTTAATTCCACTTTCCACTTCGCTCGGCCCGCAAACGTTTCCACTGTTCCATTCGTTTTTCGAATATAATCGCCGTGCACGATAACGCTTATTAAAACCTACCGGGGAATATCGACGACGCGACCGTTCCGTCCGGACAACTTTTATATAGCTTTCAATTTATAGGCGTCCTTGTTCGAGAAAGAGAGGATACTATTACCGAATGGACCCGACGGATCCTGGCGGAGCGTCCGAATCGAGGTTATCCAATTTTATGCAGCTTGGATCGGCTCGCGCAGCTTGTAATGACTCACGGAGTTCGATCAGTCGCCTGTCTGATTGCGAGTGGGTGCATTTGCCTCGAGAGGGGCGATAGAACAAGACTCGCGTGTTTCTAGGAAGCTAGTATCGTGCTACTGGTTTTGGTAGAATTCTTTGATATTTGGGGATTCTGTGGTCCCAGAAATATTCAAGTGACGAGGGTGTTTGGTTCTTGGAGGCTCCGACACCCCCCCAAGAAGGGGTAAAAATGGTCCACCACCGAAGTTATTATTGTAAGTCCGGGAGAGTTCGAGCACTTTTTTGGAAAAGAAATTGTAGCATCGTTGTTTTTCACATTTTTGTCGTTTTATGCACATTAAAGCAAAGCCCAAGCAATTTAGAGTACATATCAATTAGAGTGTGCGATAATTTCAAATATTTATTTTCATTTTCAACGAAAGACATTGGCACTGCGACTGGTCAATCTCACCCGCAATGAAACGATCGACCACCTAATCAAAAATAAATTAAAAACGAATACATTCGTATTGTTGGTGTTACACTGTAGTTATATGCATATTACATCGCCAATATCGGAAGAGTGTAAATAAACTTAGCTGTTTTTCAAATATCACCACCATTGTAACTTGGTCTAAAAACTTTCAGCCTCGCGTAAAGTCTTAACTGTACCTTATAATTCAAATATGGATTTGTGACAATGGTCAATGTGAGATAAACAACAATCGCCTTCGTTTCTTTTGCGCCAATGACACACAGTGCCCCATCTTGCGTCAGTCTTAAAATATCAACACTGGCCGGACTCTCCCGGACTTACCCTACAATATTGCATGGAACCAAGAGGGACTCGACAGAGAACTACATATGTATATTTAAAAACGCACAGATCCCAATTTCGTTATAAGAGTCTCCAGAGGTATCCGACGAGGAAGGCCAGCGGGTGCAGTGTGCCCGTGATATCCGGCTGGCTGGGACAATAAGAGGGAATTCCGATTTGAAGATTGCGGCTAGCCCACAGGAAGCAATACTAGGATGTTGGCTCGGACGGAGCGCGCACCAGCCGCATAAATATTGATGAGATCGTGCCAGTAAGGAAGTTTCCGCGAGCTCGTAAAAGTGCGGGGGAGGACGCGTCGCCGCTGGGAGGGCAATGGCTACCTAAGTAATCCACCAGCCGTGAATTACACGAGATCCACCCAGCCACCCCTCCCCTAAAACGGAACAATATTACCGTGCAATTGACTGCAACCAGACGATCCTATCAACCTAAACGTGCACGCGAAGCGTCCAAAGAAAAAGAACGCAACGAATTCCATTACTCGATAAATTTTCGCGTGCAAGTGCCCCTCAAGGTTGAAAGTAACGCTCCGCGAAAGAGGGGAGGATCTCCCCCAGCGGGTTCATGAATTTTTATAGTAATGTAGAGGAACGATGTCACCGATAGTGCTCCCAGAAGTCACGAACTATGCAAATTGCCCGGATGGTCCGGCTCGCATTGTTCCGCCGCGAAAGCCGTGCCATCGGCCCCGATTAAATTAAAGTTCCAGGGATACAAGCGTCACAGCCGACGGTAGAACGGTTTTAATTAACGAAGAAACAACCAGCGAACTCGCCTCGCTCCCGAATAGCTCTCTTTTTAAACGAGCTAGCCGCCCGCGCTTTTGCCCCTCCAGCGCGACGATCAATTCTGGTGACTCGATTGCGCCAGAGCGTCGCAGAAACGTGCAGCGTTAATTTACAGATCGCCCCGTTACGGGCAGGGGAAAAAGAGCAGCGAGCGTAAAAATCACGCCAGCCGTAACGAACGCGCTTTTTTTGGGAAATTCATTTATTGAGACTCACTCGACGACTGTAGCAGGATCTAACGATGACGCGTACACTCGTCCTGGTTGCCTCAGCTTCCTAGGGAGAACAGAGAATCCAGAGTTAATCCGGGGTTATAGGTACAGGACGTTTCAAGTAACTTTATCACCCAAAGTATTTCTACTATATTTAAAAATTTGTGGAAGTGTTTTCTACAGGAATTGCATCGTTTGCTAAGGAACCCTATTACTTCCAAAGAAGGTGCTTTGTAATAATTTGATTTTTAAATTAAATCTGACGCCGACTTAAAAAAATTCAGAGTCGTAGATTAAAATGAGGGGAAAAAATTATTTTCTAATTTCTAGATATTTATATTCATATAACTACATTTATTATTAACCAATACTGGCAAAGTATTAGGCCAATATTGATTTTATTCTTTAAATAAATTTCGATAACCACCTACTTAATGAATTTTACTGAATATACATTAAAAATATTTGTACCCCTTCAACTCTATTTCCCCGAAGATTATCCCGAATGCGCCACTGCAGCGTATCCTAAGCGATAGTTTGGTTGCGTTGGAAGGGGTTAATAAATAAAGTTCGGTGAAACGTCCTGTATAGAGCGGAAAGATTACAAGTAACATCTTATAAGTTCGAGGAGGAATCGGAGCCAGAGTCGGAAAGTTTGCTCCGTAAATCAGAAAGTTGCAATTTATACAGCCAGCGAGGCTACCGAACCCAATGTTCGGATATACGAATTGTTTGCCTGCCCCCCCAGCCCCTGAATGGCCCTCCGTCGAACTTCAGTCGTTGGCCCGATACGCGTAACTCCGTTTCGACAACCACCCCGAGCCAGGGAGTGGTTGATGAAAGGCTCCCGATCGGCGTGTTACTTCGAGCACGCGGGTATGTAACGAATTTACGGGAGACGCTGTTGGATCACGCGCTGGCTGCAAGCTCGCCGTATTATTATTCCGGTCGGTTCCTCGTTAGAATGGTACTCACTGCTGAACCGAGGCTTTATGTCGGGGCAAACGCAGCGGGCCAGTAACCGTAAACTGCAAACTGGTACGGACGACGTGTCCGACCTACGCCAAGGTGTTGCCACAAATCGCGGTGCGCCGCAAGCTTTAGCGTCCTCGCCGAATCTCGGCGCTAAGGGACGGCAAGGAAAGCGACGCGCGTGGGATGCTTCGACTTCGCAGTTTTAGAAATAGAGGAATTTTATTCGAAGAACTTTATAGGAACAATTCAAGGGGGTACAGGAGCACTGAAATCTCGAAAGCAATTTTTTTTATTATTACTAATTCGGGGAAGTGCCATTTTTTGTGAATGTTTACAACAGAGTTTCACGAGGAAACTCGACTAATTACGGGAATTATAGCGCTGACCGTAATTGAATGCACCGTCGAGTAACGACCCCGCAGAGTGGTATTGGCGCAGGGGACTTAACTTTGAAGCCGTTTATCCCGGAATTACATTTTTATTAAACGTCCAAAGCCATGCAATATATTGTTCCAAAAATGAAAGAAAGACTTATATTCATAGAGTGCTGTTTTCTTTGTCGCGGAGTGTGCAGCTGTCTCTTTTAAAAATAGGTGTACAGGGAAATACAAAATGAGTTAGACAGAGTTGCGGCGCATTAACGTTGAGAGCTGGTTCTTGAAATACACTTTGGTGTTCGATGAAAAGTCAACGGCGTGACAGAACTTATTAACTAATGCACAGGGGGTCAATGGAGTTATTCTCACCGAAAACAGAGGCGTGGTGTGACAGATGAAAAACACATATTACACACGAATTTCACCGTACTAATGAATAACAAATCTGAATAATAATAAATAACATGACAAGCCCAACCGACACAGGGGAATAATTTAATAATTCCCCTTGTGTACAAAGGGTGTAAGCAGTATTCGGGACAGGCACCCATCCCCCCGCGTTTCAAGCGTACGCACATCAATCTGGACGTAACGTCTGGCGTTCAACGTCATCCGCTTTTGTTCGCCCAACTTCGGCGGTAAATCGCTGGAAAACTCGCTGCAACGTGGATAATTTTAAACGTCCAAGACTGACGTTTGACTAAAGGCCGAAGTTTGACAGCGTGAAGCGTCGCGTGTAATCTCAGCGCCGCTGTAAATTCCAGACCGATGGGGTAACGAACAGTGACTGGGGGGAACGTGGACACACGAGCAGCAACGTGCCACGTTCCCTCAGGAATTTTGTATCCCCGTCAACCGAGCTCCCTTTAAACGCGAAGCTTCGAGAAACCATCGTACTCGGCGAATCGCAGCCAGCGCTGACGAAGTGAGACAGCGCATCGAGGTTGGGCGAGAGGAAGGGGTTGCTGCCTCGTTGTCGATCAGAGAAATCGATGGTCCAAGCGACAAACAGGAGGACCAGTGGGGCAACGGGACGAGAACACGGTTTGGGGGGTGGGAAAGGGGGCAAAGGGTATCGGAGGTTGGAGCGTAGAAAATCTGAGCATGTGATATTATTGCAGACACGTTCGCGAGCAAGGTGGCCGCCTGCCAGGACAAGTACGCCGACGCGAGCGTGGGGAACGTGACCGGAAGTAACGCGGTGAACGTCTTCCTGGGGATCGGCATCGCGTGGAGCATCGCGGCCATTTACCATGCCTGCCACGGCGAGCGGTTCGAAGTGGAGCCTGGCAAGTCAGTATCGATTCACTTTTATTCTTTCATGTCCTCTGTACACAGGATCCTCCAAAATATTTGTGGTGTGGCTCGAAAGTATGGGACGGGGTGCAATGACTTTTTGATTGGAAAAATCGATGTTGGAAATTGCACGATCTTTTTGAGTCGACTCGATAGGTCTTTTCGAGAATGAAAATTTGCAGGAAGAAAGTTTATTTTGAACTTTCGTTTGTGAATTGTATCGCGAGCTTTGGGACTTCCTGAATACCTTGCATACAATTCCAAGTTTTTCGCGGAGTCTTATTGCATTCAGGCACTCAGAGATAAAGTTGTTCTCGGGTAGGCTCGATCTACTTAAGTCGATTCGCGGAGAAGCCGATACGAGAACGAGAAAACTTTCGCGAGGAACTTTGTCGAACTTGGGCGACCTGATCGACGATCACTAAACTCTGCATCCGCCGGCGAATTTTCAGGGACCTGCTTTATTTTGAAAGAAGGGGCCATATGTTGGGGATCAAAATCCCAGAGAAAGTCTCTGAAATGCAGAAAGAGGCACTTTGAAACGTGGAGGAATTCCCAATATTTCTATATTATATAAATACCTACATTTCCAATATTCATCCTCTTGCTGATTTTTAACAGTAAAAGCACGAATATCGGTCATCGATACGTGCAAAATATCGAAACATTGTCTATCTGGTCTCGCTTGTCCCCTGTTTCTACGATTTTTACACTTAAAGGGCCACCTCGTGAGCCTTAAAGAATCAGCAAATCTAAAATTTGTTTCCTCAAGTAATTCCTCAGTGAAATATCGGGATCTTTGATAGATTATTTAGGAGATTATTTTTCTAAATTATTCAAAAATCCTACGCTATATTGAAGGAAATCTATTTTTCTTTAAGTTGAAATAAGAATTTTTTATTTTTTATGTTCCAATCGCTTTTGATGAGAAGATATAACGGTAACGGTAGACAAACTAACGGACAACAATTTTAAAACTTTGTGTAATAAATAATATATGAAAATAACGTTGAAATCGTGTCCAACATTTACCCCAAAAGATCCCAATATTTCACAGAAAAATTACCTGAGAAAACAAATTTCAAAACCCATTCCTTTAGGCCTACAAGGGTGTGTACCTACCCCCTTAAAGTATACTACTTTCACGAGACAGATGGAACGTCGTAAACGAGACTTAAGTCACGAGATATCCATCTGTACCGCGATTCCTCGAGATCGGATAAGGGGGCCGTACACGCGGAACGAAACAATACCTCAGTTGGCGCACGATAACCGGCCGTCGTTCCGCGTTTACGATCGCCGTAGTCGGAAACGCTCCGAAGAAATTCAGTCGGGGATCGGGACAACCAGTTCGCCAGAGCGGCTTGTCGATTTACGAGAGTGAAACGTGACCTGCACCGACGACAGCCCCCATCGTTCTAGTAAACTGTTATCCCTGACGTATCGGCAGGAATATTCCGGGGGTCGAGCGATATCGATATTTCCGCGACGTCCAACATAGAATTCTCCGCCGAAGGCACGGAGAGACACAAACGTCCGAGTTCAAGGGCCCCCCAATTTCGTTTCCAGGAAAGCTCACAGAATCAGCGAAGAATTCCATACCGATTCACGCTAATCTCGCGGAATTACAGTCCAATTGCACGAATAGATTGCTGACCAATGGGGAAAATTGTCCCTGGCCGATGCTATGAAATAGAGATCGTAATTGTACGCGAAAAAAATCGAGCCACCGCGATGGGACTCGAACCCAAGATCTACGGGGGTCCTAAGATTACTGGGCAGTCGCGTTACCAATTCCCCCAAAGCCGACTCCCCGAAGTTACTCTTTCCCGAGCTCTACAAATACTCGAACTAACGGGGCGCCACCTATGTGCCCATCGCACCATAGACCGTTCCCAAACGCCGAATGCCAACGCAATTGTGTAGCGAACACATATCTCATGAAAGTTAACACCGCGCTCGAGGCGAATTTTATTTCGCCACTGAGGGATAGCGCAGTTATTACGAGACATCCCGTGCTCAGACTTGCAGAATCTAATTTCACTTTTATCGACAAGCCAGCGCAATTGCTGCAAATAGAACGGGTCGAATGCACACGACGTTGTTTTCGTGGACGATTCGATATTGCATATTTACACGGTGCAGAGTCGCGCGGCACGATCGTCGCTCAGCGATAATCAGCCGTTTCCCATGCAAGGGGCGCGTTCTCCAGCGCGTGCATAGAGACATTATAATAAGATTCTGGATACGAGCCACTGTCCGCCATGTTTGGTCTGAATCCTACGAGAGAGATAGAGATATTGTAAGTCCGGGAGAGTTCGACCACTTTTTGGAAAAGAAATTGTAGCATCGTTGTTTTTCACATTTTTGTCGTTTTGTGCAAATAAAAACAGAGCCCAAGCAATTCAGGGTATATGTAAATTATAATGTGCGATAATTTCAAATATTTATTTTCATTTTCAACCAAAAACATTGGCACTTCAACAGGTCGATCTCACCCGTATGTCGGGGTTAGACCGTCCACCCACTACGGGTGAGATTGACCTTGAAAAATAACGAAAAGTGTAGCTTACAAAAAGTATAATACACGAAGAAGTTAATTGATATGTTATTTCTTCTTCAGTTTTGCATGTAAATCGCAAATATTCTTGTACTTGGAGCGTCTAGTATCACGAAACCAACGGCTTCAGTGCACACGTTTAATCCAATCGTCGGTTTTCGAGATTTCGAAATAGTTTTCTCCGCATCCGACGCATTCGTTTTCGTCCCAGCCTTTTAACGACATATCACTATCTTGTGGAATGGAATTTTCGCTCCCTGAATCTGAAGATGGGTTTGCAGTAAGAAAAGCACACGTAGATTGTGTTTAGAAAACGTTTCGATGTCAGTTACAAGAATAAGAAATAAAAAATACGAGCATGCTACCTATGCCCCCCTCGACATCCCACAACTCTTGTGTTTGAAATAATTTTTCGTACCATACATATTTTTCGAGATAATTAGACTTTCTCAGATACAACGGACACACTTTATATTTAAATAATGTGGTCGGACTGTCCCGCATTAATGTGGTCTGACTATACCAAAATAAAGGGAGTGATCGACCACCTTGTCAAAATAAATTAAAAACGAATACATACGTATTGTTGGGGTGATACTGTAGTTTTATGCATTTTATATCCCCCAATATCGGAATAGGTAGTAATAGAAAATAAGGAGTAATAGGAAATTAAACGGCTATGCCTCACGTATGCGTTTAAACTGTTATTTCTTAATTAATATTTTCACTTATGCTTTCAGTGACGAAACTAGGGGAGGGGGAGCAGTGGGTGTTTCTGTCCCGGGCGCTGATTTGCGGGGGGCGCCGAATGAGAAATCTTTATAGAGAAAAGACACAGTTTGGGAAAAGCTACATCAGTGGCTTTATTCAAATTTATATATTACGTTATTCCATTGGGAATAAAGGAGATACACATTTTATGGAAAAGTAATTAAAATTTATTTAAAATTCATTGATTTATTAGCAAACAGCAAACAAATTAGGGTACCTGCAATATGTTTGAAACCAGTTAATAAACACCTTTATTATGCCTTTTGTGTGCAAAGTGTGGACTCAACCTTCCAAGGTGGGCAATACAAGGTGGTAAAATAGCCAAACAGAATCCTTGCTCCGGGCGCTTACAACCTAGTTTCGTCCCTGTATGCTTTTTATGTTATTATAATTGGATTAAAAAAAAAAATTGAAGTTGGCTAAAGTCCCCTTTATTATAGGAATTACAAGTAATCCAAAATTACAGAAAAGCGTTAATGCGAGAGTAAGAATTTTTATATTGTATAGCTGAAAATAACATAATTCTAACATAAACTAATGAAGTAATGGTATCGAAAGTGTTGTTTAATGCATATAATTAATATTATCACTTCTTATTACTGCACAGTAGAAATTCAAAAAGGAAGAAATCGCAATCGCAGTTTCCAAAAGTATTGTTAATAATAGAAAACAGTTTGGTTCAGTCTAGTTTTGAAAACATAAGTAAATTCAGCGTTCTCCTTCTGTATCTCCACTTTCTACTCTGTTATTATCTCTCTTTTTAGAAGACCCAACAATTTGTTGAGCTCTTCGAAATGTGCCCAGTAGAGGACTGCGAGAATTAAATGTATACGTTACTAAATCGAAGAAAAAATAAATAATGAACATTGGTATATGCCAGTATCTTTATTTTCCAATGATGTAAGATGTAACAAGCTACTGTTACAATACTCTACTCTATCGTCCATAATGTATTTATTAGAGTTGCAAAGAGAAAGTGCTTATTCTGATTCGTCATTTTCAATTATGACTTCCATTATTACGTAGGTGAGTATACTATCATCTAGCTTGAAGTCGCATTCGATTTTGTATTCACCAGGATCCATGTCGCTAAACCAAGAACTTATATCGCAACCTTCGGCAGATTGTTCACCCTGAAAAGTAAAATTCACGTGTACAGTCCTAAAGTTCCAGAAAAATTACTAAAACTTAAATTGTACTAGTATCGAGAATTTTGGAAGAAACGCCTTGTTAATGGAATCGGTATAACATTATGCATTCTTACTACAGCAATCGACTGTGAATCGTCCTCAGGTTCAGGATACTCAATTGACGTACACATATTATAATTTTCGAAGTCGTTCATTGCCTTAGGAAACTGTTGGTTGACAGTATTGACCATAGTTTGACCTTGAAACACTCTTATATCAGCCTAAGGAGAATTATTAAGTTTTTTAATCATTCGTATTATTATAACAATTACATCAATTCCTCTGGAAACTTCTTTTACGTATAGGTATTCGTGGAGAATATTTACCAAGCAGAAGCAAAAAGTTAAATATAGTAGTAATTGTACTCTGAGAATAATTATACAACCACCAGAGAACTGACTTCCTCTTCGTGAATATAATCACATTATGGATTGTTAACATTTAAATTGGTAGTACTGGCTGCTTACCGTCAGTGCTCCCAGACAATAGCCCTTGATTCTGATGGTCGAACTAATCAGACTGTTTGTAAGATCATGATCCCAGGACTCAACCACTTCATTATTAGGGACGTCTGTCTCAAACTTGGTCACTGTAACTTTATTTTCAGCCTGATAAATAGAAACAAGTATTTGTTACGCAAGAAAAGAACAAAGACTGTTTAGTTAAAATAAAATTAACATTCATTTCTTTCAAGCTCAACAACAAGGGATGTTAGTGACAGAAAAATATAATGTGGATATAGCAATAGGTCTTCCAGGCACTTAATAATTTTCAATATTTAATGATATTTTACAGATTAATAACTTATTGTTTAAAAACCTCAAGGGTATGTCTAACTACTCAAGTATTTCCGAATTATTTACCTGATTGCTTGGTAAAAAGTAATAAAATTATGTTCATTAATGGGCGAATTCCACTTACACCGAAATCGCTCGCAACCCCCTAAATTTCCCTTACTTATCGCTAACGAATACACTTTGTGTCAGAGGAAATTTTTCCAACTTACATCAACGCGTGACTGCAAAGCAACACATAAAACGAAAAGTAATAAGAATTTTGCAATTCCAATTGAAAACTCCATCACGACGTTTGGAATAAGAACTACTCGATGAATACTAAAAATAATACTACTCTGCCTTTGGCGCGCAACTCGTATTTAAACCCATAGAACGTGTTAATGTTTGTTACCGAATGTTTTACAACAATGAAATTGAAATAATTACATTGTATTGAATCATCGCTCATTAAATTAGATGCTTTGTCTCGATGGTTGCGTGATATTTTATCGTTCATCAAATTGGAAATCGTGGAAAATATAATTAAATAACGTGGGAAAAAATTCTTATATCGCATGAACCACAAAAATGTCCAAATGAAATTTCGAATTCTAAATAACTGCATGTTTAAACAATATTTCTGGTTTTTTTATAAGTATGGATCAATATTTATAAATTTATAAAGGCCGCGATATGTAATTTGTCTTTCTTTATATTTTTAAAATATCCTAATTCTTATAATAATCTACACAAGGTGACCTTAAATAAAATAAATTTTATATACAAATGGTAAAGGAACCATTTTTTACATTTTCCAAAATCGTATCCAATACAAGGGTAGATCCAAAGATGGAACTACCCAGATAGCACACGACGTCTATAAGCCTCTTTTAAGACGTCTTGAAAGTCTGAAAAAAGTCTTAAAAACGGCTTACAGACGTCGTGTGCTATCTGGGTATTTTATTATTCTTGCATTTTGTAACAAATAACAAATCTTGAACAAAAGCAGATGTGCGTGTATATACACGTCCATGTAACAGAAATCTGCTTTATTCCAGATCTGACAATGAAACAGAAGAAGTGATTAAAGCCCAGAATTGGACTTACGTCACCTTTGGAAATGTGAGAAACCAATTATAATACAGAATTCGATGAATTTCCTTAATTAATCTTTTAATTTCATTCTATACTTAATATTAGTGGCCAAAAAAGGTTATGTTATGAAAATGTTTATGAATATATATATTGTAAGTCCGGGAGAGTTCGACCACTTTTTGGAAAAGAAATTGTAGCATCGTTTTTTTTCACATTTTTGTCGTTTTATGCACATTAAAGCAGAGCCCAAGCAATTTAGAGTATATATAAATTATAGTGTGCGATAATTTCAAATACCTATTTATTTTCTTTTTCAACCAAAAACCTTGGCACTGCAACTTGGCGGTCTCACCCGCATGTCCGGGTTAGACCGTCCACCCTCTACGAATAATCAACGAAACGATGGACCACCTTATAAAAAAAAAATTAAAAACGAATACATACGTATCGTTGGTGTTACACTGTAGTTATATGCATATTATATCGCCAATATCGGAAGAGTGTAAATAAACTTACTTGTTTTTCAAATATCACCACCACTGTAACTTGGTCTAAAAACTTTCAGCCTCGCATAAAGTCCTAACTGTATCTTATAATTCAAATATGGATTTGTGATAATGGTCAATGTGTGATAAACAACAAGCGCCTTCATTTCTTTTGTGTCAATGACACACACAGTGCCCTATCTTGCATCAGCCTTAAAATATCAACACTGGCCGGACTCTCCCGGTGGTCGAACTCTCCCGGACTTACCCTACATTATTTTTTTAATACCCAAATACACATTTACAGTTAAATAGATATTACAAACAATTAAAATAGTATGCCAAAAAACATTTTTTATCAACTTTCAAACATATATTTTTTAAAAAATGTGTTACAATTAAGATTAGTATAATTTTCATAAAAATAATCCTTCTATCAGGCATATAACTAATATATTGGTGAAATTAAAATTTATATTAAATTGCTTTTTATATATCAATATTGACAGATTAAAAAATCAGAGGGAATAGACCAAAAATGGCGGACCAATCAAAAGTGGCCTTCTCGTGTCCAGACTTATTATAATGTCTCTACGCGTGCACAAATTTCACTCCTTGCTTCGGGAGGAGAACGCCCCTCCCGAATTTCATTAGATACCAGGGAAATCCGCCACGCATCTTAGCCATGCGAGAATTCTCGCGCTGCGTCGCTAACGTGCCCCGTGAATATTTTACGGGAGTGAGGCTCGATTGTACACAGACACAGATACCGCCCCAGCTACCAGTGATCATTTATTTATAGTATGGTCACGACGAACCGACCCGCTGTCGCTATAATTGATTTTCGAACGGAGTCGATCCGTCGCGAAGTCATACATCATTCGAATCGCGACAGATGCGGGCGGTGGGCGAACGGGACCAGGGGATCGCAGTTGAACCACGCCGACGCAGATGGCGTCGCGATGCTCTCGATCGTTTTTGCCAACGAAGTGTCGATCGATTTCGCGCCATGTGGCGTAGAAATTCGGAAAAAGGACGACTATCTCTGTGCAGAGGATTCACCGAACTCTAGATAAACTAGTCGAGCAAACATCGCGTGGCCCTATCGACACTCTGATTTTTATTGCTAACAAATTCATCAGCGATTAATAATGCTTTTGCTTGACACTTTGACGGCCCGCTGGACCAACTTTTGTATAGGTACTCTACAGGACTCTGTGGAATATATAGGCCACCATGAAACCTGGATAACTCTAATTTTTCCCTCTCGACTCTTTCCGATAATTTGTTTTTTTAAATTATAATATTTTAACTTTGGGAACGTGGAATAATTTAACTTTAAGGTAGTATGAAATAAAGTGGAATTCTTAGTTGAAGTTGAATCTTTATTTGAAAAATTTTGCAGAAAAAATTAAATTTATTCGATAAAAATTTATTCAAATTTTTATTCGATAAAAATTTATTCGAATTTCTTTCGATAAAAATTTATTCGAATCTTTATTCCATAAAAATTTATTCGAATTTTTCTTCGATAAAAACTTATTCGAATTTTTAATCGATAAAAATTTATTCGAATCTTTATTCGACAAAAATTTATTCGAATTTTTATTCGATAAAACTTTATTCGAATCTTTATTCGATAAAAATTTATTCGTATTTTTATTCGATAAAAATTTATTCGTATTTTTATTCGATAAAAATTTATTCGAATCTTTATTCGCTAAAAATTTATTCGAATTTTTATTCGATAAAAATTTATTCGAATCTTTATTTGATAAAAATTTATTCGTATTTTTATTCAATTAAATTTTATTCGAATAATGTCCCAACTCTTGGTGCAAATCACTCTGCGTGGAAACACGCCGACGCCAGTGAGAGTGGTGAACCTGCTGAAAAGCGTTCTCCAAGTTCAAGCACCTAAATGTTCGACACTGTGATTATGTTTACCACAGCCTGGCCTTCTCCGTGACGCTGTTCTGCACGGAGGCATGCCTGGTGATGCTGGTGCTGCTGCTGAGGCGGACGAAGAGCATCGGCGGCGAGCTCGGCGGGCCCTTCGTCCCGAAGGTGATCACGTCGACGATCCTTTTTTTCCTATGGGTGTTCTACCTCGTTATGTCGACCCTGGAGGCCTACGGCGTCATCGAGGGCTTCTAAAGAGGCCCGACGGACGCCACACGTCGGCCTACCCCGCTGCTGCGTCCCTATCTTAACTCTTTACGTCCACCGAGGCGTGTGCTCAACGAAACGTTCTCTCGGCAAGTATACCGCCTTCTCACGCCTCCCCATTAACCCCTATTAATAGACGCAGACGCTGCCGCGGCTCGTGGCCCATTTTCGTCGCGTTATTTTTCGGCCGTCGAAGGGCAGAGGAACACCCTCCGCTCGCCACGCTGCGCCGAGTAGTGCCGACGTTAACGAGCCACGAGACACGGTCCAAACAGACTCACCCGCCTATTCCGCGCCGCGCGTCGCCTCCTTTTGGAAGCCAGGGATTAAATATAGCCTGGGTCGAGGCGTCGTTGCCCGCGTAAACGACGACAAACAACTCTCGCGTTTGGTTCTGAGTTCTGTGGGAGCAGTGCCACTGTGGAAGCCGGACACCCAATAATCCGTGCGTCTCACACACGCTTGTAATTAGCGCCAAGTTCGTTGGATGAAGGTTGCCTAGAGTTACAGCATTCGACTTACGCGACCCAGACATTAATTGAGGAGCCCAGTGGAAAACAGGCGCATGACACCGTTTTATGATTTTAGAGGAAAGCAAGTTGTGGCTGCAAGGAATTTTTTAGAACTTTAGAGGAAAGTAAGTCACGTGAATTGTAATTAATTTAAACGGTACTTGAATTATATGGTAAATGCCAACTAGGAATTGTCGCTGAAAAATTAATTTTATTAGATCAAGTTTCCCCAAGAAGCCGAGTGGCATGGTCCCCTTTTCCACTTCGCATTTGTTTCTTCCCCAACTTGAGGAAAATTTACTATAATTCTACTCGATGAAACGTACATTATTTTATATTAGGAGGTGGCGGAATTGCGCCTCATTACAGAAACGAATTAACGGTACAAAAGAAAAGAACGAAAATGGGCCCCTCAGTTCCAAACGGCATCGCATACACGTTTATACCTGACCGATCTATGGTTTCTAATTTCAGGACAAAAGGGAGTCGGAACCGAAGGGGTGGGATTCCCGGTGGCGAAGCAGCCCTCCGTGTTGCGCCCGGGGAAATTCTTCTACTGGTAGCTTTCACCCTCCCCAGCCGGGACGATTAACAACGAACGTGACCGCGTGACGTTTATCTGCGTGTGCGTGAATGCGGGTAGTAGAGGTAGCTGAGATGTGTAGCGTGTGTGCGTGTAATTGACGAGCGGCTAATTGAACCGCGACGCGAATAAATCGGTGAGGAAGACCGAGAGAAAGAGGTGGAGAAGCTTTCGTGTGCGAGGAAGACGAGTGAGTTTGCCTTAAAATAATTTAAAACATAGGGAGAATTTACGCGAAGAAACGCGTTCTAGTCTCGAGCCGTGCCTCGTACGTTCACGGCGTCTATCGAATACGATAAAACGGGATAGAATATATTATACACACATACAGACACGTAAAGAGACACGCAGAGGCACTCACAGAAAAAAAAACACACACACACGAGATAGCGTATTTATTTAATCGTTCGAGGAACACAGGTTTCTATGGTATTTTAGTAGCGGATTGTACTGCAATTCCTTTTTCGCCAGAGAACGACGTCGCTAATTTTATATAAACGTGTATTACCGGCGCGTTCGCGATCCCGCGACACGCCCGCGGTGGTGGCGGCGAGTTCTATCAGCAGAGAAACGCGGATCGGAATCGATTTGCATCGCAAAGTCCGCGTCGCGGCTCTAGAGGGAATACCGGGTGGACGAGTCGACGATGGCAAGAGGGGTTGCGCGAGGTAAAAGAGGATTCTTCTCTTAAAGACTACCGTTGAAGAACGAAAGGGGATGCGAGTCTGAGAGAAGGGCTCCTACAATACCCATGGAAAATTCCCTTTTGGTCACCCGAGGCGACTATCGATCCCCTCCAGTCGCCGCGAATACGTCCCCAGGTCACCGACTTAATCCAACCGAAGGGAAACATCGAATCCCGCTTCGATCCAGAGAGGAGTCTATCGAGAATCGCGGTGGACAAGTGCCGCGCGATCGCGATATCGGAGGGGAACCCGATCAATTCAGAACGTCACCACCGCGAAGGGACATGTTTGTTATTCGTTTAAGGGTAATTAGCTAGGCCCGAGGAAGATAATTGAAAGTGCGCCCGCGGCACGGTGCAGTGGCCTTCGCTCGAACGTCGAAGTCCTCGTTGGTGTTCACTGCCTCTCGATCGAGGGTCGCTCGCCGTAGCTCGCGCAGCGTTTAGGAAGGTTAAGTGGATCGGGAGCGCACTAGACAGACGAGCGCGCAGTGACGCGGCTCGCGTGGGACGCTGGGCCGAGGGGCCCGATGCTATAGTCAGCGCGAAGAGTATTGGCTGCTGAGAACCACCTCGAATTCTCGCGGGATAAAAGGCGAGGAAGTGGTAATCAGTATACTGCCTAGAAGCTTTCTGATGTTTACAGCTTTGAGGTTTCGGAAGAAGTCAAACCTCTTGTCCCGAAACCTCAAAGCTGTAAACTTTGCGACGCCCGGCAGGCTTTTACGACCAAGGCACTGTGCCTTTCACTCGGGCTACAGCAGTCTCCGGCGAAGGGGAGGGTAGAAGGAGCCCCTTGTCCAGCGTTCTTTCTTTCACCATGCTGGGGCTTCGCCGGGACATCGTGAGAAAGCGATGCTCCGAAGAAATACAGTCACCCCACCGAAGGAAACGTTCTCAGTGAGGACAACTGTCTCGGTTAATTTCAGGGGAACGTCGCCAGTAGACTGGATCTAGGGTAAACGCACCAATAAATGAACAGTTAAGGGTAATGAATGAACACTGTTATAAGATTATGCTCGCAGCGAGATTGATTCCGCGTGCTGTAAAAATTAAAAGAAGTCTCTGATTAATAAGTTGCTTACTTTAATAACTTATTTTACTCGTTTTAGTGAAAAATGTCCATTCACTGGTACGTGTTCATTCGCTGGTACGTCGACCCTAGTTAACATCCTTAGGGAAGAGATTCCACCGACACTTTAAAGGTTGTAACTATCGACTAAAGTATGCACTTTATTCTTTCCGCGTGGCCCTGAAGGAGTCGAGGATGGCCCCCGGTTATCCCTCCGTGTCGCCAGCGATTGATCGCCGAAGGCGCGCGTAATTGCGCGAGACGGATCGCGGGGAAAGTCTAGCGAAAGCTCCAGACTTGTTATTTAAAGCTGCCCGCATCGGACGGTCCTATGCGTTCTAGCGACGCACGATATAATAGCGGCGATACAGGAAGGGAATAATAGGGGGCGGGACGAAATCCTCGGGAGATATCGGAACGTACGAGGGTCGTATTTCACGGGGGAGTCAATCGCGAGTGACCTCTGAATCGTTTGCAGGCGGAGGAACGTCGGTGCAAAAGGAGAGCTAGAACCGCGAGCTACGCGTTCGAGGCGAAGGAAGCGAGGAATCCTCAGGAGGGAAGTTCGAAACCGATGTCCCGGATTTCCGGTTTAGATGATCGGCGAGACCCCGTCCCACGCTACCGTTCCCTTTGTGCCAACCAACGATCCAACTACCCAGAATTTCAAAAGGGACCTTTTTTATCCACGTCTGTAGAAATCAAACTGATCCCCGCGCCGTCAATCTCGTTAATTTCGAAAGCACGATCGGGTATCCGTTTGCAATTGCTTCTGGGCCCTCCCACGCGGCTGCCCTCTGTCAGAGATAACAACGGGAGAGAAAGGAGCCGCCGGTGAAAGCGGGAGCATGTTCGCAGAGAGCGTTCGAGCGGCTTTGATACATGAAACGAGGGACCTCGGCATTAATCCCTCGCGGCTCCACGGGCGGGGATCGCTTCGAAAGACAGACGCACACGACCTGCTGCTGGCCCGACGTTAATATTAATATTAATCCACAGAGTATCGATGCTTGCGAACGACAAACGCACAGAGGGAATCCCCGTTGTAGCGAAACGGCACCTGACGAGCTTGTTTCTCTGACGAAGACCTGGTCCCTCGGGGGCTCTGAACACCATGGAAATCTAATCTAGATCATAGCTTCTTCTCTATCCGGGACGTTTACTTTGGGGCGCAGGGAGGTCCGGAGGGTGTATCCCGGGTGCAGCTTGGAAGGGCAACGAGCACGACTCGCAATTTTCTCGAATTGGAAGTTACGAGGCATCGCGGGAATCGACTTCCACCGGCCGACGTATCTCGCGAATAATCCAGCAGCCACGCTCGGTGCACGGTGTATCTGCTCCCCTGACGAGCCGTGGCGCGCGCCCCCCGCGCGCTCGCTAATTAAATCCAGCCGCGGACGTTAATTTGCTTTTGATCCTCCGGCCGGGAGAAAAAGTGCCGGCGCTAAATCGAAGGGGGATATAGAGGGCTCCGTTGGAATTCTGTTTCGACCGCCTGCAAACGATATCTCCGATGGAAGGGAGGGGGGGTTGAAGAATCGCGTCGCCCTTCTAGCAACTCCGCGGCGCAGCCAATTACGCGAAAACACAGTTTTTCGATCGTGCAAGAGCGAAGGGGTTTCGCGTCTCATTTCACTCCGCTGCAGGTTGGGGGGGATTTGATACTAGCGGCGTGAAAAAGGAGGGGAAAGAAACGCAGCGGAATCGTGGACGACGCGTCGTCGTCGCGACGCCAGCCAAACATCACAGAGATGTATACATATGTATGTATAAAGGAGAAGAGAAGTATATAGTGTATGTATACATACGACATAGATATTTTAATAAGAGGATCGTTCAAAGAGATTTAATATATAAAGAAGAATATATATATATATATATATAAATATATATAGATATATTGAAGATATACATATACGTATAGTAGGGCGTATATACACGACACTCAAAAGCAAAGCGTTAAAGTGATAAACCGTAAACGGGATTCGGATCGTTGCCGAATTCCCGTCATTCCACCGCTGGGCGAGTCGATCGTCACCCATGCACGACGAAATCCAACGTCCTCGTTGTAGGACCCGTGTGACTGAGAGGTCGTCGGGTTTTATTCCTGAGCCAAGTATAGTATTTATCAAAAGTTGACAGAAAAAATAATTAAATAAATGTGTCATATGTGAAATGAAACAATGACGCTGCTGCAACAGTTCTAGTATCGAGTATGTATAGTGGGGGACTGAGTCTAGAAATATTGGTTGTCAGAAGACAAAAAGGGCCCACATATAGGTAACTATAAACCTATCACATAACGCGAATCAGAATTATTTTTTCGGAGTTATATATTAAATTCTTAAATATGAAGTATCCTCGAAAAATGATTTTATTAAATTCTTTTTATTAAAATAGAAAGACAACGTAAATTTTAGTTGCATACGGTAATAATATCCCTTCGTGGTCACAACTTATAATCACAAATTGGTCACGCGGGGTTCACTGCAGGACAACGTCATTTTTGAGTTACCATTTTCGTATTTTTGAATCTTTTAACTTCTCGGTGATAATTGTATATTCGTAATACTCATACAATCATACTCTAATGGTCTTTTTCTAGAAATATAAATTTTGATATGATGAAATTTTTAGTTAAAGAAGAGTGATTTTCCACGGTTGTGAAGAAACCGATTTTTTTCGCGATTAATCCTCTTTAGAAGCCGTAAAGACATGACATTTGAACTCGAAAGATGTTGCTCTTGGGGTGCAAAACACCCCCTGTGACCGCGAAAGGATATTGGAACTTCTATTATATTTTCAAGCTACTAAGAGCTCTTTAACATTTTTAACATATTGTCTGGCATTTAAGGGGCCACTTGCCATGGGGCAAGCTGACAACCTAACTAGTCTACCACTGAATATGTACATTCTTCAGTTGCTCCGCGATTCCCTTTTTCAAATCCGTTTATCAATGAAACACGATGGTTCAATTACCACAACCCTATCACTGATCCTGATTATCCCATCAACACCTGTCGAGTCGCATGGATTGTTCCTCGACAGGACACGGGGCAAGGAATTGATCGATAAACCGTAATCAAAAGTGCTACGCGTACCTCGGCGATCGAAGCGTGCAGCGATATTATCGGCGGGAATTCACGGGAGCGGACGATCCCTCTTCGTGCATTTACTCCAATTTACTCTTCATCCGCGCGAGTCCTTTCAAATCCCGCCAAGCGGTTCCTGCAACAAAACCACTTCAACCGTTCAATGTTTATAGCCACGAATAGCCGTTCAAACTCCCCCTCTCCCCCCATGGACCGTCGTTCCTCCTTTTTTACCTCCATCTTCAAACCACGCTCCCTCTTCTTTCGATCTTTCGCAAACGTGTCAGGCTCTCCTCGAGAGGCTCCATTTTCGTTCACACGGTCCACCCTCCCTCTCCCTTCGTCCCCCTCTCTAAATTTTTAATAGCAACCCCACAGACTCGCGTCATCACGAACGACAGCTCGAGGATAGACATTTCCACTCGTTAGAATTAAGAGGACGCGGATTAAATGGAACGCTCGGGGTGCTTGTTTGTAAACTAAACCTCCGGAGTTACCATTCGTCCTCGCGCGAAATTCTGATTAATCGTTCATTGCGAATTTCCAAGCCGAAATGTTTCAGAGACTCGAAGGATTGATTTGCCCATTGAAATAGATTTACATTTGACAGCCAAGTAAGTGCGAAAACACAGACGAGAGTGAAGCAGATCGGAGGCACTCGAGGGTTCCGTTTAATCGGTCGATGCACTTACTGTTAACGTAGGGTACGTAGGAAAGAATGGCAGCGAGCGGGGAGCGCGATTCCCGCTGCTGCGATGGACACTCTGTTTGCTCGAACCTAAGAAGATCGTTACGCGTGGCCACCCCCTATCGATACCAAGCACCGCGGTATTTCAAACAGTCGCGAGAATCTCGCGACGCGAACCAACGTCCCTTTCCTTTACCCTTTACGTGACCTGGACTGCTCGGTGCGTCCTGTTCAGAAAAAAAAAAAAAATAGAACGAGGGAGATCCAGCCTCTCGATCGAAACCACCGAATTTACACGCGAATAGGGAGGAATTAGAAACGTGTCGCGTAGGTTGATTAAATTCTGTAGCCAGGTACCTTTGTTAGGCCCGAGGCCAACGGATATTTGTACGTTTTGTATTTTCTACGGGAGATATCGAGCAAAAGGCGATTAGCTGGATAGACACAGGATGTAGGGTTTTAGTTTAGAATTGGCAATTATGATAGATTTCGTAATGTAGAGTTTAGTTGTCGACGGTTGAAGCGAACCAATCGCGCCACTTACGGTATATGCAGATTCTTCAAAATTACCAGACTCGAATGAGCGAAAGACTTAAAAATGGGGATCGTCGTTTCGTCTGTTATCAAAGTTTCAGACCAATTCACTTGCCATCTTCGTCCATATCGGCGAGCGACGTTTCCGTTCTCATCAGGGCTATGCATTCCGCGGAAGTCTCGGTTCAATGGGAATTCAGTTGTTTCTTAATGACAATCAAGCAAGGATCAATCGTTACGCGTTATCGTTCTATTCGTAGGAGAGAGCTCAACCACTCGGTGGGACTGGCTCGATATAGATTACCACCACTGGTTTGTTTATCTTCAGCGTTTCCACTCCATCGAATTCTTTGCAAACAGACCAAAGTACTGTGGGATCAGGGAGCCCCATAAAAAGGAGCTCGAAGTAAGATACCTCGGAGGGTCGGCTTTGGCGACTTTGGTAAGGCGGCTGACCAGTAAGCGGAGGATCCGCAAGGATCGCAGGTTCGAGTCCCGTCCACCGAGGTCCATTTTTTCCGAGGCTCCCGAACACAAGAATTACAAGACCTGTTCCTACAGTACGTACTGAAATTCACGGTTTCGCCAATTCAATTCGCAATCCAATTAAAAATAAATAACCAACAGGAATCGAATGGTGAATCCGTTGCTCTCTGGTTAAATTCAAAGAGTGTATATCTGCATCGACTAAATCTAATTAAATCCAGGATCAAAAGTTACGGTCATACGCACACCCAGGACCAGCAACGCCGAAAACCAAGAAACATCGATGACGTTTTTCGAAGCGACAGGAATCAAGTAGGCTTCAGTTTAACGATTTAGAAAATCGTGTTCGTCTCGGTACAAGTTTATTCGGTATACACGCTAGTGTTTCGTCTACGATTATAGTCAACTGTATACGCGAAACGACCAAACGGTTAGAGGAAACATTTCAATCTGGACCAAAACCGAGGGGAAAACATTTAACGATCTCGCGTTCGAGCGTCGTCAGTTTAATCCTCTCTGCGCGCGGGGTATCGAAGAAAAAATTCGACACTCCGAATATTCCCAATTAATCCTCTCGCCTATCGTTTCGCGCGCAGCGAGGGGAACGGGAGGGAAAATTCCTTTCTTTCGTCCCGCGTACAATTCTCGACGCTGTTCTACCCAACTTTCATCTCCGAACTGTCGTCCTTCCCGAGGCGTTTTACGTTCGGTTACATCGGGCACGGGGGCTGGCCACGCGACTCCCTTGTAAATACACAGCGCGCTGACGCGCCGTGGTTTCTTATTCGATTTTACCGAGGCTCCTCTATACATATACACTTTTTCGTCTCTCTTTCTCTAAAGCTATACACGATTAACTATACGATTCTACTCCTAATCTATACACCTTAATAATACGTCGCTCTTTGTCTCTTCGATCTAACGTTCTGATCTTTGTCTTTACTCACGACTCCGACGGATCGCGCGGCTGCTCGGCTAGCGAGCCAGGCGGGGCCGTCGATTAAGTAATAAACGTAGGACCATTTCGAAATTGCGCGCGATCGATTAGGGTGCAGCGCGCGTAGCGTGACGCCTCGAACGCCCGGCAAGCAAACGCGACCCTCCCCCCCTCCCCGGGGGGATTTTGCTTATCGACGGGGCAGAGGAGGCGCGGGCGTGAGGGGCGTTTTTCTAGGGACTTTTTCGACAACTAACGTTACACTGTAAGATAGCTAGAAACGGGGGAAGTTTTTGTAAAGTACGCGGGAGAGGATGGGCCGCGAGGTAAGGAGGCAAGGCAAAACGGATGATGCACACTGAGATCCGAGTTTTGTACCGTCACGCGAAACATACACAACTAGGTTCGCTCCGCCAGTAGATAATACACACGTGTATATATTGTATTGTTGCGTAATTGCCTAACGTTAAACGATAGATAGGTTACTACGAGGAGAGTATCGTGAACCTTCTTCTTCCTTGCCATCAGGAGCATCTGTCCGACGACTTAGGGTGAGTGTAGACTATACTATACATATATATATCAGATTATCCCCGTTGTAAATAGATAATGAAGATCGCTGATTTTGTGAAATAGCGCGGCGTCGACGCGAAGTCAGAGGTCAGAGTTCCAGCCTCTTTCGTTCGAGGATCAATAATTGGGATCTTCACACGTTTACTTGACTATCATTGGGACAATTAAAGGTTGAAAGTGGCTTCCCCTGCTTTCCCGTCGACGCCGCCATGATTCTTCGTTTCGTTGACCGTTTCCTCGCAGGTCGTTCAGAGGCCTCGAATATTCTCGCTGTTCGATCGTTTGCTAAGATCCACGGTGGACAACCAAGTGTCCCGTTAGCTAGTAAGGAACTCCGTTAGAACTTAAGCCGTAAGCGAAGATAAATCGAAAAGTCCGAACGATTGCGTGAGAGGCGAGAAGGAAGGGAAAGAGTGTCCGCGGTGATTGAAACAGAAGAGAATGACGAATGCGGGAGACACTGGTCCCTTAAACACTCGACGGACACCATCCTTTCCGCTCTATCTTCGTCGTCCTTTTATCCTAGCTTTCCTAGTCTCTCGTTCCTCTCGTTCCTCTCTAACACGAGGGGCGATCGATTCGCCTCTGATCGTAATTAAATCTGTACAAACGATTGCTCCTCTCCTCCTGTTGCTTCTTTTTCTTCTCCCCACGCTTTCCTTCACCCGGCAAAGGCGTTTCGACCTTCTCGCGCACCGACTTCCATTTACCCGCCACATTTGCGCCATACAACGAAATCCGATTACGTTTACGTTCTGTACCCAACTGTTCGGCTAACCCAGGAGGCAGCGGGCGCGGAAAGATCGACGCTCGTCGCGGAGTGTCCCGTTGCTGAAGAAAGCTCGCGAGTCGCTACGCAACCTTCCATCACGAACAGTTCCTTCCTTTGCGTAGCGAGAAAGTGAACTTCGCGAGTGAAATACGGTGGAGCCTCGATCGTGGAATTGCTTGAATAATTCCTACTCCAACGATCCAAGTTCCGCTGTATCGGAGACGAATCGACGGGAAGCTATCTGAACGTTGTTGCAACGATTGACTTCACCGGACATTTTAATCGCCATTGATCGAAGTGTGCTTGGGGCGAAATCGAGGACCATTCGGTTAATAAGAGGAGATTCCACTGGAAGGACGTTTTAAGACAGTAACGCGGGGGTGCAGCGCGAATTCAGCGAGGTGGAAGGAACAGCGGGCCGTTACGCGAGAGTATCGATCCTTCTGCCCGGTTCCTCAGCCACGACGAAGCTTTATCTTCCATCTTCTGTGTATAATTCCCACTGTACAGAAGAGCAAGAACGGACCGGAGGGGGTCCATCGTAAAATCGTTGTAAGACGTTAAGCCGTTTTATGCCTACGCTCATTATTATTGGCATTATTATACTGTCGGTCCGCCTGTTCGTCGCTCGACGGGATCGGCGGATCTTGAAGGGCGCGCGGACGACGAACGGGACGGGCAACGTGTTAATTGTTGATGTACGATCTCGTTGAGAACCCCTATGAGAACGAAACGGAGCCGGTGGTCGGCTCCTCGCGAGGGATCGATGGGAGTGCGGAGCGATGGGAAGGCCACTTGCCCTCGGCGCGACGAAGCCGGGGAAGGAGGATCGTTTAGTCGAGGAACGGCGAGCCGGACGCTCGCTGGCAAGCAAATAGTAATATCCGAGCTCGAGGATAGGGGACATTATTTTAGGGAGACGCTCGATTGTTCCGCGAGACGTCGTTAATCTGTTGTTGTTAGGTCTCGGCGGATTATCCATCACGCTGAACGGTGCGTCGTCGCGTCGCCTCGTTGCTCGATCGCAAGTGGCCCAGGCGCAGGACACAGAAACATTTACGCGACCGACTAAGAATCAATTAATTGTAATTGAGTCGAAAGTGCAAAATATACATGACATTAAATGTTATTTACACCGGCGTGGATGTTTATTCCGAACCAGTTTCGGGCCTCCCCCGCAGATCCACCCCCGTGCTTGAGGGGGGGAACCTGGTGCAACTAGCTGAAAATCGAGGCATTTCTCGGGGATTTTTTCTAAAGAAAGTATTCAATCGATCTTTCGGAAACTTTCAGGATATTGTATTCTCAGATTAAGGTAGATGAAAAAATTGTATTTATTGAAAAGGAACGGCAAATAATAAAGTTCTAAGGGCTTATGCCCAGTCCGTTGACGACGCAATTGTTCCGCGGCGGGCACGTAAAATCTACTGTATTCATCTGAAACCAAAAATTCGACAAGTTTTGTTTAGTTTATGAGTGCACGCACAAATCTTAATTATTCGTAATTTAAAAGAATCAAAATTGGACAAATGACGGCACCTTGAAAAAAATTAAGTTTGTCGAACGAAAGTTTGCTTTAATTGTGCAAAAATAGTTAATTATTTAAACAATATCATTATACCAATGGCAAAGTTCCGAGAAGAAAGTGTACACATATATCCGTGCACAAGTCCAAGTCGATCGGTTGAATATTTATCGAGTTACATTGTCCGCCAATTGTAAAACTATCGTTTCGAGAAAAACGCGTTTAAAGTTTTCTGGTCACCTTTGCGTCACCTGCTGCTCCGTAGCAAAACCGTCTATAGCCGCTTTAATTGTTCGAATTTCGTGTTGCGGCTCTGGGAGAATATTTTCGCGATGTTCAAGTATTGATTTATGCGAAAAGAAAATCGATTTTTTCGACCCGCTACACCAGGTTCCCCCCTTAATTACTTCCTCGATCCGGACACTCGAGGTGGCCATTCCGTTTGTGCCCGTGGTCTACAACTCCACGGAGTGGCGAACTTTCGGAACGGGTAACCGGATGAAGGCCTCGCGTCGGGTCGGTCGTATCGTTAATTGACGGCTGAATTTTTAATCTACTTTCACGGGGCACCGGATCAACCCCCTGACCGGAACCACGCGCTGTTTAATCACCTCCGTGCCCTCCAGCGGGGCTGAATGTTTAACGAGTCCCGACAGCTCGAAAACACAAGCTGTTTCCTCGTTTCGGGCAGCGTCCTGCTATTACGCTGCGGGGTAACACGAGTGTTTTGACAAGGGAAGATGCCCGACCCGGGAATTCTAAACATTATGAAACTTTTGGGGTATGTAGAGAAGATATTGGCATGTATCACGCAAATTTTTTTTTGCTGCTAAAATTCACTTTGAGCAGGTGAAATTGATCTCTGAAAATCCGGATATCTTCCGATTTTGTGTTATAACTCGCGAACTGTACGAAGTAAAAGTTACCAAATGATAGTCCTGATTAGAAGAAGTAACTTTTGTCTGAAAACTGTTTTCTTACCTCTTAAAGTTCGTGAGTTATAACACAAAATCGTTTACTAATAATAATAAAAAAAATAATAGTAATAATAAAATCGGAAAATAGGCGGATTTTCGGGGTTCAATTTCACCCCCATAGAGCGAATTCGGGCAGCAAAAAAAATTGCGCAAAAAATATCCTCTACATACCCCCAAAGTTTCATAATTCCTTGAATTGCCGGTTTGGGGATCTCCCCTTGTAAGTAACAAAGTTTACTTTAAATGTAAACTTTGCTTTATGCGCGGGAGGAGAGGATGCGAGTAATAATAGGGTTATGATGTACTAACACCGAAAGTCGGAATCTAAGTGCCTTTGGGGTTTATCAGGGCCCTATTTATGTGACCAAATAGTAGTTCTATGTGCGCTAGGAATTTCCAAAAGTATTCCAATTATCATAATTCTCGTACATTGACCAGCAGATAAGCTTAGTCTACGAGGAACCAGTTGGGTTTTCAACCCTTTTTGGGTAAACGCCAGTGAAGACACATCTTTGTTGACACAACTGAGGATCCTGTTCACAGATAGTGATGGGCTTCCTACCACTGTTATCACGTCGAACACAAGGATCCCTCGATTCCTTCTTCGAACTACTCGACACAGTGGCGCAGCCAAGGGACCCTGGCACCCCGACTATATTTTATTCTTTAAATAAATTCTTGGCTGTACTTCCGAGTCCGGCGATACCAAAAACAAGACCGTGGTTACAAAATTTCAAAAATAGAAACTAAGGGGACGGAAGGGCTCCCGGGCAGGGAGGCCTGCACCCACGACCAAAGAAATTAACAATTTTTTATTAATATTTCGGAAACTAATAAATACCCGAAGCTACAATTTTAGATTAAGGGTTCACACTACCTCCCCACCCCTCCCACAAACCTCATCTCGATCGGCCACCGGGCCCTTTCGGAAGTATATACAAATTCTTATAATAACTTAATGAATTTTGATGAAATTGCATTAAATAAATTCTTCATAAAAATATATTTATCCGTTCAACTCGGGTCCCCCTAAGATTAAATCCTGAGTGCGCCACTGAAAAATTTAATTAGTTCTTCGTTGACAAATTTAATCGTACAGTTTAAAGTCATTAAATCTTCATCCCGCTGCCGATCTTTTCGCGCGGCGATTCCAATGTGCAAATTAGCCAGCCACTGTGTCGACGCGAAAGTACTAATTGTTTTTCAGAAAGGGCCGATCGGCGCGGAAATGGCCCTATTGTGCGGACGGAACAATGGGCGGCTGGTTACTGAATCGCTGCATTCCCTCTATTCAACGACACGTTCGAAGGGTTTGAGGAGTGTCGACGCGTTTAACTAGCACGATTCACCTGTTGTGCCGTCGCGTAGCCTACTTCTCGATAAATAATAAGGAAGGCAACTGCGGCTCCGGCTCGAAGAATGTCGCTCGTTTATCGCTAAGTAGTTTCCTGTGTCGCAGGAATAATAGCCGAGATATCGCGGCAAAGTATCGCGCGTTCGATCTTATTCGGCGGTCACCAAAGCGCCTTTCGCCCTTTTCTTTTTACCGAGAATCCGCCCGAAATGTGTGTCGCGGCCGATCCTGCGGGCCGATAGAGCCGTCGGCGTGATAACTTATTACAAATAAATAAAGCAAGATAAGGGGACACGTAACGAGCAATTATTCACTCTCGATCCACCCAGCGTGCTCGCTTTTTCCAGCTCGAATTACGACTCCAACTCGAACGATCTTCATTGCACTCTATCTCTCTGCCTCCAGGCTTCCTCCTACTCGGGCCAATGTTGTTCCCCGATAATTCCGCTTTATCGCGCGTTAAGCGAAAGAGCAAAGCCTCGTAACTTTCCCAAGACAAAGGCGATTCCTAACTGACCACGGTACCGGGATTTCTTATCAAGTTCAGCGAAAACCAAGGTCGTCCACTGAAAGGTGAGTAAGCAATTAAATCTATGACTCTTTCAATCGTTTGAAAGACCTATCTCTTCGATCTCCCACGCGGAAAGAAAGAACTCTGCGCGTTTACATCGTTGAAAAATGCCCCCAGCAAAAACGCCACCGCGAGAATAAATTTCCATCGCTCGAGGCAAGTTACAGCGAGGGTAGGTATATAGAGAAGTTGATCGGTTTTCATTGCGTTAGCGAAGATAATGCACCCGTTAATAGCGTTCGTCGTCGCTAACGAAATTAATTTAGACGCCAGCCCCGCGAGCAATCGGTTTGTCAGCGATTCATCGCGTACGAGGCAACGTTCGGTGGAATTTCGTTTCGACGTTTCCCCGTTCCACCTCGATCAGCGGCCGGGAGAGCAAACAAAATTTCGCGCGATTCGCTGGTTAATTAACGACCGTACCGCGACAAGATATCGGCACCGTCGCTCCGATTGGCAGCCACGAGGAGCGACGGAAAAACAGATAAATGCAGTGTTTTCGCGGCTGGAGATAACGCGCGGATTAACCCCTGACTTGAAATCCAAATTAAGCGCTCTTGAAGTCGGTTACAAGCGCCGAGGTCGGGTATATATAATTTTTCAATTGAACGCGCAATTCTCAGAGTATTATTCGGGTGTTGGTCGGGAGTGTATACGCAGTTTCTGGCGGGCAGATAGAAAGCAACTACGAGGCATCGATCGTCTGCTGGGTCATCGCTATCTGGCGGCGCTATGCAAATTTTACAGCGTTATTTTTCTCGCCTCCCTTGTCAGGAGTCGAACGATACCGCGGCTGGCACTGTCCGCCGAGCGGCAGTGGACATAAAGAATCGTTGCATCGGAGACTAACAACCTCGGGAACGCGACGTTCCATTGTACTAGTCGAATCTCGCGGTACCGTCGTCAACCGAACGCGATCGGCCGCTTCAAGTGGACACAGTGAACTGATATTTGAGAACGAGGATCTGAAAGCCTACTGGAAACCGTTTCTCAGGTGAGCAAAAGTACGATCAGAACTTACGAGGAACGTATCGAACACGCTAACGCCGATTTTGGGGAGACTCTGCAGATTTGCGGGGTAATGAAAGATGTTTGTGACGTAGTTTTAAACGATTTCATATTAGCTTCGCTACTCTGTCCTTTGGTTTGTTTGGTTTAAATGTTGAGAATTAATTTTAACCCGCTTCCACGAGTCCAGTAGACTTGGAACTGTGCAGACGTGCGTAGTTATGATACAAATTTTTTAAAAAGAAATCACCCTCGGGGCTGAGAAAAAGCATCCCCTACAATAAACACGCATAATCACAAATCCAAACGACTTGAAATTAGCCTACAACTACAAATCAAAACTTAGACACTGTAAGTAGGTAAATAATAAAAAAAATTTAACTTAAACTATTTTATTTAATTTCATAAAAAAAAAACACTAAAAACTAAGAAGAAATTTAGAAAAATCGTGGGGCAAGATATGAATCAATACAGAAGAAGCGTGAAAATGAGCGATGAAAAGCGATGAAATATTCTGCTCCATCGTTCTCCATCCTGCTCCAAATTAGTTTTGAGTTTTTAGTCCATTTTTAATCAAATTAAATAAAATCGTTTAACTTGATTTTTTTTATATATATATTTTTTGCTATTAGTAATTATCCATGTTGAGGAGGTGAAAGGAGCCCCCGAAGTTAGGGTCGAAAAAGTTGGGATCTATCTATAAGGAACTCACACTTTAGAAACATTTGTTCTACACCAAATAATTCTCGAGATACTCTGTTCTCACCCCTTCAACTTGGCCGAATGCCGATAACAAAAAAAAGTGTATAATATTTGTCAGTATTCTGCAAAGCGGGTTCGATGTATCCCCTTGTTCTTTTAGAAGCAAGACGAGAAGAAAGCGAGAAATTAGAATAAGTGGCGGCTATCGCGCCGTCCCTGACAATATCTCCAAGAAATCACGATCGAACAGTGAAGCTCGCGGTCGCTATCGATCCGTCGCGCGTCGATTTACAGCGACTAGCATCTTGGGCAATAAAGTTGGCGCTCACCGCGAAACAGCCGAGCTTCCCAACGAATTGCGACTGAAAGTGTTCGCGGCGGCGTCGATCGATTATTTTCCAATTTACAATAACTCCCATCGGACGGCATAAATAACGTTGCTACGGCCGGGAATAATGGAACACACCCGCGAGAGGTTTACGGGGTGAGTTACGGGATGCAATAAGGTATTCGGCGCGCGGCGGAAGCTGCCGCGAAAGGGCCCTTCCGCCCCTGACCGAAGGGTTCGCCGCGAAGAGGATGAATCATAGCTGAGGCGCAGGCGAAACCGGAGGACCGTGTTTTTTGAAACGCTCGAAGCGGCCGTGTGATACTGCAGGCGAATTAAAAGAGTGGAGCATCGTTTTTACGGTGGCGCGCGGAATTTTAATTAAGCGGGAGCGGAAGGAATTAATTACAGTGGGCGGCCGCGATGTTTCGAGTCGAAGGGGGATGGTCGCAAATGAGCGCGAAGGGGAGCACCCTTAATTCATTACCGCGGACGCTGATACTCGAGGTGCATACGTTCGCAAAGTGGCCTTCGTTCTAACGAGAGGGTTCGGCTGTGGGGGTAGGGGGGCCCTCGTTTTTCAACCTCCGATTTCTTTTGCTCTCACCCCCTAGTATACTTCCATTTCATTAAAACATAATCCCTGAAAAAGTTTGTTACAATCGGATGATAGCAAAGGGTGTCAAATTAAATTTTAGAAATCCATTTCTCAAAAATGGTAAGACCTATCGAAATTTTGTTCGAATAATAATAAAAGAGCATTCAATTATCTACAATTATTGTATATATAATTTTTTCGCGCTTCCAACCTTTTTTTAAATAAGAGCGTTTGAATGTAGAGAGGCCTTCACTATCGCCACTGCGGCTTGGCGTATTGCCTATTATCTGAAAAATGGTTGGAAACGCGAAAAAATAATATACAGGGTGTCCCAAAAATGGTGGACCATCGAAGGGGTGACTCGTGGGGTGATTTGCCACAACTATTGTTCTCAGTGAAAATATTCACTGAGGCTTTGTTAACGAGATATTAATAAAAAGCACCGACCAATCAGAGCGCGAGTGTGGCGGCCGTGCTCCCGGCGCTAGCATGACCGCACGCCGTGCTGCGACTACGAACCGTGTTGCCAGGAAATGGGTTCCTGCAAACTATTCGTAGTGGAGGGGGAACGCCTACAGGAGTTGTGGTAAAGTGTGCGTGTGGCGACGCTAGCGCCAAGCCAAGCCAGTGACGCCAACGCGAAGCCACCACAAAGTGTAGGTGTTCCCATTCCACTGATACGTTTGTTCATCAAAAAGTTTCCTGGCAACCCCCCTGCCGATGAGTCCAGTAGCAGGCTCGGGACAAAACACAACTTCTTTTCCACACGACTTAAGGTGGCAGGAAACGGTTTCCTTCACCTTGTAAGTGCGGGGGCATCGTGGACACTTAAGGGGGGCGGCTCGTGGATATCCCTGGTTTGGCTGCTGTTTCAGCTGATGGCGGCAACGGCGGAGGGGGCGCCCTCCTCCTCCCCTGTCTCCGCCGCTGCCGCGATCAGGTGTAAAACAGCAGCCCAAAACCAGGCGGATATATATCTGCGAGTCGTCCCCCTATAAATGCCCACGATCCCCCCCGCACCTAAGACGGTGAACCCAAAGCGTTCCTCGCCACATAAAGGCGGTGTGTAAAAGAAGTTGCGTTTCGTCCCGGGCCTGTTAAGATGTTAGGAGTAGAACGAAACGAATATATATATGAAAGAGTAGATGAGGGAGAACTTGCGAGAAAGCGTAACGACCGAGTGGCCATCTAATGGCAGGAACGGAGGTATCGCTACAGTTCACTAGACTTCTGCAAAGCACGTGTGTTCGGAAAATGTGCTGGCTTCTTTTTACCTAAAGCCTGTTATCCTGGTGGAAGTTAACTAATAATGGAACGAGGGAAACTACTTGAGGATAGTGGAAGCTCCTTGGAAATAATCCTGTCAGTCAGTGAGCAATCGCGTCAGAGAAATGTTTTGTACACAAGAGTATTACGCGATGTTCTGTGTTTATGCCCAGAACAACAGAAACGCAACTACTGCTGTACGAGCATTTGTAAAATTCACTTCCATCAACTTTTATAACGTAGTAACAACGCGTTCCATGAAAAATAAATTAAGTGATCAGTGTTAGCAGCCGTGCAGTAAAGTGAATATTCGGTACATTAACCCACCGCACTTGACGTTGCGACTCTTAAGCCGGGTACACATTTGTTATCCCATCGCGTTCCGTTACCGCGTTACTTCATTTAGTGGTAACTGAATCCGTTTTAATCTGTTTACTGTTACCCGCGCCCATTACTTTCCAATGATACTTCATCGCGGTCCAGTTGTATCGGAACGGCCGAAACAAGTAACGAGTCACTGTATGCGGTAACAGAACATTGTCTACATTTGTTACCACGACCGGTCAGATAGGTAACAGGTCGCGGTAACGAAATGCGGTGCGGCAACAAATGTGTACCCGGCTTTAACTTTGGGTGGTGTCGTATACCTGAAACCAGCTGTGCGCTGAGCGCGTCCGTCGATGACCAGGATCGGCTCAGTGACCTAGTGACTGGTTTTCAAGCTGCAGGTGAATTTCCGGAGGGGTGAGTTTTAGTTACCGTAAACTGGGGTAACTTTGCCCGCCCGGGGTGACATTGCCCACTTTTCGGAAAGTCTTTATTTTATTTTATTGTGAAGTAATCAGAACATTTAGTGTTTTGTAATTGATAGCAATAATTTCTCCAAGGTCAAACGAAAAAAAAATTAGCGAATTCAATCATATGGTAATTTTTCAGTCAGAGTAAAAAAGTGGGCAATGTCACCCCGGCGGGCAAAGTCACCCCAGTTTACGGTACTTTATTGGTGATTATTATTTTTTAAATTCAATGCAGGTTAAGTATGGCTTATTTCCGTCGATAATTCTCCAAATTTCCGTACGTAAATTTTTCTTCGGAGTTTTTAAACAAACTTATTCGTTATCAGCAACAGTGTTGGCCGTTATTGAACTGCGGACTTTTATCACAATAACGAACTCCGATCAGTTTTCGTTCATTTTCTGTTTACCTTTTTGTGATTAACAAAAGAAAATACGTATTCCTTATCCTCCCACTTCAAATAATTATTATTTTCGATTCTTCTAAAAATAAAAGTGACAATTCGTCTTTTTACGTTACACATGATTTTCATCCATTTATCCCGTATTCATTATTCGCTTTAAATGACATACAAATCATGAAAAAATGTTCGATCTTATTTGTTACGTCTGTTTCATATGCCATTCTACGCAATTTCCTTCAATGGAAATCGCGCTCTGATTGATCGGTGCTTTTTATTAATATTTCGAAGAACACTTTCGCTAAGAATAAAAGTTGTTGCGAATCACCCCGCGAGGCACCCCTTTCAAGGTCCTCCACCATTTTCGGGACACCGTGTATACAGTGATTGTAGAAAATTGAATGTTTTAATATTATTTGAACAAAACTTGGGTAGGGCTTACCATTTTTTAGAGATTCTTTCAATCCAAACCATTGATGAATTCTAAACATTAAGGCCTGGTCGGCACCCTTCCCTGTTATCCGCTTGCAATAAACATTTTCAGGAATTATTTTCTCGTGAAATGAACCATTCTAGGGGGTGAGAGCAAAAAATACTTAAACAAATTCGAGGCGTATCAATAACCCCCCGCTCCCCCCAATTGAGGGGGCATAGGAATATCTGAGATTCAAAGGGAGTGTTCGTTCTCTACCGAAACGATGCTATCTGCCCACGGCCGATCGTTTGAGCTCGCGTCAAAAGTACTTAGGATACAAGCCAGCATCTAGCATGCCAGACGATCTTTCTCTTGGCAACGGACGCGAGTCTTTGCTCTCGGTCGCCCCCTTGACCAGTTTCTGCGGTGCCATTGCGCGGATAGGTGCTCGGGACGAAATCTACGGCCGAGATTCGTGAATCCCACAGCGGGAAGGAAACTGTAGAGTGTTAACGGGCATGAGCGTGGACAGATGAGAGCGTTGCGAAGAACACGCTTCGCTGGGACTGGCGCTGGTGAAGATAACGCGAATGTCCGCGACACTTGGACCACAGGCTCTGTTAGAACGTCTCGCGATCCGGCCCCTCTTTTGAACGCCTTTCGGAGAAGCTCCCTCGGGGAGATTAATTAATAAACAGCCAAGCTTTTCCCTCGCGCTCTTTTTACCATACCGTCGCTCTACCGTCCCGAGCAGGTAATCGATTGCACAACTTCCCCCAATTCTTTGCTCAAACAAGACCGTCACTCTATCACGAGCGAAGGAGGTTTAATGAAAGCTTTCTGTTCTCGGTGAACGTAAACAATGGCGCGGTTCCAGCGTTCTTCTGGGGACAAGGAATCGCGGCGATAAGGGCACGGGAGTACGCCGCGATAGCGGAGATAACGCGATAACCCGCTTTCTGGCGAAAATATATAACAGGACCAGGCAGCGGCCGGACGGCAAGTTCCTTTGAAATCGCCGATATGGCTCTGTTACGCGGCACCTTGCTGCTGGCTCTGCAACTTCTGGCCGCCGGGGCGAACTGCGCGGAGCTCGCCGACAAACAGTGGTGGGAAACCGCCCTGGTTTACCAAATCTGGCCGAGGGGATTCCAGGACAGCAACGGCGACGGCGAGGGAGACTTAAAGGGTACGTTCTCAGCTGGCCAGGTGAATCCACAGGTGTGTTGGTGGCGGAGAGTGTCCAGTTGTAAACGGTCCGATATCCTTTCTGAGAGAACACTGGTGGATATTTGTGGCGTAAAGTCTATGGGGGTAGCAGGAGAGTTGGTGGAGTGGCTATATTTCAGACTCTATATGTAAGAGCGCGTTAAGGTGCGGGACAATAGCTTCTCTACAAGCCAAACAGTTGAACGAACAACGTCGTTTCGCTTCCTTCTGTGCTTTTCTGGATTTATAGGCTGTGCAAGTTAAGTTGAGGTTTCGTTTAATGTTTTGGATAGTAAGATGTTGAGGCACAATGCAGCTAAAGTATTTCGCCATATTAAGCTTTTCTTTCAAAGCTGGCGAGATGACCATCTCTCCCTGTAGAAAGCTGAGATGGTGGAGTTATGATTGGGATAAATGGTTCACTTTCAAATTGTGGGTGAGAGATGAGTCACTTTCTACACTTTTATTCAATCAGTTAAATGTACAATATTTTTGCGAGGTATTCTATTTATTATTTTTATTTGTTTTTATTTCATTTATTCACTTTTGCATTCATTTGCTTTGCTAATCCCCAATAGGTAGTTCACTTTTTTTTGTGTTTTTTACTTGTTTAGCGTAAACAAATGAAATATAAATAAATCTATAATTGTAGTATTCACTCATAAATAATTCTTCTTTCTTCCTTGCTATTTTTTTAATGAATAATTATTTGAGTGGTCTCTCCCAACGACGAGAACCATCTTTCCCGTTTTTCAGGAAATAAAACAAATATCGACGAGATTTTCTGAATCAGCATAAAATTTCCAACATATTAGGTTTATTCTGCTAAAATAAATAATACCAGTATTAGTGTTAATAGCCATTTTATATTAGGTTAACCGACTGTCCCGGACTTACCCTATGTGGAATTAATCGCTTTCGATTACTTTTTAATCATCCACAGTGGAATGTATAAAGTAGATGTGATTATTTTAAAAGCATTGATCGAGAAGCGCGTCCCTTTAGCCTTGCACTATCGAAATCTTTGGTAGAATATAGATGCATCGCTCCCTGGCATCAATGTTTCAAAGGAGCACTGCTGGCCGTGGGAGTCTATTTTTAAAAAGTATCGAGAGCGCTTAGCAAATGTCTACCGCGTTAAGAATGAGCTTCTCGATCAGGGTAGCCCGCGTGACTGCTCCCGTTTATCGTTCGCTGGTTAAGATACCAACCGAAGTTACTTCAGATCCCAATTGCAACAG
This sequence comes from Andrena marginata, assembly GCA_963932335.1. NCBI lineage: Eukaryota > Metazoa > Arthropoda > Insecta > Hymenoptera > Andrenidae > Andrena > Andrena marginata. The sequence continues at coordinate 11,288,763 of OZ010661.1, forward strand.
TGATAACAAGGGATCGATGCATTATCATACGATGGGAATAATTATCCAATTCCACACTCGTGTTACAATCAGTCGATTCTGATGGGAATTAATTAACTTCAGAGCTGAATTTATAGCAATATCCGTAAGGGATGAAATGCACGTGGAGAGACGAACGTCATGTAGATTGAAAACACTTCGCACTGTTTTTGCATGGAACTTGATTTATGAGCTTGCTCGAACACCCGACGTTGATGCATTGGGAATTGTGGGAAACATATTATGCGACAAAATATTTACATTATCGATTTACAAGTGAAACGAATGTATTCTTATGCACAGGCATCATCAGTCGCCTCGATTATCTCCAGGACCTTGGGATCGACGCGATTTGGCTGAATCCTGTTTATCCATCCCCACTAGTGGATTCTGGATTCGATATTTCCAACTACACTGACATAAACCCTCTGTTCGGTAGCCTAGGTGAATTCGATGAGTTCGTAGAAGGAGCACACGACCGTGGTAAATACTAATAGGCAAATTACATTAACTCAGCACGAACGTAACAGGATTTACAGCAGAATGAAATCTTTCAGATCTCAAAGTCATTTTGGATATAGTACCGAATCATTCGAGCGACAAACACGAATGGTTCTCGCTGTCCACCAAAGGTGTCGATCCGTACAAGGACTACTATGTTTGGTCAAATGGCTCTGTCGACGACAACGGCAATAGTCTTCCTCCTAATAACTGGGTAAGCGACTCGTGATTACCAACGTATCTTTGGAGAACCTAACACTACACGAGCTTTTATTCAGGCGAGTACCTATAGCGACGAAGAGGGATCTGCATGGACGTGGCACGACTCGAGGGAGCAGTGGTATTACCATAAATTTCACAAATCCCAACCTGACCTCAATTTGAGAAATGAAAATGTGTCGCAAGAATTACTGGTAGGATATTAGCATTACGGCAATGTTACGTTTTGTAAGCCAATGAGAAATTAGCATAGATTTATGGATCTATTTTTATATCCCAGGACGTGTTCGACTTTTGGCTGAAGAGAGGCGTCGACGGTTTTCGAATAAACGCTGTGTCGTATCTGTACGAAGATGAGGATCTAAGAAACGAACCTCTCCCTGGGAATGGAACTTACACGTCTGGATTGCCTGAAAATACAGCTCTTTTGTACAAGTTCCGCATGTTTATCGATGACTGGGTAGACGAGAATAATGCCTCCTCAAAGTGAGTGTGCAAAGATTACAAACTTCGAGGCAGCTTATTTTTCGATGACTATGTGACGATGATAATCATTCATTCGCAGATTGCTCATCGCAGAGTCTTACGACTCTGATCAAGTACTGATAGACCTTTATGGCAATGAAACGTACAAAGGTATTCCGCCACTTAATTTCCGCTTCATCACTTGTGTTCAAAATACCAGTACCGCTGAAAATATTAGAAATGTTCTGGAAGATTGGCTGGACATACTTCCCAGTAATACGAGTACAAATTGGGTGGTAAGTAGTCACTCGTTAAATGACACAGTGGTTAAGAGTGTCCAAGCTAAAAAGACCAAGTTCTTTCACCTAATTTCAGCTATCCAATCATGATAATTCGAGAGCAGCTACAAGAATTGGATTGAACCGTGTCGATGGCCTTCATATGGTTAGCCTGTTGTTGCCCGGTCAAGCGTTTACTTATTACGGAGAAGAGATTGCGATGCTGGACAGAAACATGTCGTGGAACGAAACAATAGACCCTATGGGTTGCGCTAGATCGAACAAAACGTACACCAAGTATTCTAGAGACCCTGCCAGAACACCTATGCAATGGAATTCTAACGTATCCTCAGGATTTTCGACTAACGAAACCACCTACCTCCCTCTTCACCCAGATTATGTAGAGAGAAACGTTGAGACGCAACAAGAAGGAAAGAGTAACTTAAACACGTATAAGTTACTCACAGCTCTTAGGAAGGACAAGGTTTTCACCCACGGGAGTCACGAGTTTGCAGGCTTGAACAACGATCGTGTATTTGTTTTGAAGAGGTATGTACGCAGTGAATAAGTATTCAATGCTGGTACTCAATAATCCCCTAACTTCCTTTATTATTAGATTTCTGGAAACCTACTCTACGTATATAGTTGTCGTCAACCTGGGCCTGCGTCACGAAACTGTTAATTTAACTTCGTTGTACCCAAACCTGGAAGATTCTATGGAAATTATCGTGGCTTCCAGTAATGCTGTTTATACTACGTAAGCGTACATCCATGTTCCAAATTTTATGGCTCTGCGCAAGAAATCTTTGCGAATAATCAAACTTCTAACTTTCTCGTCTAGGGATACTGTTTCAGGAGAAAGTGTTACGCTAACAGCCAATGCAGCGTTTCTATTGAAAGCAGAGGAAATACCGGAAAGCACAACAGAATCGAGTACAGAATCGAGCACAGAATCGAGCACAGAATCAAGTACGGAAAGCAGCACTGAGACGTCTACGCAAAGCGAATCGACTACTCCAGGGGAAACGTCTACAATTCCTATCTCGTCTTCAACGGAGCCAACTCCTAGCGCAGCTGCTAAGTCCATATCGACGTTACACTTGATAATAAGCACAAGCTTTACTGTGATACTGTTATTCAGACTCTGAGCATTTCTATAAATAAGACTTTACAGAATAAAAGTTTTAGTTGTGTAAAAATCGAAGCACTTATAACGCTTTGGACGAAGTGTTCTCGCGTGGCAACCTTCTAGCTATAAAAAGGATCGGTAGCGACAGTTTGCCCAACTAATTCTCTACAGATGTCGACAGTGTCCTATAGTTATTTATAGCGACAAAGACACCGGTCCCAGGTGTTAACGTTCTGTTCCTGGATCGTCGCTCTAATTTATATTAATGACGACACGAATACTCTCGCTGTCCGACTACGTTGATAAAGCAATGAACCTATCTAATGACTCATAATAATCTACATAATGTAGCTGCAGGTGTCAGCGCGTGGCACTTGCAGGCCAGTTGCATGCACGCTAAGATCATGGGTAGCAAGAGTACTTCAGTCTCCATAGTCAAGCTAGCAGCGATGGCTGTTTATCATGGTTCATTCGTGGAGCGAATGGGAGTAGCATAAAAGCAGGAGTGATTAACATATCGAGTACACTCGCGCTCTTATTACTTAAATACATTTTAAGAAATCGCGAGTGGCGAATAATGCGTTGCTGCGCGCTCCCAACGTTGCGCACCGAAGTTATCAGTCGCATATGCCGGCCGTTTTCTAATTAAAGCGACAACGAATTTGAGGAGACGTAAATACGCTGAACTGACTCTAACGTATCTCCCCGCGCGATAACGATAAAAGGAAAACAATAATAGGGGCGGCGAAGGCAATTTCGCCATTGAATCGAGTATCTATTTCTGTCTATATCTATCTCGCGTAATAAATGCCACGTTCGTCTCTGTTGTCCCGCGCCGTGACACAAATCGTTGACGGTCAACCTAAATCGTGTCACCATTTTGTAAATACCAGTATCCCCGCCGTATCGGGGAGCAAACGAGCGCGCAACGGAAAAAACGATGAGTCGGGGAGACCGTTAGTCGGCTACTCCGATAGCGAAGTGTACGAGCAACAAGGAAAGGGCTATGAAACAATGGGGTCCGAGGAGACTACTCACCTGTTCTGCGGCAAGTCGTTCTACGAGGCCATACGCATCAACGAGTCCAAAGGGAGACAAAAGGACACAGGTTCGACAACAAAACTAAGCACGAAACAAGAGAAGCACGCGCGCGACAGACCCGAACAAACGACAAGTGTCTTGAATTCGAATTCGGCCAATCACCGTGTCTCCCACAATTCCCCGCGCATCCATGCGCAGTATGCGCTCCTGGACCGGAAGTGCCGAAATTGCGATTCTCGAATCGGGTTCGATCGATCGATGCCCTTAGATACCGCGGGAAACTGACAAGGAAAGATCTCGAACCAGGAAATTCAAAAAATTCTGAGACTTTGTGAATATGTAGGGGATTTCCTCCTGATTACAACGCAATTTTTCTTTGCTGCCCAAATTCAGTCTAAGGGGGTGAAATTAACCCTTGAATATTCGGCTATTTTCCGATTTTATTCTGTAATTGTAACTCGCAAGCTGTAAGAGATAGGAAAAAAGTTTCAAGGCAGAAGTTACTTCTTTCAATTAGGACTATCATTTGGTAAAACAGTCGGAATTTAAGGGATCAATTTCACCCCCGTAGAGTGAATTTTGACAGCAAACAAAAATTGCCTTGTAATCAGGAGGAAATCCTCTACATATTCACAAAGTTTCAGAATTCTTTCCTTGTAAGTAATACGAACTACGAGTGCATTATCCTGAATAAAAGAAGCATTAAAGTTTGGTCGAATCAGGACGCGATGCTTGGGGAAGGAAAGTCATGAAAAGTGGAAAAATTTATTTTCAGAATCGATAAATGACGATCTTAGATACAGCACGGTTGACCCGGTATGGATGAACGTTCGCCTGTGTATATTTTGGTTTTTATGGGCAACGTTGATAGTGGTGATTATTGGATCCATTTTATCCTACTGTTGCCTTTTGCCGCAGACATGTACCAATACAGAGAAGGTACCTAATTTAAATACAACAACTGCGGTGAGTATTCAAACGAGTTTCACTATAACTTTAATTTTCATTATTATAATTGTCATTTCATTCACTTCAATATTTTAGGTCACTGCAAAATAATTCGCACTTCTTATTCCTAATTTGTCGTTACCCAAATAAGAGTGCAAATGGAAAGTCTGTATGTTGATAGAGATAGCGCATTCTTTGTGCTATCAGCAAGATACAAGATAAGCATTCAATTCCATGCTGACGTTGGCAAGGCTACGGGTCCAACGTACATACATATATAAAGGAAATTAACTGTGTAACTTTATTAGGGCTGGTAAACTGTAATAGAATAAATGAAAGCATGGCGGTAAATTAAGGTAGACTTGTATATCGTAATAATAAACATTTCTTTTTACTCTATATAAATACATGTGGTGTATTAATCATGTAGCAATAAATATCTTCAAACGCCCGCGGCTGTAACGTTACAACTAGTCAATAAGCACAAGTTCAATGAGCAGGATGCGCACAAACGCCGAAGAACGGTTTGCGCCGCTTCCTTTGTGTGCGTGCCCTTTCATCGTTCGAATCGATTGAATCGAAATCAGAGCATTTACATCAGCTCTGGACTACGGCAACACGGAGCCCCGCGCAAGACAATTTTTAACAACAATCTACCCATGCTATCTTCCCGATTATCTATCTCAAAGTCCTCTAAAGAAACCTCTCAAAAGCTCCCCGAAAATTGGAAACCTTTTACCTCACGTCGTATGCCTGAGCAGTGCTAAATACGTCTTAGGAACGCAGAACTCCACTGCGACCCTCGATCCCACAAATATTTACCCTCGTTCCCATGAAAAATGCCACTAAACTGTACAGGAGAGCTCTGCGAGCGTTGTTTCACGTCGCAACAATGGGACCGAGACTCTCGGTGTTCAGGGCCCTTCCAGCCATGGAACCTTCCAGGGACAAGGGTCGTCCCTGATTGTCTCCTCCAACGCGTCTGTGTTGGTAAAAGTAAATAGGTCCAGGGGACAAAAAGGGGGCCGAGACCCAGCTACGTGTCTTGGAGGGGTGAAACGCGTTTGTGCATTCTTGCAGCTGGGGCGTTAAGGGACTAACGAAATCGCGGAGCAGTGTTTCGAAGCTATCGCAAAAAAGGAAAGGATTTTTCCCGCGTGTATCTCGCGAATCCCCTGTCGCATAGAGTCGTTGGAGCACGCCCTTGAAACCGTTGAGAGGCCGTAACATGGAGAGTGGGAGGTTGGATTTAGATAGCGCAGAGGCGAACGGTAACGTGAAGAAGACGCCAGTTGCCACGTACAAGGCGTTACCGGACGACGACTCTGCCAGGCAAGACGCAGCGGAAACCGTCGCGATGGGAAAGCCGAACAACGAGAATGAGATCGACGATGGGGTCCACGAGAAAATGCTCAAGGACGAGAGCAAAATCTCTCCCACGAAAGACACAACCGAGGTACATATGATAACGACACGTTTTCTTTTTTGAGGCACGCTTGCTGGCCTAATCTTACGCGCCGATCGATCAAACCCGATCATCCTCGCTCACAGCGGAACTGATTTCGTTTGTCTTGCGAATATTCTTAATATTTTTTATTGCCGTCTCGTCCCATGGTAAACAGTTGATTGATTCCTTTTGTTCCGCGTGGGACTTGTTGCTTCGGTATAAAGGCCACTCTGTCTGGCCGATAATGAGCGATTGATCCACTCTAGAACGACTCCCCGTTGTTTTCTGTTCGATAATCGCGAGCGTTTAAATTTATCCCATGTCGGAATTAATGCACTGTAGGGAAGTAAGAATTCCCCTTTCTTGCATCATCTTGAAGTAGAGGGACAGGTCTTGGAATAGATGCTGGGAGAATAACTCTGATTCATTCAGTAATCCAGTGAAACAAGAAAGGTACGTGTGCGCTAGATTGTTTTACGCTAATGGACGATTCGCATTGCTAGGTGAAATTCATATCGGAGAATGGGGACGCCAAGATTGACATTGAAACGGTTAAGCAGGCTCTCTGCGGAATGGGCAAGGAGGAGCTAATGAAATTCGCTACCGACCCATTCTGGGTTCGACTGAGATGGTTCTTGTTCATCGCGTTTTGGCTACTGTGGCTAGCCATGTTGGGAGGCGCTGTGGCCATTGTCGTAATGGCGCCGAAGTGTTCAGCGCCTAAGCCGAAGGAATGGTGGGAGAAGAGTCCTATCGTACAATTGGATCCTGTTGAAACGAGTACCCACGACTTGAAAGGTGTAGAAGCTCTGTTGCAGACTTTGAAAGAGCAGAATGTAGATGCAATTTCTCTTGTGTCTATAGTCAAAGAGAGCGCAACAGGTATATACGTTCATATTCTTCGTGTGGACACTTTCGTTAACTGTGCATCGTTAACTTAACATCGCATCTTGAATTACAGGAGGAATAGAAGACTTCAAAGACATTAAGCCTGAATTGGGAACGTTGAGCGATCTAGAGGCTCTTATAAAGACTGCGAAGGATAAAGATCAGCATGTTATCTTGGAGCTAGATCCGACTCGCACTTCAGCCGAGCATCCATGGTTCAGACGCTCTTTGGAGGAAGAGGAACCATTTACGTCTTATTACGTATGGGCAGATGGAAAGACAACACCGGACGGCAGGCAAACTCCTCCGAACAATTGGGTTGGTCGTATTTCTCTTTGCACAAAGACCTCTGCGTCGTGTGAAACTTTTAATAATATATGTTGCTTTTAGTTGAGCGTAAATGGAGGGTCGGCGTGGGAGTGGAACGAACAAAGAGCGCAGTATTACCTCCATCAGTTCAATACAACCGAGCCTGAATTGAACTACAATAACTCAGCAGTAATTGCAGAATTTGCTGTAAGCTACTTGCCTTTTAGTATATCCCGGGGATAGGCAAGACACTGAGTAATTACGTGATCTTTTATACAGGATGTGTTGAGTCACTGGATAAAATTGGGAATCAGTGGCTTCCGTTTAGCTAACACCGGATACTTAATCGCAGATCCAAAGCTTCGCGATGAGTTCAGGAGCACTATCCCTACAGAAACGGATAATTACGATTCCTTAGTGCACGCTTATACGAGGGATCGCCCAGAAAATGCTGCGGTCTTGTCGAAATGGCAGGAAAGAGTTTACAATGAAACGGAGAATAAGGGGTGAGTTATCTCGTGTAGTAATGAAAACTTCCGAAGATATTTCATGCATTCAATAATAAACATACGAGTTGAAATAATTTCTCAGATTGTTCGCCCTTCAAGACGACATTGGAAAAGATATTCTGCAAGTCTACAACGAGAAAAGAAGACTGATCGATATTCCACAGAGTTCGCAGTTCCTTACAGCTGCCGAGACTAATATAAATGCCACTGCTTTGCACAAAGGTATCTCGCAGTGGCTAGAGTTTACTTCCTGGCCTGCTTGGGATGTAAGTTTCTGCGGCGTTGATCGATATCATCCTTAATTACGATATTCATCAACGGTGTTCTGTATATCTTTCAGCTGACTGGTAAAAAGCGTAGCTTGAGGCAAAGATTGCCTGCGGATATAGCAGACAGCTTGACACTTATGACGCTACTTTTACCGGGAACTCCTATACTCACGCTGAACGACACATTATCTGCGAAGGATGCATTCGCAACTTTGTCCAAAGCGCGGCACAGTTCGACCTTCCTTTACGGAGAAACAGTATTCAGGACTGTGAATGGAAGTGTATTTGTGTACACAAGGTAACGGAATTATCATTATAAATGTATTATTAACGTACGAACAACTTTAACCCGTACACTAAACTTTCCCCCTACCTTTGCGATAGAAAGTATCAGCTAAAGATCCTGTAGATAACATTGAAAGGTTTCAGCAAGTAGAATCGTCTAATTGATGCTGCGTTAAAGAAACTTGCTGCACTTTAGGTCTTTTTAGGTCTCAATTGCTATAAATCGTCTCAATCATCCTTTGAGGCCATGCCCAAAGCTCGAATAACATACACTCCACACAACTCACACATGTGTACTATGTAATTTACTAACTAAAGATTAATTTGCCCTGTTCCACGCTTCCTTCCATGCAACGCAGGAGCTGGTGAGTCCTCTCACTAACATATTGCATGAAACCTATCTTCCGTAGAAGTAGCTTTGAGTGATAAATCGTTATTGTCTTGACTAACTCGAAATGTGTGCATTAGTCTACTTGATTGAGCCTGTTTCTCTCGACCTTTCGAATTAACTTTCGAAATAATCGCATTTAAACTGTACTTAAATTATCTAGGTTGAAGAGTGGAAATCCTGGCTACTTGGTAGCTTACCAATCGGCAGAAGAGCCTACCGCGGTGGACTTATCCACGATACCGCATATTTCGGAAGAAGTCAGCGTGGTTGCCCATAGCCCCAATTATGTGCAAGACGGTGACACGATACGGTAAAATCGTCTATTTTTCTCTTAAGGATGAATTTCAGTGACAATTTCAGCCAAATTTAATCAATTTCCAAGAGATTAATCAGATGTCCGGAATTCTTGTGACAATTTAGTTCGGTGCTTGCTATTTCTGTACACAAGATTTCAAAAGCTTTGGCCTATTAATTCACACTTAATTTTCCCATAAGAATACATGTTAAATTAAAAGTTAAATACTTTAAAAACTACCGAATCAATTTTTCTAAAATTTTGCGAGGGCTTTTACTATTACAGAAAAATGAATTCCTCCAATTTTCCAAGATTCAGACCGAATCAATGTTTCTAAAATTTTGCAGGGGCTTTTACTCTTGCAGAAAAATTAATTCCTCCAATTTTCCAAAATTTTCGCTTATTTTTAATGTTACTGAAGTTCAATCTTAAATATAGAAACATTGAAAGAGGATTACTTGATTAATGCAACGTTCTTTTTATCACAGGACCAAGCTGGCTACTAATAAGGTCCCTATATCGGGAAAGAGTACAGTTGTGTTAACGTTCGTGCCGAAGAATTAATCGCAGCGTGAAGAAACATTCTACTTAGTCAGGCTAATCCCTTGCTTACTGTCCTCAAATAATCACATTCGCTGAATGAAATTGTATATTACCTCTGCGTGCTGGAAATGTGTGTAATAAAATATGATGCAGCAAAAGATGGAATATTGTTGTTAACTCATTGTTTCTCCCGAGGGAAGGGTGTTCATTTTATTACAATTGTGTCTAGAATAATAAACTTTATTCAATATGCAGTTTATGTGGATCTGTAAACCTCACTGTAACGATATAAAATAACGCGGGTAGAGGAACTAAAGCAATCATCCCTGGGTGAAAGCTGAGTTCACGAAGAGTTGTTACAGCGACTATGCCATATGCATGTAAGAGCCAATGACCTAAAATAACTATTATGTTCTTCAAATCTGACACAGAACTCAATAATAACGATTTCATTGTCTGAAAGAAGGTGAAACGCACATTGACAAAAGCTGTAAGAATTGAAATACTAGAATTTACCTTGACGCAAGGCATTACAAAGATTTTACCTGATTTAGTTTAAACGCAAAGTGTACTGCATTGGACAGGACGGATAACGTTATTATTATATACGGAAATGAATAATCTACAAAAGAATTCGGGATGTTTAGAAGAACGAATTAGAGATATTCCTTTTAAAACTTAAATTGGTCTACTCACATATTATACCACCGCCGACCGCGTGAATTAATGCCAGACTCGGATAGAAATAAAGAGCGGCATAAATGGAGAACTTCCCTTGCCTTGGTAAACATTTATTCGCTATCAATGGCCTTATCAATAACATAATAACCGTTCCTGAAGCATAAAAAGCAAATACCATAGTGTACCTAGAAATGCAATCATTTATTATCCTTCGCGGTACGTATCAATTTCATACTTTCATGATTATGTGAGTACTAACAGCGGATAAACAGCTTCCTGAGTGCAATGTAAAGTTTCCTCGTACTTCGGACGAGGATTGTGCACCAGAGTGTACCAGTCTGAAAGCTTGGTGGTTTTGCACAATTTAATTCCAAACGAGCCTACGGGATCGGTTAATTGTAAAGTGATGAGAGCCGCGGCGACCACCTCGAACAAAGCGGATAGGTGCAACGCGATCACTTCCTTGGGTATGTTACGCCTCATCGATACCATGTCGATGAAAAACCAATGTAATAGCAGCGCTAGTAATGCCATGAATCCGAGGTAGAGCCAGTCATAAACCATTGGGTCGGCGTCGCAGAGGATGCACGCCGAGGATGCATTGGCCCTAAACCCTCTGGGGCAAGCGCCGCACTCGCTCCAATTCCCATCGGGCAACAGCTCTCTTCCGCAATACAGCCCGGGGCACCCCATGAATAAACTTAAAGCGTTCGCTTTCGATACTAAGCACATGGATAATTAAGTAAGACGAACGTAATGCTCGCAAAAGTTTCAAATATCTGTATACTTGTCCCCTATCGACACAGTGTATTTAGCTTCCTCTATCGATACAGTTAAGCAGTAGGCGTAATAAGGAATGATACAATAACATGGTTTCGTGAGCGTTCACATAACATACCATAAACCTTATAATTTCGCACTGCGTGTACACAGCTTAAGGAAGCACTGGGAAGCACTTTGTTTTGAAAATTTGGCAGGCCGATTTGACATTCGGGTTTGTAAACTCTATTGTGGGGGTTAAGTCGATAACTCCGCACTCTGTTGTATCCGCCTAACCACCACAAGAAGCTCACAACTGCGGTTGGTAACGTGTTACTTACCATCGGCGAAGTACAGGGTCATCATTTAATCTTGCAACCCGCGCTCGCGCGAACAGGTAAAATAGCAACAGCGCCTCTGAGATTCCTACGGAATTGCGGCGCTTGGCACGCCGACACGTTGGCGTGCCATTGTAAGTTGCGGCACGCCGACACGTTATCGGTCATTGTTCAAAAGTTATAATGTTATTAAGTTTATATAAGGTAAGTTATTTTATAATAAGTAGACGCCGACGGCGAAAATATTTATATCAATCCGGAAATTCATGTACACCAATTTAATAATAGAGGTGTTACAGTGTTCGATTTATATTTTTAAATTTATTATTCATTAGGAACTGTAATTACGGATTCAGTTGGTGATATCATTTTTCAACGACTTTAATTTATACTTTCAGATGAATGTTTGCAATCAGGTGGGAAAAAACGGAAAAGGTTCCAAGACCTGGAACCTGGAACCCCGATGATTTATACCAAAAAAAAGAATTGAATGAAAAATGTACAAGAAAAAGGTAGTTGCAACTTTTATATGATTTTCATTTAGGTTTATATATTCAGAAATGTGAAAGTAAAAATATTATTTCATTACAGCTTATTACACAAAAAGTTTGTAATAGAAAACAGGAACTGAAAAATAATACAGAGCAACCACTTTCTAAAAAGAACATTACACGTGGGTTGGAAGCATAGAAAAGATTTTAAATCTGAATTTAAATTTATGGGCGCAACTATCGGTTCTAAAACACAAATAACGTTGAATGGCAATGAAGATTATTCTGTCCAGGATTTGAAGTAACAGATGTTACTTCCAAGAATGTTCAATCTCTATTGCGAGTTTTGAAAGAGTAGAAACTGTAAAATTTTGCATTGACGAAGATGAATGTGGTTTTTGGGAGTACAGCAAATGTGCATTAAGAACAAAAGCTCATCTCTTGAAAATGTTCTTGTTAACAACAAAATTAAGTTCCGATAGTGTTGGTAATAACCGAAATGAAACCAAACTAGGAGAAAGCCTTGACTTTACGATTTCAGAACGTAGCAATGACTTAAAGGATAAAGATTGTACTCGTACTTTAAATATGTTTAAGAAATTATTGCAGGAGGAAGTTTTAAAAACATATGTAAATATTCAGAATGCAAGTAACGGAGATTAGTATAAATGTTTTGATAAAAGAAACGTTAGGGAAGATAAAGTCTTACAGCCATTAGTATGTCTAATAATTCATTATCTTCTTCATATATAATTGATTTAGATAGTAATGACACTTATGAAAACGCATTTCCTTCGCCTCCGTTTTCGAAACTTATAATAAAAAATAGTGTCAATTCAGGCCAAGAAATGTCTTCTATTTATAATGAAATAACGAGTAACAATGATGATGACGATGAATTTCCAAAACGTGATGAAAAGAAACCTTTGAATGCATGTGATTTTCAATGTAATACACCTCAGAACGTCAGACCGAAAACTGATAATCTGAAATTATTAATTCCAATGGCTAAAGAGAGTGATCTTGAATTTTCTGACTGTATATTAAATCAGGGAGCTCAAGGTCTTGTGATAAAAGTCAAGTATTTAGGGTCTGAAGACATAATAAGTTCATTTTGAGAGAAATAAAGCTGTTAGAGAAATTGAGGCATCCTAACATTATTAGCATAATGGCTGTCTGTTCGACAATCACACAATTCCATATCGTGATGGAATATTTTCATTCTCATTCTTTATTTGATATTATATTTAATACAAAAATCGGAATAAGGTATTTTATGAACTTTGATGAGAAAAATAAAATATCATACAAATATCATACACTTTTCCCTGGGAATTAAAGACATTTCCTTTACCCATTCAACTGCTGTTTCGTGTTCGGTCATTTTCTTTGCAAGGAAGAATAAATTTATGTGATTCATTTTTACACAAAGGCCTAGACTTACTAGTAACGTCGAAACCACAACGAACTGAACCACGTGTTACATTGAACTCTCACATTCCCGATACCTTTTAAAAACAATTGAAAGCAGCAGGTTCTGTGGCTTTAGAACCGCCTTCAACGTGTCGGTAACATAGGAAGTGACACTTAAATGCTAAAACAAAATTTTGAGTCGCCAAAAATCCTTCTCGCAAACATTATTTTTATGCAAAATGAAACTGTTTCCAAAATTTCAGCCAATTCGGAGCATGGGGTTTTTCGGAAGTATAGCCCGATATGTTCCCTTATAACAAATAGTATAATTCCAGGATTCAATTTTGCCGCTTGTCATGATTTAGTTAGAGGTACAATCCGCCAGAGGATGTTGATTTTGCCAATAGAAATATATGGGAAATGCACACCCCTGTTAAGTTCTCATCTGACGGTCGAATATAGTACGGAGAACATATGCGATATAGATCGCTAATATCACATGTTTAATACGAAGCTGAATTAAGGCATGTTCATAAAAGAAAAAACAGTGGGGCATTATGGGTCGCGTTGGCTAGTGATCCTCCAGGGAGTGATCGGAACAACCTGTATCGTCGCTGATTGGTTACCGCCATTTGTGGCAAAAGCGGAAATAGAGAAAGAAACTATAAAAAAGGAAAGAGACAGAAATACGGATAGAAAGAGATAGATAAACAATCAGCTTGGAAAACAGACGATTTAATGAATGTTTGGGTTATGTTATTTCCGGTTTTGCCACAAATGGCTGCGATTTACAATAGCGCAACCTATGTTGGTAACAATGCGTTTCTCCCTATACGAACGATTTGAAAACAGTATTCTTACGGGGTTGCCTGCCATGTTTAAACGAGTTAAAGAACTTAAAGAGTTGATTCAAATGATCAAAAACGTTGAACCTGTAGAGTTATAAATAGGAATAGATAAGATATGTGCAAAAATAAATGTTATAATTATTACTAAACCAAGTCAGATATTAATCATAGTCATGACGTTAAACACTCGGTCAGAAACAACTGAGACAAGTATCATTATTGTAAAATTCTATTTTTCTCGTCTAATGTAGTGTAATCCACTCGATGCTGGAAAGAATTGTATTAATTACCGCAGAAACGCAAAACGACAAATGAGGCACACACCTCAAGTTCCTTGGAAATTTGTAATTGAGCTGACAATTTTGTTGGACGGAATAAAGTTAAATCTAAATTATAAATAAATAAATGATTGAAAGAAGCAGAATATTTATTTGAACGTTGGCGCATTACCGTGCATTAGCGAGCAGGGCGGTGAACGCTCCACGAGCACCAACCCAGCTCTGAAAAATCTGAAATTCGCTGGATAACACGTAACAGCGATAAATGGTAATGAAAGAGCATTAATTATATACATAGTGGGATGATTTTGGACCAATAGTTTGGAAGGATGTTAAGTGGCGCGATTGGTCAAACGTGCATAGATTCGTGGGTTCCTAGTGAGAAAGCGACGGCGAGCGAGTGAGCGAGGTGAGCGCTGGTGCATTGGGCGAGGGGATAAAGATTCGTAAAGTGGCGCGATCTGGGGCGTTCGTGCGGGCTCGTGCCGGATCGGCAATCTCCGGCCGACGATTGCCGAGCGCACATTACTATTTTCAGGCACACAAGGCACCTCTTGACGGGTTTTCAATAAGTGAAGAGGGCGACGGTGCGAGGAGCCTGGTTTTTATTCTTTTTTTCATTGAAATTTTACGTGCGGTAGATGCGGGAATAATATTTGGCCGGTGGGTGCGCGCGATAAAAACGTACGATGTTGGAAGACGTCTCGGCGGGGCTCAACGCCTGACGGTCTGTCGGTCGGTTCCGGCAAAAATGAAAGAAGCTCGTCGGTCCGAGCAGCTGATGGCGGCCGAGTGCTGTTCGAGCCTCTGTGTCGTCCCCCATCGCGGCGTTTAAGTGAGTGTGTGCGTTTCGCTGCGCGTACGGAGTGCGGCCACCGCGTGCGGCGGAAGGAAGATAATCCCCTGTGGAAGATAGATTTCGCGCGGTGAGAGACCGCCTCCTAGAGCCGAGCTACGCGAGCTATTTCGTAACGGTGCTTCTTCTCTCGCGGCTCTCGCCACCCGACACGCAGGCACGACCACGGTAAGCCTGGCCTTTGCTACGGCCGTTCCGCGGCCCTCGGCGCCGTCATCCCGAATATCCCCGTACCGAGGGGAACCGAGCGTTAGACCGAGCCCACCGGGTCTGGCTTTCAGGTAACGCGTAATCCACGTACAACGATCGAGCCAGAGGGACACGGTGCCGTGCCTGCCGCTTCTGTGTTCCGCACGGTGTAGGTGGGAGATCCGAGATCCGAAGTACGACGACGGGGCGTGCGTTCGCGTGTGACAACGCCTAACAAGCAACCGATCGCGCCCCTTTTCTCTCTCGGCCGATACCGGACCAGCCGCCGGCCGCGGCCCGATTCCCTTTACCAATTTTCCGTCGAACTATGAACTTGATGGATCCACTCGATTGACAACCCACCTCGGTCATCGCGCCTCCCCTCTTACGCGGATATAGATCCTCGTGCTATGCACGCACCGCAATCAATTCTTACCCCTTTCTGGTTCAGGAACGCCTGAACAGTAGGTTACCGTGTCCAGATACACGCCACGTGCGGTCCTCGTAATTTCGTGCAGTGCTGCTTCGCCCGTTGTGAGTGTAGTGAGTTTATCCTCGTCAACGTGGAATGCGGCCTCCTCGAGGTGGACGCAATCCACTTTAGTCGTGTCCAATGCCGGATAAGTACAACTGAGGCACCAACGTACCTCCAGCGTTCCACCACTCATCCAGCTCTCACAGTGCCTCTGTTAATATCAACATGTCGTCTGGGAATTTCGTGGACCGGATAGACCCCTTCGCCAAGAGGTCTCTCAAGAAGAAATCCAAGAAGTCGCAGGGCTCGTCCCGCTATCGTAACTCCCAAGACGTCGAGCTTCAACAGTTGCCGCAGCTCAGAGGTTAGTCTACGCTCCACGCTCTGACTCTCTTACCAAGCGCATCTTGCGTTTACATTTTCATACTAATGTCATCGAGGTGCCGGCGAACGTGCGAGTTATTGAAATCCATCTGCGCACCATAGATAATTCCGTTCAACTAACGTCGCATTTCTAAATAAAACTGGGACTATTTAATAGCAGCAAAAGTTTAGCGTTTCTCCGAAACATACAATATATTGAAAATAAAATTGAGTCGCTTCAATTTTCTTATTCTCTATCGTTCGTCTACCTTTATTTAAATAACTACGATAGTTACATAAGTCGCATATTAGTACACGCTTGTCGTATGTGCTTTAACGCAGGATCTTAGAATACCAATGAAATTAAACCTGTCCGAAGTGACATTAAGATATGAAAATGTAACGTGTGTACTACTTCTGATAACACCGAATATCGATGCTCTTTTCTCTGTCTTGGAACTGGTATAAAATGATCGTTCGATGCCACGTATTTAATAAGTGGAATTATCATGTTGTTGCGTCAGCAAGGTACGCTACACTTTGTTTTCACTTTTGACAAGCGTAAAGTTCAAACATCCTTGAACTTGTACAATTGGCAGTGCATCTGCCGCTTCAACATTGAGCAATCATAATCTACGGACAGAATGGAATTACATTCTGGTAGTAAACAAAGTTAATAGCCGGTGCATTAATGATTTCGACATATATTTTCAAAAATATCTCCCCCCCTCGATCTTTCTTTCCATGAAATTCTCGGTGTTCCTATTAATCGCATGGCGAAATATTTCTGATTTAAGGATTGAAAACTAGGTGTGTTATATTGAAATGGTTGAACGACTTTTAGTTACAGTTAACCGATAGATTTATTGCCATACTTGTAACAAGTTTGAGAAGTTTATCTAATATGATGGAATTTATTACTAAGGCTTTCAGCTTGATATTAAATGAAGTGTATAAATAATGTAGATCCGATACTATTTTAACGATCATACATTCCGTTGCTGCATATATTGATACGGGAGATTACCGAAGCTAACCTCAAAGCTCGCGAGGAGTAGTACGTTCGCGCTGAGAGGAAAAGTTTCTTTCATGTTTCTAAATAATCGATATTATCTAGTGTAGATGAGAGGAATTCAGATTAATTGACCGTTTTGAGGAATAGCTTTGGATTCCGTGAATACGTGTTCGGCGTACTTGGTATTGACGTATGTTCTGAAAATCGATGAGGAGCGGCAAAGCAGAGGTCAGTTCGCGTTACCCCGACCGATTTACCTACGATATATATTTTCAAACGTTATCGGCGATCGTGTGCTAGGAAATTAAGAGATTCGAATTGCGCGACAACGTGTAAAAAAATTTGATCGAATAAGACGATTTTATCGCGTCGATGTGTGACGCATTGTACAAAGGAAGTGCACGAGCGTCTGCATGTGGTACGTTTTGTCGCGTCATGTGCGCGTGCCTTATGTCATGTATTTTGATCTGCCGATCGGGGATCCGATTTTGTCAGAATAACAGCAGTTCCCTGCGAACTTCGATTCCTCTCTTGTTGATTAGGCCGTTCCCCTGCTATTCGTCCTTCGAATCGTTCTTACATAACCTGCACAACCTTGTTAGCGCTCGCAATTGGATGCTGCGTACACCAGCGATTGTTTCACGAATACAACCGTTGCAGGTTTAATAGAGAAAACTGCGTTGCAGTAATTAAACGATATTGAACGAAATTCGAAGTGTTTAATCGTCAAAAAGTAAATGAGATACAGTTGAATACAGTTTGTTTTCTCCGCACCAGTATACTAGAACAAATCTTGTGTATATTTAATGATATTCTTCTGATATTGCTCCACGACGATTATGTTTGTAAAAATTCCGTGACAGAGCTAAAACGTTGAAAAAGGAGGATGACCCTTCGATGGCTCCCCGACGCGAGATCCCTTCCAAGCTCGAAGAGAGCCCACACTATTTTCGCGTGAAGGCACTTGAAAACAGTATGTAGTGACCCATAAACTGGTGGCACGTTCCAACGACGAGCGGTTATGCGAAATACAGGCATCCACCTTGCAGTAGGCAGTGTCGTTCACCTCTGCCAATAAAACGGCAGTAGTCCTTAGTATCTCCTTCCCCCTCTCTCTCTTTCTCTCGTTCGCTTGCACACCGTGTCCTCCGCCTCTCTGCTTCTCCTCTCGTACATGTTCCTATCCCTTTGCCTCCACGGTTGGGTCTCTTTGCTATCTCTCTCTCTCTCTCTCTCTCTCTCTCTCTCTCTCTCTCTCTCTCTCTCTCTCTCTCTCTCTCTCTCTCTCTCTCTCGTGTGCCCACCGCGCTCGCACATAACCTATACGCACGTGTTTTCCCCTCGAGCGTCGTGCACGCGCGTTTACGCATCGACACGAGATGCCACGCGTTTCGCAAACCGAACAATTCTCGGTCGTGAACTCGCCTCTCCCCGAACGAGAAGCCCAAATGCACGTGGTATCGACAATTCCGATTCGTTTCGAATTACGAATCTCTCGAGCTGCAATGGTATTTCGCGCGTTAATTGGAATACCCGAAAGGATCGAATGATCGTACAGTATTCTACGTTGATAAAACGTTTATCTACCAAGCTTGCAGCCGCATTTCTGATACGCCCTGTACAACATTCTCCTCGTATTTTTAACCGTAGAACACGGTGCCAATGTGCGGCCAGAAAACCGTCAAGACAGCTACTGTGCTCGGTCGCGTTGGTCTTTTTATTAATTCAGAATTATACGCGTCGCGGCAGACGTCCTCCGGCACACGGTCGCCCGTAATGCCTCGCGGTGCGGTAGGGTCGCTGGCGTAGTAAGCCAGGCTCCGTGCGGGATTTATGGACTGCATAGAGTCTGTGGCGTAAGACCAAAGCGGGGAAATGTGTTTCGGACCGGTTAGGCACTCGGGGGAGCTCGGTGACGGCGATCGCAGTGCTCGGGAGGATTTTCGGAGAGACAGAACGGCATCATCCCGTTGCGGGGAGTATTGTGTTGCAGGTTAAGCGCGTAGACTCCGTAGACGGTGAAAAGTGCTAACTGGCTAAGCGCAACCGATTACGCTTCCCGCTCATAGGCGTAGAATATCGCGAAAGGAGGGAGTACGTTAGATTTCAGCGGACGATACCGTCGACGGATAGTTCCTCGAGCGTCGCCCAGACAAATATTGACTATTATATCGCGCCGGAGATTCTCGCATTAAGATAATACCGAACGAGTGGTTCGCCAGGAGGAAAGAGATGAGGGAGAGAGATAGGCGTTTCGGCGCTGCCGGTTGCAGCTCAACCTACGAACACGACTTATTTAGAAACACGTAGGTGTGCGGGCCCGGTGTTGTCTGCCTACGTCTCGCGACGGCCAGCGGCCGAGGGCGCTTTGAAGTTCGGCTAGACGGTAGCGTCGGGCCACGGGCAAACTTTCCTGCGTTGCCGATCGAAGCCCGCCTTAATTAAATCTGACCCGACCGGTCGCCTGGAGTCGCTTTCGAGCCGCGTCTCGCCGACGCGCGCTACAACGGAACGCTCGAAGGATTCCCCGGGCGCGTGCTTCCTTTTTAACGATACGATCAAGTATGTATACAGAAAGTTGCGTCGACGGGCCGCAGAGTGACTGGGCGAGCAAGCGTGGCTTATTGATTTATATGTTTCAGTTATTTACGATGACGCGCCAGTCCCGCGCGTTATTAAAGCCACCGCGCGAATAACGTTCATGAATCTAGATCGTTCAGGGAATAACGAAGCGCGCTCTAATTCGAGCGGCTGGCCGATCGATCGGCAGCCGATCGCGAGTGGAATTTATAGGCGTCGCCGTCGTTCAGCCGCTGCGAAGATACGTTCGACGTATTCTTGCCGCCGTATCGTCGCCGTTACAACATCGCTCAACGATCGCATTTAATCGCTCGCCGACAGATAAGAAGCCGCGGGATTTATCATCGCGCTCTCACGTCTGCTGGCCTTCGCAGTGATTTCGACTCCCCGTTCAGCGAGCTCTCGCGCGCTGCTGTGGTATTCGGCTTCTGCATCGAGGCCAAGGGGGACGGTAATCGATTCCGATTCTTTGGATCAGCGGCGAGCGACTCGCCGGCGGAGATTAGTCGAGGGGGGATCGTTAGAGGAGGTGCAGCGTACATGTGGAAGATGAAGCTGATTGCGAAATCAGTTTAAGCTCGATGACGCGTCGAGGGTATTACCTGTTATTAGGCTTTCCAGCAGACTAATCGGGGTTTAAGCAGCGAACACGCATACGCCGGTCCTTCTAGCGGATTCCCGTGGCGGCACGCGTGTGCCCTCGAGCACCGGCTAGCGGCCGCCGCCGTTTTTCCACTTGTCGCGCACGAAATTGGACTAATTTCGTACACTTCCGGTTTCCTGTAGGGTTCTCACGCGCCCAAGCTCCTTTACCCTTCGGCGACCGGTCGTACGCTTTTTTTGTTCCTACTGTTATCGGAATAAAGCTCGCGCGTAAGACACTCGGTGGGGAGCTCTTGGACGTGGCTGGGAATTCTGCTGCATCCCGTCGCGCAGAGTTTCATGGATATATTCGTGACGTATAGTCAGCAAAATATAGTCACTATCGACGATACAGATGCATTGGCTCCTCCCCTTTAATTCATCGTTTACAGATTCGCGATATTGCTCGCCTATCGCGTTCCACGTCGCGCCTCAAGGACCCTCGCGCAGGCGACATAAAACTCGACTGTCGATGCATTAACATTATTACGTCAGGTGAAACGAACTAGAAGCCGTCAGGTATCACGATGCGTGGCTACAGTCGAGACAAAATCACCTGGCCACTGAAACCCACCGCGTAGATCAGTGACGAGCAACTTGGCCCCCCAGCCAACGACCTGCGGCCCGCAATTGTTCTAATTGCAAATCTATGCTAGAAATAACAAATTCACCCTATAAATTAAAATTCTCTGATTAATATATTCAAGTATTTAATATTGCGGCTCGCGTAGAGTATTAGGTTTCCACTTTTGGTCCACTGCGGGCCAAAGATTCCTCATCGCTGATATAGATGCCCATCTACTAACTCAAAATGCAACGGCGTCTACTTTAAATCCTCAGGCTAACTTATTCGCGGGCTCCTATTAGTATTTTCTGTATCTCGCGCGTATTTCTCTTGCTCCAGCGGAAGAGGGAAAGCGATCCCCGCCGAGGGGCGTGAAAATCTCCCTCGGATATGTCCAAGCAGCCGAACGGAGCCGAGAGGCATATAAACAAGCCCGGTTTATATATTTTCACGGTTGCACGTGGTTCGCCGTCCTCGGCCACTCCGGTACACACTGGCTACCGAGCCGTAAACGCGCGAGTATGCGATTCGCCTAATTGACGGCGCCATTGATCGCCACGGTCACTGTCAAGATCATCGCGGTGGCTGAAGGATGATAGCGCAGTTTTCCGACCGATGAAGAGAGCGGGCGAGAGCCACCGCTTGCCTGTCGATCGTTAAGCCGCGTTCGCAACGATCCTTTCGCGTAGTGCCCTTCCAAGCACTCGCGTCTTCTCCCCTCGTCTCCATCCATTCATCCGTAAATGTAGCCAAAACACTCGCGAATACGTTGCCATCATTTCTGCACACGATCCGTTCGAGCGCGTTCGCGTTTAATCCTCTAACCGCCATCACTGTGTTTACCGCGTTTTCTTTCCCGATTTCTGTTCTTTGGCTTCCATGGGCGTGTTTAGTAGCTCCTCCTTTCATCGACGATAGAGGAACAATGTGTACACTGGAGGACATTATCGTTTGCTCTGACTGAACATATTTGAGAAGCATATTCTTCCTTGTAACGGAGGAACGCAGCAGAATGGAAACATCCTGCACAGGGCCCGATCTGACGGGACGCGAGCAGGGCAACTGCCTAGAGCGGCATTCAGGGGCGGCAAAATTGGTATAAAGAGAAAATTAAAATCAATATAAACCTCAAGAAAGTAACTTTTAAAGTAAATAAACTTTTTGAAAAAGCGGTAAAAAGTGTTTGTATTAATATTCACTCTCACTGTCATTGTATATTTTTCAATTTTAATTTTTCATGTCTCATTTTTCGTTTTCATATTCCATGTTTCTTTTATAGATAGGTGTATAAGTGATATATTATTTATGTATGTATATTTCTTGTCCTACTCAATCTATGCACAAAGTGTTTTGTACTCTTGTTATGTAATGGGTTTAAACCCGTTTATGAATAATAATAATAATAAAAAGTAGGTAATTAATACATGTTTCAATGTAGTATCAAGCTTATAAAATTGTTTTTGAATCACCCATATAATTACTAATTTTTTTATGCATCAAAAGGCTGTTGCTACTCAACAAATACCTACAAAAAGTTTCACTCACTGTCAAAAATTATACTTCGAAGATATAATCATTTATAATTAAATACAGTGAGCGGTGAAAATGATTTTTGGGCCCTTCTCGAGAGTCGCCATCGTACATCGAGCTGCCCGAGTAAATAATTAGTCGACTGATCGACTTGCAATCTGTTTACGATCTGTAATCCGGCATCGTTTGCATCGAGCGTTACGCGTCGAGCGTAATCCCCCCTCTCTGCTGGATAATTATGCTAATCGAGTGGTTTTTCGATCGTAAACAAAAGTTCGGAGATGAGACCGCGCGAGCTCTCGGCTCCGCAGCGTTTCTGCCATTGACATTGACGCGAATCATTAAGGGAGAGAGGCGTCGCGCTAATAACAGCCACGGGGCATCGCGAGGGGAAGGCGGGCGCGTGCATCCGCGAGCAGAGGCGCATCGACGAGATCACCTGAATAGACGTGACGAATGGCGTCGCGGCGCTTAACGTTCTTCGCTGTTCCGCTAATTGGGCTCGATCCGTTCCACATTCTATTCGCGTTTCTGCGAGGTGAACCTCGTGCCCCTTGGTATCGAGCATCCGAGAATAAAAGCGTCCGCGAGGAATCACGACGAAGACGAAAGTGAACGTTGTCCAGGCTGAAATGTTTCCGTTAGCACAGAGGTTAGCAACTGGGGACTTAAGAAGGGCCAAAAAGTCGTGAAATACACATTCTGTACTTTCAGAAGAGCCATAGAACAGTGATCCCCAACCTGTGGGTCGCGAAGTGTTTTCTGGGGGATCGTCACAGTTATTTTTAGTTGGCAATTTTTAGCATTTATTGATTTTAATTATTAAGATAGAATTAGCTGAAATACCTATTTTTAATGTGTTTCTTTACCTTATTAAATTTACCTTACCTTATACAGAGAGGGGAGGGGGGTCATAGGTTATTTGAGTATTATAAAAGGGGATCGCGATTCAAAAAAGGTTGGGAAACGTTGCCATAGAAATTTAATAACACAAAAATACATACACAATCTTTGCTGGGGATAAAGTCAGTCAGCGCAGACGAACCAAATAGGTAGGTACGCAATAAGTATATGCGGTAGGCCAAAGCTATTGTGATTACAAATTTGCAGTATATTAATTCATATTAGGTGGCGGAGACTTTGCAAATTTTCCATTCCTTCAAGTATCAGAAGTGCCCAGTGCCGAATTAAGACATTCAGAGGGCCGAAGCACTTAAAATCTTAAACGATTTGGAGGCCCCCTTATACAGGATGATCACTTCAACGCAATGTTCGTTTCTTTGGTTAAATTTCAATCATTCTTCGATTGTCAATCTTCTCTCGCCTTCGCTTCTCTCTCTCTCTCTCTCTCTCTCTCTCTCTCTCTCTCTCTGATCCGCTCGCCACTAATTCTCATGCTTCCACTGTTTCTTTCTTTCCACTTGCACACAAACACTTAGCAATACTATTACTACGTAAAAGATATTAAAATTCAGAAAATTTCTATCCCCCCCACCTCCTTGTGTATTAGTTAATCCAGCACTGAAAGAGCCATAATCTAGCTCGCGAGCCATATGTTACCGACCCCTACCGTAGCAATCCAGCGTTTGTCGCGGGACCTTGTTCCGCGATGTTCGATTTCTTCAGGAGCAGTGATTGCTCAAGGATCGGCAGTGGGGCCCGTTTCGCATTCCTTCGCTCTTTTATCACCCTCCCTCGCGCGACGATAACAGCTGCGTCTTATCGCGTTCATTCCTAAGTC
Source organism: Andrena marginata (assembly GCA_963932335.1). Taxonomy (NCBI): domain Eukaryota; kingdom Metazoa; phylum Arthropoda; class Insecta; order Hymenoptera; family Andrenidae; genus Andrena; species Andrena marginata. The sequence continues at coordinate 11,313,062 of OZ010661.1, forward strand.
GCCGGCTTCCGTACACAAACGCTTTCCTATTTCTCGACGGTGCTGTCGACGTGACTATCGACCGTAACCAGCCCTGTGGATTAACATTTTTGAGACTTCCTAGCGGTCGAGGCTCGTAAATAGCATTCGGCGTGGGCAGGGCGATCCCACTCGCCTCCAGTTGTTCCTGAACACGCGGGCTGTTGTTTCCCCCTGAAAATTGACCTAGTTTCGAACAGGCCAAGATTCTGCGGAGGTAGCTGTGCCAGGATCTCACCTGGAAGTCTAAAGGCCGTCGCGCACTTTGGCGAAGCGCGGCGATGCGAAGAGAAATGTTTGCAAAGAATCGACGACCGAAGCGCAGCGACAATTAATTAATTATTATTAATTTCTTCGATTCGCTTCGCCAAGATGTTTGACGCCGGGAAGGTTCCGGTCTAGAGCCCACAGAAATGTGTGATCTTTAGGAATTAATTAAAGAAACAATGCCACACATAATTTAATCAGACTTTTAGCATTGGGTTAAGAATGTTTTAAACTAAGAAATATATTTTTTCTGTAATTAATAATTGCAAATGGCACTGAGGATTTATTGAAGTGGAGGCGTCAAAACATTCATGCAAAATTGAAACTTGATCAATAAAGGGCATGCAATTCCCTAGTGGACATAGCTATAAAAATTACAAGAAGGATATTTCTTAAAAAACACAAATTTTTAAAAATGTTAGTGCTTTCTCCACACATCATTTTAAACACATATTCTCGAAAGCTTGAGCATTCGAGAAATGAAATAGAAATAAATCGATTTTTAGACCTCCCGTTAACGTTTCGTGGAGGAAGCTGGACTAGGAACGTGGAAACTAAGAATATCAAGAGCTTCTATCGTATCGGGCGTTAGTAGCTACTTACATTTACAAAGAAACTAGTACATTTCTCGCGATCCGGTTCCTCCGGATCACTGAATCGCCTCACCTACGATCGACGCCGTTAAGAAAAGAAAAACAATCGACGCGCGGGGTCGGAAATTAGTGGAAAAGGATCCGCGATATGTATCGGTATTTATAGCCAGAAAAGCAAACAATCGCGATGATTCACTGTGCATCTTGATACCGCGGCCGATGGTTTGCCTGCTGGATAGTACGATCCTTCCGTTTCCCGAGTTGGGCAACCGCGAGCTTGCCCGAGGCGAGGTTTCGATGAAAGCGGGACGCTGTGGATTAGCGTAGACCGGCTCGATAAAAATTGGTACAAATTAGTAGCGGGCCAGTGATTCGGAAGTCCCGGTAGAACTAGGAGAAGTAGACAGGGCGGGGTGATCGATAGAGTTCGATGGTGGCGGTTGGGTGTGCGCGTGAAGAAGGACCTAGGTGAAAGAGGAACGGTCAGCACGGTGACCTATGAGTCATTGCCGAGGTCAAGTCGATATCCGACAGTTGCTGGTCGAGTGGAGGTGTAAGCTGCGACTGCTCGTTCAGCTCTCGTGTAGGCAGAATCTGCTTGCATCTGTGCGCCATCGTCAGCAGAATCCCCGCGTCACAAGCCGCCCAGGGTAAACTTACGATATGGTAATATCTCACGATCGGGTTTAACCTTGAATCGGTGGGGGCGAGATCGAGACGCGGACAACAGTCATCTACTGGAAACCTTTCTCGCCTCATCTTCAGTCTCTCTCTCTCTCTCTGAATCTATCTTCGTAGCGCCCCTTCGTGAGTTCGATCGGTATAACACGCTTGGGAAATTCGGTGAAATGCAGCGGGGGTACCCTGTATGGCCGGGTAGCCAGGGGGAGGCAATTAAACGTCTGGTTGCCTGCCCCATCGCGCGACCAACAAAGCCGTAGCTTGGACGTTAATTGTGTTACTTCCGTAATTAACGGTACACGTGACGCGCGGCAGAAAGTGAGCAAGAAAGGACTCTGATCCACGGAGTCAATCATAATCTCGGAAGCATTCGAAACAGTCATGCGATTGCGTATAGACACTAAGGCCGGGTGCACGTTTGTTACCGCATCTCTCTCTGTTACCGCGACCTGTTAATTAGCTAGAATCAAGTGGCGAGGCACAGTATGCAGTAACAGAGCATCGTTAGCTAGGTTACTGATCGCGGTAACAAAGCGAGCTGCGGTATGAAACGTGGACCCGGCTTTAGAAATGTGGACGATGCGACGTGACTCGTTTGGGTAAGCAGGCCAGTAGCTGGACGGGGCCCAGGAGATGGATGAATCGTTGGTTAATCGTTAATATTGAAAGAACTAGAGTTTTATTCTATATTATTGTGTTTTTATTTTGTAGAAAAAACGTTTGTTGTTTTATAAAACATTAATATATTTATCGGAAAGTTTTCAACGCGGGGCAGTCCCACACAATCCGGGACGTCTGGCTACTTTAGGTTAGACATAACCTCACTTCATTTGCGGCCTGAGCCCATAGCCTGTCGCACCGTTTTCTAGCAATCAAGACTCCATACGTTTTTAGTTTTGATGAAATAAATTATATTTTAACAAAAAATAAGTTAATCTAGGTACCTACTTTGGCTAATAAGTTTTTTACTCGTCTAGCCAGACACACGTCCATCTACTGGTGATACGGGCTATGAGTAGAATTTTCATAATTTTATCCGTAAATACATTAATTTTTTTACTTGCAGTTATTTTTTTCTTTCAATTTGTACATTTTTACGTGCAAAGCTTTTGATTTTTTTTTAATACAACAGATATTTCTAAGGAACACCTTGCTGTGAACTTCGGAATCAGCTAAACTGTCCATCTACTGGCCTGCTTGTCCTACTAGGTTCAGCCGTTCCGATGAATGTCTCGGAATCGTCCGACATCGTCTACAGTTGTTCCCATGACCGGTTAGTAAAGGTGGGTCTTCACCAGCGTTCGCGAACTGTTCACGAACAGTATGGAAATTGAATTTCTTAAATACGAATCGCCTTAAATAGGAAACGTTCGCGAACTGTTCGCTAGTGAGGACGCACCTTTACACGAGCAAAGGTTATAAAAAGTTTGCGAACAACTTGCGAGCATTCCCTAGTAGCACAAAATATTGGTTAAATGTTTTTTCCAAATATTAAAAAAATATTTTTTTAGCCACACTTTTTAATATGATACAAATTTTGATTCCTAATATTATATACACATACTGAAAATGTGAAATAAAGGTTTAGAAAATATGAAACATTCGGAAGAAAATGTTTTCTTTCTACCATTCAATAAATATTTACTTTATATTTGAAAAAGAATGTTTTTTTCATAATATAAAATGAATATTTCCCGAACATTCGGAAAAAATGTTTCGTTTCAAACAGTAAATAAATATTTACTTTATATTTGAAAAAAGAATATTTTTTTCATAATATAAAATGAATATTTCCAGCATATTTGGAAAATATATTTTCTTCTTAATCTAGACTAAATATTGTATGTACGTTTAAATATCAAAAAGAGATTGAACCTCTTTTTAATATTGGATGTATGTGCATTCAATATTTTGTGCTACTAGGGTTGCTTGCGAACTGTTAGCTAGCGAGGACAAACCTTTAGGTAAAGGCGGGTATCCACTTGTTACCTGTCCTCAGCATTGCACCGTCGCGTATCAAAATTCGATGCAGACACACAACAGCATCAGAGATGATACAGGAGAAAGTCACACACCCTTGCATCGTATCGTATCTCTGGACAACACGAACCGAAGATACGATACGAGTAAACGTAACAAGTGGATACCCACCTTCACAGATCGCGGTAACAGAGCTAGTTGCGATAACAAATGTGGACCCGGCTTAGCATCTCTGCTACAAAGGAGTCGTCACCCGCAGTCGGCTAATGCCTCCCACGCTAACGAATGGTGGTAATTAGCGCGTCGAGACTCGCGACGCGTTTGCCAATAACGAAGGGAAGCCTTGCTAAGTCTCCCCATTTTTATTACCCACCCAAGTTAAAAAAAAACTGGAGCAGACGTGCCGCGACGAAGACTCCTCGCGACGTTCCCTTGATCCTCAGACCGCGGGATTGGCCCCGTCGTGGATCTCCTTCCGCAATCACGCCCCATTGTAGCCGCGAGCGTCCCCCGCGCTTGGAAGCGGTCCATTCCGCGAAACGCGGCTCGCCCCAGGATCGAGACTTTCCCCCCCTTAATCAGAGATTGGATTCGCGCCAAGCGTATTGGCCGAGCAACACGGTCGATCCGGGAGGGCATGTGCGACGGTTGCAGGGTCAAGGATCTGCGCCTCGGCGGTGATCGTAAAGCGCTGAGGAACGAGGGTGCAGGATAAGGGCTCGATTTAACGGTCCCGGTCGTTACGAAGCCGTAGACACAGCGGTGTCCGCGCGGGAGATACCGCTGCTTCTGATGACACTCAGCCGGGATGGTAGTAAGTCGCTCTTAAGGTGGGAATCCCGGTTTAGGGACGCAGGACCTATCCGAGACGGAGCGATCCGCTCGAAGGGACAGCTGCGATCCGGAGACAGATAGGCGAAAATGAAACGCACCTATGTAGAACTCCCTGTCGATCGTCGTTGCGAACTGGCGATAAAAAGTGATCGGCTATCTAGGTAGAGGATCGAGGACCTCTGGCAGGAAACAAGCCTCCTCGCCTGGCTGCCAAGAGCCTGATACTCGGTGATTACACGATACCATCATAAATTCAATTACTGCGGTTAACTGTTATCCGCGGCGGATCTACATGGCGCTTTGCGCGCGCGACGCGCTCCAAGGATGGCCAAGCGCAGCCGGGGAGGGAGATTTTCATTAAGCGCGGAGTGTCGGTCGCGGTCGAGTGTCGGTCGAATTGGTTTAGAGGAGCCCAATGTTTCGGGGTTCGGTAATTAGTCAGGTGGTGAGCTTTTGGGTGCCGGTCCCTCGACCAGTCTTCCGTGGCGGTAGCTGGGAGGTCGCTGAGCCTGAAGCGAAGCCCGTGGACCATAAGATGGCACGTTCGATGAAGGAGAAAGATGCGGTAGGCTTGGACTACCGAGTCCCAAACAGCCATTTACTAAAAACTCAGATTGATACTAAATATTGGAATCTTGAATGCTTGTACAAACTAAGCGATACAATGCGGATGCTGACCTCAAGCATCGAGCAAATAAGGTACGCGAGTTTCTTTCCCCTTTTCGAGTCCCGGGAATTGCACAATCGCAAGGTTGGTCGCGGAGTGAAGGGAAACGGTCGAGGGCAACGTCTCAGCGATGACGCGCGTTACGAAAGCAAAAGGAACTTCCTTTCAGCGGGGACTCCCCTTCGGTGTGCAACGATGGGGAGGACGTTACACCTTAGCGATTATGCAGGAGCCAGCGTAAACCCTATTACCGCGGTTGACCGTTCTTTGAAGAGTAGCGTAACCGGCAGGGGTAGAAGAGTATACTGGGTGGGGCAGTTGGAACTGTAACTTCCAGCGTCTGGTCAGTCTTACGGGTGATCCGCGGTAAGGGCAGAGTCCAGATGGCCCTTCGCCACGGGATGAAGCATCGCTGCCGCTCGAGGCTTTCAGGTGTAAACCGCGATCCTCTCGAAAGGGTGTTCTCCAGTGTTACCACGAAGGGTCGGAAGACACAATCGTGGAGGATTATTTATAGACCGCCGAGGTGTACTCCGAAAACTTTGCTCCAATCGCCTCTCCCCTTGAAAGCGCGCGATTTCAGGTGCCTCACCCTGTATAAATAGGTCGTTGCACGAGGCTCGTTCGATCGACCTCCCCTCGCAGAGTGGTGTCGGTCGTTCCGAGTAAATAAAACGCGATCTAGCAAACAATTCTGTTACCCTTTCGGTCGTTCCCGTTGAGAAACGCGTCCCCTCCCCTCCTGTTCCGTCGGGAACTGTGTCAGCTGCTTTAGCTCCGCGTCCGGCGATGCGGTAATTAATTAACATCGCTGAGCGGGCGTTCGAGTAGCGAGTGAAATTAATATGTATAACTGTCGGCGAACGGGGAACAATGCGGGGGCTCGTTAACGGGCGAACGAGGTGAGAGGAGGTGACGTTTTTCCATTACGGTATCAACGTGCCAGCAATTATCGAGAGTAGATCAGAGCCGACCTGGACTGAAGGAAACCGTTCGATTCTCCCGGCGACAAATTACGCTGGACGCGTTTACGGGGACGGCGGTTAATTGTCCTCGTGAAAAATAGAGGGAGGGGAGGCTGATAGACGAGAATCTTAATAGAGTGATCCACGGTCTCGTTGCACGCCACGCTCCACGGCGGATCGTCCCCTGTTGGCGGTGGGCCGGGGCTCGTTAATCCGCGCCCGTTAACTTTGTCGTTGCTTTCCTAATTGAAGAAGGTCAGGGATTTCCCTCTTCGCCGCGGCGATCCTCCTGAAACTTGCAACTCGTTTGCAGAAGTGGCGGCAGCGTCGCGGCGTCCTTAGTTTAGCATTCTCCGGGATTTAAGGGAAAAGGTGGAAAACGTTCTGGGACACCCTGTATACACAATAAAATTAGAGATAAATTTACACGCGTGCGGTATGGAAATTATGAGAAAGGAGAAAAATAGTGTTTGGAGAAAATCATAATTTTATTTGGAAGATGGGGCCCGGGGCCTTTTAGGCAGGGGCCCAGGCGGCAACTGCTCACATCGGCCGCCCGTTAGATTCGCCAATGGTGGGACCCCTTTAAAGAGTTATGCCTATCTGTAAGGTCTGAAAACAAAAGTAGCTTCGGGATTTTTTTTTTAAAAGCTTGAAAACTTTTTTTATATAAACGATTGTAGGTATATTCGAAAGTATATATTTTAATGTTCTTATAGTTTTTTCTTTTTGCAACACGATATCTAAATAAATAATGGGATTATAGGCGATTTCCTGGTAGCGTTTTTTTTATTTAAGCGCTTTATGGTGCCGACTGTAGCTTTGACATGGTTCATCAGAAAAAAAAAATTCAACCAAATTTAGTTAGTATATTAGATTATCTAGTCGTGAATCGTGGTTTTTCCATTTCCGTTGCGTAATTTTTATTTTACAGATGAAAAATGAGAGCGAGTCTGTGGCAAAAATCGATACTTTTGCTATAAAAAGCCGTCATTTTGTAGCAAATTAATTTTTCGGGATAATGAATGATCACGGACTAGATAATCTAATATACTAATTAAATTCCCGCGATTTTTTTTATTTCCGATGATCTAGGTCAACACTAGAGTGGTCACCGCAAACAACTGAAAAAAAATCGCTCTCGGGAGATCGCTGATATTTATTTTATTTATTTATATGTTCCATCGCAAAAATTACTACAAGTAGTTTAACACGTATACTTTCGAATACATAAAGGTTTGATTAAAAAAGCCTTCAAATGTTTGAGCCTCTTAAGGTCGGTTTTCCTATACGCGATTGGACGCTACACGAATAACTTCAAATTCGGTTTTCTCGAAAATGAAGCGCAATATCAAAAAATTGTACTCGTTTTTTTCGTCTCATTTACTTGTGATAAGTCGAAAAGAAAGAGTAACTTTTTTTAATATCTCACTTCATTTTCAAGGAAATCGACTTTCAAACTCTTCACGTTTCGTCCAGTCGCGTATATGAAAACCTACCTTTACGCGGAATATGCCCGTAGCATTCAAGCTTCTGTTCGAACCGCGAAAAGTACAGGAAATCTGAGTCCACGAGTAGAACCCCTATCGAAGCCCGGTTTACCCTCCACTTGCCAGCTCAAAGCCGTTTGGTCGGTGCCTGAAGAGCGCCAAGAAAATGATCAAAGAGGAATTCTCGGCGCGGGACGTTATTCGACGGAGGCATCCGTCGAAGCACGGGAAACGTCGCGCGATCGGCGTGCAACCGGCCCCCAGAATCACCGTGCATAGGTGGGTCGCGAAAGCGAATGGAAAACTCTTGACGGGCTGTTCGCTTTGCGGATGCACGGGGTCGCGTTCCGCGCAAACGAGAGAGGAGTTAACTGTGCCGAGGCAATAGAGCCGGTAAACCCAGATCCTCCGGCGTACAGGGGGGTTGAATCGCGGAATCGATCGAAGAGCGTGTGCGGGTGCACGCGGAAGGGGAAAGAGAGAGAGAGAGAGAGAGAGAGCGCACGGTGACATCATCGGAACGTCGACCTTCCTACGCGATCTTGGAGACAGTCTCGCGTTGCGCCGTCTCGTCCTGCTAATGAGAATTACGTAACGGGCACGTGTGGAGTCGCGGAGACCGTCGGGCGCGTTCGCGAGCGTTTCAATCGGATTGAAGCTGTTACGGCGGCATTACGAGGGATTGGTAACACGTGGACGACGAAAGAAGAAATTAATAAAGGCGAATTCCCATACAGGGTGTTAGGCTACCTATAGTTAATAGGGAGTGATTATATAGGCAAATATAAGACGAAAATCAAGAGTGGCGAAATTGCGGTGGAGGCCTCATTTTCGATAAAATTGGCTTTGAACTTCAAGGTGGTTTTCCTATACGCGACGGCAAGAATTTCGAAGTCCATTTTCTTTGAACGACTTTGAATTTCAAGTAAATTTGCGTGCATCGTAGGCGCCTTAAGGGGGGTTCCGGTCTAGAGACCATAAAAATAGGTGATCTTTAGGAATTAATTAAGGGAAACCTACTATGTATAATTTAGTGGGACTTTTTGCATTGTATTAAGGATGTCTTTAATTATAGATATATATTTTTTGTTTTATAATTAATCGTTGCAGACAGCACTGGGGAGTAGTCGTTAAAGTCGAGGCGTCAAAAAATTCATCCAAATCGGTGGGACCTGTATCTTCATTCTCCAAAAGTTATTATCCGATTCGACTGAAACTTTTTTTATTTTGAAGAATACACTTCTGGCGGGGGGGGGGGGGCAGTACAAATTACAAAAATGACATTTTTTTAGAAAATAACGGCACTTGAAGTTTGAAATCTCTTTTTCCCTATATTTCTCGTCCTTTCAACGCCTTTAAAAATTATAAATTTTCAATTTTTTGTATTTTTTTGTTTCCTGCTAGCCAGAAGTATATTCTTCAAAATAAAAAAAGTTTCAGTCGAATCGGATAATAACTTTTGAATATACAGGTCTCGCCAATTTTGAGAACACTGTTTTGAGAAAACGCGTTTAAAGTTTTACGCGAGTGCCGGGTGGCCGGTTGTTACCTATGCATTTGTCGCTACTCGAATGCCTATAACTTCGTGACTTTTACGAATTCCAACAAATCCTTTTAAACACATATTCCTAAAAGGTTGAAGATTCTTAAAATAAAATAAAAAAAAATAAATTTTTAGACCGGAACCTCCCCTCAAGATATGTTTTCCTATACGCGACCGGGCGCAACGCGAAGAACTTCAAGATCGATTTTCTCAAAAATGAAGCGTGATATAAAAAAAACGTACTCTTTCTTTTCGACTTGTAACAAGTAACTAAGTCGACAAAAAGGAATAAAATTTTTTGATATCGCGCTTCGTTTTCGAGAAAATCGACTTCGAAATTCTTGCCGTCGCGTATAGGAAAACCTACCTTGAAATTCAAAGCCAATTTTCTCGAAAACGAAGTCTTTACCACAATTTCCTTGCTCTTGATTTTCGTCTTATTTTTACCTATATAATCACCCCCTACATACTACAGGCAGAGCAACACCCTGTACATCAGTTCCGTGAGGGTTCAGTGCGAGTAACTGCCACAGACGATATCTCTCGCCACTGACACAGACGGCAAGTATATAGCTGATACGGTGTGAATCCGCCTCAAAGAAGATTTGTATTTTCAAGAGGAATTAACCCCCGTCGGCTCGCGCCACGTGTACCCGACCACCCCGTACATCGATCAGCCGGCGGGTAGGAGAACGGGGCGCAGAGGTCCCGGAAAGACGGCAAAAAGCCCGAAGAAGTCGAACGAGACAGATTCACGGATGTACGCGTTCACGGGGTAGAAGAAGCGGAAAGCGGGCGTGAAAGAGGGAGAAAGGCGAAGGGAGAGAAAGAGAAAGAGGCCGGGACACCCGACGAACCCCCAGAGAAGCGGCGGTGGGAGTATTGATCCGGAATGCCGGCGTCCGCCTGCCTGGAACACTCCTCTACTCCTTCGCCTTCTCTTCTGCTCCCTCCCTCTCTCTCTCTCTCTCTCTCTCTCTCTGCCTCCCTCTGCGTCCACCCTTCTACCCTGTCTATCCTCCCGCCTTTCCTTTCCCACTGCTCTTCGTCCTCTTCCTCCGAGCGGACCGCGAGCCCGTCCCACCCGCAGCCTTAACTAGAACCACGAATTACTCGTTTGCCCCTTGCCTCGTCCTCGATGTCAAACCTACGATCATCGTCCCGCCTCGCCTTTCACACCCCCTCGCGACGGGGGCATTAAAACGCGTCCGTGATTGCCCTCTGTTTCGTTCCTCTCGATCGTCGGCAGTCGTCGCGACGCTCCGTTTTCCCCTCGATCTCGCAACCCCATCCGAGAGCTCCGCGTATGTACCTGGGGAACAGTCGATTAAGCGTTAAGCCTGATTTGCCTTCGTGCTACTCGGAACGGCTACTTAGAAATGGCTACCACGCTTCTCTGTGCCACGCTGGACAGCCGGGATTTTTCCTCCCAGATAACCGGCAACATCGTTAACTGCCCGTTGCCGTAGAGTTGCATAAAGTAGCCGTAACTAATCGAGCTGGAAAGCGGTTCCAGAGTCGCCGTGGAAGTTTCAGTAATTGGTATGTTGTAGCTTAACTGTATCTCTGTAATGATTCGATCCACGTTAAGACCAGTCGAGTTTCTGCTGCCTGCTGGAAGGCCGTGCGCTTCCGGTCCGTAGCGGCGTCGACTGCTCCCCTGATATTGATCGGCAGGGAGGATCGTTCGAGCGAGGAGGAACGAGGATCGAGTAAATGGGTTCCCTCGAAACGTCGCCAATGTTTGCCCCCTGCCCCCTTCGCCCTGCGGCCGAGCTAACGAAGATCATCTTTGCTCTTCGCGCTCGATAAACTTACACTCGGGCCGGTGACGTTTAACCAAGGAAAACGCCGTGGCCAGGCTGCCCCTCTGTTCTTCCTCGGTCCTCGACGCTTCTCCGGCGCAATCGAAGAATCGCGCGCCGAGGAAACAGGCATTCACGACGCAAGGCCGCCGGAGCTCGTACTACGGGGCGGCAAGAGTACGTGAAAGTACCCGGTCGCGTTATGAATGAAATTATAAATACGTGCATGCTAGATGATCGTGCACGTAACTCGGGAACGACCCGGCGCGTAACTCTATTTCTGGAATCCTTTCGCGACCAACCGATTATTGTTACCCGACGCTTCTCTGTCCTCGCGGAGTTGTCGGCGAGTTTCCCAAGCCGCGTCGGAGTCGCTCGGTTCCTTTCCATCGGGCAGCATTTGAGCGCGGAAGTAACTTAAATAACTGCGTCCCTCGCCACGTTGGCCTTCTGACTGGCACAAAATTATACTGAAAATGAATCAGGGAACAGTAACGACAATCGTAGGCGATTTAGGTCTCCCGATCGTCCACCGAGCTTCAAAGACGGAATTATTCGGTCCCTGCGAAGTGGAAGATGCTTTCTGAATCGACGTCCACGGAGCACGAGGCGGCGCGACCCTGATACCCCGACGCAAACCCGATCCGTTAATAACCGATAATAAAATCCCGCTTCCGACATGCGACACCGCGTGCCGCAGCCAACGTGGCGTTGGCGAAATTCTAATTATGTTTTGGACCAGTCGCCAAGCGCTCATTCCGGGCACGGTGTCAATTCGCGAGCCGCGAATGTTGTCAGCCGGGGAATTACGTTCGATCTTGACAATCGATTCCCTTCCTCCTTTCGTCCGCTCGCGGCGCGTGCCCGTCTTTCGCAAACGGCTGCTGCACGCGGCTGGGCTTTATAAATGAGGCTCTCGCGCGGGGGCGCGGTTAGCTAGGGGCATGGGGGATATTTCTATGGGAGAATATTCCTTAACTCTTTGGATGTTGGTAATTAGAACGCTGCGCTTTCACCGCGTGCGGGAGAACTCTAGTTGCATTTCTTATGCAGAGTCGCTGAACGCCTGAAAGCGTTCTCCGCAGAGAACGTATTCACTGAACGGACGCACATATGCGTTAGTAGGTACATAAATATAGAATATGATATATGAAATATGAAATATGAAATATAAAATTTAAAATATAAAGTATCAAGTATAAAATAAATGTATCATATTTATGTTCACCCTCCAAAGAAAAAGGAAAATGAAGATTATCATAACCATGACTGAAGTAATCCAAGAGTTTTGTAAAAAGAAAAGAAAATTAGATATCATTTTATAAATAAACGTGTATAATCACGTGCTGAATTTTATTAAATTTGCATTAAAAAATATTGGTATCCCTTCAACTCGGCTCCCCCACATAAGCAGGAGCACAAAACAGAATAAAATAAGAGAAAAAGGAATATTACCTAAATAAAAAATAAGCAACAAACATGTGAGATAATAATTTCAGAGAGTAAAGGAATAAAGAATACACCGAAATAACAACGCCGCCGCGAAAAGACAGATCCCTGTAAGGTTGACGTACAACAGCGCGAGAAGGCCACCCCCGTCTGTCCCCCAGAGTCTATTACCTCAGACAAGAGAAGTCGCATAATTCGATAAATTCACCGAGGCCGCGGCGCAGCCTCGCAGAAAGCAAAGTTACTTCGGGCCACGGTCCATTTCCCTCGAGACGATAATTATGCGCCGTCGATGCATCGATGAAGCGAAACCAATTAATCGGCGACCGGCGGGGGCCTCGCAATTATTTCGACGCGACGCCCGAGCGTCGCAAGCCCGTCCTGCAAAATCTCTCGCGGTATTTCTTTTTTAATTACAACCAGCGAATGTCGGCCACTGTAGCGGCGTGCGACGGGGCAGAAAATAAATGAAGCGAAGAAACCGGAGGTCCTGGCCGCGGATGGAAGCGCGCGAAATTATCGAGGCTGGGCGATCCCGCTAGGAAAAAATCGCCTGTTTTTCGCGGCCCGTTGACCGACCTGAAAATAAACCAAAGGAACCGCCTACCGCTGCCTTTCCTCCTCTTTTTGCATTCGCATCGCCGTGGCCTCTATCGACCGTGAAAACAGCCGGCCGCGAGAGGGAGGACAATTTAGACGAACAGCCGTCGATCGACCAGACGTCGAATGCGCCTCAATATTTCAGAAATCTCAGCGACGATACCTCATACCCGTCTCGGCTCCCCGCTGCAAGGTCGCGTAGCTGGAATGCTCGTTCCCCGATTCCATCTAGATACCCCTGCGCGGAGTGTCTATACTTACGCGATAAGTATCTGATTTCATTCGGGGGAAACAAAGACCAGCTATTCAGCAGCCGGGGAACGTGACTCCCGATATCGTTCCGCTCGATCCGGCCTGCAAAAACGCGGCCAATTATCGCGATCGAGTTAATTCGCAGCTTTGTGGAAACGCACCGCACGTCCCCGATATGAAATGCCATTAACCCGTTCCCTCGGCGAGTATTTTAATTACGTGCGCCCAGCACGCCCACGCGCGCGCCGACCTCCATTTCTTTTTTTTTTCCCCCCACCCCCTAGCGTGCACAGTTTCGAAGGAGCCTGGCGCACTCGAAGCGAAACGGGGAACAGCTTTCCCACCCGCGGAATCATATTCCGGCTAATATTCGGACGGGGCTCCGCGGGTTCGTACTCCGAGTGGCCCGTCTATCGACTATTTTCGCCGGCCGCTTTAACGGCATTCTGACGTCCTGATTGCAGCCGAAATTGCCGGCTGGAAATTTCATTCACCCCGCTGATATGGCGGACCTTTCTCTGCTCCCTCACCTGTGTCACGGTACGATTACGTAAATCTCGCGGCGCGGATGTATTACGGTGGAAGAGGTTAAAGGTGCCGGGGGCCGAGAGATCTCTACGTTTCTCCTGCAACCTTCTCCATTTCGTGGTCGAGAATTTTAATGACTCGTTAGTTGGTTGTACGTGCGTACCTACCGCGCTAGTATTCGCGCGTGCACCCACGCTTCCGCAAAGTTGCCCTCGCGGGGCTTCGCGCAACAGCCCCGACCTGTGCGCGTCCCCGTAATTCCCCGCATTCACCTCCGAGCATCCCTTCCAACCCTGATGGTCGCCGCGCCGCACGGTGGCACATAACGACATTCTTTTCCCCAAATCAGTCTACGGATCGCGATTTGTCAGTAAGCTTGACAATCTTTTTTCTAAGTTCTTCGTAATTAAACTCTCTATCGGTCTGTCGAGCTGGAGTTTCGAATTTCGGTGCTATTTTTTTATATTTTATATTAGAATACTTCGCTATATATATAAAAAAATTAGCAACGAAATTCAAAATTCCGGCTCGACAGGTCGATGCAGAGTTATTGTTATTATTGTCGACGGGAAAACCCGTTAGAATACAAAATATAAACAGGTAAATACAAAAGAAATAAAACAGTCTGCATGCTACAACATAATTCGCGGCAACGTAGGTAACAAATTATACTGGAAGTTGGCTAAACAATTGATTTCGGAACGAATCGAGCGATACAGAAAAAAGGTCTACGTGAACCTTCGACTCAAAAAGGGGCGCAATGGCCATTGTGGGCGTGAAAACGTATCGATGCCACGAGCTGCTGATAGTTAATCTGATTATGTATCACTTTAAACAGAAATAACAGATCTGAACGGAGCCTACGATCGCTAAGGGTAGTGAGCCTTGTTTTTTGTAAGGCAGGACCATAGTCGTGGTCGTAAAAACGCATAGGGTTATCAGTTGCCCTCAAGGCCAGCCTGAGGAATTTATGCTGGACCCTTTCAATTAAGTTAACGTATTACTTATGCCTTGTGTTCCAAATTACCGACGCGTATTCTATCTACGGTCTGACAAGTGCAACGTGTAACAACTTCAGTGATTTGATCCGTCTGAAGTGCTTTGCAAATCTGGCAATGAACCCGAGGGTTTTCGTCGCCTTAGGGTACGTTTATGTTGGAGCTAGAAAAGAAAGTATACGGGTTTTGAGGGGTCGATCGTTCCATCGGCTACCAAGTTTTCATTCACGCCGGCCGGCGAATGAGGGGCAGAGGACAGAAAGAACAAGCGTCGATTGGACGCTTTTATCGTTGGTCATCTCTTAGAAAACGTAGATCTGCTCGTTGCTTCAATATAAACACTTCCATTATAAAACAGTAGAATGTATTTCGACGCTTCGCTCTTATCATCGCTCTGATCGTTTATCGCAGCTCCGACATAAAAGTACCCTTACGAGTAATTTTCCGATAGTGGTTACGGAAATTTAGCCCAGTCGTAAACGTTACTCCAAGGTCTCGCAGTCTTCAAGCACCTCAATCAGTGTGGTGTCGCATAGGCGATAAAATGCCAATGATATGGATTCTGGTACCGAAGTCATCCTGCAACTACGATAAATTAAAAAAAATTGTCAAGTTTACAGAAAAATTATGTACCGGCAGGCTGATTTAAAAAAAGAAACGTCATTATGTACCACTGTGCGCAGGTCGTCAAGGTTCTGCTCCCGTTCCGTTTACTCTAGTTCCTTCTTCCTCCTCCCTGTGCGCCTCTTTATTCCCGGCGTCCCACCTCCCGCGCCTTTTTGCCCATCCGCCCAAGTACCCACGACTTTTTACCGTCTTCCGTTCTTCCAGCGAGACGACTGAAAGCCCAAGTTAATAACGTCCCCGCCGTGGACGCTCGGCACGATTTTCAATTACGGCGCGGACCCTTGGGCAGATAAGGATCTTACGTGGAACAATCGTCGAACGGGAGAAACTGGAGCGCGTCCCTTTTTTTACGCCCGATGGCGCGTTACACGGTCGATTTGTTGCACCGCGGCGCCTACCGATTTCCAGGGTACAGGCTCGTACGGAAAGAGGCACGCGAGCCGCACACTTTGTGCACAAGCGATGGGTCGAATTTAAGCGATCCTCAAAAACGCCCCCTCTCTTTTTCTCTTTCGAGAATCACGGATTCCGCGTTGGTAATAAACGCCGGGGCATACAGTGTCGAAGCGCGGAAGTCCGCTTTAACGAGCAAATAGCGATATTGCTTTAACGCCGCGGCCTTCCACCTTAATTATCTTGTCCGATAACGCAATCTGCTATTCAAAAGCGCGAAGGAACGTGTCTGCGCAAAGATACGATTATCGAATTGTGATTACAGGCCCGATACGACAGGTAGATCGCTGTCGGGGCCTAAACTTCCGCGGACGGTCGAGTAGCAAAGTCGAGGAATCAAGCTTCGTAAGGACGCCGTAGATTTATATACTTTCATCGATTCTGCTTCGCTCCCCGAGCTATTTAATCTGCCGCCGTAACGAGGAATATTACGCCCTTGCCTCGCGCGACTTCGCGGAGATTTGACCGCGTTAAGCCGGCCAATCTGTCGCGGCGTGGATCCGATTTTCTTTGCGCTCCGATCAAGGGATTAAGGCTTAAGATGAATGGGGGAGAACGAGTGGAGATGCGAGTTTAAAGTTCACCAGCCGGTTAATCAATACGCCAGGAGCAAAAAAGAGATAGGGACCAGGGAATGGCAGAGCGGCGTCGACGAGTTGGGGAAAGGGAGAGAGAAATACCAGAAAACAGTCTTGTCCTTTCTGTCCTCTGCCCCCCCCCCCCCCCCTCATTCGCCGGCCGGCGTGAATGAAAACTTGGGAGCCGATGGAACGAACGACCCCTCAAGTACAGCCACGTTAATAGACCCCGCGTAATTTATACCGCGGCAGCTATTTTCCCGTTAAACATTCCCAATAACACGCCGCTGGTGCTATTGAGAAAATAAACCATTCCCCAGCCTTTTACGATAGTTGTTTGGCGAGCGTCGAACACTCGAAAGCATTTCTCCAGCCTGCCAATACGATTCCTCTTGCCGCGGGCTCCCCTTTATCTGCAATAAATAAATATTCGAATCTCAGAAACGCAATTTCCAAGTCGAGCGAGTGCATTAAAACGTAATAAGATTGTGCCTCTGTTTCACAAAGCAATGCCCAAGCGTTCGAACTTCGGACGGTTGTCCTTTCTTCCTAATCGCGTTCGGGGAACGGCGGCTCCTCGAAACGCTCACGCACGTGTCCGTGCGAACGTTCGGTCGGTAGTGTCGGTACGCTGCGAGAAAGAATTTAAAAATAAACGCTGACTTACGCACGAAGCAAACGAATCCCCAAGGCGGAGCGAATTAGCGAGAATCGCTTAAATCAACGAACAGACAATTAACGATCAGAGCGAATGTTGCCGAGGAGCCGAGCGTGTGGAAGAAAATCGCTAATTTACACGGCGAACAGAATCGATTAGCGCAGCTCGCTGCGAAGCAAGCCCCGAGCCTGCGACAACAATAAACACACGATTATTATTGAACGCGGAATTTGTAATTGGGCGACGGGGAGCAAAGCGTTTACTCGCGCGTGGTAAAGCAGGTAGAAGGAAAGGAGGAAAGCGAAAGAAATCACAAAGCCGCGCGCAATCCCTCTCGAATGGAATGCACCACGCTACGGTACTGCCAATGATCAAGCTACACGCACGCCACATGGCGCGCGCGTGCCGTTGGTACCATAACCTCACCCGACATAACCTCAAATAGGATACTCGATATATTTCGCCGGCACGGTATCAAAACATTATGAAACGAGCGTTATATCTGCATAAGTTTATATACGCATTTGTTGGGCCACATTTTCGTAATAGGTTAAGCGAGACTCGATGCGCGCAGTTGCATTTTATATTGGGAGGATAAACGAAATCAGTTGGATACAACAATCATTAAAACGAAGTTTACGATTGGCAGAATAGTGAACAATGATTTTAAGCAGTTCAAATTCCAAGCTGCGTTGAAAAGTAGAATAGAGGAGCCGCGAGAACATTTGTCGCTTTCTGAAAATCGCATCCGCCATTGTTCACGCCTACGAGTGCATTCTTCTCGTATCCACGCGAATTTGTGCCAAGACAAGACTCGTCACTCGGTCCATTACGCTGAAATTAGGCGGATCATTGCCGCGTTGGACAAATGTTTTACAATAACAAAATCGGTATCGCGCGAATCAGATTAAATTGGAGCGATCGTTATCTCGCGCAACTTATTTTCGAGCTGCCTATTACATAATATATTCGACCACGCGGTGATGCTCCCCGAACGTATGTACGTACGCCGACGCGAGATAAAATTGTAAGCCTGCAAGTCTGCGAGAAAGGATTCCTCGCCGTATTCTAACGGCTGGAAATATAAATATAACTATGATGATGCGGTACACGTGAATTGTACGTGGGCGTCGTCTACTTTTGCGCTTGCATCCGAGTGTCCGCGACTCTTGGACTTTTCCAAAGCAATATATATCCTGCGCGTTTCATTTATCGACGAGAAATAGGTAGAAGTATTTCCGGAAGTACGTTTCATTGTGAATTCCAAGCTCTTCGTCAGGGAACCAATATACTTTCTCTTATGATACTAAAGCTTGTATTAAATCTCTCAAATTAAGAGGCGTGAATCAGCACGTGCTTTGAAGATTGATGTAATTAAAGGATCTTGAGTCTGTAGGATTAAAAGTCGTGTAGAATCTACAGAATGATTCTGTTGGCATTGAGCCGCGGAAGAGAAAGAAAGGGGACTTATTTGAAGACCGTCCGCATTATCGGTCACGTCGATCCGTTTGATAATTACGACGTAGGTCTCGGTACAGGGTGTACAGATTTCTATCTGGCCCGAGTGCTCGCGAACAGATCCCGAGGATGTTACGCTGCAGTCCATAGGCGAACCGAAAATAACTCCACAGCCTTCCGATCCCAACTACGCCGGGATTGACGCACCTCGTAGGTGGCACAACGAGTGATTAATATCGTGAACGACATAATGACGATACTAATCACTGTGCCGCGTATTACAATAGAATCGCGCTTATCCAGGCTGCTTCTAGCGGCGTTAAATCAACGGTGGCCATAGACATCTGTTTAAAAATCTACTTAAAAATGGTTGCTGTTAATTATTAGCAACACGGTTAACACACGGGGAGCGTATTTTTCATTAAAAGAGACAGTGGCGCACCCAGAGGAGGAGAGTTGGAGCAAAGGGCCTCTGGCACCTCAAAGAAAAAGGAAAAAGGAGATTAATGTAACCACGACTGAAGTAATTCAAAAGCTTTGTAAACAGAAACGAAAACTGGATTTTATTCTTTAAATAAGTTTTTGTAATCACCTAATGAATTTCATTGAATTTGCATTCAAAATATTTTAATCTCGAGTTCGCCACTGAAAAGAAGTATTGCGTGGTAGTGGTTACTAAGGTTCCTGTTGGTTCTGCCTTTATTCTGATTATCGTGGAACGAGTTACACGAAGTTTACACGAGATCGTTGGCGTGTTACAGATGCGTTGCTACCGGAACAAGAAGATTTGTTCATCAGAAAACTCCGGCAATGCTGCGTGACCTTCGACTTTATGGACCCGATGGCAGATCTTAAGGGCAAGGAAATTAAACGTAGCACGCTCAATGAACTGGTCGAATACATCACGGTCGGACGCCTCGTTCTTACTGAGCCTGTGTATCCGGAAATCATTAAGATGGTAGGTAGATGGTAAAGATAATACAGTGCTGGGCAAAAGTATTGGGACACTCTTTGAAATAAAATAACTTTTTTAAAATTGGTCCAAACGACTTGAGTTTTTTGAGAAGCTACAAGAATTAGTTCACTAGGTTGCGCGTTTCGTCGTTTTCCAAATAATTGCAATTTGGTCGGAACCGCGAGGAAAATATCGAAAGTCGCTTTTTCAACCTTTTTATCTGATCCTCTCTTGAAAATTTAAAAATCCTATTTGTAGATTTAAACATGTTGTATACAGTTAAAATTGTATAACTTGTTCAAAATTGGTCCAAACAGCTTGGGTTTTTTTGAAAAGCTAGATGGATTAGGTTGCTAAGTGACGTGTTTTGTCGATTTGAAACAAAAATAGGAAAGATCATTTTTTCAACTTTTTTGTCTGTGCTTGTAATGCAAATTTAAAAAATGCTTTTTGTAGATTGAAGTAAGTTGTATACAAGCCTAAAATTTCATCAAAAATCGGTTAACGTTGCTCTGAGCTATAAACGCTTAAAAAAAAAATTCCCGAAATCTGCGATTTTCGACCTTATTCTGTCAATCTACAAAAAGCATTTTTAAAAATTTCTTTCGAGCACAGACAAAAAAGTTGAAAAAATTATATTTTTTATGCTATTCTGACCATTTGCAACATTTTTCAAAACGACGAAACATGTCACTTAGAAAACTAATCCTTCTAGCCTCTCAAAAAAACTCAAGTAGTTTCGACCAATTTTGAACAAGTTATACGATTTTAAAAGTGTCCATATAATTTTGTCCCCCACCGTACATCCTGAAAATTTAAAAAAAAAGTTTGAAAAGAGACCTTCACTATTTTCTTTACTGTTCCGACCAAGTGAAATTTTTTCAAAACACCAATTTCAAAAAAGTTATTCTGCTTTAAAAGGTCCGAAAGTGTGCCAATACTTTTGTCCCCCACTGTATATCCGTTTATAATTTGGTAACGGGACGTTTTGCATATAACGTCACGTTTGTTGCAGATCTCCGCAAACCTGTTTCGCACATTGCCACCTAGTGAAAATCCAGATTTTGATCCAGAGGAGGATGATCCAACACTGGAGGCGAGCTGGCCCCACCTACAGCTAGTTTATGAGTTCTTTCTACGTTTTCTTGAATCTTCAGATTTCCAGCCCACGATCGGCAAAAGAGTTATTGACCAAAAATTTGTTTTACAGGTAAAGCTTGTAGTATAATTCACACGGAGTGGCACTGGGCGTGCCTCTTTGTCAGTCGCTACCATTATTATTCGTTTTCTTTCGCAGTTGTTGGAGTTGTTTGATTCAGAAGATCCCAGGGAAAGAGATTTTCTGAAAACTGTCTTGCATCGTATTTATGGGAAGTTCCTCGGCCTTAGAGCCTTCATACGCAAACAAATCAACAACATTTTTTTGAGGTATTTATACAGAACAGTTGGAGAACCGAGATTCATAGTGGTGTAAGTCACTCGCATGGAATTTCTCGTAAAACAATGTTTTATGTTTAAAAGACTCTTATAAAAAACTCTACATATACATATTGCAGTTGTGTGAACACTTCTGAAGGCTTAAAATTCTACCGTAATAAATATGTATATACTTAAAAATTAAAATATACTTTAATAATGTCAACACAACGCATAAACAGCATCCAATCAGCTTCAGCACATTCGTTATATTAATTTATAAGAGCGATGACACTCAGTCGGACTTGCCCCAGTATGTTTTGATTTTCGAAACGATCTGCTCTTGTTAGTTAAGTGCTAAAGAGAAATGTTCCTATTTCTCAGTCAAGAATGACGATATAACTTAATTCACTACAAAAGTAAACAGATTGATCCTTTAAGACTTAAAAACTGTTAGCTCAAGTTATCAACATTTAGACTTGTACTACCACTATGATTCCCAGCTCTGCAATTGCAGCGCGTGTGTGCATAGATGTAACGCGATGTATTGTATTAAAACTGTTCGCCGCTGTTACAGGTTTGTATATGAGACGGAGCATTTCAACGGAGTGGGTGAGCTCCTTGAAATTCTGGGTAGCATTATCAATGGATTTGCTCTTCCCCTGAAAGTCGAGCACAAGCAATTCTTGGTGAAGGTAAGGAAACTTTGCAGCAAACGGGAATTACGACCCATCAAGTGTCTTTCGACGTTATAATTCATGATATTTTGTTCCGCAGGTGCTGCTACCATTACATAAAGTGAAGTGCTTATCATTATATCATGCACAGCTAGCTTATTGTGTGGTACAGTTTCTTGAGAAAGACGCGACTCTAACGGAACCAGTTATACGAGGCCTCCTGAAATTCTGGCCTAAAACATGTAGCCAGAAGGAGGTAATGTTCCTCGGTGAGATCGAAGAAATCTTGGACGTCATAGAACCTAGCCAATTTGTTAAAATTCAAGAACCTTTGTTCAGGCAAATCGCGCGTTGTGTATCTTCGCCACACTTTCAGGTACTTGAGCACAGGAGTCTCGCACTATAATTCACCGAAGCACGAACGATTCGCTCGATCTTACACGAATGAACCTGTTTCTCTTTGTGCAGGTTGCTGAAAGAGCACTGTTCTTTTGGAATAACGAATACATAATGTCTCTAATCGAAGAAAACAATCATGTAATAATGGGAATTATGTTCCCAGCATTGTATAGAATTAGCAAGGAACACTGGAATCATACGATCGTAGCTCTTGTTTATAACGTTCTAAAAACATTTATGGAAATGAATAGCAAGCTCTTCGACGAACTTACTGCCAGCTATAAGTCTGAGAGGCAAAAGTAAGTAGCGTTTGATTTTAAGAGAGAGGTTCGGGGGGCCCGGGCACGGCCGCCGTTTGTTCCCCTCGTAGCGGGCCGTGACGAGAACTCGTCGATAAGTTTACGCATTGCCTATAGAAATATTTTCTAATGTCAGAGAAAAGAAGAGAGAAAAGGAAAGAGATGAACTGTGGAAGAAACTGAACGAATTGGAGGTAGAACGACGTAACGCTCTCACAGCTACCTCCAACAATCCAGTTCCTGCCACTAATGCACCTGCGACGCGAGCCCGCCCCTGAGCTGGTAAGTGAACGATCCTGGCGATCCTTGCGCGGTCATAGCGCACACTCAGATACGAAGGGTGAGAGGAAGAAACTAGGAATGTCCATTTTTCGTGATTTTGCGATTTATAGTATATTTCATTGGTGGGACTACTGAACTGTCGAGTCACAAAAGGTTGTAAAGTCCAAATACCCTCGTAAGATAACGTTAAAGATTCGGTGTACTGGTTAAACGCAGGAAATGGTCCCCACTCTTTGCCTAAGCTTCTGGCGTCAAAGTAAACAAGCAACTATTTAAGAAGAAAATTAAATTCATTAATTCTTGTTTCTTCGCTACTGGACTAACGTATCAAATCTTAATTTACTCGATAAAGCTGCTTTGCGACATTCCCTGGTCTCCTCCCCTCGCCTTTCGTGCAAAGAAAGCGACGCTTCGAACGAAGGTAATAAACAAGTAACGCGCGCTACAGCGAGTTTTAATTTTAGGTGGAAGTACAGTACCACGCTGCCCGATCATTAGTCCTTAGTTTACGTCGATTGTCCATACACTACCTGCAAAAAATTACTGTTGTTAGTGAAGCAAAGTGTCTCACAAATGGCATTCTTGACGTAATGTAATTCCTTTCATTAGTTACGCCCGCCGCGCCTGAACGGCGGAGTGGAGAAGAAAAAGAAGAGAAAAGAAACGAGGGAAGCAGTAATCACACAATTTTATTCTTGGTGATAATTGATGAGTTCTAATATTTTTATTGTGTACATTAATTTCCACTTTTCTTTCTCTCCCCTGCCCCCCAAACCCCCCCCCCCTCTTTTTCTTTGATCAGGAATGATTTAAGTTGTACAATGTACTCAGTGTCAGCACATAATACCGAGGATGTTAGTCCCTTCTTAACTAAGGTTTAGCTGTGCTCGGTAGGAGGGGATGGTCAAGGTGTAAATTCGAATAGATAATGTATATCGTTAATAAGATTGATTTCTGCATGTGACATTCGCTTCTGTTTCTAAATGGCCGATGTCCTCTTTCACGACTGACCCACCTTACTCTGATCCTCGCCTCCGACGGAGCCAGCGGGGGCGTTGTTTGAAATGTATCATATATTCGTATTAATGATAACGATAACTATAACAAAACATAATAAAATTAGGTAAATATATAAATATATATATATATATATATACGCAAAATATATATATATATATATATATATATATATATATAATACAATATATTATAAAAATATAGTAATATTGATGATACAAGTCACACATTCACACATGTACACGAGAATACACCGAGTGTGGTAAACACGTGTATAACGTACAGACCGATGTGCTACAGATACTAACATTGTGCTGACTGCATGCCCGCGGCGAATGAAAGAAATTTTTTCAAGGAAGGAGAGAACCGTGACGATACGCGACCAGCGTATCAATGAATAATATTATCGAATGATAAGGTTCAATTCATTGAAGCAAGGAAAAAAAACGTAAAAAATATATGTTGTTTTTTAAATAAAAATGGAGAAAAAATAAAATAAAAAAATAAACGAAGCGAGGGGCAAGTATACAATAAATAAATAAAAAAAAATTTAATTGTACCAAAATATCCATTGCTTATAAATATAATAAATAATAGAGATACAATGCATAAGATTTATTCGGAGCTGTGCTCCCACAGGCCACCGCAAAGACGTGGGATCGTTTTTAAAGTTTCTTACCATTGCATAATAATAATAAACAATAGTAGCTCTTAATAAATAGATGGTTAACAAAAAAAAAAATGAGTGACTGCTTGCTCATATTTTCATGAAGTAGCCGAGAAACACATCCCGACACAATGTTTGTTATAATTTTATTTTTCCATCGTTCCTTTCGTTCTGTTTCGTGTCGAATATGTTTCTACCTCATGTCTCATAGTACACATTCGTTTACATTGTACACACTGTTTATCTCCACTTCATGAAAATTAGTTGAAAAGGATAAAATTGAAGTATATAATTATTGTAAATGCTGTAATGTGACTCGAGGAGAACAACATAGATAAATTCATAAGAGTTCTATACGCATAAATAGACACTTTATTAAACGAACGTCTAATTTATTTCTACTCTCTGAATTCTGTTTGAACGTTGCTCAGCACGCAACAACAATAACGACGCCCATGGCGGAATCGTTTGCTTACTCGTCGCGGCCTATTTTTTCGCTTAGGTTCTCGCAATTATCCTTCTCCTCCCCCCCCCCCCACCGTTCGCGCCGATTCGAACGTTCTCAGGATCGTTGCGCTTCGGCTAAACTTCAGCGTTTCGGCGCAGTTTCAAGTGTACTACGAATAAGGAACTCTGATAATATATTTAGTATTTTTTTATATCGCGAAAACTGCATTTGTACGACAGCAATTGATTATCGCAATCGGGCACGGCACGCTGCTGCCGGGGCGAGTGGTTCCACGAATCTGCGGGGAAAAAGAACATAATCAAAAGATTGATACAATAGACATCCTACGAACACAAACGCGAGCTACGCTGTGATAGTCTATTATCGTATGTACTTCATCGTCGGAACGCAATCATTAGCGATTATATTAGTTCCCCCCACCCCCCCCATTTTTCTTATGCAAAACTGAAGATCCAGCAACCTCAATATATACGGCGTCAGCCCGAATTATAGTGACGATCTATGATTTCATTGTATATATAGATTTAATAGATATACTATAGTTCTGATACACGTATTAATCACTGTTAGGGAGCCAACAGTTGTACAGTTGATTTTAGAATGTAAAAAGAGTAACATAAACGAAGGTTCATTAATTTATCCTTGTCATGTTAAACATAAGAATGGCTAGCTATTCGCATAATAAATCTAAGTGCAGTAATTGAATAAGATTCTTAATTCTTTACTTGTATACTCTGGCACAGCTGTGGAATCTTATCTCTGAATCGCTACGTCCACCAAAGAATGATTATGATTTTGCCTGAAGTGTAAAAAATATCCCTCCATTCGAACATTCAACAAATGTGTAGGTACGCGGAGTCGTCTGTTTTGTTTTGCAGCACGCTATTTATCGAAACAGTATGCAGGTAAGCTAAAAGAAAAAAAAAACATTATTTTTCTCCATTTACAGGGTCACTCGCAGATAGTTCGATGCTGTATTCGTCGGGAGCTATTCGATTATAAAAAAAATTTAAAAATTAAAACCGACTTCAAAAATATAAAATTGCACTAAAAAGTAAAAAATAATTTTCTCCCTTATTTAATCTACGACTCTCATATTTTTTAAGTCGGCGCCTCATCATTTGCACTGTGTAAATCTGGCACCGACTTAAAATGTATGAGAGTCGTAGATTAAATAAAGGAAAAAATATTTTTTACTTTTTAGTGCAATTTTATTTTTTTGAAGTCGGTTTTACTTTTTTTTTAATTTTTTTATTTTTGACGTTTTAGTTTTATATATATTGGCACAACATGCTGAGGAGATATGCGCGTACGTACATAAAAATAATAATAATTAGGTGAGAATAGTTTCTATTATTAACCAGAAGTGGTAAAATATTGGGCCAATGTTGATGCAGTGTAGGATAGGATAGTGTAGAGGGTATCGCCCTCTTTTGAATAAAAAAAAGATCGTCAAAATTGGTCCATATGGTGAGAAGTTATGCGGGGACAAACATAAAAAAAAGTACAAACGGGTCGAATCTATAACCTCTTCCTTTTTCAAATCGGTCAAAAACTAAGTTTAACCAAACAGTTCAATAATCGTAACGGGAGCAAGAATGCAACAAAATGCACAACGTATAACTCACAAAACAACTCGCAAAGAAATTGCCCGTTCCAAGTATCTCCGTCTTTCTCTGAACAGCATGCCCTTTCATTCTAATAGCCACTTACTCGCGTCGTGCTCTCCTGCTATCCGGAGGCGAGAAATACCAAGCGAGCATAACGAAAGTTGGTGGCACGTCCTCTATGTCTATCCTTGTCGCACACGTTTCCTTTCTCTCGCTCCTGTCCGTGCCACCTCCACCAGAATTATGTGTTCTTATTAACTTCGCAGAATTTCAGACCCGATTTGAACGAAATGTCGGTATCATAGAATGTTTGAATGCAACTTTGAAAGATTACATTTGCGTAAGCCGTAACGAGTGTTACTGAAACTTGTTAAGGGTTTATATTTGCGCGTGCCGTTGTAGATTTGCATAAATTAGCGACGGAAACTTAATAAATTAATTACCGAATAATACAAGGTTGAATGTAGTAAGAACAACACAGGAAATTAGAGTATCGAATATTTTTTAATAATTCACGATTTATGCATGGAATCTGCATAAAAGTCATTGCTGATAGTTAGCAGTATGTAATTTCCAAAAAATTATGCTCATTGCACCAATGTCCGCGCGCAGTTGATAATTGGAAAATAGTTGCAATTTTCATATTGGAAAATAGTCAATAGTCTATCTATATTTTAAAATCCAATTTTAATAGTAGGTAATAAATTAGTCGCAGGAAATGAGAAATCGTAAATTTCCTAAGCTTGTTCAGTATTCCTAATGCCGAGTATCTCTCTCCTTGTCGCACACACTATCTTTAGCATTCAACTACCTGCTACCTCTTGCACCCTTCTGTGTTCCTATTAACTTGAGCGAATTTCCTGATCCAAACGTACGTGACGCGTTTAGTTAGCAACGCCGTCGGTAAATTAAACAACTGTTTGAAATACTTTTTTACAATACAAACACGGACGATATATCCCTACAGACGAGCGTCTGTGATGAAAGTGACAAGCTTACGTCGCAACCAAGTCAATTTACTTTTAGATTTAAAACTTTAAATTCTAAAGATATGAATATTATTCTTTTCTTCATGAACTTTACCGACTGCAGTCATTCAGCCGAATTAGTTCCCAGAGTCACGGCTCCTCGACGTAGAGTGCGCGTGAAAACCACTGATGTTTAACGATATCGGTATTTCAGTTCGCGTGACACAAGAAGATTGGATAATAACTAATTAATCATAACCAAAATATACACAAAAGTTATTTTCCGCAATATATCACTTCACTGAAAGGGATTACAGGAAAGCGCGCAGGTTCGTTTATTATTCTATTCCCTCGCCTTGGAAGCTCCTAAATCTCATCTAAAGCCATTACAGATCTCCAAGCAATTATATTTGTTGACATAATTCCTATTTTTCTACATAAAATATTTGTTTGTTTTATGACCCAAGGAACGGTGACATCTACGAAGTGAAGTCCCGCGAAAACACGCCGATGCCAGGGAACAGATGGATACTATAATTCGAAAAGTCATCATCCTCAAGCAAGTAAATGGGCTCGCGCTTAAAGTTTTCGAAAAGCCTATTAGAACGATCGCGAAAAAGTTCTTAGACAGCTGCACTGTTCGAAATTATTGATGTGCACGATATCGCGAGTTTCTCGTCGGTACTGCTCACCCCCTCACGAATTACTTGCAACATGAAGGCAAGGATGCACGCATACGTGTGCTGTCTAATTTGAACGTTCTTCGTAGGCTTGACATATTCGCCATGGACGTGCTACGTTCGCGGTGACGGTCCCCGTGAAAATGTGAAGAGCAACGTTTACCCTTGCGGAGTAAATCTCGCGTTCAAGCGCGCTGGAAATCGCTGCTGCGCTCGTCGTGTCCTTAAACACACATAGGTTACAAGCCCCAAACATCAAAGTTTCATCGACTTGACGTTCGATCGAATATCCGTCGCCACTATGTTGTCGCGAAAGAGCAAGGACTCGAGAACTATTAAAGAAGGTGTCGTTGGGAAATATGTTAAGAAAGAAACTCCCCCAGAAATGCCAAGTAAGTTCTTTTCAATTTCACACGCTTGACAGTGAATTCATTGCGCTGGATACATGCTTAAAGAACTCCGCTACCTCTCGCTCGAGTGTACTCTTTCCTCAAAATTATCATCTGCTTTTAGTTATCAATGTCTGGACCACAGAACCGAATAGGAGACCGAGGAATCGTAATAACCAGGCTATTCCAACATCCATGGTAAATAGTAAACATGCAAATGGTAAAGACGGTATGTTGCTAAGGAAATAAGAATGAATTTTTACACAGTCCACTCCGCAACCCAGCGTGGTACAGAAATTTGGGAACACTAAAACAACGATGAGCGCCGTGGGCCTAGGGAGTCACGAAGGGAAGTATACTCCTAATAGTTCTGTACCGGATCTAGCTCAGAGGTAATTCAACATCACTCGAACGTCCGTCGATGATTATTTAAGCCCAGAGAATTCCTTTAAACGTGTTTCCTTAGATTCGCCAGCCTTTCTGTTAATACCAACACGAGAGACGCGTTGCCATCTCGCACGGTGACTCCGTTGTATCACTCTGGTCTCTCGCCTGCT
Organism: Andrena marginata; assembly: GCA_963932335.1. Classification (NCBI taxonomy): domain Eukaryota; kingdom Metazoa; phylum Arthropoda; class Insecta; order Hymenoptera; family Andrenidae; genus Andrena; species Andrena marginata. The sequence goes on from OZ010661.1 coordinate 11,341,891, forward strand.
ATATCCCATACTTACGTTAACCAGTACGCTGGATCCGAGTTTCAGTTAGATAGGGTTCAAACGCCACAGATGCCTTACAAGCCTTTTGATATCGATTCGGGCTACGAGGAGTATAATCATTCTGTGTATCGTCAGAATACGGGGTATAAAACTATCATCAATGTAGCGTTACCGAAAATGTGCATGCGTGGTTTATACTTATATTTTCAAGACGTAATAGGTGCCAGTCAGAGAGGTCAAGTTCTAGGAACGAGCAACAAGAAGAGCTTCCTTTGCCACCTGGGTGGTCCGTCGATTTCACTCTCAGGGGCAGAAAATATTACATAGATCATAATACAAAAACCACTCACTGGTCTCACCCCCTCGAGAAAGAGGGCTTACCTACGGGCTGGGAAAGGATAGAGTCGCCGGAATACGGTGTTTATTATGTTAAGTACGTACGATGGAAACGGAGGTTTTGAACTAGAGGATCATCTGTTTTACGAGGATTATTAATCGCTTTCAGTCACATTACACGGCAAGCGCAGTACGAGCATCCGTGTTATCCCCACGAAATACAGGCAGTACGCGTCGTCTCGCCTCCACGTCATACACACTTTCACTCTCACAGCGTCTTAGTCCCAGCCAATCCCTATCTCAACGAAGAAATACCTCACTGGTTGTATGTATATAGTAGAGCGTCAGTGGCGTTAGATCGTAAGCTGCGATGGGAGCTCTTTCGCTTGCCCGAGCTCGACTGTTTCAACGCTATGCTTACGAGATTGTACAAACAAGAGCTGGAGGAGGTAGTCATGCGCTACGAAGAGTACAGGTTTGTTGAAAGTCTCGCTCGGCGAGGAGCTCGATGCTTACATACATTACTATCCAACGTTCCTCGTCTAGATCAGCTTTATTGTGCGAAATGGAACAGAGGTTAAAGGAACTAAATCCAGAAATGCTGAATTCCACTTCGGAAGCGAGTGCCCTACAACAGTCCCTCCCTTGAATGAAGTTTAACAGAAGAAGCGTCTTAAAATATTTTACCTCTTGCATGTCGTGGAGCGTTCCTGCAGTGAGTGGACAAAATTGACCAAGATTATTCTTATAGCTGTATCTGTGAATAGTGTAAGCTTAGCGAAATTCTATTTTTTTAATCTATTTTATTAACTATTACTCAATAAAGTAGTATAAATTTTAAATACTAAATCATCGCGGCGTTCTCTATTCTCCCAGTGTGTCAGCCTGCGATTTCGGCGGCGTGAGTTTCTTGTCCTGGAAGTTTATCCCACTTGGCGCCAGAGTTAGTCCGTCCAAGTGTATCGTATAACACTTTTGATCCTTGCTCATTTGACGCAATATCAGAGCTTCTGCAAAAGATTTCACAGAGCATAGTATCGATCGTCAAGGTATAATGAAAGCACCGCGATACGGATTATTAAGCTTGCTTCGAATACTTCGTTCCGCTGGATCCGCTGGTTTGTCTTTCGTAAACGCTAAGTAAAAGAAATATATAAAACTGTTCCATCCGACGAAGGCGTAGACCATGGCTATCCGATGTTTAGTCTTCGCGGCTTCCTCAGCACTTTTTGGTCGCAACCATTCGAACAGATACTTAAATTTCATTTTTCAGCTTCTGCGAGGAAAAGTGTAAACAATATGACGAGAGTGCAAAAGACTTTTCCACGGAAGTGGGCGTCTATTAACCTCGCGCTTCGATTTCTGAGCGACAGTCGTACCTGAAAAGGGAATACAATTATCGCCAAAAATACAAAGTTTCATAACACGATATGTTTTTTCGGAACAGCAGAGTAGTCGTGTGGTCGGCCTGCCGCCATTAAAGATGCTGCGCGATCACTAAGAAACAACGTGAAAATAAAAGTTGCCCTGTAATTGGTCAGACATCGTCAGGACTGTACACACTACGTCTGATAACATTTCGATTTCGTTTTAGATACACTGGAATCTAATAACGGCTGTAACGCGACTAAGTCTCGATTTCGGAGGTGCGCCTAGAATTTCAGGAGACTTGCATTATTTACCATTTTACTTACTACTCTCTTTTAAAAGTGATTTTGATTGTATTCTGTACAAGACACGAAAGAAAATTATTACGGAAAGGAGTTAACTATTTAAATCCCATATCTCGCAAATGCAAATGAATTTTTAACGCTCCCTCCGCGTTAAAAGAATATTTAAGTAGGCATTAATCTATAGATATCAGTTTTTATACAGCTTATCGGAGATCACTGCGCAAAAGGCGACTAGTTGCGCGAAAACAAAATTAGAATTTCTAATGATTATGAAAAGGTGTGTCCTCGCTAGCGTTCGCGATTGCGAAGGTAAAAAATACGAAGCTACATTGAAGCAAATACTCCGGGTATTAAAATACAATTGCAAGTTATCGCGAAGGGGGACAGATTAATTCTTCGTTCGACTGCTACAGGAACGGTGGGTCGCGAATTCGCGATAATTCATTATTGGATACGAACCTCGAATGTTTTTCGTATCGTACAGCACTGCTTCCTATCGGAAAGCGGATGGTGATTGGTTGCGCGAACCCCAGGCCAGAATGAAGCATTGGAACGGGTCGTCTGGCAATCGAATAAAAGGGGAGGGAGGAGTGATTTCGCGCGTTGAACGGATTCCGAATAATTTCCAAGAGATTCGCGAGCCACGTCGTCGTCTCGAGCGATCGAGCAGATAATCGAGCAGGCGAATCCGTCCCGTGAAAGCCTGACGATATGTCCGTCATGGGAAAGGTGAGAGCAAATTAATAGTCCTAATAAGCCGAACTAGACGTCCTTACAAATCTTCCCTTTATTCTTAGCGGCCCTTTATCTCCGGCACGACCGTTCCTTCCACCGTCCTATTACAGCTCTCCGTATCTCGAGCAATTCTCAATCTTAATCATTCCCGTTGTTTACGAGTCCCTATCGCCGGTGTTTCATCGTTTCTGTGGCTCGAGCCGAGTTCCGCTGAACCGGCCTCGAGCGAAACACTGTGTACCTTTGTCAACGTGCTGCTCGGAGCCGGTAAACATTCGCGAATTTTCATCCAACACTTATTTCTCCTTTCTTTCGCCTACAGCCGGTTCTCTACTCCTATTGGCGGAGCTCTTGCTCGTGGAGAGTGCGAATCGGTGAGTTTTATCAAATCTCAAGGCACAATTACTGTGACCTCTTGGATAAAGCATGCTCCACTGTTATCTCAGCTTTCTCTTTTAAACTTCACTTCGCAAATTATCAGTCGATATATAATTTTAAACAGCACTGAATCTGAAAGAAATCCCATATGACATAAAGCCCGTGAGCTTGATAAAGAGCGGAGGGGAGCAGCATTCCAATGAGTTTCGTGAAATCAATCCGATGGAGCAGGTGCCCGCCCTACACATTGACAATCACACGTTAATAGAATCTGTGAGTATATCGATAGCACGTATTCTGCTACCTGTGTCGTTCTAATCTAACGACGTAAGTACATCTCGTTCGTCGCAGTTGAATATCCTGCAATACTTGGAAGAGACCAGACCGCATCGGCCTCTGATGCCTGCGGATCCAGTGAAGAGAGCTAGAGTTAGGGAGATTTGCGAAGTGATCGCTAGTGGCATACAACCGCTGCAGAACCTGGTCGTGTTGATCTATGTGGGAGAAGAACGGAAGAAGGAGTGGGCCCAGCATTGGATTACCAGGGGTTTGACCGGTAGGCTAACGATGAAATTGAAAAGTTAACGTTAAGCTTGTATCGAAATGACCGAGATAATTGTCTTTCAGCCGTAGAGAAATTGTTGTCGTCTAGCGCAGGAAAGTATTGCGTCGGGGACGAGATCACATTAGCGGACTGTTGCTTGATACCACAGATATTCAACGCGAGGAGGTTTCTCGTCGATCTGAGACCGTTCCCGACAATCCTGAGGGTGGATCGTCACTTAGAGAATCACCCAGCTTTCACCGCTGCTCACCCAAACAATCAGCCCGATTGTCCTCCAGAGGCGACCAAGTAGCAAGCAAGGCAGACCACCCTCTTCCTCTTCTAATTCTCTAGGAGTCGGAAGGGAGGTGGTCCAATATTTTGTGGTTCAATAGTGACAAAAGGTGTCGCAACCTTGTTTTTATTAAAATTAGTAACATACGATTACGTTGCACATTTCGATTGTTCGAAGTTAAAAATGTCGTTAATTTCCTGACGATTGCGTTACACATTTCTTAAGTTCATTGAACTTATTATCCGACGCGGCGAGTGAAATCGTGTTTTAATCATTTTTATCGATTGCGGTTTACTTCGTTATACGAGTACACACCTTTTATCACTTGCGAACTACGTTTAGGTGCTGAAATGGTGAACAGTGCAGGGTAGGGTATTTTCACTCTAATCTCGGAGCGTACGCGACGTCGAATTACGTGCTGTGCGATCTATTCCCCGCGGCGAGGAGCGCACTGTGCCATTTCTGTACTTAATCTCACAGGATAGGAATGTTGGCCTATTTTCATTTTATTTTTTGTTACGTTTTTTTTCCATTGGTTTATACGCACAATCAAAATTAACAAAAATTGTCTTCGTACGGTACTTACATATTACTTTATAAAGTGTATTGACCTATTCTAAATAGGTTCTGTTGTCTGAAATCAAAAGTTTACTTTTTATACTTATAATATAATTTGTCGGTTACTTTTAGCTTACATAGATTAAGGAGAAGTGTTGCTATTAAATAATAATTAGGTAATAACTTTGAATTCATCAGCGAATCGTAAAGTAGCAGATTCGAATGTCGGAACGGGCACGCATACTCACATACACCGAGCGGAACAGCAAAGGAAACGTGTAACAACGGGGGACGCGATCTGCCGAAGCTCCGTAAGAAATACCGAGGAATGAAAAGTACAAATCCAGATTCCTTCTCTAAAGCGTTTATCATTGGGTACGTTTCATTTCTCACTGTAAGCTGTATCGGTCCATGAGTAAGTGTTAGATATATTAGATACACCGTAACCATCGGAATTTGGCATATTTTTTAGCTTTAAAAGATAGATAGGTGTGCTCGACGTTGGCCGCGACAGAGACTTGTGATATGTACCTTAGCAAGGGCATACTTGATTTCTTCGGAGCATTCCACACACTACGACTAGAAACAGAAAAGAAATGGTGGAAGAGAACTGTGACTAATAGTTTGTACTTGAAAACTTATTAGAATGTTTTCGAGCTTCAATCTTGAGCACACTTCGATAATTTCTCCAATGTATTTTTTGCAAGACATAATCTTATATAGAGATACATTTTTTATTGTATCGCCTACATTGTATAACTTCTATATATTTTGTAGTTTTATACATGGAATAATACGTTTATATCGTGCGACAATGGCCACAGGCGTCGGGACGAAACTGAATCATGTGTCAGGCATTGCCAATAACTCGATCTACACATTGGCATTGCTCCTTATTGCCGGGTTCCTTCTTGCCCTTTACTTTCCACGAAAGTAAAGACTAAGCTTCACTCGTAACGGCATCGTGCCATCGAAATTCATAGTTCGCGACTCGTCCTTGTAATCGTCGTTACGAATCGGTTCCCTTTCAAGGCAATCGTAAGTAACAACGGAGGGGTATTTGTTTGCATGCTTCGTCAACTAGGCGGCTAGGAATTGTTATAATTTATATTATAACGAAGAAGAATGACAGAGATATACATTTCATACTTAGGCGTGTGCATCATGCAAATGAGTGGCTAGATAATAATGTATATAATTTTTATACAAGAGGTTCGAATGTTGCATCTAGGAAAACACTGTCCAAAAGTCTGTCCCCATACTGTTTCAGTATCGCATGATGTCTACGTACACGATAGTGTTTATAGTGGACATAGAAAGGGATGCAAACAAAGCGACGCCCTTCGGCTGCAAAACGCACAACATTTTCTTCCGTCAGCCTCCGTTACGAAATGTAGCCTAGAGTGAAAAGTTGATTAACACGGTGCAAGATTATTAACGAGCTGTTGTGATCGCGACGAAGAGAGCCGGAACCTTTAGTTCTCACCTCCCGGCGATACTAGTTACTCTTATAAGCGAATAACGCCAAGAGAAATGGACAATTCTCGCGCGGAGTATTTCAATTACAAGATACCAACGCGAAGCGAGATCTTCACTCGATTAAACAATATTCTCCATTTCTCTCCACAATGCTTTCTCGTTTTCGTTTTTCCAATAAAGAACCGTCGACTACTTTCAGCGTTACGCTGCTCCTTCAAACTGTTAGCTTGTTCGCGGGAAAGCACGTAGGAAACAGGAAAGTACGCGATGCGAAAGTAACCGCGTGTTTGGCGGCGCGACACGGAATAACGAACGATAGAGTATCATTGTACGGTCCTGACGAGACAAGGGCAATAAAAAGTGAACCGTTTTAGAGCCTCGTTTACTGACGGTCCTAAGTAGAGTTTAGTTTAGGTAGCGCCGCGTACTATTTGTAAAAGGATGCGTGAGGAAGACTTGTAGGAGCAAATGCGAGTGTGTATAAATAAGGCGAACACAACAATAAAACGGTACGTAGAGGCGAGAGAACTTAAGCAAACGAACGAACCGGTATGATATGCATAGATATTTTGTAAGTGAAATTGAATTATGTACGTTCACTGCTTATGAAGAATAATAAATTCTGTGTCATAGTGTATGTATGTTGATTTGTAGAGGCCGAGGGTAAACGTTAACGGGAGCTATAAGTACACTTGTGAATGTGCACTTGTCACTGGAATAAAGATACGTTTTCAATGTAGCCACACGAATTATATCAACGAAAGTACACGTGTATTTGTAATATGTTGATGGAGAGGATGGTGGTTCGATATGATTGGAGGGGAGGAAGGTGCCTTGAGAGTCATCGAAGTGTTCGCTGTAAACGATCGAAACGATTACCTACAACTAAATCCGTTTCAGGTTAAGATGCGGGTGGTTAAGTCTGAAAATTAAAGAGGAACTTAACATTACACTTAAACATAATGTAACTTACCCGGTAAAAGAGATTTGGTAGCGTACTCTCCCACCGTGGAGCGTTCCGAATAATTTCGAACTGAAAGAACTTTAACCTCGCAGCAATTGGAGAAAGAAATTCGGATCGGTTGACGGAGAAGCGTAAGATGGAAAGCGAAAGCGCCGATCCACAACTCGAGAAGCTTTATCGACCAAGTTATTCCCTTCTCTCTTTCCTTTGCCACCATCCGTCTGAACTCTTGACATACTATTTCGTTTTCAATTTGTCTTTATTACAAATCCGTCGTGTAAAAAAATACATTCCCTTATCCTCTATTGACTAGTTAGGTAGCACCTTTTTGTACGGAGAATTTGCACGCCGATGGAATGCTTGAGAGTATACCATGTGTTCCACGTGATATGCTATTCCTGAACGCGAGGTACATACATGCAACAACAACATCAACAGCAACAAACTACTACAGACACTTCGTACTAAAGATAGGTGGCGACGAGTAATAATAAAGTATCAATCGGACTCCAAATGTACCTCGGCGTTCCTCGTTCGTCGTTCGGGGTATACTTAAAAAATACTGCGCGCGAGAGATTAACCGGCCACCTATCGTGGTTCCGTTCGACGAACGGAAGGGCACGATAGTCGTTGCGCGTCGCACGCGAGACGCATCCGTTTCCCTCTCGACTTTCTCGTATAGGCGATATAAAAAAGAGAGCTTACAGACTAATCGACTCGTCGCATCGTCGTATTTACAGGTACATACAACGCCACCGTCAAAGAACGTTCAGCTTTTCGGCGAGCTTTCTATCAAAATTTGGAAGGCTTGAATCTCTTGGCTGACCGAGCCCGACGATCTGAATTTACGATTTACTCGTCTGCCGCGAAGCCAAACGTGATCGCGGGCATCTCCTGAACCCTCCCAAATTTCGACAAAATTACATATTGCACAGGATCCACCCGGGCGCCGTGCACCGCCGTACCATCGAGATCACGAGGCGGAGAGAGAAAAAAAGAAAAGAAAATAGATGCTCGAAGGGGGCGAAGGGGAGGGGGGTTTGGCTGCGGCGCGACAGTCCCGTGAAGCTCGAGTTTTGTCGGTGAATGAAAGACAGATAGATAAAGAGAATTATGCGTATGGTGATCATACAGCGACACTGAGAATGGACTTTAATGGATGGATCGATGGAGCAGATGGATGGACACGTGTGGCCAGGTCATGAAATGAAGAACAACAGAATGCATTTAATGAGCGATTGTTTATTATGCTCTTATGGTCACTTGTCATACAGGTAACGATGCTTTCTCATGAGTGAAAATAGTTAATATATTATTATGTTCGTAATTATTTTATAATTATTCTTTTCTTTTTTCTTTTTTGTTTGTTTTAACATTGAAATGGAATAACTTTGATGATGAAAGAATAACAATTCATGGATGCAAATAAATGTTGGTTAGAGTGTAACGTAATTAATTAAGAGTAAAATTCAAATGCTCTGTGAACTAATCATATATGTATGCGTGTGTGTATATATATATGCTGTGGATATATATATATATACCTCATCGATAACAATAATAGTGGTGCCCAAAGATAGGTCGACGGCTTAGGGGGTGGGCGGTCCACCCCTGACCCTGCGAACGTTTTTGTTTCAACAAGCGAGAGAAGTTTCGTCGAATGTGAGAAATAAGAGAAAAACAAAAAGGAAAGAAAAAGAACGTATCGTTTCGCGCCGTTTCAATGAACAGAGAGACCTTTCTTTCGCGGGTGGCTTCCTCCGTTAGGCTCGCAAGCCGTGCGACGGCGCGCTCGCTTCTGTCGCCGCGTCTAACTGATCTGCACATCTCGGGGTACCATTCGATTATTTATCACTCTGGATAGATAGAATTTCGCGTCGAATCGAGGGGGGAGTGGGGGTTTACATAATTGTCTAAGGGCGACGTTAGAGGGTGAGTGCCCGTCGCGTCGACAGGGAACACGAGAAAAGGCGGTAGGTTTCCCTGTCGATTCGAGCGGGCGGTCGAAAGATTTCGCTGGCAAGGTGCCATTTAACGTGCGCGCTATCGGATCGAGCGATCAGACAACACCATCGAGGAGCTCACGATCTACCCGCGGGGATACAATTGAACGCCGGCAATTACGTGTGTAGAAGGAAAGAAAAAAGTGACGCGGCTTTTGCGCCTCGTTACAACAACGTACACTCGCCGAAGGAAGCGGTTCGAACGCGGCAAGGGAAAGCGACGCAGAGCCGCGCGACATTTCCCCTTTCGTTTTTTTTTCTTTTGCTAAAACGATCGTGAGAAAACAAACGCACGGATGGATCACGATCGATCCGCCCTTCCCTTTTTCGCGGGCAATCGACACACGTATTATCCAAGAACACGGTACATGTATCCCATATATTTTTTTTCTAAACCGACTCGCTCATGGAACGATCCTCAGTAATTAACAGCCCTAATGGTAGTTTCTTATCCGTCGAGAGAGTCTTACTCGTCTATAGGTATGTATGCGTTAATGTTAATATGTATACACGTATATATATATATATATATATATGTATATATAATATGCAGATATTATATATACACACATATAAATACACATCAATCTCGAGAAACGTGCTACTCTCTTCGCTATCAACTTAGCAATTAATCAATGGAGAGCTTCCTGAATTAGATTCCTAAAATTCCTTGTGACCGTTCGAAGCTGAATCGCAATACCCTTTTCGGAGGCGAGACCCTCGGAATATAATCATTTATATGTATATGTATGTATGTATGTATGTATGTATGTGTGTATATATATATATATATATATTAAAAAATACAATTTTGCTCGCTGCTCTTTATGCACCGTATGTATTATCCTGACGAAACGAAACAGAAAAAAACGAACAAACAAAGAAACGAAATGACGATCGACCGTGCGGCAGCGTGCGCTCATCGGCTCGCGATGGAGTTGAAAACGTGTTGACCGGAAGGGGGCGAACAAGGGCGGAGCATCCACCACTGTTTCTAGTGGCATCGTCGCGTGACCTTGTTGCCATTTAAAACGATCGGAGAAGAGACTCACGGTGCGCACGGTCGTCCTCTGTCTCTCCTATTATATTTATTTACTTTATAGCCAAAGGAATGTAAAGGTACAATACTTGATCGTGTAATCCATCATCGATGAACGAGTTCTCTCTATGGTACCTTTTTTTTTGTTTTGTATTCTCCCTTTCATACGCAGCCAGCTGCTTATCGAAATTCGAAAACACTCGTGGAAGATAACGCTATTATAGTTTCACCCTAAACGTAACCGGCATGCATCGTGAGGTCGGATGCGATCCTTGAACAAAGGGTAAAGCACAGACGCGCGGCACTGCGCTTCGCGTGAAAGTCCTCTATTTCCTTATCTGCTCTTTTCCCCCATCTTCCGCGCTCTTTCGCGTAAAGTAGGCATGCAACATTTCGCGTTCGACACTGTATAATAATGTTCATCTGTGTGTGTGTGTATGTGTGTTTGTGTATTAGTGGATGGATGGGTTGGTGGCGGGTGTGTAAGATGATGTCGAGTAGTCAGAATGAACATGAATGTGCAACACAACGCGCGACACCTCCGCCGAGGCGCGCGGGCATTATTCTCCTCCTCGCGACTTAGCGATTATTAGTCTACTTATACTCAACAAGGTACTTAATAGTTTTTTTTTGTTTCTTTCTTCGCCCTCCTCCCCGTCGTCTTTATAATTCCCCGAGCTGCTATGTGCTACTTCTACCTCAACAATAACGATCCCGTCCAAGTTCTCTGGTTACTCTTAATATTTTTTTTCTCTCTCTCCCCCTTAAATCGCTTTTTTGTTTGTTTCCTCTTTCTTATACATACGCTTACCCAAAATAATGTACCGTGTATTAACAGTTCTAACTCTATAGTCTCAATAAAATAACGTTACGCACGCTTTTTGTACAACCCTCTTCTTAATTACTCGTTAACGAACACACTCTAAGTCGTTTCTTTAAATATGCTCTCTTATTACATCCCATCTGTCCGGTCTCCCTCTAAATAGATCTCTCTTGGATAAGTTCTCTCGGTACTCTCTTTTTTTTTATAGATATCCTGAAGCTTCGAGACGTCGGTGTTCAGCGACCAGGTGATTCCAGTGTTTGCGTCTTTCTCGGTCGTCGGTATGCACTGCTGTCTCGAATACACCGACGCGGGGACTACTAACTCGTTCTACTTCCACTCCAGTTTTCGAACTCTTGCCCGTGAACACGCCGCAGTGCTTCGCGTCGGTTAATGCTACGCTCGAAAGTCGACCAAAGTCAGGATATTCCCTCGCCCAATTATAGTATCTCTTTCCTCCGCTCTCTGGTCTCGATTATCATCCACCTTCCTTCATCGTTCTCCTTTTAGACAAAAATAAAAGCCTCTCTTTTCGTTTTAATTCCACGCGTATCTCTATAATAGATAGATTCTCTCTTTCTCTATATATTTCTTTGTCTTTTTTTTACTTTATATAAAATATTTACAGCCACGTGATTTTTTTCGCCTCTCCATCTCAATTTTTTGTATATCCCTTTCTATTTCTCTGGCTCATTGTAAGGGCATTGCAATGCAGGGATATCGTGAAAACGAACGAGACGAAGCTTCGACGAAGAAAATAGAACAAGTATTTCAGAACCAATCAATAAGAAATCTTCTCTCCTCTTCTCTCTTTCTTTGTCTGTCTGTCTCTCTTCCCCCCCCCTCTCTCTCTCTCTCTCTCTCTCTCTCTCTCTTCCTTTTGCAATTGGAGACTCAGAAACGCGACACGTCCGTGTGCAAAATGGCAACGCGCGTTAGTTAAAAATTCTGCGTACGGTATACGATTCACAAACGTATGCGTGTACAGTGTGTCTAAATGGAAACATCCGGCGAACGAGTTTAGCGATTAAGACAATTTGTTGCTGTTCCTGTTCCTCTATATATAATAATTAGTTTCTCTGCTCTATTGTCGATCAATGCAATGCAATCAATCACTATTTCATCTCGTCTTCTTTTCTTTTTCTGTTTTTTTTTCCAACGGTTTTCCAGTTTTCCCTCTTTAAACTTCTCTGCGACATCTATCGTATCTCTTAATATATATTAATACTTCTTAATGTAACAGTTACGGTTTACACGTCAATGTTCCTCCACATCATTCCTTCCCTTAGCCAGCCTAGATTATTGTAAACGTCCTTCTCCGACGTTTAAACGTTTGATTATGGCGAGCGATCGGAAAAAGTGGCAGTAACTGAAAGTCTCGAGGATGATGATCGTCCGAATGCCACGTTCCCTCGGGAACAATGCTTCGAAAGCCCTCGCGAAGAAAACAACGATACTCTCCCGTTTGATAGGCCAACCCTCGCAGCCTCTACGTTTAACGTCGCGCCCAGCAAGTATTTCAAAGTTCGATTCGAGAAAAGAAAAGAAGAAAGTACACGTGCATATCCGTCCATCCGTCTGCTAACTCGAGAGACTCTTGCCTTCCGTCTACAATAATTCCTTCGCACATTCGTGTGGGTAAGAAGCTCGAGAACTTAGGACTCGCTAATCGAACGGCTCTGTCTCGTCATCGTGGTAATAGTATTATATGATTTTTCTTTGCTTGCGCTTTGAAATCCCTCCGCAGCTGTGAAACAATTCTTTGTACACTGCGAGAACCCAAGCAAGCACATACAGATGTATCGTTTCCTTTCCTTCGTATAATACTTCGTAACGATTTAATATATATATATATATGTATGTATATATATATTGTAATGAGAAATAAACATATCCCGACTTTATTCAAAACAACCTGCTTATACGCAGAATATACACATCTTTAACAACACGTTCTACCGTCAAAACGTCAACAAGTGTGGCTGATGGGATATATCAATATGGCACTAAAGTGATATTGGGTGGAGGGTGTGTATGCGTGTGTGAATGTCGCGCAGAAAGGTTTTTTTTTGCTCTTTGCCTCCCGTAGTTTTCCTTATTCCCCCCCTTTTTGTCCTCCTTTTGCTGGCGGTAACGAATATTCGTGCCGACCCACTCCTCTCGTCAGTCGTTTCCTTCTCCCTTCCTCTCCCTCGAATATCTTTGTACGCGCATAACACGACGAATGATCGTTACTCTCCTTTCCTTCCCCCTTTCGCTCTGTACAAGGTGAAATGGAGTCTATGCGAGTGTGGAGTGATGGATGATGGAACATGAATTATACGATGTAGCCTAGCACACACAGCCAAGTAACGTGACACGCAAGCCACCCCGCGTGGCCACGTGTGTCAAATTCAATTACAGTTACTGTTAACAATAGTCATAATTAGAATTGAGGCGAGTCAATGCAATTCCTACAGTTTCCCTGATTACTACACTCTATATCTCCACGTGCGAGAGTATAATTACATTGTATGTATATATATATATCTTCTTTTTTTTCATCTTTTACCCATTCTGTTAATATTTCGACCTCGATTAATTGGATTAAAATGTTGAACCTGTAATGACGACTTTATAAGAGATTTTTAAGACACTATCTACACATCTACACCTATTAACCGTGTATACAACTATTACACGGCGCGGAACGACCGTGGCCGCGGCCGCAACCGTTTACTTAGAGGATGAGCGAACGAAATGTTATCTGAGACTGTACAAAAAAAAAAGACACAAAAACAAAGCGACGCACGAAACAAGGATCCGTAAAATTGTATGTATGTTGGCGACTGCCGGCTTAAATTAGTCTAGCACAGTGTCCTCTCGTTAAACAACTCGTAGGTAACATTGACTGGCCAACCAATACTGTCTTGCCACATCGCGCAGAGGTATATATACGTGGTAATCGCCGTGAAGTTCAACCGAATGCCATTTACGCATAGACTCTGGAAAGGGAATTCCGAGAAACGTGTGACGATCTTTTTGGGGGCCGCGCGATCGATCGGGCCCGCCCCCTGAAAGTCGCGACCCAACGTTCCCCGTGCGGCGACCGCCCGTCTAACGCGCATTCGCCACCTAGTCAATGAACACTCGTGATCATTTGCTTCATAATATTTACGATTATTCATAGAACACTAACAATTGTACAGATGCATAAATCGCTAAAGGAAATACTTATGTTTAGACTGGCTGATCGCTATGGCTTGTACAATATATTTTTTTCTCTCTGCTCGTTTCTTACCGACAATACAAGGAGAGTTTCTTTTTTTTCTAGCGTCCCGTGGGAGGGGGGGGGGGGCGAGAACATTTGGAAAATGGATATTTACGAATATCATCCGTGGCGTCATTGGTAAAATTCGATCGTACCCGATATTCACTGTGCACAAAATTTGATTTCATATATATTTTTTCCTTTTTTTTTCATACTGTAACACTAACACTATCAGATTATGCAGAAAGTACATCCATTCTTGGCTTCTCCTTGCCGGTGAACTTTCGTGCGCCATCAAGTTTCTTTTCCTGCGCAAATAAATTCTATAATTTTACACACTATCAATGTATCGTGGCATCTTTCGCGTACTGGCAGCTGATGAACATATCCCTTTCTCTCTCTTTCTCTCACTCTCTTTCTCTCTCTCTCACTCTCTTTCTCTCTCTCTCACTCTCTTTCTCTCTCAAAACTCCATCACAGCTAGTCTTATACATAATCTGTTCTACTAAGGAATGTGTTTACTGAGAAAACCGTAACCTAGGCTAATTATCTTGTGCTACCTACAAGTTGTTTGGCATAGAGATTTACTTGAAAGATATAGCATTTCATTATTCCCACTTGTTCTTCGTTTCTTTTTTCCGTTTTTTTTTGTTTTTACTGCGACTAAACAGTGCGCACACTATGACTTGACATTTACAAACTAATCGAATCGAACGAAGGTAATTGATTTGATTTACGAGAGATGAGATGAAAAACGAAATTATTATGATGACTCATCGGTGTACCGTCGATAACAGAAACATTGTGATTCTAATGGCGCAACGTCAAGTGTGTTAGTCTGTTAACTAAACGCATAACCTCTTCTTACACGAAGCGAGAACACTTTGTAAAAACGTTTTCGGGAGAAACAAAGAGAAATACATAAATCGTTATGCGATAAAACTCTAGTTGCTCCACTTCACTGTAATAAGATCGATGTTGCTTGTCGCGTATTCGTCTGAGCATCGAGCGAGAGAAAATTTCGTGGACGGTAAGCCGAGCGCGAACCGAGCTTTCGGCAAGCGGCTCGGGCCGATTCGTTCGCTGTCGGTACATCGGAGGGAGCACGTGATCGGATCGCGTTCAGTGTAGACGTGTTCGGAAGACTGCGTATGACGTAAGAATCTTTCGTTCGAACTTATTGAAATGTAATCATTTCTTTTATAATAATATACAGAAGTTAGATTCGCCTTTGTAGAACAGATAAAAAGCAGTAAAGAAGATTGCAGAAAGAAAATCGATAGTTTAAAAGGTTCACGTAGAACTAGCTACCGCAGCATTTTTATTCGTAATTTTTGTTCTAGTTCGGATCGGTGCTCGTGCGGACATTTCTCGGATCGGTGCCCACGGGGACCGTGAATGAATCCTGCACGAGCATCGCACGAGCAGATCGTGCGACGCTGTTTCGGGGCGAATGCTCAGACGACTACGGGCCCGACAAGCGCTAACATATTAAAAGATTCTTGTTAATGTGAGTGTATGCTTTTAATCTACCGCGTAATGCAGAAATTTAGTGCGATTTAGGTACGCCAGTATAAGTATCGATGAGCGTTACGAACGAGGGGAACACGAGTTCCGTGTAGAAACGAGTGAGACGCGAAACGTTTTGGTAAGCCTAGACCCGTGGAAATTATTTAGAACACACCTGCCTACCGGCAGTCGATAGGTGCGAAGTTATGAAGTAGAAATAGAAAGAACGCGACGATAGGACAAGATGGAGAACAGCCAATAATAGATGTTAATGTGATGATGCGAGTAATTCGCGTTAAATTACTGTACGTAAACTAAAGTAGAGAAATATTATGCTGCCGTTAGTGATAATAGCGCGGCGGCTATTAAAATAGATTGATTTATAAATTAAATTAATGCTATATGTGACATTCGTAACGTGTTCTATTAAAATTCTTTACAATAGATCTATCTACAGCAACCTAATAATAGTTTGCATTCTCTATCGTAAATCTGTGACTTTTCAATGCATTTTGGGCAACACAGTGAAGTTTAATTGATAATAGTTCACATAGAATTTATGAATAAACTTAAAACCATGTTTCACGTACGCGGACGCAAAAATATTTTGTCAACAATGTTTATAATATCATTCCATTCCATGTGTATATATATACACATATAGTAAATATATGTGTGTATGTATACATATATAAATATACACATATATGTCATTTATTTTCCTTTCTCAGATAATATGAATTCTCTTTTTATAATAATCTAATTCAAACTTCTCGTGTGTGTATATATATATATATGCATCTTTTTATATATATATATATATATATATATATATATATATATATTTACTCTTCTCTCCCTCTCTGTTCAATATATTATTATTACTCATGTTATGCGATATTTATAAATATACAAGTTATTATTTTAAAGAGCGGTGAGCCAGCGCCTCCAGCCGTTAATTGTACTCATGTACATTTATATATTTCATTTGACGCTACAGCTAACGTTTCCAGTTATTTTAACTAAACCCATTATTGATTACCGCCTATCCCTTTATATCACCCCTTCCTAATACCTACCCCCCTCCCCCTCCCCAAAAAAGAACAATGATTCGAAACTCCTGTTTGTTAATAGATGGTAGCGAGGGGGTATATCCCCTTTATCTAGCAATGAAATATAAGCTTGTATTTCGTATCGACGATCATCAACAGAAAAGCAAGACTTCTATCTAAAATCCATTTCACTATCTAACGATTTGATTCAATGTCCAAGTGCGACTGTTAAAGACGTGTCAAAGATTTCACAATGGTTGGCTTAAATAGAATCCCATGTAAAGCAGCATCATACAGAACCCAAGGATGCATGACATGACTGCTGATCGTGGCAGACACTTCGTGTACGGCTTGTAAACACGTGTAATAAAATAATCTCAATTTATCTTTTTCCCCATGCTCCGCTTAAGGTACTCGATCATTGCGTATTAAGCGAAATATCTGCTAAATAAAAGCGGGACCTTTCCCTTACCTACGTTTCAGACAACGTTATCCGCACGCGTATCGATAAAGCTGCGCGCGAACGGCTTCGCGGAAGGAAAGAAAGCTGAAAACTGGGGCATGCGGCGTGGAAGATGGATTTGCTCTACGGCCCGACTATCGAAAGCACACGTGTATATAAATATAAACATTTCAACGCGATAATAAAAACTGTATCCGTGCAACTATAACGTAAAGGAATGACGAGAACGAGGTTTCTATGCCACAGCCCCTTGCATCCCAGCAAGAGCGTCGACGAAATGTACAACTGCATTCAATTCGAATTGTATTCAACTGATGTACCTTGGAACTAAAAATAATTAGACGCGAGTTTTAATATACGAAGATCGGTGGCTACAGTGTCTGTACCGTGACCGCGCTGAATTTAGTACTCGAGGAATCTTCTCTAAACGAATCTAGTGCGATCCTTATCCTATAGCATCCTATCGCAATGAATTCCCCACTCCTAAGGCATATGTAAGAAAGAATGAGACTCGATGCTATCATATTTCTGTGTACATTAATCTAAACGCTATAAGGTATAGTTGGATGAAGTTCATTTTTTTTTCCATTTTTTTCTCTTCCTTTTATATATATATAATATTTTCTTGAGAAATAAAGGCTTTGGGATTATGAATGAAACTTGGCAATAAGGTATTATGTTACTCGTTTAGCTGGGCCAGCCAGCGTCGTAAATATATAAATATATGTTTATACGTAGAATAGCTCTCCCTTTGTATGTATATTTATCTTCCAGCCAAGTTATTTCTGCTTTATATATGTAAGATCTTTGGTTTTGCCAAGGTATTACTCTGTACTTAAGAGACTGCTTTCGAATAGTATGTTAAGCAAGAGTAAGGTCGCTTAAACAGCCTAATCATTTCATAGTTCAAGGAACAGTTCAATACAATAATCCATGGAATCTCTCTCTCTCTCTCTCTCTCGTAAAAACGATTGTAAACAGATTTACGGGATATACGTTAAACTACTAATTCCTCAGATCGAAGTCATTCAATTGTGAGTTCTGTATGACCTTGTAACTAAGAGTGTCGTCGCGTATCGATAGTTAAGATTATGCTACTATATATGTATACTTTTTTTTAAAAAAAAAAAGAGAAAAAAAATAACTCGCTTTGATGAATCGAAACAATTGCCCCGCATATAATATAACATCTCCACCTCGATCTTTCAAGAACAACATCATGGCCGAATTGTGCCATTTCATTTCTAATATAACAATAGACTTCATCATGCCATCTTTCAATATGCTATACCATATACAACTAGATATATTATGTGACTCTGATGTGGTACGTGTGTGTTATTCGTGATAAAGCCCCGTAACGTGGTGTATCACAGAACAATTGTAGTAGTTATCATATATAACATATAATATATATATCTATTTTTATATATATATATGTATATGTATCATAATAATCTTAAAAGATAGATAAATGTTGACGAGCCATGATGGATGCATGAAACAGTGATGTGAGAATGCAAGCGCTATAGTGATGTAGCGATAGATGACAACGGGTGGTAGGTTGGTGGTGGTGGTGGACGAGTGTTTTAAAGAAGGGAAAACAGAGAGCTGTCCGCGGCATCATCTCAAGATGCGAAGAGGTGAATAACGGAGCTCAATAACGGGGATGAACAAAAGTGCCGTACTTGAAATCAATGGATCATACTGGCGAGGACATTTTGACGTGCTCGTTTCGCCTCCTCTTCGCTGATCCTCTGCTCAATTAAATATTGAGCAGTACCGATCGCATTAGGATAACCCGTGATAGTCACTATGCGGTTCCTGGTACCAGGAGCGAACATGCCCTTCTTAGAGATTTGTATGTTGGCGCCACTTAGGTGCTGAATCTCAATTAGGGCACGACCGCCGGGTCCCAGAATAGCTCCCACTATAACCTCTGCAATTTCTATGTCTACTTTCTTGGTCTCCTTGTTGTTGGCGTCTACCTGTGTAGGACTCTTACTTACAAGTGATAACTGGTTAGTGCCCAGGCCGAACGAATTGTTGTTCAGATGAATAGCACTGGCGGCTGTGTTGTTTTGCCTGAACGGATCGAACGGCTCGTATCTGTCTAGCGTATTGCGGGGCGTGGGAGACGTGGATCCAAGGGCAGGGACCGTGCCGATCGGGCCGAACACGCCGCCGTTATTGTTCGAGCCGTTCGCTGTTGTGGTGCTATCCATAGGGTTTCCAAGGTAACTCATGCTGGACGGCATCCCGATGCCCATCCCGAGGATGTTATACTTAGCAAGGGTGGCGATAGCGGACAGAATCTCGGTAGCAGCGGGCTCCGAGAAACCGGAGGTCCGTAGATTCAGCTTTATGTGCTCCAACAATTGCGTCGTAACCGGCGCGGTGCCCGCCGTTATCGCAGCTCCTAAGTTCAAGTTCAAACTGAGACCAGCACCGTTCAACAGGCTCACTGCAAGCAGAAAGATCAGTGGCAACGGTGACAAATTATATTTACCTAGCGGCCGCGCGATCTTATTAACGATCTTACCTGTGTTAATTCCAGCTGTAGAAGTGTACGTGGGAGTACTCGTGGGAGCTTGAGCGTAAGGGCTGCCTGTGGGATTGTAATTAGCTACGGGACCACTTACATCGGCGTAACTAACGTTAGGGCATGTACCACTCTGTGGATCGTCCGCTACTTTCGCTAATATCATCATCAACGCGTCACGGTTATTCTCCTTCTCACCGATCACCGTTATGCACCGCTCTTGCAAAGACACGTCCTTCGCTTTCTGGCTTATTTGAACGTACGAGCCGGACTCCTCTTTAATTTGCTTAATGTAATTCCCAGCTTTACCTATTATCATCCCCGCGGTGCTGTTCGGCACCAAAATCTTCACCTGAAAAAGTAGGTCAATCATTTTCTGCGAGCCGCAAACCATTTCCTTCTCTCTAGCCACGCGATAAGAGTATTCTATCGCGAGCTGCTGGTTTATTAGAATTGTTAATGTTAAAACACTTAATAACTAGGTCATTGCTAACAAGAACAAGTCACACCGTGATAATACCGATTTTTATCGACGCGTACATGGCCTACCGATATCGCGGCACATCGAGTGGACTAAACTCTTTTTTACCTGCTTGTCCCTTTCTGCCGTAGTTTTCCCGGATTCGAAGTCGACGGTCGTCTTTAACGTCAGATCGGGCTTCTCGCGGATCTTGTCCATAATGAAGTCCATGACCGCCATTATGGCTTCCAAACTGCCCGTTATTAAGCATACCCTCTCTGTTGTCCCTGCGAAGTTTGTAAGGAGAATGTATACACATGCTGTTACCTTCTGTAAATGCATAAACGCATGGGCAAACCTCTGCGACATACCTGGGTAGAAGTCGTGCGATTTAGACATTTTCACTCTGGCTCCCGTGTCTTTTTGCAACTGGGCAATCGTGTCCCCGCCTTTTCCAATAATGGCTCCCGCAGCCACCCCAGGAACCAATACTTTGAGATGATATGTTCCATCTCCTCCTAAAAAACAGCAAATTTACACGGCGATTAGTAATCACGTGGGAAAGGAAGCCACGTGGGGCTGAAATGAATTGTACGGTCTAAGGAATGGTCTATTATTAGTTGCTACGATCCAAGTCTCGAAGTAATGGAAATATTTATAGACAATTGGGAAAGTATCTAATGCAGAGGGGATTTGCAACAGATTTCGTCTCAAACACGCATCTCTACGTATCTACGGAAATCGTGACGCGTGTCTCTATGCAGAACCTGACAGACGCGCAAGTGACATAAATGGCAGATAATGCTGTGTGAAAGTTTCGTCGGTGACACTCTTTGACAGGGTGGCATCATTGAGAATTATGCATCGCACGAGACGCTACAGAATTATGCTTGTTAGATGTAAACAGAATGGAAACTAGAATGTAGACATCAGATAGTTGGAATTAGAGGTGTCTGAAAGGTGAAAGACAGAGAGAGAGAGAGAGAGAGAGAGAGAGAGAGAGAGAGAGAGAGAGAGAGAGAGAGAGAGAGAGAGAGAGAGAGAGAAAGAGAGAGAGGACATTTAAGTTGATCTGTCCCATTAGTTAATAACATACTATTTGCGGGAAATAACGCATTGCTCCAATTAGTGGGTATTCCAACGGGGTGTTGAATCGAGGGTGCGCAGGAGTCACGCGTACGGGCGGGCACGCGGGCGCAGCGGGCCGACGGCAACTAATACGCGTAGGGTACGGGCTGGATGCGAATTGTCGCGTAATCGTCGAACGGAGGATAGGGTGTGCGTGACACGAGGAACGGCACGAAGTTTCTTCTGCGTGGAGGGCAAACAGCTGTTTGACAGATGGAAGCCCTGTATACGCGCTCGCTCGCTTGCTTCGCTTCGTCGACCTTGACCCGCAACCTCGGGCAGCGGAACGGTGCGCCCGCCTGACAACTCACCGATACGCCACATCCTAGTAACCGCCACTCGAAACGGGCGGGCAGAGAAGCGCGTTCCTCTGGATTACGCCGCTTTCGCGACACACACGCACAACAGTGGGCACTGCACTACAGCGGGAATATGGTGGCGGCGTAACGTACACGACGATACGCGTACCGGACGGGACCCTCTGTAGAGACACTTCCGACAGTACCCGTCGCGAAGTTAGCGGCCCGATGAAACGGCAGGTAAAAAGTTGCAGAGTCACGGAGCTTGATCGACAGCCACCGCCGTGGCAGCGATTCTCCATTAACGACGTCCACGAAGGCACGACCGCCCACGCAGGATGAAGAAGCGACGGTAACGGCGACGATGGTCACGATGATAGCGAAACGTCGAGGGCGAGGAACACCACCGGGGAGAAAGAGGACGATGTTGACGATGACGGTGGCTAGGAGTAGGAGAGGGGGAGGGAGGGAGGCGTAGTGGGCGACGACGATGACAACGGTGACGTTGACGCGACAACCGAAATGAACGTCAACGTAAAAGAAAAAAAAACCACCATCACAGGTGCCCCGCGTAGACGAGACGGCGGTCAGCAGATATCAGAGCTGGCGGATAGGGAGCAGATCGAGGGGAAAAAAAAAAGGGGGTGACGAGAGGCAGAGGAAAAGAGAAGGAGACGTGGCACGAGAGGATGCGCGAACCGCTGTGCGGTGCACCGTGTTCGCGTTCGCGTTCGCCAGGCGCGTTCGAGAAGTGGGAAACGAAAGGGAACGGCCTGGCTAGCTAGCTAGCGGGCGAGAGCGAGCGAGCGAGCAAGCGATCGCTGTGTCAACAGCAGCAGCACCAGGCACCAGCCAGACGTAAGATTGTCAAAGGCGCGCGAGAGAGTAAAGAGCGCGCGACCAAGTCAGGGGAACGGAGCAGGATGAGAGATACGCGGTGGACAGGGCGAAGGAGTGGGACAGAGAGAATTCGTTCTATACGTACATATGCGCATGGGTGTGTGCGTGCGCTCTATCGGTTGCGTGCGCGAGTGTGTAGAAGGAGGGAACCATGGGACGACGTTACCCGTACAGAGAAATAATTCGCGACGGCGATGGGAAAACGACTGACAACGCGCATATGAAATACCTGATCCGTAATGTGACCTCTTCGTCGCGCCATTTTCCGTGTCGCAATCGAGCGGCCGTTTCCTGGAGTCTGCAATCTCCGGGGAGGGACACGTCTCCATTCCTGAGTCGGCGGCCATCTTGGCTGGTTCGGTACGCGCACACACAGGAGAAAGAGAGAGAGCGAGAGTGAGAGAGAACGGCGGAGAGGCAGGATAGCGCGAGAGAGTGAGAGAGACAGAGATGATGTACTTGGTCGACACAGAGAGAGAGACGATGGCCGCGACCGGGGGGCAAGTGTCGTCCAAAGTAGCAGAGGCAAGCGGAGGAGACGCACCACTCACGGACCGGACGAACGAACGAACGAACATACGCACGACCCACGATTACTGTTTCTTGGCGGAAGGGAGACCGACCACGGACGTACGTACGCGCGTACGGACGAACAAACGACGGACGCTCTCTCGCGGGGTGCCGCGTCTCACTGGCGACTGCTCGCGGCTCCCTTGCCAACCAGCTGGTTGATACTCGATGGTGTGGTGTGGTGTGTGCCTCTGCCTCTGCCTCGGCCCTCGCGTTCCTCTCTCGCCCTCTCTGTCTCCGTCCTGCCTCTATCACCTCCGATCGCTAGCCCGCGCCTCTCTCTTTCCCACTAGCCCTCGCGGGATCCGTGCACCAGGGACGTAACGTTCGACCTGCACCAGGGGCGTCTTACCTTGGGCCCTCGAGCCTCCACCGATTTTCTTCCTATTTCAACGGAATATTCCAACCGCTTCGAAATTCTCCCTCGCCGAGACGATCGTTTTTCGTTATCGATTCGGGATTAGGGGCAAGCTTCTCTTCGTCTATTTACTTCGCTCTCACGATCGCCAGTTATCCCGACGTTTTATTATATAATTTATTGTATCGCTACGCCGCTGTCGTAAGCCCGCCGGAACAGATTCGCTATTTAGCCACCAACGATTTAAGGACTTTGCCTTTGATCATGTATCGTCAACTACGGCTTGATCGACGAATCGCTATCGATTGATTTCACTTCTAACGCGCTTACCAGTTACTGTGGCTCTCTATGGTGTACGGGAGAGAAACATGTTTCATTGTGCTGTGGGGACTAATTTCTGGTTTACGGTTTGCTATTCTACTGGGTAATACTCGGTACGTAAGAGGAAGCTGTCTGCGCCGTGAAAACTATTTTCCCCGCCAAGGACGTTAATCTCGCGTTGTCGTTGGTGCGCACTGCGGTATGACATCATGGTTCCATGTGCAAACGAACATAGGATGCGTTTGATTTCCTAGCGACCGTTCGAAAAAGTACAATCGCAGGCGCGTCTGTTACGCGTGCGATGTTTGGATCGCTATTTTATCGCTGCGGGTAGTCGGGCGTTATGGATAACTTCGCTCGGACGCGTCCGTTGTTGCACTGTTCTCTAACTTCTAGCGTAGATGAGTAGGTAATTATCAGGCGTCCGCGACCAAGTCCCGTTATAAAAGCGACATTACCGAAAGTAACGCATTCCGTCGGTCATAGTATATCCTCTAACTGTAAGTTCACTGGCTACCCCGGTTCCTTACCTTTCGGCCAGTCCGAATAGATAGACAGCCATTTTTTTTTTCGAACGCGACAATCGTGGAACGCTTCACTCGTGCAACGATTGTGCACGTGTTACTGACGAACCATTTCAATGCGCGCATGTAATTAGAATGAAGAAGAGCAAAGTATTTTTTAAAGCCTTATCGGAGGAAGGAGCATAGATAGCGTACGCTATTCGCACGTAACGAGTCACGTGGCTTGAGAATGAGATTACTTTTGCGTTACTGTTCGTGCAATTTCGCTGGCCGCATATTACACGCGTTAGAAAATGAACGCTCTGCGAGCAAGCGTGTAAATGGAGAAAGATTGTTAGCGATTACGCGTTATCGGTGTTTACAATCTAGTTACGCACGATACGGCACAATAGATTCGTTTTTAAACAAGCAGAAAGAATGCAGTATTGTCTTCTAAGACCACTGGCGCGCACCCCTGATCAGCGTTACTGTTAGTCCCCTGAGTCACAGAATCTCCTCTCCAGTTAGTACACATAATTTCCCCCGTGTACAACCGTTGGCCGATTCACTATCGATTGGACTAAAGTTCGAAGTTTGCAAGCGATGTCAAGCGATGCGTAATTACGTAGATAAAAATTTATTTCGCATTACAAATGGTGGTACAAATCCGTGTAAGCGGCCGAGGCCATGTACACACGCATACACGCGGCGCGCACGGGCGTTCGGTAAACAGTGGCGTGTCGCAATGCTGTTACTTGTTAGTCGTGAATGCAGCACGTCGGTTCCGACCGACAACAGCGACACAATTCGTGAATCGCGCGGGCTCTTCCCACCCGAAAGGTTGCCTTTAAGCCACGAGGTGGCTCCTGAGTGCTATTAAACGTTCACCTGATATAATACGGGACCCACCGTTCGTACACGTGCGCGCACCTCCGCATCCCGGGATCATCCTCGTCTCACCTGTGCGAACAGATTTGTCCATTCCGTCGCACTGCTTCCCGTCCAGGCCCGTCGTGTCTGTTTCGAACTGGAGGCGCGAACGCGAGCGCCGACTGTCCCTACCCGTGTGCCACGACGTCTGTCCTCACGGATTTCGATTCTGCATAGGTGTACGTAGCGCACGTATATGCTGTCATGAATTTTTCGAGCGATGGCAGGCTACACAGCGTTGCTCGGTATATAATCACCGCACGACCTCGCTCGATTGCACTTCTCTCCTGTATGACGTGCACTGTGCTTCGCTGCCGATTACACTCGTTTCGAACTTCTAATGCCAGACACACGTACACACGCGTGTATATATGTGGCACACGAGTCCATAGCCATTGCGGGCGTATACTTTGCTGGGCGCTATTCTTGCCGACACGTATATGGGATCTAATCGTTGCTGTGACTGAATCCAGTAAATCGTCGCGTTATTCGTCGAGGAACGATAATGTAAAAGGTTACGATCCGAAAGCGTTAGGTCCTCGAATTTTTTGGTCTTTTGAGCCCGACGCTTGAGTAACGATCTTGGAATTTTTTTTCCCTACCCCCTCCGGCTCCCCCCGTTGCGTCACGCGTCCAGCGCCTGGATGAGGTAGCGCCTCTAAATAAATATATATATATCCTCGTAGAACTATTCCCAACCGGTTTATCTTGCGATGCGATTTCCGATTGTCATATCCAGATGGTTCTCAGGAGAGTTACCTAACAGCTGGAGGAATAAGTTCCTTTAACGTATATTGTCCTTGTCCCACAGCGACTCAAGTGAACGAGCTAGATCCCTTGCACTCTTTTAGACTCCGGGTTAGCAGGCTATCCATCTATACTTAAGCGTGAGCGCATATTGTGCTGCACGCACGATGCATACATTTAAATGCTTCTCCAAGGCCGTTGCTTACTTACACGCCCCGGCACTGTGCCGTTAATACATTACTCATAAAATCGTGGGTCATGCGTCTTACTAAGTCTCTCATCTCTAATCACGATAAGATTAGATTTCTACACACTTCTGCGGGCTCACTACCACACGCGGATCGGTATTTGTCTATGCTAATGCAGGCACGCATTATTTCGACCCGCGGGGCGGATCGATGCGCTGCGAAACGAAGGATTCTTCGGAAAATATAATTATTCCGAGGTAATTCAACAAATACAGCAGCTTCCGCGCATCGAATATTATGCAAGCGGAACAGTACGATTCCTTGCTACGTTGACCTCATTTCTCGTTTGACCTTAATATCGTGCAAGATACTCCAACTCGATCTATATACACAGTACCTTCGTTCTGTCAGGTTTTTAGGAAACTATTTTACACACGGGTGTAACGCAAGCGTGAATGGTATTGTTTCCGGACACACGAAAAAACGGGAATATAAATAAACCACGTATTTCTACGTGGTTTGTAATTAGTTGTTCGATTATTTTCTGTCGTACTACTTAAAAGTGAGCGGCTTATATCACGCGTTGCAGGGCTGTCATATTTTACGCTTATTTACGAAAGCAACTAAAACTGTCAGCGGGATAATAAGCGTACGATCAGCCTGGAATATTTCATTTTTCTCTTAACAGAGGCGTATTATTCTGCAAACATAGATTTTCTCGCGAGTCTTCTTTAACTCGTGTAAACGTTATTTTGACTAGTGAGTAACTCGAGGGAAACATAACCTTGTTCCAAGTCTTGCATCAAGTAGTCTTTAGATAATAATTTAATTATATAATGCGACGTCTTGATATTATACGTTTCAAGCACTCGCATCGAAAATGTTGAAGTACCTTACGAGCACTTGTTGTCACTTTACGCAGAGATTCCGTAATGGATGACAGTGCTGCTGAAGCACAGGTGAAGATTTTATTTTTTGCCAAAGCGAGGGAATTGACGGGAAAGAAGGAATGCAGAATCACTGTTCCGCGGAGATTATCATACGTTGATTTAATAGATAAAGTAATTGGCCAGTTCCAGCTGGAACGTATACGCGACACTTTAATTCTGGCTGTGAACGAGGAATTCGTTCCTTCGAACGCTACGCTGTCGCTTTCGGAGAAAGACGAAATCGCCGTTATCCCGCCGCTTAGTGGAGGTTCGTGAGATTTCTGACATATGTAGCTTAATAAATCTGCTGCAGAACAATAGTTTCGTCTGTCACTGGAAAAGAGTACGAATGAAATTTTTAGGTTAAAATGGGCGCGCCGAACGACATTGTTAAATTGCAAGAGGAGGAACTAAACGCTGGCGAAATAATTGACTTAGTGACGTCTCCCAATTGTGGAGCTATATCTAATTTTATCGGTGTCACTCGGGATAATTTCGATGACAAAAAGGTACTTTTTTAAAATAGTAAGCACGAGCTCGTATGCGTTACTCATACATATGTGTTTTCCAGGTGTTACGATTAGAATACGAGGCGTACGAACCGATGGCTTTGAAAGAGATGAACAGTATTTGCTCAAAAATTCGTTCTCAATGGAACGTTCACCGTATCGCTATATACCATCGGCTCGGAGAGGTACCAGTGTCGAAAGCCAGCGTGGTAATTGCTGTTTCCTCTCCTCATAGAGAAGAGTCGTTGAAAGCCGTCGAGTACGCTATCAATTCGTTGAAAGCTTCAGTTCCAATTTGGAAGAAAGAAGTGTACGACACGCAGGAGACTCAGTGGAAGGAGAATCAAGAATGCACCTGGTCAAACAGTAAATAACAATTTCCCGTTGTTGCAATAGTTCGAGGGTGAAATGAATTTATTCAATGTTAAAATTTGGGAACTACGTTTTATATAGATAATATATACGAATGTTAATAAATTGTTCATAAAATCTCTGTAGTTTTGCGACCATTCTCCCGTTTTATAATCGTGCCTTTATCGCAATGCTTACTTTGTATAGCCGACGATGCAAGACATCCGCAGAGATCGGAAGATATGATTGCGATGGCGAATGAGGCAGTAGAAACCGTGGTAGAAAGTATCGGCCTGTGCGAAGAGGAAGAGGAAGAAGAGCCGAAAGTTATAATCGATCCGAGTCTTGTGCAAATTCGCGCCACGAATGAAGAGCTGAATAATAGAATAGCGTCTTTCATCGAAAGGAAACGTCAGCAAGTAAATATCGTGAATGTACAAGAGTTCTGTTGCCACAGGTTGGTTCACCATTATTGCTGAAAACGACGAAACTATCGAGTATGTAAACATGCTTAAAGAGTAATTTCTATCGTCTGCTAAAACGTTTATAAAGAAATGTTGCCGAGTTTCTTGTGTTGTTCATTAAAGAATTCTTGTATGCTCTAGGGAACAAAATGAGGAAACCGAGGATTCCTGTGCAAGAGTAGACGCCATTCTTATTAGAAGAAAGGATTCTAAGAGCCATGTTAAAGGTAAGTTGGATCGTGAATCGCTAGTTAGATCGCAATTATAGTATTGGGTACTGAAGTTTATAGCTATGGATTTCTTTAGTGCATAGAGTACTGAATGCATGGGGACCGCAAACGGTGGATCACTTCACTTTACGCAAGGCTGCGATATCAGGAACGAATTATTCGTCGATATTGGACGACAGAATCTCAACTACTGAAAAGATTCTCGGAGTAAATCGACCCGTTCCCAAAGACGTGTACGCAAGACTGAAAAAGATCGAAGATCGGATATTATACTTAGAGGGTATATCTCCAGAATATAAGGACTTTTGGGTAAGATTTTGAAGAATCGTTACGAAATTTTACAATCTGATTAAACATTTGTATGAATGTCGTCGATTTTATCTGTTTATAGAAGTCGGAAGACATCAACAGCCTTAAAGGGACCTTTAAACCGATTCGGAAACGAGTAAGTATACTTTTTTCGAAATTATCTAATTTATGCAGGAGGCCAGTACGAAATAAATAAATTTCAGACATATTCCATGGCAGAGCTTGACTCGAAGCTGCACGAATTAGAAGATAAATACGCCAAACGAGTAAATTAATTTAAAAAGAGAGCAGTATGAGACTGTAAATCGATTTGTACATTATTGATGCACTGTAATTATGTTTAATGCACATTAAACACATGGTATACAATTTTAAAAACAGTTGTCTTAACACCTATTACATAAATCGAATAAAAAAAACAGCGTTTATCGCGCATTTTGGCGAAGCGAATGGAAGAAATTAATAATAATTAATTGATTGTCGCTGCGCTTAGGTCATCAATTGCTTCTAAATTTTTCTCTCCGTATTGCCGCGCATCGCCAAAATGCGCGACGGCCTTAATGCAATATCGAAAACATCATAACAATCTACGTTAAAAATACGCGGTAAGCCATTTGAACACGTTTTTGCCATCGAAGCGCCAGCGGTGTACGGGCACAATCAAAGGTGGGGCTACGCTTTCCACAGCAAGGTCAGAACTTTTGTTCGGGCATGTACTTAGCATTAGTTCGTGTTTCGGTTGATAGAGGCAGTCTTCGTCGTGCTGCCATACGGTATGGCTGCGGTTTGTCGGAGTTTTCACCTCGTTCCGATATAATTTCAAGCGAATCGTTGATAGTGATGTTTTACTTGGCCGGGAGTTCAATAAAATTAAATCGCCCCACCGATTGCTGGTGAGTACTGTCACGCGATTTATTTAACCACATACATCTCATTATGTTTACCGAGCACGCGGCCAGCACGTCGTCTGCCAGGGTGACAAGCATCATCCTTTTTCCTCTCAGCTGGGTTGATGGACCGTTCGGTTTGATCGGCTCCCCTGTTTTTCGATTGCTTTCATTCTCTGCCGGGCTACATCACCTTAACGCTTCCCCTGTAATTCAAAAATACCTGCCGCCTGTCTAATCGGCGACGTTTAATCGGATTACGATTGCAGTAAGGAACGGGGCACGCTTATTTTTCAATGGATTTTGACTTTTAGCCATCTTGAAGGTTTTCGGCTCGCGGGGCGATCCTTATTTTCGTGACGTTTGGGGGGTCTGGGGCGACCGTTTAAATACCCGACAACGATACCCGCTTTCGTCCTTACGGACATGCTCATCGTTTATTTTTACGCGTTCTATATTTGTCTCTGGCGCGTGGGTTTCTTCTAATACTTTTCTTAAATGCTAGGGAAATAGGATGATACGTCTCTGCGACGAATTTCGTGTAACGACGGCGATGTTTATTCGGTGAAACTTCTTGCTCCCTCGTTCGTTCATAAAACAAGGACGTTCATGTTTTGCCAACGAAGTCGAGATCGTAGAAGTGAAAAAGGGAAGAGTAATATCGATATTAGGATAGCCGAGACACCCGTGTGTATACAAACACGAGGTGCAGCGAAAGCAAAGACAGTTCTTCTTTGTAATGGCTCTGTAAATAATGGAGACAAACATCGGAACTGTTTTAGGCTAGTAATATATACATTATAGTACTCGCTGGTACTTAAATTCTGCATATATCTGAATCAGGGGTTCTCAACTCTCACATTTTATACTTCATTCTCCGAATTCTTTTGTAATTCAATACCAATCAAGAATGAATAAAGCATCACGGTTAAGATTGCATATTTAGCGAGCCCAGCGATATATCAACTCCCACGTAAATCGACTGACCACACGGAGGTCAATAACGGCCACGTTGGGAGCCCCTGATCTAAAATAAAATAAAAATGCCCGTTAGCCTCGTTCAGAAGGACCTTTTCCCGGCTCTTGCATCGATTAAAAGCCGATATCTTGGGCGATAATGCTTGATTCAAGGAAACGAAGTCCACGCGTGCCGTTTCTATCGCGGTACGCCAATAATTGCATCTTTCACTGACGGCTCAGGAAACACGATTATAGATCCATACACGGTAGCGAGATCCCTATCTTGATTAACGAGCGCGCAACGTCTAAAAGAGAAAATCGTGTCGGTGGCGTTACCAGAACAGAAAAGAACGCAATTCGGAAATGTGAAACTTTGCGTCGACGGTACAAGAAGCGGGGCGCGCACACACAACTCGAAATTCGCCCGTAAAACGAATTACCCTGTAATTTAGAACGCGCTTCGCGGCTCACGCGAGGAAACCCTTCGGCGGGGACGCGTTACGTGGCGCGGTTAAAGCGACAAACGCGTCGTTACGAGTTTTTAACGCCTGAAACACTGAGCACTTATCGAGGACGGCGCATACGTACGGGAGGGAAGACTGAGCAATCTGTTCCACGCGGTTAATCTATTCTAATTGAACCGAACCGTCACTAAATTATCGTACGCGCAATAGGAGTCCACCTCGGTTTCTTATCTGTCCCTCGATCGTCGTACATATAAAATTACAAGCAGTCGATTTCGCCGAGTTCTTTCAACCCGGCTCATTAAACATCGAATTCCCGAGAATTTCCTGGGCTTTGGCGCGCGGTGCACGGCTTCCCCGAAGACTCCGCTGTGGCAGAAGTAAATGGCCCCGGGGCAGGCAGGGACCTCGTTCAACTTTTTAAATTTTAAAGCAGCCAGGCATTCGTCGGGCCGTAAAACTCCTCAAGTATATTGACCGTTCCATATTGGCATGAATCCGTTATTGGGTCAATACATCGGGACGTTGTTCAGGTGGCCCATATCTGGCGCGTGGCCCCTGTGAACAGTTTGAATCGTAAATTGTGTTCGCAGGCTACCCATTGTGTTTTCTAATGACGAGCTGCGTGGCAAACATGATTTCTCTTAATCGCGGCACGCAACAGCGTGTATAAGTGGCGTAACTCGTTCCGCCTAGCTGATGTAAACAGAATTTCAATAACAACGCTGGAACGGTAGAGGGTACCAAGTACTCTCGAGGCTTACCGATCTCTTCGTTATCTGATACGAGCGTAAAATGCGCAATACCGGTGGGCAAGACCACTCTTGTTTTTCCTCCTGCTGCTGGCGAATTAATTTACTTTTCTTTAATCTCCATACGAACTTGCTCTCGCCTGGTAATTGGGCCCGTTAAGCGAGGATAATAGGAAGAAAGTTTACACGCTTCCGCGGCAATTACCCGCCTCGACGATCGAAATACGCGATTGCTAGTTATCCTCGAGCTTATTATCCACCCCTTTGTCCACTGTATTCTTCGACCATGTCCTAGCAACTTTAAGTAGACTACACTTTGCATCGACAGTTGTCGACAGCTGTTATAAAGAAACCGGCGTTGAATTACAACATCGCGTGGAATCGACTTTCAAGCTCGAGACCGCTACATTTTTAATGCCCTGTACAGTTGGAGTCAAGTGAAAGTCGAAGAAAAGGTGAATGTAGAGGTAACCACCCTTCGTCGAAGCCTACTTACTCAAGGTTTAAATCATTATAAGAAAGATTCTACGCACTTGCGTTCTCGGGACTCGAATCCTCCGACAGTTTTACAGGCACTCGTGATGTATCGTGACTGCGTAATGCGTTATACCTACTCGGAAATGAAACGGCTGAATAACTGATCGAGCGGAACAGCGTACAGTTAATTGTCCACCGTGAGAAGCATCGATTTACGATATCCCCGGACCGATGATGTAACCAGGCAGAGGGTACCGTTCGTTACTTCCGGGGGCCATTGGATGGCCAACGAGCAGAGAGGTGGCGGCCGGTAAAGGCCGTTTACACGGTTCACGTTTGCAGCCGGGTACTTTGTTATTCGGCGAAGGAGCTATCGGAAATACCTGTTGGCGGTCTCGTGAATGAGTGGGAGGATTACGTCTACATCGCGGCCTGCCGTGATCGTTGCGGGTGCGATCAGGATCCACTGCATTTGCATAGATAACCCTGCAAGCTTCGAAATCGGGCGGCCATCTCCGCGTACACGCGCCTCGCGTGATCGATACATTGAAATCTGTCGCAGTCTATTTCTAACGATAAGCTATCCTTAGCAGAGGTGTCATTCTATCAGTGATTTTGGTCACACAAGTAACCAATTTCGATCAGTGCCTCTTCCGAGTGGAATAAGATCCGATCAGGAGTTCCTCTTGGTCCTGGAAGCTTGAAGAGCGGTCTCCTCGTGGTAAGCAGCAATCTTCGTCTCCATCCACTTTACCGTAATGCAAAGATTGATATGTAAAGTAGAGTCGTGGTAAGCCAGCAGAGAATCTGCATTAACCAGCGCAAATCGATCCGCCGGCGATTGCTTCGGTTGCCTTGGTCGCGTCGGAATGCCTGGTCTCGGCTATCGTTCCCCAGCTTCTTTGACGAAATGTGTCAAAGTCTGCCAGTCGCTATTTATACCCCGCCTAATAGGAAATCGATGATTTCGATAATGGGTGCTCGACCTCCGCGACGGAATTGAGAGCGAACTAGATCGGGCGGTCTTTGTGCCGAGCCTTGCGATCGGGGTGCAGTAGGCTTTCTTGCAAGAGCCTGCCGTGCTGGAAGTGATTGCCCGCTCGATGTTGCGGATCGCGGAACGATCGTGCTCCTACTGTCTACCTAACCGCTTTTAGAGAACCCGATCCGATCGATCTCGCCGGGCTCTAACGCTGATTTAATAGCACTAGCTGACGTTTAGTGGCTTGATTAATGTCGATACCCGAGAGCACCTGTGGCACCTCACCGCGGTTGCCCGTGCTAATCCATCCTCGCCGAGCATTTTGGATGTAATTACATACCGCTTGACGAGGATTTTCTTCCTAAAAATTACCTACCGGCGCGATACTTCCGCCCTGCTTCGTGTACAGGGCGTTTCAACTGTGACGTGCACGAGCTATCTCTTCTGAAGTCATTAGAGGCAGTAGTAGTATTCTTTTACTGCACTTTACGCTTAAGAGGATACTCTACACTGCGTTCCACATTAGAGCATACCGGTTTCGCGCAGGGATACACTGTTGATCGGTAGTTAACCGGCAAGGAAATTGCTACGACAAATCGCAAAAGTGCTACGACGAATCGCGTGTGTCAGATCCATGGGAGCTGCGCAGATCGGTCGCAAATCGGTAGGGCCGTCGGTATGCTCTTATATGGAACGCAGTGTACTGTAACTGCTCGTTTTTCAACGCCACCTTCGGGGATTTATTTAACAAAAACTATAAGTTTATACTCCCTGGCGTTTTGCCTGTATATTGAGGTATGTTTGAAGTAATACCTAGAATTTTTCTGAGCTTTTTTACCGGATATATACATACGTAGATTTAGTCAGTGGTGCAAGCTTTTTCAAGAAAATTCTTTTCCGTCGGCGCTGATGTGGGGACTGTTATAGTTATCTAAAATGGAAAAACTAAGGTTTATTTTTCTTTATGGTTGTTGCTATTGGGAATTAGGCCATGGAAACCCAAGACACATTGATAGTTTTGAATCTTGATTTTATTCAGGACACTTAGGAACGTCTTTATAGAACGAAACCATTCAACAGAATGAATTCTTGAGGAGAGATCTGTCAAGCACACGGTCTCTATCGGTTGGTCATGCTATCGCTATAAATATCTTGATATAAACATTACAGCCCTGTCCTCTCGTGCATTCCTGAGTAGTAATATAAAAGATAATTTTTGCATAAATAAACTTTCATTAGTTAAACAAAACCAACAGTCGCTATGATTGAAATGCTCCTAAAAATAAAAATTTGCAAAATGACAGCATTTGAAAAAATATTCGATTTTTACTAAAAAAGCTGTTTCTGTTCTGTAAAATTAATCGTTTATATACGAGATAGAAACTCGTCCTGGGGGGTGCCGAGTTGAAGGGATAAAAATGTTTTTAATGCAAATTGAATAAAATTCATTAGGTCGATTATGAAGAATGATTTAAAGAATAAAATTCAGCTTTCTTTGCTTTTCGCAAAGCTCTTGAATGACTTCAGTCGTGGTTACATTAATCTCCCTTTTCCTTTTTCATTCGGGGGTGCCTGGTCCCATTTTTCCTCCCCTTTGGGCGCGCCACTGACACAAAAAAATTTCCTTCCATCCCCTTTTTTTACCTTTCCCGGTTTGCTAATGAAGAAACGCGGTAACGCTGATTTACATCAAGTGGAGGAATGCGGAGGAGTTAATATTTTCCAGCGATTCGTGTCTGGATCTTTCGCAGCGAGGCCAGCAGGCCGACGGCGGTTTGGAAAACGTCAGTGCAAGAGGATACGCTCTAAAAAGCCCGAGCGTCGCGGTCGAAAGTGTTCGTTCACCGGTTGCCGGCGCGGTGCAGCGAAATGACGCAAGTTTTCCAGTATCCAGCGGGAAGCTTTCCCCGGGCCGTTCCTCGTTCCATCCCCGTTCTTTCGGCGAGTCCCGTTTTATCGCGTCATTACCGTGGCGCCGTGGCCGGCTCGCGCCTCCTTCTACTTAATTGCACGGTCCCTTGCCTACTAATTACGCCGCTCGTCGGCCGTTTAAACACGCGCACGCCCTCCCTCCCCCCATCATCATTTCCGAACGGTGAATTTTTGGGTCACGCCTCTATCGATCCTGCGGCATTAAATGCCGCCACGCTCCACCTGTCCCTCCCCCTTATTTATTTTATCCTGCGAGGCGCAGCCAGATCCTTCGTTAATCCGTACTTATTGGAGCGCGAGCCCTTTCGAATGGAGAAGGGTGGGGGAAGCACGGGGCCCGCGTTAACGAGGATTCGTATCGCGAGCCGCGTGGAAGATTAAAAGCTCGCAATGGCAGAAGCTGGAAGGAGTAGGGAAGACTGGGGCAGGTTGTAACACGGGGTAAATTGTAACATGAGTAAAATCTTTTGAACGACAAATCTGGTAACCCACAGCATGCGAGAGCTGCTTCACGATATTAGCACCGTCGGTTTTAGTGACAAAAACGAGCGTTATATATTCATTTTGTGGTTATAGCCCAGAATTTTAGTATGTAGAGCACGGAAGTAAATTTTGTCTTAGCACTTTTATTTCAATTAACCGTCGTTGGAAACCGTCTGAATTTTTGCTTCTTCGTAGCACACATTGGTTTATTATAGTGTGTACGCATTTTAATAATTTGATGTTTAGTTTCTCGTTTGTTGAGATGAAACGAAAAAATTCAAGCTCGGGGTAAATTGTAACATGTTACTACTTACTCCTCTCTAAATGGCGATAAAGCGAACATGCTATTTGCTGACACACCGGAAAAGATACAGAAATACAGAATAATCGAGAATCCAAAAATGTAGAAAAAAAGTATGAAGGCAAAAGTAAAGAAAGCGCAGAAGAAGATTTTGATGGAATCAGATGATTAAACAATGATTGCTTAACTCATGTGTATCGAATGTTTAATAATGATCTGAGTTTTCAGTTATATTTTTTTAGGAATGTTTATTTGTGTTCATATTTGTATTTAAATAAGTAAAACAGAAGTGTTAGAATTTAACCCGGACTGGGGCACATTGTAACAAAGGTTCAGAATTGTTTAAAATGAAGCTAGATGTCTAAATGTCCAAGTTTTTGTCACGTACTTACACTCAATGAGTTCACCACATATGTGAGTAGCAAGTCACGCAAATTATTTCCTGATTGAGGAAAACACTTTCGAGAAAAAACTGAATAACTTCTTTTGTTACAATCTACCCCGGTCTCTCCTACAACGAAACATAGTTCGCAGGGTGTGGTAAAGGGATACGTCGTTTGTTTCCTGAAATTTCCCATCCACAGGATCCGTCGTAGCAGTGCCCTGCAACCGGTGTGTCACGAGACGACTCGCAATGCCTCCACGAGGAGAAAAGGCACAAGTTTTTCATAAATAAATGTAATTTCTGCGCGGGGCCCGATCTAGCTCACCTAGCATTTACATTTAATCATAAATAATGAGTTTAAAATATATTTTTCGACAGAGAGTGAAATTTTTTATAGATATTTGTTGAATAACAAAAGCCTCTTGCTTTATAAACGATTTAATATTCCTAAAAAGACAG
This sequence comes from Andrena marginata, assembly GCA_963932335.1. Taxonomy (NCBI): domain Eukaryota; kingdom Metazoa; phylum Arthropoda; class Insecta; order Hymenoptera; family Andrenidae; genus Andrena; species Andrena marginata. Next base: position 11,378,812 of record OZ010661.1, read on the forward strand.
CAACAAACAAAAATCAAACATATTGGTAGGAGATAGGTACCTATTTTTTGAATCTGAAAGAAAAACACAACTCTTACAAAGTATTTTAAAAAATCAATAAAAAGACACTTTTAGGTATTGTTTGTACCGCGGAATTCCGGGAACGGGTTAGGTGTATAGAGTGACGAGAAAAGATTGCGGAGCGCTGCGTTGTAGGGCACAGAGAGGAGAGAATAGAATGATAGGTCGGGTGACGTTTTATGGTACCACGCGTGCTGTACAGTGCAATCAACGTCCCGTCGCAGAAAATACAATGACATATCGCCCCGGTTTCGCCCTGGTTGCCGGTTCTAATAAACGGAAGTCCGCGTTTACCCTCGTTACCGTTAAGAAATCGTTGCCCGATGCGGGCCTCGTGTTGCACGCCGGAACGCTCGCAAATTACGTGTAAAATATTATCACCGTGCGGGGCATAATATGGAAATCCGTGCATGCTCGTACGATAAACCGCGGCTGCTGGCGGTCTGTGCGAGCGGCTATAGGGCAGGAAGCGTCGGGTCGGCGAACCTGTATCGGCGAATATTTCACCGGAACTCGTTACAGTTCGCGTAATGGGGATCGATCGGGGATTCGCCCCGAAACGGCGATCGCGTGACCCGGCTGTTCGCCGAAACTTTCGGTTTTAATTACCCGTCGGTTACGGGGGCCAACCAACTGCCATTTAGGTAATCTCCTTGCGCCGTCGACGACTCGCGTAATTGAATAGACGAGTGGCAGGCTGCACGTGAGCGCGGGATTCTTTTCCAGGGCCTTTCGTGCGCTGGGACGATCTTGAATCGCGGGCGATTGGTCCGCCTCGCGACTCGTGCGAGCCATACCACCCTCGACGCTCGCGGGCGCTGATAAGCAAGTAGAAATAACTGGCAATGGACAGACAGGTCAGCTGGGAGGTACACAGTGCTGGCCATGTTTCACGATTATTCTAAATCGATTGCCTCGGGAACGAGCACATTTTATTCCACATTTTCCCCACCCTCTTTAATCAGTTGTAATTTTGCAATAAGTAAATACTTTTATACCAAAACATAATATAAACTTGTTCAAGTGTGCCACATCTGAATACTAAAACCTTTGCATAAAAATATGCATGTACTTCCTGAAATAAATTCCCAGAGAATCGTTATTTTTCTACCTCCTTACTGCAAGTAACTCCTTAAGGGGTCATGCTTAGTCAGGAGGCCGAAAAAAGGTGGCTTTAGAAATTTTGTTACTCAAAAACTATAACACATTTCTCAAGAAATCTTGTTTCCTTTTAAGGATTGCATCTAGTACCGTGAATGGTAATTTTTTTATTTAAAAATATTTATCAATAACTAAGTTATTGTCCATCACTCGAAGGTTCTCTCAAATAAAAGGCTTCTGCGGTGACCAAAATATTTAAAAAACCATTCAACCGATTTACTTGAAATTTTACAAGCTTACTATAGGAACAATAAACTAGTCTTTGAACGAAGGATTTTTTTATCCGATGCTTAGTTTTCTTTTAATTGACGAAAATAAAGCACGATTTATGATAAAAATTGAAACTTTCACTTTAAACATCGGCCATTTTTTCCCAAATCAATGTTTCGAAAAATCCTTCGTTCAAATACTAGATAATATAATATGATAAGTAAATTCTTTTGAGATTTTTATTTTTGATGATCGACTTTCGAGCAGCAGTGGTCACCGCAGAAGCCTTTTTTTGAGAGAACCTTCGAGTGATGGGCAATAACTTAGTTACTGATAAATATTTTTGAATAAAAAAATTAAGATGCATGGTACTAGATGCAATCCTTAAAAGGAAAAAAGATTTTTTGAGAAATGTGTTATAGCTTTCGAGTAAAAAATTTCCAAAGACCACTCTTTTTCGGCCTCCTGACTGAGCATGACCCCTTAAGGGGGGTTTGCGTCTTGTTGGACCGAAAAATAGGTAATTCTTTGTGAATTTTTTGTACAAAAACGGTTCGACAAATTCATTTCTGATTTGGCAGGATGTTTCCCTGTATCTTGAACTATTGTTCTGAATTTTGGTGTGACAGTGAAAAAAAAACGTGGTATATACAAAGAGAGTGTTGAAAAATAATCGGGTGGTGCCGGCGTTGACGAAAAGTACTGCAAGGGTTATTCGAAACATAAAAGGAGAAGAGATTCTTAATATATATGAATGTGGCTATCGTTGGTAGTAGATGCATTATGAAAAATAAAAAAATGTTAAAATGGCAGCCTTTTGAAGAAGGCGAAGCGTCTTGATTTGAGTCTGAAACAGGTTTTGCCCCAAAATCGGGAAAACTTCCTTAAATAAAAAAGGACCGGTAACAGATACGGCAATAAATCTACTACCACCGATAGCCATATTCGTATAGTTCAAGAATCTCTTTTCCTTTTTGTGTTTCGAATAAACCCTACAGTACTTTCCGTCAACGCCAAGATTACCCGATTATTTTCCAACGCTCTTTTTGTATCTGCCATGTTTTTTGTTCACTGTCACACAAAAATTCGGAACAATAGTTCAAGATACAATAAAACAGCCTGCCACATCTCAAATTAATTTGTCGAACTGTTTCTGTAGAAAAAAACCACAACGAATTACCTATTTTTCAACCCAACAAAGCGCATTCCCCCCTTAATGAAAGATTTTTAGGTTGAACTTTTTGCTGCATATCAAATATATCTCACTGCCACGCCTGGCCCGTAATAAAAATCTATAAAAAAAATTCCCGAAGAAAGATAAAAAATTCGCGCGTCACAGTAGAATACCCCCTTAAATTAGTTAAGATTTTTTGCGGGAGAGGGGATCGCGAATTTCTTAAGTTTTCTTTTAAAGAAGAGGAGAAGGAGTCAGGTAGCATCTTACGTAATATTTTTTTAACCTAATTTTCAATACGAGTCGCCTGAAAAACGATGTTTCATCGCACACACGAAACCGATTTAAATGAACTATATAAACCTTTAAAAGAATTTTAATAACTGAAAAATGTAATGTAAAAAATATTACGTAAGCTGGAAGGTGAAATATAAAATCTTACGAATTCTTATACTTGGGAGGGTGTAAGAAATCGCCATAATGACCCTTGCATAATTTAAGAACGGCCCCTTAGCTTAATAATCGGCTCGCGTTAAGCTTGCCTCGTAATTATTAGCGGAGCGCCTAATCCCGTCCCTCGAAACCGATTCACCCCGCTTGAACGCCGCAAGCTTTCCCTTCGGTGTACCGCTGAAAGCTCGCGGGAAGCTTATTCCCGCGTTGGCCAGCAGTCGCACACGGATCGACCTACATAGATCGCCCGGGGATTAGCTGGAGCCTAGATCACAGGAACGATTAAAGGAGCTGGCCTCTAACGAACAAAGTATGTGTATATTTATACAGCATAACAGCATACAGGGAGTATACAGTGAGATTCTTGGCTAAGTATCGATCGTTCAGAGGGCGAACCTGGGGAAACAAATTCATTCGTTTACTTCAAGCACTGACTCGCTATCATAAATCACTCTGCAGAATCGTACCCTCGGGCGAATATAACGAAGTCGCGCGGAGTGGCTCTTCCTTCGCGGCCTTTGTACAATATTTACGTTGCATCGCGTCGACGCCACGATTCCCTGTGAAGCTGCCGAACGGAGATCCATCTGGTGGTCCTGTTCCTCCAGGGGGTGCCTTCCCGTCGATCACACGGGGAGCTCCTCTCAGGAGTCGCGTCGCATCAGCACGATGTCGTTGTGGAGGTAGCTGATGAGAGCCGTGGAAACGCGATCCACAGCGGCGGCCTGTCTCGTGACGAAGTAGTACAAGGGCGCCCAACTTTTCGCGCCGATACACGCCGAGCAGATGGTCTCGCGATCGGTCTCGCTGATCTGCCTGGCGTGCTTTATGAACGTGCAGAACTGCGACTTGGTCGCCGGGGCGTACACGGTCCTCAGCCGCTGGCCCATGTCGCCCAGCAGCCGATAGAACTTCCGGCCGCGGAATCTGCTGCCGAGTATATTGATCGTGTGCAAATTGCGGCACCTCTCCAGTATGCGGATCAGGTAGCCCGAGCGTAGGTACAATTTCGACGTCGAGCCTGCGGAGAGGGGAAACATTGCAGTAGGATCGTCGGGACCGCTGCTCGCCGCGGTCAGCTTATCCCTAATTAGAGCAGAGAACAGAGCGGAGTCCCTGTAGTCCAGTGAAATTAGAGGGAATTATGGCCAATCTGAGGAATAATTCCCAGCAAGCTAAGTGTTTCTATGGGTCTTTATTTCGTTGTTTTAAACAATGTGAAAAATCCCCAACGACGTGAAAGACTCTAAAAAATAACAGTTCTTCGCGAATATCTCGATATCGATCGGATTTACGGCAAAAATAGTTATTATGAAACTTGTAGCTTAGGAAATTTTGTATAAAAAAGGTCCTATAGGTTTTTTCCGTAGGAGCAACCATTCCCGGGTAGCTTCTAATGTCCCTGGACTACTAGGGCGGGTGTTTGAGCTTCCGAGCTCCTAGCGTCGGTTGGGTAACGGCTCTCGGTGGCAAGGGCGTCCGTAGACTTTTTCCAGGAGGGGGAAAATTTCGAGTGAGGATAGTGAAAAATATAGTAATCAAAAACCGAGTAGCCCACTTGATTTTTTAAACTCAATTTATACTGCAAATTTAATTAAAAATTTAAATCCGAAATTTAGAATTATTTACTTTTTTAGTATTAACTTAATAAAGACCAGTTTTTTAAATTAAGCGATTTTTTCTCAAAAGCCAGGGGGCCAACTGTCCCTTTTGCAGCCCCCTCCGGACGCCCCTGCTCGGTGGCTCAGCGTTCCGCGCCTTCTCCCGGAATTTTCTATCGAACGTTGGTCGACGCTTCTTATAGATCGTATGGAGATGCATGCAAACGCGCGGGAGTGTTCTCGCGTCCAACTTCGTTAGCCGTCGGCATGCCATGCAAATGATGGTGTCCGAGCTTACGTTGGCGCACAGAAATTTACCGTCACTTAAGAGACTGCGCCTGACGGAGCTACGCGTCTTCCTTCTGTCTCGCGGATTGGCGAAAATTCAACTGAGGATTCAAAGAAGCAGCGGGTCGACTGTGATCCGAGTTGGAGAGGGTCGCGTGATGCCAACGAATGATCCATCCGCGACCCCTTTCCCTCGAATGCAACGCGACCCCAGAGACATTAAGGACAAATGCAATGAAACGCGTTCGGAATACTAATTAGACCCAGGCCGTGGTAAACACGGTTGCCAGGTAGGGCAGTGCGTGGTACCCGTGAATCATACGCGAGGAACACCCCGCGAATCGATACGAATTTTCTACCCTCTGCGGGCCCGGTTCGCCATTGTCGAGGCTGAAGGATGAGGACGAGGCGCGTGGCAACCGGCTGGGTGTCTAAAAGCGCGAACCGCGACAGTAACGCCAAGTAACGCGACAGAAGAGAGGAAGCTTGATGCGCCATTAGGAAATGGTGGCCGTACCCACTATTTTTCTTGCTTGACGCGCAGCCAAAAACCTCCCCTCTCTGTCCTCTTATTCTATTTGCCGCCGGTATCGTTCCCTTTCATCATTTCTGCCGCGCACTGCGGACGCTGCCTGCCTGACCGAAGCGCGAAAGAAAAGCGCAACGACGAGGCACGGCCGGGGGGGAAATCGGGTGAAAAGGATTCCGCCGGGCGGGGAGGTTTTTGAACCCGAGCCAAAGGTTTCGCTTTGTCGATACCGCTCGACGGGAAATAAAAACTTAATTAGAGGAAAGATGGCCGATGACGACGGACTGAATGAGACCTGTGCAATTAGAGACGTGCAGCTCCTCGAGGCTTTTGTTCGTCAACGAGAGCTGCCGCAGGATATCGTCGCAGTCCGCCCTCATGCTTATGCTGAACTTCTTCAACAGCGGCATCCTCTTCAGCTCCTTGACCACCTCCGCCGTGTCTTGTTCATTGTTCGTCACCTGAAATTGCCGACGAAGGAAGTCACGTTTAGCTTTTAAACCTCGGACGACGGGCGGCTCGAGTGATCACATAAAAGCCAACGCTTGGAACGAAAATTTACACGCGTATTAACTATCCTGCTATGTAGGTACACTAGTAGGAGCCGAGTTGGACGACTAAAGATATTTCTAATGCAAATTCAAGAAAAGTCATTAGGTGATTATCAAAATTTATTTAAAGAATAAAATCTGGGTTTCTTTTATTTTTACGAAGCCCCTTGTTTGGGGGTGTCAGGGCCTCTTGCCTCTCTCTCTCTCCTCTGGGTAGGGTTGCCACCTTTTTTTACAGAAAAATAACGTACATTTGTTTTCGTGGGGTATAAAAAAGAGTACGTTCAACAAATTAAAAGTGCATTTTAATCTTATTAGTTTTTATTTCTTCCAAACATATTTTCTATTGCTTTTAACATTACAGAGTAAATTTGTATTCTTTTGAAATATCTCAATAACGCTAGATACTTTATTTTAAAGTACGGGTGGCAACGCTACCTCTGGGTACACCACTGTAGAGGAGCAATTTTTCCCGTTTCTAAAATTTCCCCCACCACCGTTGCGCTCGGGTCTCTGTAGACCCAGATAAATTTACCAGAGGAGATAGAGAGAATAGAACTCTTTCTTTGGAAAGAGAAACTAGCAATCGATATGCTTGGTAAGGAACACCAGAGCACCACGCCAGTGTCCCTACTCGATTACCTCGTAAGCTCGCCATAGAAAGGGGTCGCAGGCGAGTCGCCCGAAGAACCTGGACACGCGCCTGACAGTGCAGAGGTCCTCGTAAGGCAGATAGGAGAGGATCTCGAAAATGATTTCCACCGGCAGGGACGTGATCGCTGTGGGGAACAGCTCTGGCGCGTCACACTTGTTACCGATTCTGGCACGCTTCCTAATGGGTTTCCGAGTAATTGCAGCCTCGTCCATTCTCGTTGCGTTTCCATTTCCGGCATTGCTACGCGCGGTCCTCTCACATCCTCTTCTTCCGACACGCAGGGGGCTGGGCGGCTTCGTCGCGGGCTTGTCTGGTTCCGGTGATTCCGTTTATACGGTTTTTGGGGGGTTACTGAATTAGCGCGCCTGACGAGACTAGGAATTTTGACATCTGACAGATCCTCGCCCGCCGCTTTTGTTTTCCACACTCGAACGATAATCGGTGCCTGTCGGGCTCGCCGCTTTCGCTGGCCATTTCCGCGCATGGTACTTGCGCGTAGGGTCGAGAATTTCTGTGATTAATCAGAGCGATGGGGATAGTCCCTTCGTGACGGAGTACTGTATTCTCGTTGACTTGGATCGAGCTCACCGATTCGGTGAACTCCCCTTCCCTCGTTGTTATGCGAGCCACGGCGATCGAGAAAATCACGATATGATGTGACTCATGCGCCAACCATTCGTCTGTCACCTGCTTCCCATTCTCGTGGACGGCTGGGGGTACCGTAGTAACGCCACCGATTCTGCCTTTTCGGTAAGTACCCGCCTGCGTGATCCTAATGGTCGCGTGCGGTGCGTATGCAGCGCAAGAAACGATGCGAGGAATTCGGCTTTGAGGATAAAATTCTTCGCAAACCTCTCTGTTCTACTACTTCTTTATTCTAGCGAGGAGTTAGAGGGGTGAGAGTGAAACGCTTGAATTTTCAGAGAGATAAGTTCCAAAGACTCTTCAGAGAATCTTGAATTTAAGCTTATGTTACCGATAGCAGATGTTCTCCCGAGTGTTCCGTGGTAAAAATGAAATATCTTTCGCGAGTAGTCGAATTGGTGGATTCGGGACAGAGAAAGGTGTGCGGCCAGTAATTGAAAGACACGTCGCACCATTCGCCGACTGCTTGAATAACAAACGACCGCATTTACAAGACGTTGGACGTATCTTGTATTCGAGGAAAGATCAATGAAATCGATAGGGCAGCGTTCCAATATTTCGCCGAGGCGACGCCGGCCCGCTATTCCCGGCGACTGTCTCTCAACTTAACGCGATATTTCCAGCCCCGTAATTATCGAAATAGTGTCGCGGTCACGCGACCCCAAATAGTCACGAGCCCGCCGAGCGGTCGCTTCGATCTCGTCTCTAATTTTCTTTCGCAGCGCCCACCTTGATCCGATTACCCACATAAACTCGGCTCGAGTCTGACAAGAGTCAAGGTGCCGGCTACCGACGCGGTTATATTCGCCGTCCATTAACATTCCAGCGCCAGAAGAGCAAAGTGCACGGCAACGTGGGCCGAGTAATCGATGCACGTCTATAAGTACGATACTTGCGCGAATAAACACGCTAATAAGCTATGTTCTCCCCCGAACTCTCTCCCTAACACTCTAGTGTTGCCAGCCACTTCCTTCGATCATGAAATCGCACGCGTAGAGCTGACGAATTGTATCGGCCAAAAAGTCAACCTTCGAGCACGTAGAAGCGTTTATCTACTTTGCCGATGTTCCGAGTGTCAGCGACGCGACGGCGAAAGTTTGCGTTGCAGGTTCTCGCATCGAACGGTTATCGACGTTTCTGTCAATGGACGGGACGACACGCGTCCTGGGCGAAACAATGCGGGACACGCGAAACAGGTGCACGTTAATGCTCGCCCGTTACGCTCCGCGCGTTCTTAACGAGACTGGCATTATCCACTGTGACGCGGTCGAGAGAGTTTCTCGTCGAATTGAATGCTCCCGACCGACAAAGTGTCGACTGAAAGAGACCCACGGGGGTTACTCTGAATCTCTGCAGGCGAGACTGCCCTTCACCTTTAAAATGTCACCCAGCGAGTACGCTAAATTGCAGATAAATCATGCTGGCCCAAATGAAGACCATCTCCACGGGAAAGCTGGAAGGGAAACGACCGAAGGAGTTGATGTCGTCGTCGAGTCTGTCTGGTATGTCGCAGCTGTCCAATAGCAGCGAGGAGACCCTGGAGCCTCTTGTCCACAAACCGCACAAATCGGAATCGTCGGCAAGGTATGTCGCATGAAAGTTCGAAAGACCGTTCGATTAGAAACACGCCTCGAACTTTCTCCTAGACACGCCGCCCATTCGTAATTAGACGCCCTTGACTGCGAGCCATTTTTTCTTTTAAACGCCAATGAGGTTACGAGCGGCCGGCGTACTTGATGGCCACGCGTGTCGAGTTAATTGATAATCACGCTGGAGAAGTTAACTGCCAAGTTGCCAACAATTACTGCGCGCTATAAGTAGTTGCACGTGGCAACCGTTACGGTTTCATTAATCCATTTGGAGAGAATCGCGTTAAGTAGCCCATCGTTTTTTCTTCTTTTCGGAAAGTCGGCGGCTTGAGAGTGGGCGTTAAATGATGAATAATGATTAGCCTTCGAATTCACGCGGTTATCGAGGAGTAGGGAGTTTATACCTGAAAGATCTGACCGCGGAGTGGGGACGAGGGTGTCAGCTGATAAGAGTTTAATAATAATAACCCGCGCGGCAGTCACCCTGGAACCGAAAGCATATTACTAGTCTCCTTTTTTTTTTATCTTTACTCTCTTGTATTTTAATAATAATTATAACGTATTAGAACAAAATCAAACGTTTTCTTTTTTACCGACATTTGACACGACACTGATGGCGCTACGTAACTGACTGGCGATTTGTTCTGCTAGAAAATTTCGTGCTAGGTGTCGCTTGCATCGTTTCAAATTTTCGCGCGCGTTGCGTCGACGGAGAGCGCGTGCGCGGAGCCCGGGGAGTGTAAAATAGTCTGTGCACCGTATTTTTGCAGCACAACGAAGGACAAAAGTCCGCAACACAACGAATGGCTATTGACTGGACCAAGCGGAAACAAGACATCTATTTTGCGTTTCAAGTGAGTGCAAGATATCTCTATTATCGCGGTACTATTCCCGTAACGTTACGCGACTGTGGTCGTAGGGCACACTGTTGTTGTCAACTCTCTTTTCATTCTAATTTCTTTACTGCTTCTCAGATGCTCTGCCTTAGCAACTCCTCCCGAACAATCACCCGCAAAAACGCTGCACATGACCTACAAGATCTTTCAAACGGACACTAAACTTATCAATCTGCTGCTACAGTCGCATGGCTTAACGGAGGTGAGTTATTTGTAACTTATATAATGTTAACATAAACTGGGCGGAGCGAGCGATGTAATCGGAAAGCGTTTCCAAAGAATTTTTATTGGAATCAGAAATGGCGATATAAACGCATATCGTATGCTTCGCGATATCTAATTATAACAGTATGAATATGTACAAAGGTTGCGTTACATCCGATTATTTTTTAAGTACTCGCTAATCCGTAATTACAAAGTAACGGTAGAGTCTACGTTTGGAAAAGAACACACATTTTGTTCGTCGCTATACATTTTACCATAATCACCGGCGTTACATTCTCTACTCAAATATTGCATTTCAGTATACGTAGTAGTATTTCATAGTACAAGAGCTTGCATACAGTTTGATTTATTTGTTAAAGTAGCATTACTGCGAAGTAAGTTACTCGGCATATAGATATACTTCTTTCTTTTTGTGTTATTTTCAGTATATTATTGCGTATTACTTCGGCATTAATAATTGCAACAGGACAATTATACAAACTTCGGCATTAATAATTGCAACAGAACGATTATACAGACAGTATAATCGTATAAGCAAGTTGACTCGGAATTCATTAAATCAAGCGAAAACATATATTTCTATAAGACGATTGGACGACCAATTACTGTTGCTAGTTACATTTAAATTTATATTTAATTCATACGTACTAAACTTTGCATTCTCCCGAACACAAGTTGCCTTACATTTACTAAGATAATTTTTAATACTGACAATTTTACAGTCTATTCAAGTATAACAGATTCAAGCTAAACAGCAGTCGATAGTGTCATGGACCGAACGTTTTAAGAGCTGCTTCTAATTGTAATAGTAGGTTTAAGAGAGTTCGTTACTGGATACAATTACTCCAGAACCAATGCGCCCCCGGGCACAAATCCACGTCTAAGTTCGCACGGGTCAGTGTCGTTCTTAACATTCTCACACCTTCGCAATCTAAACCCCAATTTGCCAGGTTGCCAATCTTTCGCAATCTCTTGCAGCTTTTGAACATGTTCAGCACAGTAGTCGCTGACACTTTACTGGCTTCGTAGATGTAAAAGCATGTTAAATTTTGTACTAAACTGTTCTCACACTTATCAGACTTTCGGGGATTCCTGTGTTTAGTCGATACGCTCAGTAATTTTTCCAAGTGTTCGTTGGTGAGATCGAAGCAACTGTGAACGTGCAGCGCCGTTAACTCTGGCGCCAGCGAGAGGACTTTTGTGATAGCAACGGCGCTCACTATGTGGCCCAATTGAATCTTCTTCAGATATTTCAACGAAGGAGGGTCAGCTCCTTCCGACCAAATGATATTCGAGCCGTCGTTGGTGAATGTTCTGAGATTGGTGCAGGTGCTGAATATTTCCTTCAAGTCCACTTGTATAGGATTCTCGTTCTGAATTATTCTGAGGTTCAGTTCGCGTAGATTGTGACCGTTTGTGCGGAGATACTCGTAAAAACCTTCCAGCCATTCTCTTTGAGGTGGTATACAGTGGACGCTTAAGGAAGTGACGTTAGGAAATAGTCGCAGAGCTTCCGGAGGATGATAAGGTTCTAAGATATGTAGCTTCTCAACTTTTGGACACGTTTGCGCCAAAAGTTCCAGGCGGACCGGCGTGGTTCTGGATATTCTCGCTTGAGTCAAGCTGAAAGGAGTTTTGAATCCTATCACACCTTTGTTCATGATCTCCATCACTCTTCCCATGTGATTATATTCCGCCAAGGATTCCAATCGTGGTACGTGCACAAGAGCCAAAAGTACTCCCGCACTGGTTACTCCGGTATTGGCGACGTTCAGTACTCTGAGCGTATCGCAGAGGAAGTTTCTACTCTCGTAATATTCCAGTAACACCCCCTGCTTCTCCTTCTTCGCCGATTTAGAGTTCTTCATTTTCAACTTAGACAGCAATGTCTTCAGGCGCGACCAACTGGTCGGCTCCTGCATCGTCGCGTGAGGCACTTTGTCCCGGAGTTCTACTTGCAACAGTAACTGCTTCAATCCTACGTCCGTTACTTGTCTGGAACAAGCTACGTCGAGAAGCACAAGCTTCGGACAAGCTTTCCCCACAACTTGAAGCACCGCGTCGTTGGCTATGTTGCGTAGAGTCAGACTTATCAGATTCTTCGTGTTCAAAAGCGCGGATCTCAGTAATTTGCAGTCCAATCTCAGCAGAGCGGAGCGAGCCAGCTCCAAGGACTCTAAACCGATCCCCTCCGATGCGAGCAGTTTCAACAGCGACGTCTGATGGCTACACCCGTAGTAGCAGCACAGATTCACTTTCAAGTGCTTTATATCGTGTCCGAGGAGGAGGGCCAATAGGTACAGAGGAGCTGGTCCGGAAATTAACGTCGATCCATCGGATGCCGGTCCGTATAACATTTTCGAGGTTTCCTCGATGACTCGGGTTCGTAAGCGCGCTGGCAAAGCGTTTATGTAGTAAGGTCTGATAGTCTGCTTCGCGTACGCCAATACTTGTGCTGCGGACGATTCTTGCGAAAGCACCTGCAGCCGTCGGCACGTCCCGTCGAGTTGTTGACACACGCGTCCCAAGCTAAGCCCCTGTAGGGAGTTAGGCTGACGGTGGCCAGGCATCTTCTCTTGTTCATTCACTGTAATATTCGAGGTGTTGATCAATATATAAGGAAGATAATGGCAAGACGACGATGGATTTAATATTTGCAAGGAAATCAACAAGCCGTTAATGTAAATTCCATTTGTAGATGTGCAATCGACTACTTGGGATATATAAAACAAATTAATGATAGGTTTGCTATAGAAATTCCTTCACGTATATTGTAGGATATTTTAAATCAGCAGGAAGTTAAATGTTGGAAGATGAAAATGTAGTTATGGAAGTGTTAGATATCGCGCGTATTAGTAATCGTGCATACATAGAGTTGCCATACGTCCCGTATATACCGAACTGTCCCGTATTTCACTGTTCCCGTAAAATATTTTACAGAGTAAAACAAACCATTACCTACCCACTTTCTTCATGTTTTATTTATTTAGCAATTAAACGTCCCGTATCAATGTTTGGCAATTATGGCAACCCTATGCATACACGATCAGAAATCGAAGTGTATAACGTTAGTATTGTCAGTTTGAGGTTAACTACGTCTGAAACGCGATACGGGGATAGTTTTCAAAGCGGTTTTCTCCTCTAAGCCCGGACACAAACGTCGGGGACACATTATCGAGGCTATGTTAATCGAAAGAAGCTATGCAGAGAACTTTCCTATGCAATTATCAGCGGTGAAAAACTCTCGTTCCTATCCCCGTAAAACTTTCGCGCGACAGTACGCGCCGATGCTTTATCCCCGGCTCTTTCATTATTGCCTCACTGAATTACAATTTTAAATTTAAAAAATCATCGTGTCGAATTCGAAATACATTTACAAGTATAAAAAGATGCTTCTGCATCTGTTCCTGGTATACTTTTTTTTTTATAAAGGGCACGTAACGTCACTGTGATTTATCGTACTTGTATTGAAATGTAAAGGGTCGCGTGCAGCATCGTTTTTATCAAGTTTCGAAATTATTCGATTATCGATTGTGAAACAAGTCGAAGCGCTTCTTGCAACAGATTCGCGAAGAGGCGATTAGCAAAGAGGACATTAATACGACGGGCTCGTCGCATTACGGTATTGTCACATTGCTGTAAAATTGAAGAGTGGCTCGATAAGGAAAATGTAAAAGCTCCATCTTCCATAAAGTCTTCGATGACAGTTACGGTGTTATTTTAAAAACCTGCCGTTAGGGGTCATTACTGAAAACTCGTTAAAACTACATTTTCGTGGTATTATGTTCTGTTTACGGCGAGAGGCGACCAAACAAATACCTTGACATTTAAATTAAAATGCAAACTTATGCCTCGGCTATCTCCGCTTTGGGAGCCAAGGAATCACGTTTCTGGAGTATTCTGAAGAGTCAATTGGTAATAAATGTAGAAGTCATTCGGGTGGGCGATCTAATTACTTTCGAACACTATAATTCCATACTACCGATTTATAAATTAGACCGCGGTACTTAACGGCTCTCTCGTTAGAATAGAAAAAGTAGACTTATTGTTTAGTATTCGCCGGAGGCTCGTCAGATCGTACGGAACGAGCGTTAGCATGCACGTGCTCGCCTCTCCACCGCGCTCTCTGTGTCGCGTTAGATCAATCAGAGAAACTAGGAAACGTGCTTAAAACGTGGACTGGCTGGAACGACGCAGCGGATCGACGTCGCGCGTTTTACACGCTTCGCGAGTAAATCAAACGAGCCTGCTCGCCGTTATTACTTTCGTGCCTTCGCCACGAGTCATCCGATTCCACATTTTTTTCTCCCTCCCCCGTTTCGATAAAAGGAGGAACGCTAATTCCTTACCTAACGCGTCGCTTGTAATCTCGCGGTGGTTGCGTAAAAACTACCGTAATTGTCTAAATCGTTCGTATCCATAATTTATCGGATCCTTGGTCGACATCGTGGCCTACGGTCGTCTCCGTAAATTAACGTCGTTCCTCTTCGATTCTCTGCCGTAGTCTCGAGTCGTCGCGTCTTCGACGGCGCGGAACGGTATAAATAGATCGGCGATAATTCGAGCCCGCTCGGCGGGATGGCGCTATTATTCTGCAACTCTTCATGTCGCACTTTATCGCGCCCGTAATGCGTATTTATTTGCATCGATTTCTATTCCTCCCCTCCCGTTGCTCCCTCGGCCCCGCGCCGTTAAATGCGTGTCAGTCGACGTTCACGTAGCGTCTATTGCGATAGAGTGACAGAAAGGTGGCATCCAGGCACGCCGCAATTGCGAAAATGCGCGTCTCTCGGGCGCGAGAGCGAGGGAACGGTCCGACCGGCCCCTCTCGTTAATTAACTAACGCCTCGTAATGTAATTTCGCGAGCCGACGGATAATCATCCGCGCGAGTCAACGGGACCGCAGTAGACGCGACGGATTTATGGAATAAATATTTTTGCGCCGCAGTTACGTAAAGACTCCGGGGAGGAAACAACATTCAGATGACGCAGGGGAATCGCTCCATTCAGATATTCGGAACGTTCCATCTAGATCGCTTGATTGAAAGTAACGCGGAGGCTCTGTTAAATGAATAGATCGGTAACGATTATTTATCAGGGTCAAAGGTGTTTAGATAATTAACTATTGAATTTTGTAAATCTCGTCCTTTTTAGTTTACGGGAGACGAAGTTTCCAAATGCCAAAAGGAATGCGCGCCAAAATTCTGATTCGAAGCGGCGCCGGTCTTTCGAGCGTAGAAATCCCGCGCACGTGACGCGGCTCGTCGAAAAACCGGACACAATATCGTAAACGCAGCTGGGGGAGTCGTTCACACGTTCGGTTACATAAAGGCAAACACGTCGAATCCTGACGCACACCGCTGCGACACTTTCACTGGACCATTTTTTTTCTCTCTTTTCAATCATTCTGCCTGCAATCGACGGCTGCTACTTTCTACTAACGGTATTTAAAACGACTGACAGTACGCGCGAGCGCGTTTCTACGCCGCTTAGAGTAATTATACGGCCGATTTCGAGCGGAGGATTTTTGTATTTTGGAAATCGTTTGTGGCATGCAAAGTGATCGATTCGGTATAAATATCCAAGCGTTTCAGTTCGTTCTCCTTTAACTAAATGCTTTTAAAGGCAGCTGTAGTGCACAAGGCAGATAAATAATTTAGCGAAACTATATTCCTTTTATTTTGGACTCATTTCTCTTCGATCATTTCGAGCGGAATGCTCCCTCGGGCGTCCACGATTCGAGGTACACCGAGTGTATTATGCCATCCACGTGTCGATACGTCAACGGGAATTCGACGGTCCAAACGAGGCTTTAAATATTTCGGGCATGTCTGATAAATTTTCGACGCAGCTTTAGTTTTATTTCGGCTGTCCTGTCTTTGTCCGAAGAAGACAGAATTTCCATCGTCTTTTTTACTATCGCGTTCAACCCTTCGTGATCCAATTAGTCTGGCCTAGTTCAGTCGCTCGGTCGTCGTAGCATCTTCACTAAACATTTAACTCCTGTTGCGCGTCGCTTTCAATTGGGTGTGACGGGTAAAGGCACTCTCGGTAAGGCGTTCTTCTGGTTGATCGAAGCAGCGTAGTGGAATAAACACGAGTGAAGTAAAGTGCCAGGCGACCTCAGCGTGGCGAAGGGTTCAAAGTCGAAGAATAAGCATAAGCAAACGAGATGTTAATCTATCCGTGCAAGGTCTCACTCGCAGTCGGTAGACGAGGAGCATCGGCCAACTCGGTCGCAGATTTCAGACGCGGCCCTAATTAAATTGGAATTAAGTGGCCGTTCCCGAGATCACGCACGAGGTTAGAGTAAAGTATAGTTGAAGGTCTGCTTAGTGAGGGGGCACCGAATAATCGCGCAGCTCGGAGAGTGGTTAAGTGGCGTTTAATTAGAGGCAAGGCGAGACACGGTAATCTAGTGGCAATCGAATTATAATCGTCACTCCGATCGTCAAAGTTCGAATCCTTTGCCAACGATCGCGTGGAAGGGGACGGCGCAGCTAAAACAATGATCTGTTTTGGTAAGATGAATGAGTACAAAGGGGAGCAGAGGTGTTTAGGTAGCTAGCAAGCAGCAACAGTTGGATTTGAATGGTCTGTTGGGTAATGGTAATTAAGCGGCATTTGCCAAGCGGCGCGGAAGGTTGTGGTAAAGCACAGCAGGAAGGAGCAGCGAATACAGAGGTAGAAGTAAGAGAGGCGTCAGGTGCCTACCTTGAAACAAGCAAGTCCCCTACGGGTGTCTCCTGAGCGGCGGCTCGTGCTAGACTACCGCCTCCACGAAATTGCATGCGTCTGCTCGGCTCTACTCCGCTCCGCTCCGAACGGCTCGCGACCTCGTCGTCCGGCTTTCAGCTTGCCCGTCGCACGCCGCGGCGCCACGCTTCCCCGTCCATCGCGGGATGGCTTCGGCTCCCCTTCGGCTCGAGAGGCCTTAAAATACACTCGTCTTTATTTATTTACCGACGCGCCGGCCCGCGATTACGGGATATCTCGCGCGTTACGCCGCCACACGCGATACCTCGTTATCGTGGAAAGCGTTGCTTCTCCCTCCCTCCTCCCCCCTCCCTCCGGGGAAAACCGTTTGCCGTCGCTGGGAGGCCGAGGGAAATTATATCTTCGAGAACTTTGCATAGTCCCGGGGACTCCTGGGCTAGAAGTTGCATAGTTCGGAAGGTTTCTAGTCTAGAAGGTACCTAGTTCAGGGGACCCATCGTCCAGAGGTCTCTTCGTCTAGGAGTTACCTACTTCTACAGTTACCTACTTCTAAAGTTATATAGTTCTAAGGTTACCTAGTTCAGAACTTACGTAGTTCTAAGCTTGCCTAGTTCAAAGGTTACTTAGTTGTAAAGTTACCTTGTTCAGAACTTACCTATTTCTAAAGGTATATAGTTCTAAGGTTACCTAGTGGAGAAGTTATCAAGTTCAAAAGTTACCTAGTCCTAAAATTATATAGTTCTAAGGTTACCTAGTTCAAAAGTTACATAGTTCTAAGATTACTTGGTTCAAAAGTTACCTAGTTCAGAACTTACATAGTTCTAAAGTTACATAGTTCTAAGGTTGCCTAGTTCAAAAGTTACCTAGTTCAAAAGCTACCTTGTTCAGAACTTACCTAGTTCAAAAGCTACCTTGTTCAGAACTTACCTAGTTCCAAAGTTACCTTGTTCAGAACTTACCTAGTTGTAAAGTTACCTTGTTCAGAACTTACCTAGTTCTAAAGTTACCTAGTTCAGAACTTACATAGTTCTAAAGTTACATAGTTCTAAGGTTGCCTAGTTCAAAAGTCACCTAGTTCAGAACTTACATAGTTCTAAAGTTACATAGTTCTAAGGTTGCCTAGTTCAAAAGTTACCTAGTTCAAAAGCTACCTTGTTCAGAACTTACCTAGTTCTAAAGTTACCTTGTTCAGAACTTACCTAGTTCTAAAGTTACCTAGTTCAGAACTTACATAGTTCTAAAGTTACATAGTTCTAAGGTTGCCTAGTTCAAAAGTTACCTAGTTCAGAACTTACATAGTTCTAAAGTTACATAGTTCTAAGGTTGCCTAGTTCAAAAGTTACCTAGTTCAAAAGCTACCTTGTTCAGAACTTACCTAGTTCTAAAGTTACCTTGTTCAGAACTTACCTAGTTCTAAAGGTACATAGTTCTAAGTTTATCTAGTGCAGAAGTTATCAAGTTCAAAAGTTACCTAGTTCAGAACTTACCTAGTTCTAAAGTTACATAGTTGTAAGGTTGCGTAGTTCAAAAGTTACCTAGTTCAAAAGATACCTAGTTCCAAGGTTACCTAGTTCTAAAGTTACCTAGTTCAAAAGTTCCTTAGTTCTAAAGTTACCTAGTTCTACAGTTACCTAGTTCTAAAGTTACCTAGTTCTACAGTTACCTAGTTCAGAAGTTCCTTGTAAAGTTACCTAGTTCAGAAGTTCCTTGTAAAGTTACCTAGTTCAGAAGTTCCTTGTAAAGTTACCTAGTTCAGAAGTTCCTTGTAAAGTTACCTAGTTCAGAAGTTATCTAGGTCAGAAGTTACCCAGAGCAGAGGTCTCCTAGTCTATCAATTCAAGTCGATGAAATCATTTGAAATTCATTCGAATTTACGATGGTCGATTGGAAAGCGCGTTAATTGCGAATCATCTGCCTCTGCCAGTTCAAAGGGGTTACCACTTACCACGCGCGCTCGTCACCAAAAGCGATGCGCGTGTACGATTCATATATCCATCGATGCCTCCTCGATGATCATTTCGCGAGCACTCGATCAATCAGCTCAATCTCTAATCGGTCTCGTGTCTCGGAACGTGCTCGACCGCGACAAAAACGGGGATGTTGTGACCTGCACGACTTTAATATGCACGAAGACGCGGACTATGCGGAAATGCATCATTCGCGCACGCCTCGGACCTTAAAAGGTTGCCCGACGCTATTACGCGAACCTGTCACGATATGAGCAAACATTTTTTTTGGATAGGATATCGTGCATCGACTGTCAGCGTGCATTTTAAGTGACAACAGTCCTTAGCGAGATTTATAACTCGCTCGTCCTCCGTTCGAACCAGAAGATTCGCGAGGAAAAATATTTTTCCTCGCTTGATGAATCACGCGTTGATTACCGATAAAGATATTCCATTTAATTCAAACGCCGAGAGCGCAACATTGTTTTGTTCCTCGTCGCTGCTCCTTTTTGCACGCGATCTCGTCCTCGGAAGAATCGCGGCCGGAATCCCCCGTCGACGAACGTCGTAGCCGCGAGGAAAATGCAGCCGTTGGACGGCGCGCGGAGCCAGGCGTAATCAGCCGCGGCGGTCTAGGAAAAATCGCCGGACGAAACGCGCGGGAACGTCGCGATCCTGTCTCTCGCGGCGCGGCGACCGGCTAAAGAGACGTTAATTAGAACGAAGCGGCGCGAGAAGACGCGGGTATGTCTCCCCCGTCGTCCCTCGTCCTATCTCTCTTCTCTTTATCTCTCCCAAAGGTGCGCAGCGCACCGTGCTTTCACCTGGTTATCGATCGGCTGCGATCCCTCGCAATACCACGAGAACCACGACCGCCGTAGACCGCTCCTGCTTTATCGCTCAGCTCTGCTTCGAATAGGGGCGAAGCCAAGTGTCCGGAGATCGGCAACGTTTGTCAAGAAGGAAGATGGATCGGAGGATGTATCGAAAAGAAACAAGCGATGCCGAGTCGATGAGGACTAGGCGGAGCAATTAATGAGCACGTCGATGTTGTATCGAGAGATTTTCATTAATTGCTTGGAAAAGGCTTGGGGAGGATTCGAAGCGCCGCTCGTCGCCTTTACGCGAGCCACATAGCGTTGCCGATCAAGGATAACGAGCCTGGTAACTGGGGAGGCTCGGGGGAGCGGAGAGCAGACGTTGGGGCCGTCTCTTTCTGATTATTCTCCGGAGGAATCGGGGTACGCGTCTGCCCTGAGAAAGGGTAATTAGAATTCCAGCAACTCGACCTTAACCTCAGCGGCGCGAATGCTCCAATTTCGAAGGAGCGACCACACCTTCCGAGCTTCCGAGACGCTTTCCTTGCGCTGTCCCTTTGAACAGCGACTGAAATAGAGTGGATGAGCCCGAGAGACCTCGCTACCGAATCCGAGAATAGTCGAATGATTCTTGAGGCCTTTCAGCCCTGATGTATCGGGGCGCCCTGCAGCCTCGAAATTGCCAGAAATAATCCAATGGTACCTGGGCTTGTGGGCCATTCTACAAGCTTCGAATCTACGATAGCAAGCGGTCGCCTTGCTTTCGTAGAAACAACCTATAACACATATCAAAGAACAAAAGCTTAATGACACTGGAAAGCTGATCTCGACCGTTTTCCCTTGATCGATGCCACGACCCCGCGGCGCCGGTTCTAAAACTGTCTAGACTCGGTCGCGGCGCCTAAAAACAGGCTAACCTCGGCTCCCGAAGGTGTAAAAAACGGACGGAAGCTCGGGAAGAAAAAGAGGAATGGCAGAAACGGCTGGCGGGGAGCTTGAACGCGGTATAAAACGGGCGTAATTGCCGGCCGGGTGTATTTCATCCGTCGCGGCCGCGCGGGGATTATGGCGGGCGAGAGCAGGTGAGGACACGAGAGCGGAGCTGGTGGGATAAGGTTTGAGGGTCACGCGTTTCCTCGGAAGGTCCGTGACTGAAAAGCTAACCGGTCGGTCCCCCCTGGACGCCAGGCTCGCCGAGTGACTCGTCGAAAACGGACAATGTGTACCACGGTCGGCTGCCTCAGATTTC
Organism: Andrena marginata; assembly: GCA_963932335.1. Lineage (NCBI taxonomy): Eukaryota > Metazoa > Arthropoda > Insecta > Hymenoptera > Andrenidae > Andrena > Andrena marginata. The sequence continues at coordinate 11,399,579 of OZ010661.1, forward strand.
CTCCTCGGTTTCCGCATTGCTCGATCGCGCCGTGGCGACCCCGCTGTTCCTTCCGATCGATCCTCGACACCGATCGTGTGCCGAGCTATTGGCAACGAGACGGACACGGGGGGCCTTCGGAATCCACGTCGATTCCGACGCGGTCCTTGAGAAGTACCATTCTAGGCGAACCACTGACTTCCTCCTGTTCTTCGTGCTTTCCGCCTCGAGCGTTTTTGTCGCAGGCTACCACTTCCTCGCGTGGATTGTAGGTCGTTGTTTGGAGCTGTGCTAATAAGATCGATTGTTAAGAAGGGTTGTGGCATTGGGAGCAAAAACGGACTATCTACGTTTTTGGGGAAATTGATTTAGTAGCAATAATGTATTTTAATAGGTTGTAGAGGAGAGGTGGGATGAAAGGGACTTTGCAATTCTCTGAAAGATAAAAGATCTTCCCACGATGAATGTACTTTTATTTTGTAGCAACACCAATGAATGCCCAAACACGTGTAACTGCAAGACGCGGTTGAATTTTCTCGCGCTTCAAAGTAAAATTTTGGTTGTGTTACCTGTGACTGATTTCTTTATTATTGCATCTGGATTGATACTTGTTCAAGAGCAGTGAGAGATATGTCGGGTGACCTCTTGTTTACTATTGTAACTGTAGAAATTAGACACATATGCCACATTCAATTCAGCCGATTTATGAAGGGATAAAATACACTTTTTTAAGAAGCGAAAAATTAGGCATTTAAATATAGGGAGAAGCTTAATATGATCCTGTGGTGTTGTAGTCAGATAACTAACCTTTCTAATGTTACCAATTCTGCCTTCCTTAGTTAAACTGTCCTATCTAGCATTTTTTCATTTTTTAGAGATTTATGAACAGTCTAATGTATTTAACCTAACTTCTTTCAAAATGGTTAAAATATCTTATCTAAAACAATTAATTAATTGGTACGTTGATAATACATTCCGTACCGGTACACCTATTACAAAAAACTATATTAGGCTACGAAATAATGACAACACGTTTTAATTTGAATGAAGGAAAATAAGGATGCTATCAAGTAAATGATAAAACTTTAGTTTTCTCGGTTGTTTCAAAATGCTAAAGAGGGCAGAATTAGACCTCGAATGGTTATTTACTTAACCCTTTAGCGCCCGCACCTATATTCCGTTGAAGGAAAAATATCCCGTTTTGCTTTTATCGTTAAAAATGGTCTGATTTTGTACATTTTTATTAAAATTTTTTTATTTTTTTTTCAAAGGTCAAAATGCATAAATCCAAAGAACTCAGGGCTCAGGTAGGTCCAACTTTCGTCAGTGAATAAAACTACGCTAAACATGTATTATTTAAACTGTTGCAAAATGCGAATGCAAAAGGAGAAACGGCAAAAAAAAAAATGAATGTATACGTTTGGCGCTAAAGAGTTAAATAGTTTTTTACTATCTGGTCCTAAAAAAATGTCCCATTCATCCCACCTCCCCCCTAGCAATCATATAAAATAGGGAAAATTATCTCAAGGTGGATGCAATGTGTTAGAATCACCTTCGTAGCCCCAGCTAACGACCCACGCGAGTCCAAAGCCCTTTCCAAAATTCTTCACAGCCAAGAGTTCAACGCACGAGGAACATGTACGTACGTACTCAAGTTCGCCAGTGTATTTTCGGGGTTCCCGTTCCCCTCCGCCGACGAAGAAAGGAAATATGAAAGAGGAGTGTCTTGATGGATCGTGAATTTATTTCGCATGCCGAACATTCGATCGCTTAACGATCCTGTTCCGCGGCGGAGGGCACGCGTTCGTGACGCAAAAGCAAATCCATTAAAGACGGGGGGACGTGAACGGAGGAGTCTGCATCGATAAATGATGAGTCGAGGTATCCGTCGGCGTGACTACGGTCACGTAGCCCAACAGAGGACTTAACCCACGCACCCTTCTCGGTATTCCTCCCGTTCCCTATCACGCCAGAAGACTTTCTTCCCCTCGCTCCGTAAACAAAGCTTTCGCTCCATAAGCTCTTTGTCTCTCTTCCCTATTATCCCCATCGATTCACTATCCGGATCTATCTCCAGTTTCCTCGCGAAACCAGAGATCGAGGAAAGCTCTAGGGGACGATGGATTTCATGGAAGCAGCGATTGCGTCAAGGTTTATTAAGGCTCCAGCGGGGGCATCGGATCGTGACCGAGGACGGTATCGAATTACGATCAGGTCGATCTTTATCGGAGTCAAATGGTGTGATCTACATTCCTGCTGGGATCACGTGGACGATCGTGGCCCCTCGGCTGAGGAGACTTTACGCTCGACACACGCGAACGCGACGGTCCCCGTTGACTATGCAAATGTAGCCGCGTGGAAAGTTTCGCGGGCCCTAACGAGAAAGGAACTTCCGAGGACGCGGATCGGTCTTGGGCGAGCCATTCGGGACACCCTGTATGCACGTAGTTTCCTCGGCACGGTGTACCTGACCGTTTTAAAAGGAACTCAACCCATTAACCGCCATTGCCAAGTTTCAATGGTAATGCAGAAGGCTGACGCGGAGATCCGATGCATTTGCATAAATCATTGCCGTAGAAAGTGCCCAGGCTTTGCTCCAATTCGATCGGGTTACTGTGCTCAAAGGCGTCCGTAGACTTTTTTCCCAACAGGGGGCAACTTTAGGGTGACGACGAAGAAGAATATAGTAATGAAAAAACCAATAGCCCGCTTGGTTTTTTAAACTCATTTTGTGGTGGCAATTTAATTAAAAATTTCAATCCGAAATTCAGAAATATTCAGTTTTTTTAGTATAAACTTACTAAAGATCAGTTTTTGAAAATAAGCGATTTTTTCACAAAAGCCAGGGAGGGGAAAACTGCCCTTTTTTGCACCCCCCTCCGGAGGCCCATGACTGTGCTGACAGTAGCGCGCTTCATTCAATTGTTTAGAGTTTAGAAGTTTAGACAGTAGTAATCACGAGGACGGTGGCTCTTTGTTAGGGGCTTGCAGAGTTTGTGAGAATGAGAAGAATAAGATTGTACAGAAAGTCGATGTTAGCAGAGGCGCAGTGGATGAGTTTGAACGGTGGAAAGTTTTGTTTTGTAAATTGCGCTGCTGTTAGCTAACGTTGCATGCTAACTACTTAGGTATGCATCTGTACATATGATTGCCGTGGAAAGCTTTGCCCCAATTTGGACGAGTCACCACACCGGAGGTTGTTTGGAATGATTAGGGAGGATAGATCTCGATGGAGGACGAAGGGCGTTCTCAAGGATCGCGATCATTCAAAGTCGATGGACTGTAATTCGCGATTAACGTTCCTTCGATCGGTATTTTTTGCGAATTAATTACGAGGAGATGAAAGCAAGCACAGACTTTTCCTTTTACACAATGTTTATTACTATCTCGCAGAGTAATATAATATTTGTTTTGTCTACATATGTATTTGACAAATGGCGCTACGCGAGGTTGATTATATACAGTGGTTCGGAAAAAGTGTCTTTGGTTTCACCTTGATATTGAGCTTAAAAATAAAGATACAGCGGCTTCCCTGGAATATGTTCCTCCTAGAACCTGTAATTTCGCCCTGAACACGAGAAAAAAGAATTTGAACTAAAATTAGTAAAATAGCGAACAGGAGAAGGCGATTTGTATGATAAATGTCGATTTTCGGGGTGCACACATGGCTGTTCTGTTTTTATCTCAAAAACTAGTGTTTTTACACTTAATGCTGAGCTCCACTCCAAAAAGGAATATATTTTGAACATGTTGTAAAAATTTCAAATCGATTCGAACCTCGGTTTTTTCGCAATCAGGGCAAAAGCGTAGAAAAAACGCCCACGCATCAACGATATATTATCAAAAAAAAATTTTTTACAGATTATAGTATTAATAAACATTATTCAAAAGTACTAGTCATAATTTGTATTCGTCTGCTTGTAATTAATTCGCAAAAAAATACTTGATTTTCGAGCGATTTAACTGCTTATTCCCCTTAAATACTCTGGGACTACTGTTGTGACTCATATTGGCGTATCCGCGCAGATTTATCGGCGTTAAAAACGGTGCCAAAATTAGCAACCGCGCTACCGTTTAACACCTCCACCGTTCATTTCCAGTCGCCCCTCTCGATACATTCGTTTATTTGCCATTTTAATGAAGAAGTAATGGAAAGCTTTGAACGAAAGGGACACGGTGGCTAATAGTCGATCGTCCTCTTAATTGCCTTTGCGTTTAGAGGTGAAACGGCGAAAGAAAGGACTTTGAGCGCTGTCGCGCTCGACGCCTTCCTCGCTCTTATCACACAAAGGTGTCCGCCACGGTGATTAACAGTCTGTCTGCGTACATATACATATTGTCCCGACGAAAAGTGACCGCAAGGCCGATGGAGCCGATACGCCGCGAATGACAATGCGCCGGGAATATTAAAATCGCTTCCACGTTCCGGTAAATCCGCGCCCGGCTGTTTACGACGGCCGCTGTACGAGCTGGAAATCCGAAATCGCGCGCGACAAACGCCTCGATAACGGACAGAAGAAAAGAAGAGTAAACGAGCACTTGCTAAATCGTTAACGGTTCATTTCAGGTTCCCATGAACGAGGCGGACTTCAACATCCTTTGGATGGGCAACCACCCGAAGCCAGACATCCTACGCAATCTAATGCCTCACCAGAAAGTGAATCACTTCCCAAGGTACAGAAAGTTGTCTTACTCAAAGAAAGATTACCAGCGCAGTATTCGGAGCAATTAGCCGCTGCGGATAATTTAAGATAACGAGGCATATTGCGTGCTAGTTGCTCCAGGGAAAAGATTACTAGTTGATGTTGAAGTTCTAAGGCGTTAATGTTCCGTAGGTCGTACGAAATCACGCGGAAGGATCGGCTGTACAAGAACATCGAGGCCATGCAGCGGAGTAAGGGGCTACGGAACCTGGACTTCATACCTCAGACCTTCCTTCTGCCCAGCGAGTCGAGGGAACTGCTGACAGCGCATTTCAGGTATCGCGGGCCCTGGATTGTCAAACCCAAAGCCAGTTCCCGCGGTCGCGGCATTTATATCGTTAACAGTGTGAGCATAATAATTTCTAGGTATTAGATAACGTGGGCTGCACAGCATGCTCCTCTTCACGCATCGCCAGTAAATCCTGGCCACCCCCGCCTGTAATAGTGTAATACTCCCAGTGTGTCGTAATTGCTATCTGTCCCGAGCAAAAGTCTGTGATTCAAAATCTGTCGCGTAGTTCTCTATGGTAGAGTCAACGTCGAGGAGCAACAACTTTCTGAACTTTGCCGCCATTAGATTTTAAACACACCTCTTCGAATACTTTTCCTCGCTTAATGCTGAGACGCGAGTATAGAATGCCGAGGAAGTGATAGTCGTGGGTTTTTGTTTGGTGGTTTAAAACAAAATCGCGTTTCACTGCTGAGTATTCTTGGGGCGGATTCGTGTATAAGCAGGCTGCGAATTTTGGGGAGCGAGAAATTTTGAGCGAAAGAAATTGGGAAAGGTTTATACAGAGAAGCTTGAGACAACTTTAAAAACAATTTACTTCTTTTTCGTATAGCGAATTAGTATTGAATTGATTTTGAAATTGTCTCGACTCTTTTAAATTAAAATATTTGCCCCTTAGAATAGGAGCGCCAAAGCCGTCTCCAAGTATTCTGCTCGATAAGAGCTCCTTTCTTTATCCTCGAGACCCACGGCTGCGCCTTCTTTTACACCTTGTACAAAGGACAATGTTAAGTCGTGTGAAATATATCCCCAAAAGCTTGAAACACGAGAATTATAAGAAACAGTATCTGTTTCACGGGAACAGTACAATGTAGTAGGCACACGAACTTCTGGAAGCAGTGCAGGCGCAAAGAGGAAGGGTAAATATATTGTATAGCAATCGGTGCACGCTCGTTTCACTTCGGTGTGGCACACCACTGAACATTGTCCTTTGCTTGGAAGTTCATAGGAGAGAGCTAATTACGAACGTCACGCGTTGTGCTTGCAGCCAGAAAAGATTCTCACGGACGAGTCCGTGATCGTCGCGCAATACATAAATAATCCGCTTCTGGTCGACGGTCACAAATGCGATCTGCGATTGTACGTCGCCGTGACGAACTACGATCCCTTGCTGATATACCTGTACGAGGAAGGTTTGGTGAGATTCGCCACAGTCAAGTACGACGGCGGCAACCAGTACGTGTGGAATCCTTGCATGCACCTGTGCAATTACAGTATCAACAAATTCCACGTGGATTACGTGAAGTGAGCGAAATCGTCTCCCCTACCCTTGTATAGTAATTCTCGCGGGTAATCCTCCTCGGTAATTGCTTAATTTCCCTTCAACTGCAGAAGCGAGGACCCAGATGCGGAGGATGTAGGTCACAAGTGGACCCTGTCAGCGCTGCTTAGACACCTGCGCTCGATGGGACAAGACACGGAGCTGCTGATGCAGCGCATAGAGGATATCATAATAAAATCGATTCTCGCCACCGCCTCTGGCATTGTCAGCGGCATCAAGCAGTTCGTTAAGCATCCGGAAACATGTTTCGGTAATGAGTTTGAATCTCACCTTCGAATTAAAGCCTCTAATCATTATTCTAACGAAATGTACGCCTCGTTCTAGAATTATTTGGCTTCGACGTCCTCATCGACGACACGTTGAAACCGTGGTTACTGGAGGTAAACTTAACGCCGTCGTTGGGGTGCGACTCGCCGCTGGATGTCAGACTGAAATCAGCGTTGATAGCTGATCTGCTCACTCTCGTTGGTATACTAGCGATCGACCCAATACTACGGCCTCAAACTACGCATTTAAACCGTACCACAGTTGCCTCTACCAAAAAAGTAGCTAGTGTAAGTTTCTCGGTAGCGGTTCTTTGTCGTGCAAGTCAGTATGTAGGTGTTTCTAGTGTAGAAGAGTGCACTCCGCCGAGACGCTGTCGCAGAGGAAGAAGAACGTGAGCAAAAGCAATATCAGTAAAACTGGGTTGAGCCCGGAGCAACAACGAATAGTAGCGTCGGCGAAGGCGCAATTCGAGCGGCGCGGAGGATTCGTTCGTATATTCCCCAGCCCGAAATCTTGGGAGATGTATTCGCAGTATTTAGGTGAATAGAAGTACCCCCTCTTATTCCTCGCTGCGTGATATTATTCTGTAGCATTGAATTTAACTGTATTTCCAGATCCAACCACGGGGATACCAGTAGTTTCAGACCCCCTGGGACCAGGCAGAGTTCCGCAACACGTAAACACGAATCACAATCTGATGTTACACGAACAATTATTCCCCGCGGCTAGTCGCACCACTGGCTTCATAATTCCCGAAGTCACGCTGGACAGGCTGTCTAGGTATTTCCGTGAAGATCTTAGAGAATCGAACGGTTCTTCTGTAAATGCAGTGCATGGCTCATACGACTCGTTGTAGGTACGAGAGGTACGAGAGAGCTTTGGTGAAAGGGCACAAACAGAGCTTAGATCGTGGCGACAGTAAGGAGAATATGGACACAGATAAGCATAAGTATAAGACTCAAGTAGTGCAATCCATGCACGATGGAAATAAACTTAGGTAGGTCGTTTAGAAGCATGAAACCAAATTATACGCGGCCCTGCATTCGAGAGAACTGTTTACTACGTCATTCATCAATCCCTTTTAGTCCCGGTGAAGCTAGGAAAGCTTTCGGTCTATACTTAGGGCACGTACTGCGCAAGATATCGCAGCCCAGCGCGGACCCAGCGTGCTGCGATCTCGTGATGAAATTCCTCCAGCAGTCGGCTAGTAATCTAAGGACACCCTTCTTCTTTACGGTAAATTAAATGGATCCTAAAGGTACCACAGCTATTTAACACCGCCATTCTTTTACACAGCTGCCGAGCAGTAAACTCAGCGACAAAGACCGCGCTGCCGTCACCGCTAAACAACTGTCAGACTTTTTACATCTGTACAATCGGGAAACAGATCTTTACGCAGACACCGTCGATCGTCCACGTACTGTGCCTAATCGGCTTTTCCAAAAGTTCTTGGCTGGTGCAAGGTAAGTCCACGCACACACGCGCGCGCTCCTAATTAATCGGCTCCGTACAATATTCTGAAATGCACGATTTCATCACCAAACAGCGAACAAGACTTGGACGATATACTAATTCTGCAAACAAGACTGTACAAATGCGCCCACAGTTTCTTGGGAAGGAGCGGTTTCGCAGGCAGCCTACCGGGTCCCAATCTATTGGGCTCTCTGCCGCACATTACGTCGCGCGTCTACTCTAACGCGGCTACGAGCGAACAATGTAAATGTAACCAGTCCATTACGAGGCCTACGAAAGCTCCGCGTACATAGTTATATAATGTGTGAATATTCGTTACGGCTATGTTTGCTATTGTTGAAATACCAGGTACGGCTGCTCTAGAACTTCCCAGTACAAGTGGACAATCATCCACACACACACACCACACATACACACTTATACATATACACATATACAACCTTGGCGTTTCCCATCGTAAATACATATAGCACAGAGAAATGAAACCGTCACAGAATTAATATTTTGGGTACGCTTCGAGGGCGCTTTACTATTCGCTTATTTATTAAGCTAGAAAAGTTCGTTATTACGACACTTCCAACGAATTAATATCTCGAGCCTTCTTAAAGAAGTTTTCTCTCATAGTCTCTCCAATCGAGCTCGTACTCGTACGATTACGATTTTATCTGAAAACTAGTCTTCAGCGTCGGAGATTCGTCGGAGCTGAATAGGGATATCTTAAAATAAGGGGGCATGGAGGTGGGGGGGGGATGGTGTTGGATTTAGGTTTCGCGAATTTTATCGTACGAAACAGGTGGCCAATTAAGATTGAAACATTTTAGGGTAGGGCAAGGATCTTAAACAATTAACGAATCAATTATTAAACTTTAACGAGCACACTTGGTCGGCCTACTCAACGGGCAATTAGAGTTTACTCCTTAAAACGAAATGCCGTGTCAAGTTGTTGGATCGTTTCTTCGAGAATTCCACGTCGTAAAAGAAAGAAAACCTTAATTTCTCTTATTTTGCGGATAAAGTTTGCGAATATCTTTCGTTACATCAATTGAGCGAGCAGCTTCGGTTAATTAAAATGTAAGTTCTGTTACCAGAAATTTCAGAGGCACCTCAGTATAAATAACTACAGTTTTTATAGTTCTATTAAACATGTTCCTATTTACGCTATACGTATTTTTGTTCGGTTAAAAGAATGATGTTTCTATTTATGTTTCGTTGAGTGCCTTTTCTCGTCTAGTCAAATTAAAGACAAAGGCACAAAATTATCGCGCGCTCCAATTCCTTCTTCGTTTACAATTACTTCGTTATCCTTTAAAATTACTTTATACGTAACAACACTTCGCCTGAAAGGCTGAATTCGTCCATGGAGGAGGCAGTAGTTAGGCATAAGACTTAGCTAAAGATTTACACAGGAACGTTCAACGAATTCAGTTAATGTAAACACGCAGTAGCGTTAGTCCAGTTAAGCGTTTTTTCGAAATCGATTTTTCAAGTGCAATAATTAAGAACAGAGCGATCGATGAACTCGATGGAGAGCTGTTGTAAGATACAAAATGCACTTTGTATAGTGATAATGGTACACCTGCTCGCACAATAATTTAAGTGGTGATTCAGCGACATACCTAATGATATTATAAGTGCATGGAGTTTGTGAAACGCGCCACGATTTTTCAGACGTGGCTGCTGATAGGGAGCGGGAAATGTTGGTCGGTACGGTTGGCAGGTACCAATCGATTAGAGTAAAGTAATTACATAGTTCGTATCCATCCATGTAATGCCGTCAGTATTTAATACAAGGATTCGCAGCTTATAGTTCCAAAGAATATATTTCATTTACATCTCGCAAAGCTTTGTAACACGCGTCTCGCTAGATTCGATCTGGATCATTGGCTCGCACGAACTTCACTCATTCGCTGTGATACGAGCGCGTACGGCGATACAGATCGCAAGCTGAGCGCAGCATCTCGCGCCGTCATTACTCAATATATTATACATGTTGTCGCGGTGAGTTGATCTCACATGAAGCAAATAAAAAAGGTCCTAACATTATGCTTTAATAGGCACAAAGAAGAAGGTTAAAGCGTGAATGAATATTGTTATGGCATTATTGTATTTATAGTGCGACATGTCAACACGAGTTTAATCTGGCATTACTAAGTTCTCGTTCTCAAACTAAATGTATTTATACCAACAAATTGTCAACGAGTAGCGTAAAGAATGTGGTACCAACTGCGCTTTGATCGTGTCCATGCGTTACATATTTTCTTTTTTTTTTAATTGTATACTCATAGGAATGATAAGTACATACGTGAAACTATTCAGTTCTCGTTTAAAGATAACAGTTTCATTATAGATTTTTATTTATGAGATATTACATGTTTTATTTATAAAGTTTCATTGGATAAGGTATTTATTTCGTTTGTAGGTATCCATTAAGTGGAAGATATGTTTAGTTTATAGAGTATTTTCATTGTGTATATGTTTCGCACGTTACACGTTGCTGCTTGAATTTATATTGGGACCTTATTTCACAGTCGTGTAAAACATTGTTTAAAAGAACATACGCGAAGATACAGGTCCCATGTTTATTGTTTGCATCCAGCATTTATAGATGAATAAGCAAGCTTAACGCCTAAAATTAAGATTATCACGTATAAAGTACCTACTGCCATTATTTTCTAAACATATCTTTTCTTTACTACTGTAATGTATTTTTTATATCCCGAGCAATTTGATTCACAAAGACACACATTTAGTACCGGATATGTAAATCGTGTAAAGCTGCACAAAAGTATGCTTGTCCCTTAGATTATACTTCTAATTTCGATAGAAATACGTCGGAACATAACTTGATAATGTTAGTTTTATATATTTCTTAATTTCGTAAGTTAATCGTAAACGCGACGCGTTAGAGAAAAGAAATGTACGCGAAAGTTACTTGTTATATTTACACAGATCCAAGGAGGGTACGGAGTATTTAGGTGGCTTTTTAATATTACGTATGGCAAGTGTTATACAATTCATCTTGTATTATTACTGTACTTAAATGTTCGCGATCTGATAAGCGAAGAGCCTTCTGTGCTGGTATATTTTTGTGATGTGAGCTATACATATATTGTGTTGTAATACAATGCGCGGTCGAAAAGTGCTTTTTGTCTTTATGCAGTAAGTTCACCGTTTCGCGAGCCTGACTGCTTGTAAAACTTTGCAGATCATCTTGGTATAATCGCAGTTTCTTTTGCGTCGGCATTGAATCGAAGCAATAGTGAAATTATCATTTGGGATCTTACGATTAGCATGATGTACATAAAGGGAGAGAAAAAATAATTGTTAATACATACCTCTGTGTTGCGTACGCAACACTCCCTTCCTACCTGTGATTTGTAAAATTTACTAGTCAGCTTACTGCATTTACTATGAATAAAATAATTGCTGTGTACAACTATTTTATTATAATCGAATATACAAATTACAATTTGTTGCTCGGCGATACGACAACTGCGCGGAAACATATTTCGAAATATTGCGGACGAGAAATTGCTTTTACAAGCAAATTCGTCGTTGTTTAAGATCGATCATTTCAGCAGTTGTTGTGGGGCTGAGTATCATACAGCCTTCTTAGATCTTAAATATTTAAATGATATCGAAAGGCATTGATTGTATGTATCTACAAGCATACGTATTTTCGCATTGTAAAATTCTCTTCAAATTCAAGTATTCAAAATAAAACATACTAAGCTAAAACTGTTCCCACTGAACCTTTCAAATTTCTTGGAACCTTTGCTGTATCTTTTACAAATGCCCTTACATCTAATTCCAAATTTTTAGATTACACATCCAAGGAATCTATGGGAATGATGCACCAGCAATGTTGGAGCGTAGAAATCGTGTATGTACACAGTACGTGTAGCTGTTTTCCTGTAAATCATGACAAGAATGGTTTTTGATCCTTTATAAGTTCACGAAGTTTGAACGCGCTTCGACCAGTCACGGAATTCTATGGAGTTCATTCCGCTAAAATCGAGTTAGCGTGTTTAAACTCCGCGGGGATGTAATTTTAATTCCCTACCGCTGATAGTGTTGCGTTCCGATCAGAGCCGTCTTAATAAATTTGAGCGCCCTGGGCTAAAAAATTTTGGCGCCCTAGCCCCCAAGGGTGCACTTTCTTCGCAATCGGTGCAAGGCAGTACATCACAACTCCGGTTTCCACCACAGCAAGCTCGAACAAAAACAATGCCCGTAAAGGAAATTTTTGTCTCCAAAATTGAAGAGAAATTTCAACATATTTGATTCTTAAGCGCCCTTGGACCACGGGCGCCCCTGGGCTGTAGCCCATTGGTAAAGGTGGCCATGATTCCTATTCTATTGTGAGTCGATAACATGGGACGTGACCTGGAAATGGTAAGGAACTCTAGAGCCCCCGATTCGTATGACAAAAATCTGTGTTACAAGTTGTAACTTACAACCCTGGGGTTTCGTACGAGTGCGCATGTGCGAATGGTTTGCGCGCGAATTTATAATTCATGAAATGTATGAAGTAGGTAATTAAATTGTTAGTAAAGATTATAATGCAATTATTTATTACATTATTTATTAAAACAATTTTATTCATATCTAACTGATTATCGTTTATATTTTTTACATAGTCATTTAATAAAATATTTAGAAAATCAGATAATTTTGAAACAAAATATCGCGGTAATCTAGGTATATCGCAAATGCACGTTTCAGAAAATGCTAACTAATCCGAATCTGATCTAATACAAAGATATGTTAATCTATATAAAATATTTGTGATTCTCAGACCGCAAGAACTAAAATTTCAGATTATTATCATTTATTATGGCCTCGATTATTGCACACACGAGTCAATAAAGAACGAATTCCACTTACACCCAAGATTGTTACTTCTTCAGTGAGAATAGTAAAGACTTGCTCTTTGAAAATTATCAAAATATATATTTAACACAGTTCATTTATCCTCTACACTCAATACCTTCCAGATACTAAAATTTAATTTTTTGGGACCAGAATAATACCCATAACCGGATATATAAATTTTAATCGAATCGTCTAAAATCCATTCACATAAATATTCATTATTAAATCCTTCCAAAAAGCAAGTTACGTCAATTGAAAAATCATTACAATCATTACTGTCGTCACAATTGTGAAATTTATTTTTAATGCCAGTAAAAGAACACGAATTTATATCGTGTCAATAAATTTCGAAGTTGAGACCACCTAGACAATTTCATCTCAACAGCCAATACTCACTTCAAATCATTAACTGTAATTTCATTTGGTAATTAATTACAATTTCAATATTAAGTAAGAAAAGATCGTGGAAGTAGAAGCGGCAGTGCGATCAGTCAATAAATCCTGGCACGACGTTATTCGAGAAAGAAAGCCGAATATAGAATCCACGATTTGGGCTCGCGTTACGTCCGAACATTCTTCCAGGTTTTTCACAACGCAGGTTCCAAAGGTGATGATATGCATGCACTCTTTCGTTCCAAAAACAAGAGGCAGAAGGTACATCATTCCCGCTAAAGATCCATTGTTAAAGGCAAGCGCAGGTATATAGGCTCCAAAACTAGTGTTCATGCACTGCTGAATCTCTTGCTGTTTCGATTGCAAGCATTCTGGTCCGTGAACAGATACGAACAGGGCGATGCGATCTCCTTTGCTGAAGCAGACGAAGCTCAAGAGAGAGTGCATGAGATTCTGAATTAGTTTCATATTCTCCTTCCCTTTGGAATCCAGGCAGGGATCTATATCCTCCGTGAAGTTACTCACGCACTTACTGAGAAATGGAGTCTCGCGGCAATACTTTTTAAACACCAGATCCAGATCTCCGGTAGCCTTGTATGTTTTTATCTCTTCCTGTAGCTTCGCCACGTCGACAAAATTATCAAGGCACTCCTTTATCGCAACCATGGCTTGATCAGCTTTTCCAAAGGCTCCTTCGCCACCGTTCTTGTCACAGCTCTGTTTAAAAAGGTTCTTTGCCCCTTCGAGTGTTCGTATCGCAGTCACATTCAGATTGCTCAAATCTGTTCCTCTAAGGTCGTTTAAGTCCTGGACACTCAAAATTTTATTGGGGACCTTGTTCGTATCAGGTAGATCGTCTTGTGAGTTTGTATGCCCCAGGAGACCGCAAAGGAGCAGGGCAGTGACTATCATGGAGTAGCTGGCCATTTCGTCTGTCCCATAGGAGTAGTGCGTACAAGTGGTGAAATAAATCTTGGCTGTTAAATGTTGAGACACCGTGCCAGCGAATTGACACTGAGTACGGGATATATATTCAATGGCAATACGACAGAACACTAGGTGGCAGATGCAACGTACATTACACAGAAATCAGGGATAACCAGAGTGCAAATATGTGGACAGAAAAATAGACACTAAGGAGTTGAAAAGAGAACATTCGGCGGAGGGTGGAGCGGAGTGTATGCGTGTGGTTCTGGAAAAAAGGAGAAGAAAAGAAGCCCAAGAGAAGGAGGAAGCCAAAAAGAAAGCACAACCTTGAGTTAATAGTCCCAGAAACACTTACACACACAACACATGTAACCCCATTTTGAGGCCAAAAAGCAAAAAATAAACTTATTTACTATGACTACTAAAAAGATCATTGTCATAATCAAGTTTATAAAAATAAATTCCAGAATTCGTTAATTTAATATTCCAACATTCTGAAATTTCAAGTTTTTCTTTATACTTAAGTAATTAATAATAAATAATTATTTAAGTAATAAATAATAGATAATTATTTATTAAACCCAAAAAATTTACAATTACATCTACTAGCGAATTCGGTATCTTGCACTGACTCTGTAGTGGGATCATCTCTCCCAGCTTTGCCACCCGTATCGCAATCTTACATCAAAATACATAGAAAAGACATTTCAAACAATCACACTACTGTCTATCAAAATTCAAATCATTCAAAACTCGATATCGCGCTCCTACGACCTATGCGCCTATATTCACACTAATACAACATCTATTATCGTGACGAAGACCAACGGAACTTACGGAACTCGCAACACCGTCGGCCACGGTCGGCTTCGCTTCGTCAATCGCCATGGAATCTTGCCGTTAATGGCGCGTGCCCGCACAAGTGTTATGTGAGATTTAAGAAATTCCGCGAAATCGCAAAGTGAAGCATTTAAAAGAGATAGACTTAACCAAATGAGCTACGCACTCTGTATACAGGAAACCACACAAAACGATACTACGTTCGATACTACGTTCTTCGCCTGCTCGATCCTGTAACAACCTTAGGTGGCATGAAGATGACACGCAAACAGCTCGAGTGTTGTAAATATTTATGACGATGGCCCACAACGCGAGAACTTCCGAAACTGCCCTCTCTCCAACCGATTAATAAGAGAATGCTCGCGAAAACAGCGATCCGTGTTCCACGGAAGTGCATCGAATGAATAGAATGCAATGGGCATAGGATTTTAGGATTTAGTAATGCTCATCGAGAGAACCGAATTCTAGCTAAGGAATTCACTTTGAAATCTCGAAGACGCTCGTCATTTATAATTTTTCTCAGAAAATATATCTGTTGTGATAATTGCTGTAATTTATTTTAGTAAGTACATCTCTATAGAAAATTAACGAGACCGATACGACGTGACGATCGAACTACTATACGCTTCGTTTGACGTTGCAGATACACAATGGAACCCGAGAGTTCTGTTATGTTAGATTCGTGCGCAGACGACTGCATTTTAATTCAAACCGTAAAGAGCATGGTCACGCAGAACACGCATACCGATTTGGAAAGCGACGAAGAGTTCTTCCTTGTGTCGGACGATGTACAGGATGAACACCAAAATGTAACACAAGCGCCGAACCAGGAGGCCATGGCAATTCAAGCCGAGGAACGATTGCCATGGTCCACTTTGTGCAGAGTATGCGCTAATACTAGCGATCATTTAATTCCAATATTTGACGGAGAAGGTTTGCAGCACGATTTATGCAATAAACTACACAAGTATCTACCTATACGCGTAAGTATTCGAATAACTTCTCGTGCGAATTGGATCCGCATGCGTGAAACGTTACATTCACGTCACATTCTTGATACAGGTATCTGAAACCGATGCACTTCCATTACAATTATGTTATCACTGTGCCGCTACGTTGCTAGCATGGCACGAGCTATTAGAAGGGTGTCTGAACGCTGAAAGACGTCTACTACAAATGCAGGTCGCGGCGCAAGAAAAACAGGTATATAGAGAACTGAAACGCGAGGCAATGGATAACGATAGAATCTAAAACGTTTATATCGCTTCCGTAGGGTTCGGAAGGACTAGAGACTTCTGTGCAAGACACATCGGTATCTAATGTTCCAGGAGCTACTGTAAGTGTGATGAATTTAAAACGATACTGTTTTTTGTGCATCTTTAACGGCTGTTTTAATTATAGCATCAACAGCAGGAAATTGTAAAGGATGAGAGTTGCGAAGAATTGGCTGTTAACGATTCAAACAGGTAACGACTTTGTTTATTTAAAGAAACCGTAGAAACTGATAATACACTGGAACTGTATAATACATTTAATCGAACGTGCAGAAAGTATGCCCTCTATAAACGAATCGGAACGTAGTAACTCTGAAAACATTTTGATTAAATACGATTGAATCCTTTATCCGAATACATAAAAGTATATTTGCTACACGAAACGGACGAACG
Source organism: Andrena marginata (assembly GCA_963932335.1). Taxonomy (NCBI): domain Eukaryota; kingdom Metazoa; phylum Arthropoda; class Insecta; order Hymenoptera; family Andrenidae; genus Andrena; species Andrena marginata. The sequence continues at coordinate 11,416,274 of OZ010661.1, forward strand.
AATGCTCTTAAAGAAAACTTTGCGCGTTTGAGTATTCCTGTTTGGAATGAGGAACGAGGATTATTCTATGCGGACATACAAAGAAAACGAAAGTACATATACATGCGTGACTATGAAGTAACAAGAAATTAGACTCTAAAGATTATCAAGACCGATAATCCTCCCTCCCAAGTGCCATTGATAATTGGATTGAACAAGAACAATCTTCGGCATCGTTACACTGTAGCTGCAAATTCCGAGTCAAGTATTGACTGTTTTGCAGGTCCAGTAATATGCGAACACCGTTTAAGGTGTTCCTAGACACGCAGAATATATTTCGGAAGCCATACAGAAAAAAGTGCCAGCTACAAGAAAGAAAGCCTGCAGACAGTGGAGATTGCGATTCAATGTGGATCACTGTCATGAACTCGACGCTCGATCAACCGGCAGTAACGTCTGATCCCCTGCAGATTAACGAAATGAATGAGAGAGGAGAGGTTTCCCAGCTGTACAGATCGAACGGCGTAGAAAATGAAACGAGCAGAGCGACAGACGTTGCGGACGCGAAAGACTGTGACGAAAGAACGAACGGAGAAGAGGTTCGTGTCAGCGATATAAGAAACTCCAAAGAGCCCGGCGAGCATGCAAAGCACAAAGCTACCAGCGACGCTCCGGAAACTTATCAATGCGTAGAGTGCGGAAAGTGTTTTAAGTTGAAGGACTCGTTTCTGAGGCACATGAGAATTCATAGGGACGAGAGACCGTTCACTTGCCACGTATGCGGGAAACAGTTCCGAGATTCCGGCGGCCTTTCCAGGCACTTGAAAGACGTGCACGCGAAGCTGAAGAACTTCACGTGCGACATTTGCGGGAAATCGTTCGCGTCGAAGGCCACGAGAGAGGACCACCGTAGGACCCATACAGGAGAGAGACCCTACATATGCGACTCGTGCGGAAAGACGTTCAAGTCGAAAGCTTCCCTGTACATTCACAGTAAACTACACACAGACGAGTTCCCCCATCCGTGTTCCTACTGTAGCAAAAAGTTCCGTAGAAGGCAAGAGATGCTGGCCCACGTGACCACTCACACGGGGGAAAAGAATTACGGCTGCGACGTGTGCTCGAAAAGATTTCGGGTGAAGTCGGAGCTGGTTAGGCATAAGCTAATTCACTCGGAAAGTAAGCCGTTCGTTTGCGTCAAGTGTGGACTCGCTTTCCGACAGAAACGTTACTTGAACAATCACATTAAAAGCAGACACGTTGAAAGTTTACGAGCATGCTAATGTGCGTCTCTATAATAATCATCTACACAGATGATTACTGTCTGGGCGTGGAGCGAAAAACATTTAAATCTGGTACATTTATTATTTTTCCAGGTTTGGTCTACCTCAGAGGAAATCCTTCGCGGCATACTGTTCGCGGCATGTGACAGCGAAGTGTGTAAATAATATAATTCAGACCGATATTAAATGTAGAGTTCCCCCGAATCGCGACAATGCGAATGCCGAGGAGAGCGCGAGGGAGAAAGCTAACAGCGACGACAGCACGAGCTACTTCGCCAATTCTAACAGCGCCGACTTAGATATGACAGAAATGATGAGAGCCATGCTATCTCCTAAAGAGTGCTCCAATGACGCTGCATCTTTAGCAAATACAAGTGCTAGTTCGCCAAAGAAACACATATGCGAGAGTTGTCAGCGAGCTTTTAAAAGAGAATGCCACTTAATGCGACACGTGGCCAAATGCAAGACAAAAGCAAGAGACAGTACCAAGACGATTGAGGCGCGCTGTAAAGACGAACGCATACCGAGAGATTCCGATAAAAGCAAGGAGGAAAGCGCAAAGAACGAAGGTAGAAGGAATTGGAGACTGTACCAGACCTGCAAAAGGAAAAGGCACGAAACGCACCCTTGCATGTACTGCGACTACACGAGCAAGAAGAAGAAGCTGTTGGAGATTCACTTAGCGGAGTCGCATCCAGAATTCACGCGTAAGAAAGACAAGAAGCTTCGATGCATCGATAGAGAGCTGGTGATGCGTGCTAAGATGGAGGTGGATGGGAAGGTTTATTATCACTGCGACGAATGTGGCAAGAACCTCTACTCGCCGTACACGTTCTACTGGCACGCGCGGATCCATACCGGAGAGCGTCCCTACACTTGCCACCTATGCGGCAAACAATTTCGCGTGAACCAGGGCCTGGCGAGGCACTTGAGGGACACTCACGCTGGCATCAAGAATTTCCCCTGCGACATCTGCGGCCGAATGTTCGCCACGAAACGGAACGCGGAGGATCACAGGCGGATCCATACCGGCGAGCGGCCGTACGTCTGCAACGTCTGCGGGAAATCGTTTAAGCAGAAAGCCTCTCTGTTCGTGCACAATCGCACGCACTCGGACGTGTTCCCTTTCAAGTGCAACTACTGCGATCAGAGTTTCCGTACGCGGCCGTCGCTCGTCGTTCATATAACGAAGCACACGGGCGAGAAGCCGCACGCGTGCGACATATGCGGCCGTTCGTTCCGCATAAAGTACGAGCTGAAGCGTCACCGTCTCATACACTTCGACGAGAAACCGTGGCAGTGCAACGAGTGCGATCTCTCGTTCCGCCAGAAACGCTACTTAGTTAACCATAAGAGAATTAATCATAACACGAACACAATGGCGACTGCCACCAAGTAACCGGTGGATAACTCTCTTTTCAGGTCTAGAGCTCGTGCCAATTTCTACGTGAAACGCGAGTCATGCGACTCGCTAGACGATCAGCATTCCGAAAGGCGAGTTTACTATTCGCAACCGCTTTCAATGCCTGATACGAAGAAACGTATACCATCTAACTGTAGCGTCGATAGTTCTGGAGAAGGGACGTTCCAGCGGAAAGAGAATGTGGAAACAGCCTCCGAGACATTTGCGGAGTGCGTGGCGTCTTCGTCGAAACGAACCCTGGAGCAACGGGACGAACTGACCTGCTCGAAACTCACGGTGAACGGGTCCGAGCACTATCAGTGTGACGATTGCGGGAAAATACTGTCCACCCCGTTCAACTTTTTGCTCCATCGTAACACTCACAGGGGGGGCAGGCCGTGCACGTGCCACGTGTGCGGCAACAGCTTCCTTTCTGAGGCTGGTTTGAAAAGGCACGTGCGGAACGTTCACGCGGGGATGACACAGTTCGCCTGCGACATATGCGGTCGTTGCTTGGCCTCGGAGGCCTCGCGGGACGAGCACAGGCTAACCCACGCGGGGGAGAGGTCGCAGGTGTGCGAGACCTGCGGGAAATCGTTCACACAGATGGCATCTCTGCACGTTCACAAGTCGTTCCAATGTCCGCAATGCGAGCAAAGCTCCCGGCGGAATCAGGAGCTAGACAAGCACGTTTCCGTCCATAACGAGCCAAGGCCGTACCCTTGCGACGTGTGCGGGAAACGGTTCCGTACCAAAGGCTGCGTCAGTCGTCACAAGCGCGTCCACATCGGCGATAGAGGGTCGTGCGTTTGTACCGTGTGCGGCGCGAGATTCAGCCAACAGCGTTACCTGGAGACCCACCGCAAGAACTTGCACGCGGCTACGCGTTCGATGGCATGATATCGGATGTCTGTTTGTTTTGCAGGTGGAAGACCGAGCCGGAAGGCGTCGCGCGTACATCCACGGCCGAAAATGATAGTACAAACGATGAGGAGGCGGAGTACGTCCAGTGCGCTCAGTGCGATATCGTTTTCGTCAGCATGAAGTATTTCATAGATCACATGAACGCCGAGCACGAGGCTCACATGCATTATTGTCAATATTGTAAGCTGATGTATCACGGCAGAGACAGGGACTTCGAAGAGCACATGACCATTCACAATTTGGACATCGAGGATTCGAAAGAAACCGTGAGAGATGTGATTACCATTACCGGGAACGATACGCGGAAAGAAGACTTACAAGCCGGGGAAGTTCCCAGTAACGAGACAGAAGAGACCTTCACTTGCAACTTGTGCAGCCGAAGTTTCACGAAAAAGTCCGAATTGAAGAAGCACATAAGCAGGTACTCGTACATTCACCGGGTCCAAAATTCCGACGAAATGGAGCTGCTGGATAAAGCGAAGCAGACGATCAACGCTCGGGTCTCCTACAAGTGCATCACTTGTAAGAAAGTCATACTCACGAAGCGCGGCTTTCTGCGTCACATTCGCGTTCATTCCGACAAGCGGCCGTGCAAGTGCGACATATGCGGGAAGTCTTATCGAATCGAGCAGGATCTGGCTAGGCACGTGAGGGACGTTCACGAAGGGTTGAAGAAGTACGCCTGCGATATCTGCGGCCGCGCGTTCGCCAACAAAGGCGCCAAAGATGACCATCGGAGGATCCACACCGGGGAACGGCCGTACGCGTGCGAGCATTGCCCTAAAACCTTTCGCACGCTCAATTCCATTTACATTCACAATCGCGTGCACACGGATTACAAGCCGCACAAGTGCACCTACTGCGACAAACACTTCAGGAGCAAGCAGAGGCTCACCCACCACGAGACCACGCACACGCGCGTCAAAGCTTTCGCCTGCGAGATCTGCGGCAAATCTTTCTCCGTCAAGGGGGAAGTCGTCCGACACAAAGCGATACACAACGAGGAGAAGCCATTCGATTGTAAATGCGGCATGAAATTCGGGCAGAAGAGATACTTGAGGAATCATATAAAACAGCACCACAAAGAGGCCTCCTCGTGGTTGATAGAGGAATTACTGGGAGATAATAATTGAAGCGCGGGTCGTTGACTATTAGTTTAAAGACTTTTGTACGAATATTATGTACGGTGAAATGTACAGTCAGGCGGGTGTATTCTATTTGTTATGTAATTTTTGTATCATAAAAATGAATTCTCGAATATTATACATCGAAAGTCGATTAAATTGCATTAGCGGTACATATCTCATCAAGTCGAACCTGCTCCTGTTGTACCTATGAACGGTTTCTAAAAATACAATAATTATTAAGACACTTACCTTAACGAACCTTTAGGAAATGTCCAGTTGCTGTGATAAAATGTCGTAACAAAAAGAAAGAAACGTAAATTCCCTGAACAAAACTTTATTATAATTAAAACAAACAGTTCTTGTGAAAACATTGAAAAAATCATGCATGCATAAAAAATAGATCTCTTTCCATATTCTTATATTAATAATAGTAATTTATTCGAGTCAAATATTGCTAACGCTAGTACATATAAAAATATAAAAAGGATAAGCATGGTTATAAGATTATCCTTATAAACTATAGTTTTAAATCTGTTTTATATAAAAAATAATACTGTCTTTTGGCTCGTTGCCTTGCGTCTAAGGCACTTTCTTAAATCTGCATAACAGCAATGCCTTGAATTTTTGTATCAGTAGCTGCAATGATTTAGCGTTACTTTAACAGAATACTTTTTACAAATAATACGATATACGTTACCTTTTCAATAATTTCCGACATACACTTTCTTTTATTGGAAGTGTTATCGACATCGCTTATGCGCAGTTTACTAAGATCGATAGATTTTAGTAATGTGTCGAAATCATTTACACACAATCTTCTCATATTCTGAACCAGGTGTGAAATATTGACATAGTTCTTCTGTTTTTGTTTCTGGAAAAAAGGATCGTACGATACAGATATACTAGTGGAACGACTATGAACATTATTATTCCATACGTATTAAACGAAACATACTAAGCATTTCGACAGATCTGATTTAATTATATCTTTTCCCTCGAGCACTCTTATTCTTTCACGCTCCGCCAATTTAAATTTCTTTCTGAACGACTTTGATCCTCCTATTATGCACCTTATGATGCTCCTTTCCTTAGTACTTTCCCAAGGATCATAACTCTCTACACAATCCTTAAATATTTCATAATGCTTCAGAACATTCAAGTACCCCAAATCAAGTTAAAATTGTAAATATTTGTCAAAACCTCGTCCCAATCCTCCATTATAGGCACGGTTAATTTTGCAACCAGTTCCATGGGTACTGTTCCTAACTCACGCGATGATTCAAAACTGTACTGATGTCGCCTTATATTGCCACTGCTGGCACAATTCATCACATGGCTCTGAAATTTTATTTCAAACAAATTCCACATACTCTATCACATAATTACCTGTACGAAACAGCTAATCTGACAAGACTAGATATTCTGTAAAACACTTTCCGTTTAAATTATAAATAGAACACCGAAGAGCAAGGTTGAACGAAATTCTTATTACAATAAATATTCAACTCGGCTAAATATTTAATATAGCCGGTACACGTGGGAGCGGTTACGTCAAATCCGGCATTGTGTTACAACATCCGGAAGTCCGATCGGAGGCCGGTGTTGAGAATATCTTTACCTCGAATTCTGTTTCCTCGATTATGTGAAACGCGTCGAAGGGGCAACGTATCTTCGTCGAGGAAGCATTGTTCCGGCCGCATCGCACTAGATGATACGGTAAGACACTCTTGCGAATTCTGTGACTTCTCTCGTACGGGCACGTTACTATTGGATCCATCGTTTTCATATTTACTGCGCAAGACGATTTAACGAAAGACGCAATAATCTTTCCGTTTAAGATTCTGTTTAGAAATGAGAGAGCGATAGCTATTTGAGTTTCCGTTGATCCAAGAGCGCGCGGGAAAGATCACCACGTGTTGCCCCCTGTTGCTCTCCCAAACTGCTCCCAAACAAAAGTGAGCAAACAGGGGCCTGCATGTTTTATGGACGAAACACATTCGTACAGGATCTTCCGGTAGGGGGATCGTCATTTTCGCGACAACACGTGATACGCCATGATACGCAAGGATGAAAGGAATGTCTTTAAGAAAACTAAGAGCGTAAGAGTCAACGGATGGATGACGAATTTGAATTTTGATCGTTAATTATTCTGCTTTCGTGTGCAATACCGTGCTATTTAAAATTTCAATAATTTCTTAACCTCTATGGAAGTTTAACATACGATATTCTTATACACATACCTGTTAAGTATGTAACAGTTACATATTCAATCAGCGTAGTTGAGAAAACAGAGTTTACCGTAGGTTTTGAAGTGTTCGAACACTGTTTCGTTATATATATTTTTTTTCAAAATACTTATAATAAGAATTAAGGAACCGTAGTACTCTGACTTTGTTTTTTTATAAGAGAAGAAAGGATTTAATTCTATTGTTCTCTTGTTTAGAAGGAATGTTTACGAACGAAATGAATTTTCATGACGCCGTGGTTCTCACAAACCGTCATTCGTAAGAGAGAAATCTTTCGTTTAGAAATTTATTTATATTTCCTCAGCTTAAATCTATCAACTTTGTTTCGTTCCAAGCGACATATGTATGGGTAACTCATTTCCCAGCTTAACAAGCGTTTGTTTTACTAGAGTCTCTAATAATAAAGGGTCCACAAATAGACTATATAGGATTTCTTGCGTCTCTGCTTCCGTAAAGTAGAAACATCGTTGTTGAAGGACATCTGTTTCGAATAGAGCAATGACAACAGTCACCATCGTGTTGTATGGATAATAAATCGCAAAAATACATGATTTAAACGAATAAATTTCACCGACACTCGTAGACTTATGAAAATTATTATTATTACACCTTTATTACTCATAAAAAATAAACGACGTAATACATACAAGACGAATAATATTAAAAATAAATAACTATAGTAAAATGATACTTTTCTTCGTAAACTATATGAATATTAGGACGCAGGACCACTGGAAAAGTGTTTTTTTCCGTATCTCACGATTCAAACAGCATATCTATAGTTAAAACAACCTTGCACGTGCACGTAATACATCGAAAACTATTTATAACCGAAACATCGTCACCGTATTATTGCTCGAAATAAGTTGCTCGACGCAAACGCAGCGACGATGGTGTTACGATTATAAATATCATTTATGAGATCTATCTTTCGTTAGCTCTTTAATCAAGGAGGCCTGTACAAACGTAATAATCACAAATTCATATACCTCGGCGCTATTAAATAGACATGAATATTGTCAACAAGCAAAACATTACGAAATTGTAAAATCATGTACAGGGCCTTCCAAAATACGTAGTACAACTGGAAACGAGGCGATCTCTTATTCAAAACTACATTGAAAATGTAGAATAATTTGAAAACATACTTAATCAGATAATTAAGTTTTAAAATCCGCAGTATACTCGCTCACAACTCTCGCAGTATACTCGCTGTCGCATGTAAGTCGCTTGGGCGCGAGTTCCGCGCATTTTCAAACTTCTTTACATTAAGAACGAAGTATCGCGCGAAAAAGAGTGCTCGATTTGCTTTTTGAAGAGGAATTACTTCCTCTTACGCTTTACCACGTGTCGCAGCTTACTCCGTACAGATTTCAATGAAATGTTTCCTATCGGTACAAAAGATTAATGCCCGCGATATGAAAATACGTATATACACCGTGTTCTATAAATGTTCACTTCTGGTTTCCCTGCTGGATTTTATTTGCACATGTCTCTATCGAGGATATAATAATCGCCGGGCCAGTAGAGGTGGAAAGTCGACGAGACGGCCTGACAAATATATCAGTCTTATCCCACGCAGTTTTAAAGCAAGTGGCCGAACGGAGACAACGGAAGAGAACAGTCATGAGAATTCGCATCGACGGAACCACGGTTCTACAAGGATTCCATTCGCGTACTTCATCTTAGAACGAACTCGGCGTGCTCTTTAACGCTTGGAATTTCAGTCGCTTATTTATCTCCTTCAGTTTGAAATGATTAATTAAAAATCACGCAGAGTTCCCTTCGCTAATCTATCAAAAATCCCTTCGGACGCTCGAATTCGGGACGTAAGAAATAAGCTCGCCAGTGTTATCGTTTATTGTTAAGAAAGAGCTGACGCGAAGTATGACTCTAATCAGTGATTAAATTCTAAGAAACGTGGCTCAACATCGTCAGCAAATATGCAGAGAGTCCTTAGCTTGCAGATGACTCGGGGGATCGGCGAGTCGAGCGAGTTCGTGACGAAACGTATGTGCTGCTCGTTCCTCTTCTCCGTCGGTTTTATTTGCCTGCTGTTCGGTTTCTTGCTCGGTCGCTTCGCCACGCAAAGGGCGGCAGAGTTTCGTATAGAAAAGAGGCGTCTTGAATTAGCGGGAAACGGCCTCGAGACCACCGAGTATCTTCAGCATTTATTGCTGAAGCAACTGGAAGGGGCGCCCCTTGATGCTGACTTCCAAACGTACGTTCGTGTTTCACATTTCGAGGATACAAATAGTTGTATTATCTTTAACGGTTTATGAAAACCAGGGACTGGCAGTCTTTTGATCCGAAGAGCGAGGACGTGCGCCGAACGAATGGAACCCTGTCCAACTTGTCGCTTATTCACAATGTTAACGAATACCAATCGTGTATCACCGCGATCGTTAGAGGATCCATAGAACCTGGTGACTTAAGCTCTGCACGCTGATTTTCTACAGATTAAACGCGATCAATTATCCACTATTAAATGTTCAGACAGGTATGTGGTACTGTCGGCTAGCGGCGAAGGTGTCGGTATTGTCTTGAAACTAGCAAAAGCTCTGAACGATATCAAGGAGCAGCATGGCTGGACGCCGCGTAGATCTCTTATCTTTTGTTTATTCGCGGGAACTTCTGATCCATGTTCCGAGCTATTGCCCAGTTACATGCTGCACAGAATTCTGGCCTACGTCGTTGTGCATCGCCAAGCTTCGCAAGGTTTGTTAACATCCATTCGCGTAAGAAAGTAAAATACAATCAAATGTTTGCACAACTGAAATGATTATAGGCAGGGGCCCTTTTGTCGTGGCTGGGTCTGACATAGCGCAATCTATGGTTCTAGAAGTAGCTGGTGTCGTAAAAGATAAGTTCTCTTACAAGGATCAATTGATACCTTCAAATAATATGCCTCGCAACGCTACAACTTCTCGCCTTACTTTAAACATATCTCACGCAGTATTGTCGTTCATGGTGAGTAGCTACAATAAGCACGAAGATATATCGAACAGAAAATTATAAATTATTCCTATGTAAATTTAGAACAACGACGCCGCGTCTAACGAAACTGTTCTTGAAAGAGAGCTACGTAAAATCGTTTTAACGCAAATACTTAGTCAGACTGTTTGGAGGCTATCCGATGGCTTAATTATGAAATGGAATCCGAGTTATTTGAACGAGACGATTTCCAAAGCACTGGAGTCTGTAAATAGTACCGAGTTGTCACAAGTCAAAGGTACTTGAGATGTTTAAAAGATTCTGCTTTTAGAATATTAAATACAATTGTATATTCTTTTAGAAAAAACACGGGACACCTCAGTCACGTTGCTAAGTAAGTTGAACATTTTAATCGGAAGAATTGACGCAATCGATAGCACCAAGTATGTAAACTTTATAAGTCGCTACACTAAATCACCTGTATTTACATATCTCAATATTTTTGGGAGCACCGAGAATCTATCCTTTCCTTGTGTTGCAGCTCGCTCGATACGAGGATATTAAACGATCTGCTGATGGATTTGGATAGAGCTCTTCTATGCCCCGATATATCAGGAGCCAATTGGGCAGAGTTCTTTAGGCTAAATCACGAGTCATTTAATGTAATCTTACGGTACCTTAATCGAATGGTAATGTGTTACGAAATGGCTATTCAACTTTTACAAGATTGATAGAAAAGCTACAAGAAAGTCTAGGGATAAAAATGTCTTTTAAAATGACTGTGGTAAGCTTAGGTACCACTGGAAGTTTCTCGCGTACTCGCATATTTTTTTTAACACTTTTACTATACTCTTTAGCTTAATTTAACATTCACGAGTTCCTATCTCCTGTTCGCGGTTTATTATAAATCCTACCGGTATTCACATTTATACACGTGCAAGTACAAAACATGTATTACCTCCGCCTGTGATAAATAAGAGGAGCACGAAAGTTCCGTAATCTACATTAAGGTATATAAATGCCCGCTATACTATGCAGTACTTCTTTCTCCATCTGCGAAGAGTTCAGCGTCCCTTCGATAGATTTGCAGTGCGGATTGAAGACGGAATAGGCGCTGAGCTCGCCGGGCTTCTTCGGTCTGGTACGAGTATTCAGCCAAATAAACGTGAAAGTAGACGCAATGAAGTATATAGCCCCGAATTCGAATTCTATCGCGATGATATACAAGGTACTCCAGAGAAGGAAATAGAGCAGATACGTTACTGCCTTAAGCGCTGTACATTGCGACGGTCTGTGTTCGCTGTCATCCGAACAGGTGCTTTCCGTGTCCTGGACATCCTGCAAGCTTTAAATCCTTAATCACGCTGATCTATCGTGTAAATTTTACAATAAATATTGCTTCAGGTATATTTCGTAAGATGTGTATTTATTACATAATTACATCTTGTAAATTATTAATTAACATCCTTATTATATCGTTGCGACGTGTAAGTAAACGTGTGCATCGCTACCGTCACTCGAATCGTTCGGGGGCACTAACAGCAGTAACATAACCTTACCTCCTCGTCCTTCGTCGGAGCTACCAGCAACTGTTGGTCATCGGTCATCCTGTTTCCACCCCACAGTAAGATATTCTGCATCGTAGTTTTGATCGATTCTGTCATCTCTTCCCTGCGCTTCTGACGTCTATAAGCATTGAGTCTCTCCTTTATGTTGACACTGTCCATAACGGGGACAGCCGCGTCGACAGTGTCGTTGACGTATCTTCGATATCAGTGGATGCTATCGGTCGCGTCGCGCTGTGTTCACTACTCAACCTAAATTGACCTAAGTGGTGATTTTCAAATGCATCGTCATGAATCATCATCCCCCATTGAGCTCGACGTTTCGTATTTAGAGCTCAATGTCAGCCCTATATGCGGTATGTAAGTATGTACATGCATATATTTCGTAAACTGTCACTGACGCGCCTGCGGAACGGTTAACCAAATGGATTCGCAATCGCCCAAACGGGCAGCTTCGAATTTAAAAGGTTTGTTGCAGACGAAATATTCGCGCGACGATGCGAACAGGATTTCGTGTAATCTGAGAAATCTATCGAACGAAATTGTAGTAACGATGAGACGTGAAAGGGATAACGTAATCGACGCGAAAATGCACGAGCCGTGCTCGCAGTTAAGCGAAGGCGCTGCCAATTTCGGTGCCTCCTTTTTCATATCCGGGATCCTGGCTATCGTGTTCAAGACGATGACCGCGCCACTAGAAAGGATTAAATTGATCCTGCAGACGCAGGCGAGCAGCCGTCAAATAGCGAAATCGGAGAGGTCCGCCTACTCTGGCTTCTTAAACGCGATCGTTAGAATACCTAGGGAACAAGGGTTCTTGTCGCTGTGGCGCGGCAACTTTCTCAACATATGTCGATACTTTCCAGCGCAAGCGATCAATTTCTCTTGCTTCGACTTGTTCTACGACGGCTTTCGACAAGTACGTCCGTTGCAGCCGAACTGCGTTCTTAATAGTCCGTCTATCTTGTTAGGCGTAGAAGTAGGATTTTGGAAATGTGCTGATACACGCGGTGTAACAAGGAAAAGTGTTATCGTAGATGCTCGAGCCCAGGATGAGAAACAGTCACACTCTCCTTCCATTCCTGGCCGGCGGTGCCGTCGGCATGACCTCCTGCGCGCTTTTGTACCCTCTCACGTTTTGCAACACTCGAATATCGGTGGACGTAGGCGACAATAGGAAGATTCAACGGGAATTTCAGAGTTTGAACGATTGCTTGAGGAAGGTGCAGAGAAACGATGGTTACAAGGGCTTTTACCAAGGAGTAACGTTCTCCGCTACCGGGATGTTCCTGTACAGGTTTAACTGGCCGCGGCTAGAGGTCGTACTAGTTGTAGTCCCAATTGCGATTGCAGAGAAATCGGTGCTCAAAGTTTATTCATGTTCGGTGGTCTTTTAAAACCTGCCCTTCATCCTCTGGATCGCATACGGGACCTCCGAGACATTCTGAAGTCGATACGATATTGTTTCCAGCCTTCCAAAACACTCACTTGTCGATAAAAGAGCCGGAGAATTAAATTATTCTCGGAGAATAACGGTAACTCGATTCATCAACTTACCGTGAATTTCAGAGCCACTTACTTTGGAGTTTACACGATCGGTAAACGAGCGTACTTGAACGATCGTGCCGGTACAGGGTCTCTCACCGCGAATGCCCCGTTTATGGTGTCTCTGCTGATCGCCCAATTTGCGTCTATGGTCGCGACACTGATCGCCTATCCCTTAGACACGATATCCAGGCAGAAAATGCTTTGGAGCGGCCGCGGACCGAAGAATTATGCGTCGATGCGACAAGTGGTCGGTAAAGGGGCGGTGGGAATTAGTATTAACACGAAAACTGTCCTTGTTTGACCGACGCAACGATTATTCTGCCGTCAGGTCGCTATGATTACACGCAAAGACGGCGTGCTCGGGTTTTACAGGGGCGTTTTCACGAATCTGTTGACGACGGTGTGCGGATCGTTGCTTCTAGTGTCGTACGACTTGATCAAAGAGCGCTACGACAAGTTCGAAGAATCTAAGGTATTCGATCCACGAATTAGCGACGATCCACGAGTTCACTTCTCTAAATTATGTTTTCCGAAAGGCTGCTTCTAAGAGTTGAAGATCGTCGAGGAGACCGAACGTCCAGGCACACGATGACGCCACTATGTTTCCTATTGCGCATCATTTTGTACGTCTGACCGAAGTTATTGGAATAAAGCACCTGACACATTCTTGAGTCGTGTAGAGTATTCTTTAAGAACTAATGAATTTCAACGGAATAAAATATTTATTAACGTAAAGATTGAAGAAGTCACAGCGTCACAAAATGGTACAAGCTTCTCCCTTCGTTGCTCGGCAATTATATTAAATTTCTTCCGCGTATAAGTGTTTTGAGGCCATGGATGTCCGGAGGGGGAGTGCAAAAGAGGCAGTTGCCCCCAGCTTTTGAGAAAAATTGGCTTATTTTTCAAAACTGATCTTTATTAAGTTCATACTAAAAAAGGGAATATTTTTCAATTTCGGTTTTACATTTTTAATTAAATTGACACTACAAAATGGGTTGAAAAAAGGCCAGAGGGATATATTAATCTTTACCATCATCCCAAAGTTGCCCTCCCCTGGAAAAAAATCTTCGGACGCCCTTCTTTGAGGCTTGAAACTGGTTTATTCCAACGAATATTACACGCCTGCGAAGATAGTGCCAGGAATTTATAAAACTACACTTCGTATAATTATATACATACTATCTTTTCTTAAGATACTTCGTTGCATTCGAGTTGCAAAAAGAAATAGATCGTAAATAGGTAACGAAGAGGAATTCTTTCGACTTTGGAAATGTGTTTAGCCGCACGAAACGCTAGCTGAAGCTTCAGTCGAAGGAATGTCTAATGTCTAATCTAACACTTGACCCCGGTAATCCTCGATCCCCCGATCTCTACGCCGTTGTTCGGGGAAATACGTATACCTTGAGGCGATTTTTACTTGCACTAATATACATAAAGATCGCGTTTAAAAAGAACGTGGCGGCGGGTGTCGCGATCCCCGAGCACACTTAACCGACAGAAATTGCATAACAAATCATTCTCGATAGAGGCTTCGCCACGATAACATTCTAACGCCGTCACGTGGAACATCGGCATGTCACTAGCACGTGTAAACAACGCGGATCGCGACGAGAATCACTCGCTGAGCAACGGGGAAAGACGATCCATGGATCATCTGAGGAATCACAGTTCCGGTCGCTTGGCAAGCGAAAGCGTCGGCGATGGGCGCGTTCTGGTCCTGTATACCGGCGGAACCATCGGGATGGTCAGAAACGGAAACGGAGGTAACACGAGGAGGAGCTGCTAATTTCGATTATTAATTACGTTCCTCTAATTCTTCCATCCCTATTAAAGTGTCCTACAATTCGACCTTCAATTTCTCCCCGCTCCTTCGCGTTTAAATTCCTCTTCTAAATAAATCCCTCCACGTAAATATTGAAAAAGGGCTAAGCCGCGTTTCGTTTCAGTTCTGGTGCCCAAGACGAACAGCTTCGTGAAAAAGCTGCGGAAATATCCAAACATGCACGACCGAGAGTACGCGGAGGAGCGATTCGGATCCATGGGGCCGTTGGTACTTCCGTAAGTGCAGGGGCCATTTGATATCGCGGCGTTCGAGAGGATTAAACATTGCTGGAAGCAGAGTTCGCTTAATTCCACAGCACGCTAACTAGTTTTCTTCTTTCTTCTTCGAAGGATGACCGCGACGGACAATCGACGCGTGATTTACAGCGTGTTGGAGTACTCGCCGCTCTGCGACTCCAGCAACATGACTATGGACGACTGGATTCGTATCGCTAATGACATCAAGGTAACAGGTGGGGCACGAGGGGCCTTCGGAGCCCGGTCTCTTCAGCTTCTATTGTTTTAGCAATCTTACGAGCATTTCGACGGATTCGTGGTTCTTCACGGGACAGACACGCTGGGCTACACCGCGTCCGCCCTCTCGTTCATGCTCGAAGCCCTCGGCAAGATAGTTATTCTGACCGGCTCGCAGATGCCGATCTTCGACACGAGAAGCGACGGCCTGGACAACTTCCTCACCTCCCTGGTAATAGCCGCGAATTACAACATACCAGAAGTGTGCGTCTACTTCGGGACGAACCTGATGCGAGGGAACCGCACCAGCAAGATATCGGCCACGGCCTTCGAGGCGTTCGACTCGCCGAATTTTCCGCCCCTCGCCAAGGCCAACGTCAAGATAGAAGGTCAGCGATCGGACGTGATTCGTTTAATTAAATTTTCACTATCGACACGTTCGTCGCGATAACGTCTTCACGAACTTATACGCCGTGGAATCCAGTAAAAGCCGTGTTAAAAAGTATCACTGCCGAGATCTTAATCCCGGTATATCGCTACGTAAGAGATAGATTCCGTTATCGGAGGCGTTTGATAGGAAAGTCACGCCTGGCTAAATTGCCCGAGTAGAATATTAATATTACTCGCAGCCACTGATTCATCGTGCCACGCACGTGTCCAGCTGCGCCACGCAGACTTAATCGAACGTATTAGAATCTACGTGGTGTTATTAACGTACAGTCGACGAATATCGTTATGGAGAAATCAGGATCGATTGCGAGTTCCCCGATCCACCGCGGCATTCTAACACGATTTTCACGTTGCAGTGGACTATCGAGCGATCTTTCGTTCCTGCGGCCTGGAAAAGTTCCACGTGCACGCGGCCTTGAACAGAAACGTCGGATTGCTGCGGATATTTCCTAGTATAACCACGGCCCTGGTGAAGGCGTTCCTGCAGCCCCCGATCGAGGGTGTCGTGTTGCAGTCGTACGGGATGGGGAACGTGCCCTTGAACCGGGAGGATCTAATTAAAGAGCTGCGCGAGGCGACGAAGCGGGGAATTATTATAGTGAACATTACGCAATGTTCGACGGGCTGCGTGTCCGACGCGTACGAGCCTGGAAAAGCGTTGGAAGAAGCCGGTACGGTATACGTTTCACACGCAGTCGCTTCTATTTCGCTCGCGTCGACCCTCCCGCTGTTTTTCAAGAGGAGAATGCAACGAGGAATGCGGGTTAATCGTCCCTCCAGATGGTAATAGAATATTTAATGCGCCAGGTGTGATACTGGGCTTCGACATGACCCCCGAGGCAGCGCTATGCAAGCTCGCCTACGTGTTGTCGAAGAAGGATTGGGACAGGGAAACGAAGCGGCAAATGATGCAGACGAATCTGCGGGGAGAATTAACCGCGGGCAGGCCGCCGTCTCTTCAGGATCTGGATCTCGTGGAGGCGGTCGCTAGATCGTTGAGGCTTTCGTCGACGGCTGAGCTTCAGGAACTGGGCTCGATCCTGTTCCCAGCGATGCTGAACGCAGCTGTGCTCGCGCGCGACACAGTGAAGCTCGAGTCTTTAAAAGGATACGTGAGTAAACACACTCAAGCTGTGTTTCGCGCCTCCGCAATCCAGATGTTGCTTCGGCTTGGCATTCCAATTAACGCGCGCTCACGTTTCAGGGCGCAGATATCTCGCAGAAGAACGCCGACGGCCGAACCGCGCTGCACATCGCATGCTGCGAAGGTGATCTGAACATCGTGCGCTGCCTTTTGAGAATGGGGGCGAGCGTTCATATAAAGGACCGGTTCGATCGCACACCGCTTACCGATGCGATCGAAAACGATCACCACGAAGTAAAATATCGTTCTGTTTACCACGATTCTAAATGCCTTCGGTCGGAAGTAGGCCAGGTTCAAATTGATCTTTTTATAGATCGTTAAAGTGCTGATGCAATGCGGTGCGCATTTGCACGGGAGCGCGTACCTGATAGGAGAGAAGCTGTGCGCGGCGGCTGCCGTGGGGAACGTGAAGCGCCTCAAGTCGTTCTACACCGCCAGTGCCGATCTCTCGCTGCAGGATTTCTCCGGACGAACGCCGTTGCACTTTGCCGTGTTGCATAAAAAGCTGCCTGCCATCAAGTACCTGCTCGAGCACGGCGCGGAGACGGAGCGCCACGACAAGACGGGGCAGTCGCCGTACGACCTTGCTAAAGCTATCGGCTCTGCGGAAGTAATAGCGTTGCTGTCGCCTTCTAAATCGTCGGATGTACCGGTCGCTACGGCGGAAACGACAAGTTGAAAGCAAAGCTGCCGTTCATCTGTGGGGATGTAACGCCGTGGCTCCCCGCGATGGTACAATGACCACGGGAGAGAACGCACAATAGGACCTAACGAGCGTATTTTTAAACGATAAATCTGCATCGTGTCACGATTTTTACTCGACACGGCTCGGCGGTAATTGTACGACACACAATGACCGTTTTCGTGTTTTAGCGATAGTCCGTGAATGGGACAAGGGGGCCTCGTAAACGCGCCCATTTGTCCCACAAGCGTTATTAAGTGTTTCGAACAATGGTCAGCGAAAAGTGAAAGCCCGAGGTGATTATCACGCGGCGACATTTCACACCGCGCGCGCTGGAATAATAACGTATTTCCTTGAAGTAAATTGTAATGATGAGGCTCGGACGAGCGCGCAAGCGAAAGAGAAACTTCAGAAACGTTGTAGAAAAATATTCTCTCTCTCTTGTATTTGCAATGGTGTGGCAGAACATACGTTATCGCAGATGGAAGAAATGTAATGAGCTGCTTAAGGAACACTTAATACTGGATGGTGTACGCTCGACGCTTCTTCATCTTGATGTACCAAAATTCAAATACACTACCTCCTTTGTCATCGACTGATTTTACGTTAACTATATTCCTTCCACCCACTGTTAAGTTGTCACACTATGCCAAACTCGTTCATCACGGTCTTTAGAAGCTTCGGCGTGATCAGACAGTCCTGATAAATCCGAGCGCAATCCTGGTTTCCTCTTTGGCCCGCAGCCACGGCGTCTTCTATGATCGTGCCGTTTATCGCATCCTTGAACCACCTGTGACTGTTTTCAATCAACCGCGACGTTAAAATCTGTTACGCGATCTGATTATGGATCTTGTTTTCGCTTTTAGTGGTACCTGGATAAACCGTCGATTATCTTGTCGGTGCTGGTCGGGTTGTCAGCGTGCTTGGCCACTGAAACGACCGAGCAGAGGACGCGCTGCATGCACGGGGCCACGTAATTGTTACTAAAAAGCATCTCATTGATAGCGTTACCCATTTGCGACCACTCCGTGTTGTCCCCTGAGCCTATTACGCGCATAAAAACGATAGAAAGATACTTGCGAATACAGATAATTGAGGAGTGATGCTTTACTCACGATAATTCGGGTGGAGATGCTGAGGTTTTGAGAAAAGAGGCTTGATTACGGTGAACAGAGTAGTTAACAGTCCAATGATCCCGATGGCCTTTGTGTTTACGTTGAGCAGCGGAGCAGCTTCGCTGTGTTCTCCGTATTTGTTATTAACTGGTATCGAGATGAAGGGAATTGTCACGGCCCAGTCGATCTGGAAGAATTACAGAGAAATAGAGGAACCGCAAATCTTCGATTACAATTTACAGTGATTAGAACTTACACGAAACTTGTCGTCTTCCGAATTGAAGGAGATTAGTCCATTGCTCGGATGATGACCGAATGCTTTACTGTGGCCTCTAGGAACTTTCTTCTTCCCATTAATATTAGGATCCATCGCTTCAGAGAGATTAAAGGTAAACAGAAGGCACAACGAGACCGCGAGCGCCACTGAGTTCATTTTTCTGCAGTCTGGAGCAATTGAAAGTACATCGTTGACTATATTTCTGTGGCGGATAGTCGAAGGTTCGAACGACCGATAATACTTTCTTCAACACTTACGTTGTACGGGTAGCTGATGAATTGTCTAATTGCGAGCGACGCTGGGGCACATGTGACGAATCCTTGATCCTGTCAGCAGTTTTTGTACAAGAGCCGGCCTTCCCCCTGGGCAAATAGGAAATTGTATTCCCAACGAGCGCAATTAACGAACCCCAAGAGAAATTTCTGGTCCAATTACTGGCGCGAAATGGGTATCGCTAACACCGTTATGCCGGCCATCGTCACGGTGAAAAATTTCGTAGACCCACACGTAGACTCCACGTTTCGTAATTACTTTTCTACCCATGGCTCGTATTTTCACCGGGAAGAGACCTCAAGAGATCCGGGAAGTGTCCACGTTTGACGAGGACCCTCGCAGTTCCGCACTCTCGGTGTCTTTTCCCAACGCAAAGCGATACAAATTCGTTTAAATAAGGTTTCGGTTGAGCGACGGCTTGTCCAGAAGCGACGATTACTCGTGACTTAAGCCGGGAATCCACCGGGAATCTAAGCTAAGCTGCGTTATGCTATGCTATGCTACGTTTTGAAAAAATTAGCTTCAATACATTCTTATGGAACCGCTTCCACCAAAAGCTAAGCTAAATCATAGCATTGCATAGCATAGCTTAGCTTCCCGGTGGATTCCCGACTTTAATGTCTGATGGACATAGACTGAACTAGCAGGAGGTTCGTTGAGAGACACTGAGAGACATCTTTTAATTTGTCTGTGCATTCATATGTGAGGTTTGTTACTGCACGCATACGCGGCCCGACTTTCGTGAATTTTCCCGAGCAACCTGCAGAACGAATTCCTCGTCTGAAAATCGGGCAAATGACGAACGCACGCTTCACGGACCTTCTGCCTGCCATTCTGTTTCATTTGAAAACAGACTACCATCGAGCATCTCTCCTCCGTTTACAAAATACATATTTACATAAACTCCGATTAGCGAGAGCAGGATATTTACGGCGGAAATGGATAAGTCTGATAACGTTGATAACTTAAGCAGCCGATAACGGAATCTGGGTGATGCGGTAGATTAGAGCCTGCCTTCTCGCGATGCAACGGATAGCAATTAATTTCGTTGCAGCGAACGTAATCGCGACAGATCTGGGAAGAGATCGATGCGCGCTTTAAAAGATCGTTACCGTTCGTTGCGAAAGATTGATTATTTCGAGTTACAGATGCGCAGCGCGACAACAATGCCTGTTACGAGTAAATCGCGGCGACAATGGACGCGTCCTCCTGCTTCTTCAGGAGAGACGAACGAGTCACGCACCGTGATAGCGTCCCATGAAAATCTAACAACGAAAGCGAAACCGCTGGGTCCAATTATTGTCCATGGCTCGTCCTGTCGTGACGAGCCGGAGTAGGCGCACCGCTATATATTCCAGAAATCACGTAGATGTAGTTCAGTCTCTACGCAAACGATCTGCGCGACACGCCCTCGAATATCCGTTTCTTTTTCGCCCTCTAAAAAGGTACTAGGTGTAACGAAGTCAATGTACTTAAAAGGGAAGATCCCGAACACGGAAATTCAAAAAATTCTGAAAGCTTTGTGAATGTGTAGGGAGTTTCCTCCCGATTACAATGCAATTTTTGTTTACTGCCCAAATTCACTCGAAGGAGTTGCAATTAACTCCTGAAAATTCGGCTATTTTCCGATTTTATGTTATAACTCGCAAACTGTAAGAGATAGCAACAAATTTTCGAAACAAATGTTACTTCTTTTAATTAAAAGAATGGATCTAATTGGATCTAATTAGATCCATCATTTGGTAAAACAATTATTTTACAGTTCACGAGTTATAACAGAAAATCGGAAAATAGCGGAATTTTCAGGAGTTAATTTCAACACCTTCGAGTGAATTCGGGCAGCAAATAAAAATTGCGTTATAATCAGGAGGAAATCCCCTACATGTTCGCGAAGTTTCAGAATTTTTTGAATTTCCGGGTTCGAGATCTTCCCTTGTTTGTAAATGGCACTATTCTAAACTGATTTCTATTCTTACAGATGTCGTTGAATTTTCGAAACCTCGTTCTTCTACTGGTATCTTCAGCGGCGGTGGTCCGAAGCAGCCCAAAGTTCGACGATGGAGGGTAAGATTACTCTTCTGGTCCCTCTTGCCTGGGAACAATTAAAAGAGGCGTATGCGACAAGCAAGATTTTTACGAATGAAACGTTCTAAACAGGTTCGTACCGAGTTCCATGATCTACTTGGAGAAGAGTCCAAAGTCCCACGATCAAATAGCGATGCCGTCTCAGGTGGACTCGCGAAGCGAGACGCCGACGAAACGCGGTGACACGGATACCAACGACATCACGGATCGCAGCCAGGAGGCCCGGTTCGGCTTCACTAACGTAGGCAGCACAGGAAGCGTAAGTCACTCTCGTCGCAATCAATCCTACGAGAAGACTGAAATTCAGATTGTAACAGAGAATTGTACAGGGTTACGGGGTTTCGAGCTACGCACCCGCGAAGATAGACTTGGGTGGACTGGTCCTGGGCGCCATAATAGGAGTAGGTTCCATCCTCATTATCCCCAAACTGCTCTACGTCCTCTCCGGCACTTACGGACACTACGCAAGAAGTGAGTCGATCCTCCTCCTGAAAGAAGCATTGGAATATTAGAGGACTCTAAACTCGTTAGCTTTTATTGTAACAAAGATGTAATGAGATATCCAATGTCTGTCCCATTGACTCCAGGCGAGGAAAGCGGTGTTTCTCAAGTCCTGACCAAGCTGGACGACGTCCTGGCTCGTCACGGCATTGACACCACCTCCTGCATGCAGCGAGCAGTGTGCACTTACTCGCACCAGGCAGCATCTTCCACGAGGGAGGCAAACAAGCTGAACGACGAGGAGAAGATCTCGTCGTTCGACAAGATGGTAGATACGATCACGACGAATCAGATCTTCCGCACAGCTATGGAAGGAACGGCGATCCAGGAGGCGGTGGAAGCAGGGAGAGCAGGTCGAAGTTGTTCCAGGTCGTATCCACACTGCGGCTTCTCCATGGAGACGATCTTGTCCCTTCTGTCCAACGTGATCACCGCTGCTACTAGTGCTCAGGCTGGGACCACAGCGCCCACGGGACCAGGAACGTTCTAAATAGACGATACAATAAAGATTAAAATAAGTTCATAGGCGAGCTTCTGCGAGGGCACTCCAGAAGCAAGTCTCTTCCTCGTCTCCTCGCTTCAGTGTGTACAGAGTTGTGATTGAGAATACATGAACGCCATGTGGCGAGGCGTAGCTGAAGCGCGTATGCTTCCGTTTGATTACTTAATTCATAGACTTATCGTAAAGATTGACCAACTCCCCACGGAGCGGTCTACTTATGTACTCTAGGTAGAATAGCTGCGGGCAACTGTTCGATGCTTACGAAATAAAAGTAAATTTACAATCTGTTTGGGTAATCCTCTTTTATTTCATCGTCTTACACACGCGTGAACCGAGGAAAGTGAAATTCTGGATCGTTACTCTGTGTACTTTTCCGTGCAGACGCGAGAACTCTCCCTCGAGCGTGAACACCTTTTTGTTTACAGCTCTCTAACAAGGCGAAGAAAGCTGTACAGAATAATCATAGGTCGCAACGGTTCGCTATCACTTAGTCCGCGCGCCACGCTACGTTCTCAACGACGTGGGCACAGTTTAGTTGAACGTTGAAGGTACAATCTTTCGGAGCGTATAGAAATATACTGTTCTCTAAATATAGTAGATCCGCGTGCGAGGCTTTCATTCCTAAGAGAAGTGAAACGAATTCTCTAAGATAGAGTCGCCGATACTTTTAGTGGAACCTAAGCCACCAGATAGAGAACTCTTTTTTTTTTATAAATATATGTATGTAATAACGATAAGTTCATCTCGTTAAAACGTAATTTCATCCTTACAGAAAAAATATTGGATATTTTCTATCGTCCCTTATATACACGTTCTTTGGTCCTTAGCGAGATACTGTGAACAATGCAATAAACGCAGCTTATCAAGCATCTTGGTGCAGCTCTGTTCGAGTGCCTCTACTTCCAGATAAAAGTATACCTCCATTGTATTACAATGATGCAGCGGTCGCTAATTGCATTAATGCACCGATGTATATTAAAATCTTTAAGTGATTCGTACTGCCATAAAATTCGTATTGCACTTAAAATCGTTCGTTTAGGCATAGAACTGCACGTTGCCTAGAAACGTTAGTTGATTTTTACAGGAATAAAGAGCTCTGTTATCTACAACGTACATTCGATGTACAATTTCCTACATATATCCTCACTGTACCCGTTTCCTTCGTTCAATTGGCAACAAATCTCGTTAACGAGCCACGACACTCGTTCAACGATTACCTCTCTCTATATATATCTACATATATTTATTTATACTATAACAATCATTTCATGTATTGCCGTTTAGGTAGAAGCAACACGACCCCTATAGCAACGCACACGTGCCACAAACTGTGGACGATGTAATAATTCCTCCGCGTCTGTAGAAACGCATAGCAAACGAGTCCGAGGGAGACTAGAAGGAGGCCAGCGGGGAAATATATGCTTCTGAAAATATAAACAAATGCCGATTTAGAGGATACACCAGCAGAGGTATCGTAATATTTTCAGCAGTAGTTACGTACCTGTAAGGACGCGAGGGATAACGAACAGTGCCTCTCCGTTTGCACCTCATGCCCCAGGACAGGCCGATCAAAGCTGAGCCGGTGATGGCGGGCAGGAGGAACACCCAGAGGGCCGTGCGGTCCATCTCGGCGCTCATCGCGAGGACAACGGTCCCGGATATCTGGCAGAAAGCGGTGAGCTTGGAGCCGAACGAGGCCATCGCCACCAAGGTCACCCAGATGGAAAGAAGAGCGTTGAAGAAGTCGCAGAACTGGAGGACGCTCAGCCTCATGATGCACACGCTGTAGATGTCCTCGCCTGCCTCGCAGGCGTGATAGAAGGTCGAGAAGAACATTACAGCGGCGTAGACGATCGCTTCGGTGAAGTACTCCCTGCGGACCGCCACGTAGACCGAGCCGATGAACGCCAGGTTGCTGAAGGTGAGCAACAGCACGCGGACGATCACGTCGCTGTTGCCCAGCACGTAGGTGTCGTCCGCGCAATCGAAGCCCCGGTAGGCGCCCGCGCAATGGCACGCGGCGAACACGAAACCGCCGCTCATGTAGTGCATGCACTTGCCCTGGGAGTTGCAGCGACCCTCGATGCACGGCAGAGAAGAGATGCGGCTCTCCACTCGTGCGTCGCAGGGGCTCATGCAGTCGCAATCCTCGCAGGCGGTCCCGTTCATGCAAGTCGAGACGCAGTGGCAGTTCTCCTCCAAGCAGAACGCTTTTAGGCTTATGTGCCAGACACCAGGCTCCGGGAACGGGACGTGGAGGATGGCTGGCCCCGTGGAATTCACGTAGATGTCCGCCGCGGTGGTGTTGTCCGCGCGCGAGCAGCCCCCGCCAGCAGTGATGTTCGAGTAGTGACCTGAGCGGGAGAAAGCAATGTTTACGTGTCCATAATCCATCGCAGAAAGATGCTTGGCGGTTCTAACCTAAGGAAATGCAAGCGACGACGATGACGTTCTTCTTCTCCTTCTCCTCAACGTCGGTCAGCTTCAGGCCCAACGTCAGCGTTCCACCGACGTCGTATACTCGACCGATCTCGAAACTAAGGACGGAAAGGGTGTCTGCGGTGAGGTTGAACGCCGACGGTTTCGTGCCGTTCCCGTGCAGGTGCTCGTAGTCGAAGAGGAAGAAGTCCGGCAACGATTTCCTGATCAGATCCACCGGCTTCACCTGGACCGAGTCGTTCGGCGAGCTATCGACCAGTTGCAAGGAAACGTGCGACGAGTCCCCGGACAGCAGGCGAAGGGTCACGTAGTGTAAAGTGTCCGAGTAAGGCTTGAAGAGCATGCTGGTATTCGTGGTGTTCATGATCGCCCCGGCGAGGTGGTCGTCCGCGGTGACGTGAACCGCGATCCTGCACTCCTCGCCGCAGGTGGACGTCAACGAGAGACTGGACTCCACGAACTCCTCGGGGATGAGCAATTGCATCACGGCGGAATCCTCGCTTTTGTTTATGTGCACCTCGTACCCCTGCTTCGGGTCCACTAACGAGACTATGGACGCTGAATCTAGCAGCAGCTCTGCGTCCAGCACCGTGTCGCACGACGCGCCGAGGCCTGCAAGATTGAAGGGTCAGAGAAACGAGTCTTCGCGCGATAGGTTCCATTTCCGGCGATAATAGAGGTATACCTTGTTGAGTGATCTTCCCGTTGTCAGGATCGCTCCAGGATCTGAAAGCGATAGCGTACCAATCGCCCGGCGTGGGTGCCTCGATCGTGATCGCGTACTCGTCCCCGGTGCTCTCCATCTTCAAGGCATAGTAACGGCGCCTCCCTTTCATAAGCTTCGCGGCTATCTTCGATCCATCCGGGCGCACGAAGGGCAAGCTGCCGGACTTCAAGAAGAGAGAAACGTCCCGTGCCGAGCACCTACCTAGTCCTCCAGTTTTCTCTTCTTTTACTGTGAACCTGCAAACAGGAGAGTTACTGTTAACAATGCCGTGGAATCGTGCGGTTTAAACGCGGCAGTATTCTCGTTGGATTTTTACTTGAACGTGGCCGCGACGGTGGAGTCCGGCACGTCGAAGTGGATAATGGCGATGTGACGGTAGGCATAGTAGTCGTCGAGAACGTTGTTCGGTCGTTGAGCGAAGAGTTTGCCGCATAGTCCTTGTTGGGTGCCAAGAATCCATGCCAATGAAAGGACTAATACGCTGCCTCGCATATTATAGTCCCTACGATCCGCCACATAACAAGCTACTTTTTCGGCTGGTTACCCTGGTTAAAAGTTATCCTATTTCGCTGCCCTGCGCAGAAAAAGATAATTACAAATATCAGACTCGTGACAATTAAACATTCACTTATAAGGAATGGAGTTTGCGATTTGGAATACGTATTTTTAAAGTACTCGTAGTAACTAAGAAATCCTGAAAATTATATTTGCAATGGACCTATTTTAATCATGTTATTGAGACGTCCGCGAAAAATGGCAAAATCAGGCAAAAAAGTGTATAAAAATTTCCTAAGGTAGTTCTCTTAATAAAAAATCGGTTTTCTGGAGATAACTCAAAAAGGAAATGCCCGAGAATTTTTTAAATAGACGATTTCAAAGTTAACATGGGGACACACGACAAAAACAATTACAATTTTATTCGAACACGGTAGAGCAGTCAATGTGAGTTTAACATGGATTTTAAAGTAAATTGGTGCGAGGAATCCGAAAAAATATTTAAAAAATTCTTCGACCTTTCCTTTCTTGTTATCTCCAAAAAAAAACAATTTTTTGTTAAAAGAACTACCTTAGGATTTTTTTTACACAAACAGTAACGTCACATTTGGATTTAGCATCACAAAAAACATACAGATGCCAGTTTTAGCCAATTATTTTTAAATAAGAGGATTTTACCGTTCTTCGTAAACGCTTTGAGGACTTATTTTATCAGTAAAATAAGTCCATTGCAGATATAATCTTCAGGATTTCTTAGTTACTGTGAGTACTTTATAAATATATATTCCAAATCGGGAAACTCCATTCCCTGTAAGTGAATGTTTACTTGCGAGAAGAAAGTGTCCGCAGGATCTACAGCGGCTGAAGCTTGACAACGTCCAACTAAGAATCCTGACCAAGCGAGCTCATCGACTGATTCCCTCCCTTCCCTAAGACCGCAGGAAGAGATCGTCTCTGTTAAAGACTTAATCGGAAGAAGTCGTGATTACGCGCAACCGGTTTCGAGAAAACTGGCGAATAAGACAAATGAGGAAATATCCCAATTCGCGGTAATTCCCGCGGAGGAAATGAAGTAACACGAGCTACACCTTCGCGCTCAATCTTTACGAGGCGTGCTTCAAGCGTCGAGAAAGATTCGTACAGTGTGCATGACAAATTAGGTCAGATTTCATTGCTAATTCGCGGGCTTCCTGTGCTCGCAAGATGCGATAAGCTTATCTGACGGTGACACGGGGCAGAGCTACTCGAACTTGGAAATCTGAAAGCCGATACAAAAGAAAATCGTTTGAAATGCTATTGTACTGATTATAGAACACACGTAGTATTATACATACGCGCCAACGATTGTGGAAGAATATGATATTTATCTCGTGACCTATGAACCGATTACGGAGGCATCAATGAAATCGTTAGAGGAAGCGGGATACAATAGAACTAGGCCTGCAGTCCTCTTGAACAACTTAAAGTAAATCATTAGCTCCGCAACAGCCGAGCGGTCTTGCTGAATAAAACATGAAGAATCGATTCCCTATATCGTGACCGTTTACCAATAGAACTCAAACAGTTAATCGGCGAATCGTCTGCAATGCATTCGAAGCGCTCGTTAACGAGCAGCGAGCCTGAATCTAGTGCACAAATCAATTCGAGGATTCTTTCTCCAATTAGTATCACTCAGCGGAATATTTGCATGTGCGTGGTAAGAACAATGGAGCATCGAACGTTTAGCTGGTCTCAAAAGTGGAGCAGGGATTAATCAGCATGCTCCACGGTCTTTCGCCGAGATCCACGATATCGAGGGGCCGTTATTCTACTTGAAATAATCGTACCATTCTCTGCGACCCCTCTGAGGACAAAAAGAACAAGCTTAAAGCCTCTCTGTAATTCGGCAGTTACGCGGTAATTTGCGGTGCCCCGTACGAACTCTGTCCCGTGTCAACACACTGATGCGAACGTTTACGCTCCATTAGCTTTGACACGTACATGTGCAATTGTCGCACACTAGAGAGATTGAATTTCAGGAGGGTCGGAACAATGCCGATTCGAAACCAGAGGCAGATAAGGTTCAAGCTGCCGAGATTATCTTGGGGCCCCTCTCAGCAACAAGTGTCTCAAGCAGGCAATGCTCACTTCCCAGCAGAATTTCGCCAGCCAATCGAACTTAGCGCGGGAAGTTCACTACCCACCTCTTCACCCTTCTCCGTTGGTCGAATACTTTCAATAATGCTGGTCGAGCGAGGGGGGCGACCGCGCTGCTAGCCGACCGAATCAGGCCAGTTATCGTTCAGCACCGACACTTCCTCGTAACCGTCTGAAAGCACACTAACGAGAAGCCTGCATTTAACATTCAGTCGCGGATCTAGGAAGCACAGCACTCCCGGAAATCGTCGCTAGAACTTTACTACACTCCCTTTGCCGTGGTATCTCTTTGTTGGTCGATATCACCGATAAGATTAGCCGCGCGGATTGGCGCGAGTGGATACAGTGATAATGAAAAATGAATGAACCCACGTTCGATTTCCTCATTTTTAGTTTCATCTATTCCCGTGCGATTGCCTCCGATCTATCTGATTCACCATTCACTTTGAATTAGGAGCAGATCTACGGCTGTAATTGTGCTTGCACGGTGTACGAATCGGATGTACAGTGTCTAACTTCCGATTTACGTGAACGAGCAACGTGCAAATAGCTACCTGTTTACTAACAGTCCTGCGTGATATGCCACCAAGCATTCGAGTATCTCTTCGAAACGGCAAAGGGCCTCTTACCAGTGATATCGGAGGACTGGATTCCATATCCTGCTAGGCGAACGGTAATTTCTTACTTCCACTGTACACGCGGTGAACGTACCGCAGCCTTGCGGGAACACGTGGTCACTTTGACAGCTGCTCCCGATCTCACGTGAGAGCGCGTCCGTGGCCGCACGGTGGACTGAAAATCCCCGGGAGCCGTTTATTGATCGCTCTACGCGGCGAGATTCGCGCCACAGACTCACCAGTGGCGAACGCTTGTCGAATAGAACTGACCGGCGCAGTCACTACCGTCCATTATCTCGTCCTCAACTCACGCTGCTAAGCTAACGCCCGCAGGGAGGGAAAGAATTCGCGGTGATTCAAGATTTCCCCCTAACCGGAGGTTTAATATCGAATGGAGGCGATGTGTCGCGCTGCCGTGG